>OZ007590.1:178983676-179696176 GCA_963931845.1 Maratus michaelseni | reverse complement strand
TATGCAAAGTATATACTTCTTATAAGATTTCCTGATTGAAATTTTACTTTAACTGATTTTAACGATATCTGATCTAGACATTTGTATAAAAATATATATATATATATATATATATATATATATATATATATATATATATATATATATATATATATATCATTGAAGATATATATATATATAATATTTTTGATTTACCTACTATTTTTTCTAATAGTATTTATATATATTTATTAGCATTTTTGTAATAAAAAAAAAGTTAAAGGACATTTTTTTTTTCAAGATCTTATCAACACCTTTTTCCGACTTTCCGACTATTGGAAATATAATTTAATTTTTAACCTCCACCCCCCTTCCAAAAAAAAAAAAAAAAAAAAAAAAAATACACAATAGGCTAATTCTCCCACAGCACTCTCTTTATCATAACCGTGATGGCTGTAGCTGTTGGGGCTTGGGGCGTTCTTGACACCCCCCTCCCCCTTCTCCAACACTCAATCCTGTTAAGGTCGTGAGATAAGGTTAGAACATTTGGGAGAATACTCTCAACCTCTGTATAAGCGATTGGGCCTATTTTAGGGACGATTTCATTGAATTGTTTAGTAATGCAGTCATTGAATTGTTTTCTTTCACATATGTTTTTCAATCATCTATAGAAATGCTCTGACCCAAAGAATTTCCTAAGACAACTACAAAAATCATCTTGGTGTAGAAAATAATTTTTGCATTTGATGTGAAAGATAATAATAGATTTTTAAGTATGATGGTAATAAAAATAACTGCAAATAAAAAATAAATAGAATCATATTTTCTTTTTCCTCGAGGTAAACAAAAACACTTTAATGTAGTTTCCAGAGCGATTAATTAGCAGCTCTATGCTCTTATCATCAGGTGATCAGTAGCAGAGAATAGTTAACCCAATAAGAGTAAATCATGTTATCAATTTCCTTTGATTTCAGAGAGGCGAAAGATTCAACATTGAATATTCATTACTATTTACTTATTATAGACAGATAATATTTTCCATGAAAGGTTTAATATCTCATTGAAAATTTTCATCGATTGTAACATTTCTTGTGCCCCTTTTCCATAAATGGAATGTTACAATTTTAAACTTCTGCTATTAAAATAATTGTTTTTATCTTATGTAAATAAATTTTGAAGCTCTCTAATTTTATTATCCGAAAATCAAAATTCAGTTTGGCATGATATAGGCGTAGGATATAATTTAAATCCAAATATCTATAAGTTTCAACTTACAGAATGTCCGTCAATGAATAAGTACCTACTCAGAATTTTTAAAAGGAGAGTGATTAAATAAAGAAACATTTTCTTGAATGTAGCTTTTTATAAAAATTACTACCTATAATTACGTACTGATTTGTGATAATTATTCATTTACTTTAATTAATTAGGCATTATATTAACTGTATATTAATTTACGTTTATTACATCTCAATTTATGCTAGCTGCATATAATCAAAATATCATTAACGTAATATATATTCTTTACTATCCTTGTATCTGTAAGATAAGTATATCTTTTCTTTTCTGACTGCAAACGCTTCTTTGGAGACGCCAGTTTGGTATATATTTTTTAGTTTTTGTGATTAAAGACAAAAAACACACATTACTAGTTAATTACTACTTTTCTTCAAAATATTCCTGTATAAAGTGTATAAATATGGAAATTACGTCATGTGATCTCACAAATACACGGGTGTGGTTGTGTCTTGAGTGTAATCCATCTTAAGTTCTAAGAGTTCATTTAGTGTCCTATACTGTGATCTCCAGTTACGCAAGTTTAGTTGAACTCATGTTGTATAATTTCATATACCAATAAACTTGGTCACTTTGCAAATTTGATACTTTTCTAGTTATTTCTGAAGGTTGCATAACAAAAATATGATGCGTGATGAAGAAAAACTGACTTTGGAAAAATTACGTAATTCAATTTTTTACGATTTCTGTTCAGAAAATTATTTTCAATTTGTAGACTCGTGTAATTAATAATACAGTAATGCAGTTTTAAAAAGATTGCGTAGAAATATTTCTATGTAGAAAATTACTTTTTAAAATAACATAATTTGAATTAACTAAAAATTTAAGAAAAATAAACTTTGATTAAATGAAATTAATTACCTGATTTTAATTTCGGTTTATTACATTGCGTCTAAAAAACATAAATTGCCAATAATATAATTCAAAAATACAGCAATGAACAAAAAACACAAAAGCTGTTATGTAATAAATTGCATAAAATAAAATTTCGCTAACAAAATATCAGTATGTCGGCTTTTTTCACTATTTATTTTTCAATTAAATCTTCTTAAAAGCGAGGAAAGCCATTTTTTATTCCTGAAAAGTTAAGCAATTATTTTATAGTACAGAACTAAAAAACAGAATGATTCTTTTATACGTGTAAAGCTTTAAAGAAATCCATCGTTGATGGTAATAACCTTTACTTTTGATGTTTTACTTTCTTTCTCCTTTTTTTGTGTGAGAAACAACTGTTTTCCCAAATGTACACCAGCCTTAATAAACATTTACGAGACCCACAATTTAGGATTTTCTGTGTGAACTCATTTTTCTCTTGTCAAAGTACAGGGGACTATGAAGGGAAGTTATTTAAACACCACGTAAGCTTTATTAGTAACTTTGAGAAGATGATTATCTAAAACATTTTTGGGCTATCCAAGAACGATAAAGAAAATATTTCAGTCAAGTCCCTACATTTTTTCACTCTTAAAGATGTTATGAATCGTTCTTTCTTTCTGTATATATAGTGCGTGTGTTTTAAAATATAGTGTGATCATATCTTTTTATTGACCCAACAAAGTCTTGTATAATGGAAAAGTGTGACCACTGAATTCTTATCGTTTTTTGCCGAGATTTCCATTTAATTATGATGTCATGTAGATAAATGTAGAGACACCTCCCCCTCTCCCCCCCCCCACACACACACTTCCCGAAAGATGGAGGGGGGGACGAATGCCAGTCGTATCCCCACTTTTTAAAGTCATACAATAAAAACAGTTTGCACTTACGTTGCTTGTAAAAATATTTTCTATATTTTTGTTAGAGTTTTGTTTTCTAAAGTACTGTCTGCATGTTTGTTTTTGATCAAACTGGATTTTTTTTTATTAAAAGCGTTTAACTTTCTTATTCCTTCATTCAATTTCTCATGCTTTATTTAACCTCAATATAAGTTTTAACTGTTTTACCTAAGAAAAATAAAAATAAAAGATATGATCTATAATGAGCTTCTGGAACATTACAGTACATCAATGCTGAATAAGGCAATTTGGATAAAAATAACGATATAAACATTAAAATAAGGATATAACGATTACTTTTTTTCGAGGGTAAAGATGCCTGCAAACCCATTCATAAATTGTTGATTTGCTAACATTTAGCATGCATAAAATAACAGGAAATTAATTTTCAGTTTTAGTTTAATGCATGAACTCGTAAGTATTCACATATTTGAATATATAGTGAAAACCAAAAGTCAAAATGAAAATAAAATTTCTTTTGATTTTGGACCATGCTTATTCTAATAAAGAAATAAATATATTTTCCTATTTATGAATTTTTTAAATAATTAATGTCTTAGACGAAGTTTAATCCAAAATATGCATGTACGTTACTTTTGAAATTTGGAAAAGTCGGGCATAAAACAAGATACTGACAAATACATGAATTATTCTAATACCTGTGTTAAAACAACTGACTTTTCTCTTTAATATTTACTGCTTAATTTTCGATAATTTCATATTTCACTAACCAATGACTCAAAATTGATAAAAAAATGTATTTTTTAGGGGATTTTTATATGGGGAAATTAAATATGTAATAATAATAATAATAATAATAATATGTGGTGTTAGATTAAGCATTTAAAAGTTTAGTTCAGTTTTTATACATGGTGCCTTCTATTATAGTTGACCAATAAGTAATTCCCAAACCGTTAATTTTATAAGTATGCAACCAATTTAAAAAAATACTTCAAATGTTTCTCCGTCATATTAAAAGACATTTACATTGATATAGTTACTTTAGAAAACATTACTAAATTTAAGATAATGAAGAACACATGGTGTCTGGGTTAAATGTTAAATTAAAAAATGTTAAATGTTAAATTTAACAAAACATTTTCCATGCTCTAGTAAATAAAATAATCATAATAATAAATCATTTTTGTACAACCAAACCGAATTGTAATAATTGGAATTTCATGAATTTTTTGCGTTTTTCCACGGTGTTTTTAGTGTATAGACGGAAAACCCAGAAAATTCATAAAATTCAAATTATCAGAACTCTGAAAATTTTAGTCGTAAAATAATTTTTCTTACTGGATAGCGCATGAACAATACTTTTCTAAATATAATTTATAGGACCAAAACTTATAGGACCGTAAAAAAGCTTAAATTTAGTAAATTTTACAAATATAACTATTTGGTCTTAAATAGCTTCTAAAATAATGAAGAACAACATCTGAAATATTTTACAATCGGAAGAATATTTCTAGAATTAAAAATTTAGGAAATATCTGTTGATAAGCGTAAGATGGATCATCCTGTAAATAGATGATGTCACATTCCTAAAATAAACCTCATAAATATATAGAAAATATTGTGCTGTCCTCTAAAAAAACCCAGTGTGAAATGTTTCCTAAAAAAAAACCCACCCTAGTATTTTATCAAATATTTCACTGAAGTCAATTTTTGGTTTTGCCCTGTTTCTATACACCATTTGCAACAGTAAAAACATTTGATAATGCCTAAGGAGTGTGTTTAGTTTTAAAAGAATTTAATCTAATAATGCCGAATTTTGGCAAAACATGAGCTTCATTTTCACATATTTGCTTGTTATAATACGTTATGTTAGAATGATGTACATAAATTTTGAAATATTTTTATGTTAAACCATTAAAATGTGAATAAAATGTTACATTTTGAGCTGATTATGTCATGTAGGGCTCGGCTGGCGACCTTTGAAAATGGAGCTAAAAAAAACCCATGGTGGAATTAAAAAAAAACCAAAAATTTTTTCAATAAATAATTGATAAAATATACAAGTTTTTAAAAAAATACATTTATTTTTAAGGAAAATAATTAAATTATGCAAATTTAATGCATAATGAAGGCACTTCTAAGGATTTTTTTTTTTTTTTAGTATGTCATTAAAAAATCCATGTTTGCATTAAAACCCATCAATCTTTTTTACACACAGATACCCTTCACTTGTATTTTACACATTATTTTGATGTTTTCAAACTTTTATTTATTTTATTTTATTCACTCTTTTAACTTTTTTAATGAAAAATATTTTACTTAAGGTAGGAATAACTAAAATAGATGCATAGCTGCTAATTTGTACTATTTATCTTCTAACAGATGAACTTGTGCAGTTTTGTGCAAAACACAGTAAGTGAATTGTAAAATATAATTTTGTCTTTCGCATAAAAGGTAAAACTTGAAATCTGATGCATTCCCCCTTTCCTATGTAATTTAAAATTTACCACAGAAGAAAATCGTAATATAATTCAGGAAGTAAGTGGCAGCAAATTTTCTTTCAAGAACGAGAATACACCCTTTCTGTGTTATCGGTGAACTTCATTATCTTTGCTTTATCATCTGAGAATGCCAGCAAAAGTAGAATCCTTGATAAAATGCAAGAAAATTTTACTCTCTCCTTTTGGGAAAAGTGCCATAAGGTGGCCGCTGACAGACGTATTTAGTAAAGGGAATGGAAATTTATTTGGTGCCAAATATGGGTTAAAGGTTCAGGTATGATAGTATGAGTTGATACTTGCTGCCCCTAGGGTTACTGCCTCAATGGTAGGAAAAAGTAAAAGCATTAAAAATCTGCACATGCAAAAATGTTGAAGAAATGTTTTAGTAAAATAAGATTTTGTGTGGCAATGTTGGCAGATGTTCTGGAAACAGCACCAATCTATTCCTTTTATTACCTAAGTACTTAATATTTTTAATATCAATTAGATACATTTTTTTTTCCAGATTGACACTGATCAATTTAATAAAACACAAACTACAGCTCGTACAAGATGTAAGGAAAGAATAAAGATGAGTGTTTCAGTTATTACACAAAAAGAAATAGATGAAGTGTTAGAATCACACTAATTTCCAAGTACTTAAAAACATTGTAATCGCTCTTTGCTGCATTCAAAAACAAGTATTGAGAATGAAAGTACTACTACTAGTGAAAATGGCAGTCAGGAAAGTAATAAATCTTTATGGAGCTCAGATTTATCAGATACAGATTTGCTATATGCATAATACAGAAGAAGCCGCAATTTTGAACACCGCAAGTGATATTACCGATAATGAAGGCAATGATTTATTCTGTTCTGTACAAGAAGCTGAGAAGTCACAATGTGGCCAGTAGGTGATTATTAAATAAGATGATTTAAAGTTCATGTTATTATTACTGAAGAAGTAAATGATGATCGTCGAATAAATTGCTTAATGCCGACAAAAATTAAGAGTACTCAAGTTTGAATCTAATCACTATATTATTCAGAACAAAAGAAACAAAAATGTGAATATTACTAATGCTTCTCCATTAATAAACTCTCGGAGATTTTACAAATGCTATTTAATAATTTTCTTCTTAAATTTACTGAAGATGTATTCAAAGAAATGTGAAAAGTCTGCAGCGAATTTACAAATAATTATATTTTGCATTTTGCATTTGAAACTCCTTCAATTTACAAAATAATGAAATATTTAATATTTTTTTTTTTTTTTGCAGAATTGTGATTTAAAAATAAATAATAATGAAAAAAAAAATATTTTGCTGTCAAATAATTTTATTTCCAAGTATTTTTACATGTTTTTTTTAGGTAACATGGGTTTTTTTGGGGGAAAAGTGGTTTTTTTTTTTTCAATTTCTTGCTTAATTGGCTGTCATTTTGTAACATATTGATAGAATGAAAAATGCTCAGCATTAAAATCTTAGAACAAGCCGTGAAAATATAGCTATGTTGAATTCTTTTCTATTCCTTATTAGACTTTATATAAAGATAAATTCAAAAAGTGGTTTTTTTTAGAGGACAGCAGAATATATTCTACGAATATTTTATTTTTTGATATTTATAATTTGAACTGAAGTGAACAGCACATGTTCTGGTTTTCTTCTGATTTCTTTTGATTTCCTCTCGCTCTCTCGCTCTTTTTTTTCTATGAGTGGGTGGGAGGGATGTACAGCTGAACATATTTTTCACCCAAAAATTGTTTTGCAATGCAGCGCTTTTTTGCCTTTTTATTTATTATTATTTTTTTAATTCTTTTTTTTTAGAAGCAATCTGATTTTAGAAGGAAAAAAACCTCAAGAAGAATTTTAAATATATATATATATATATATATATATATATATATATATATATATATTTAAAATAGGCAAATCTATATATTTTTATTATTTCATTAGAAAATCTTAGTTCAGTCATTTTTGCATCATTCTTTATATTTCTTTCTATTATATAACCAAAAGAAAAATATATAATTGTCGATTAATTTTTCTATTTTAATTTTTCCAAGTGTTTATATCTTAGTTGAAATATATATATATATATATTAATCAAAATGATATTAAATTTGCTATATAATTCTATCAAAACTGTATATGTAAAATGTATAGCTTGAAAAATCTACAAAAATTCGATAAGAAACTTTTAAGTGTACATTATAAAAAAATATAATAATAGTGTTTGTTTCAATAATTACTTGATGTTTGTGTAACATATTTATATATGTTTGAAAATTTGAATTTTTTTTTAATGTGTCATGTTTTCATAAACTTTAGAATACTGTTAGAAACTCTACATTCTGTAAAAAATTATCTTGCTTCATTTTTTTTATTCTTGTTATAAATAAAATAGTAACATTTCATAACAAGAATAGTTGGAATGGCTTGACACTTAAAAAAATTAAGGATAATAATAATAATTATTATTATTATTAGTAGTAGTAGTAGTAGTAGTAGTAGTAGTAGTATTTTACTACATTAAATATCTTAATAAAAATGATAAACTGAAATTGAAATATAGGTTATTGAAACATAGATGAATATATATTCTAATGTTTTTTCTCCTGTCGTAATTCTAATCGGCTAATAAGTGGATTTAACGAATTCTTTAACATGCCCTACCCCATTTTGTCGTCTAAAATTCTCAATTTAATCTTATCTGGTCTGCTATATAATGTCAGCGTTATGAGACAGCTCTGAGCGGCAAGAATTCCAATCTGATCATATTTAAGATGCTTAATGTTAACTGAAGCTCTGTAGCCTACTTTCAGAAATCAAAAATAGCATCCCGTGTCCCCAAATGTATGTAATTAATTAATTTTTTTTCTTGATGATAAATTTTATTAAGCTGTTGATGTCTGATATTCAGAATTTAGATTAACTCGTAAACTTGAGATATCCCGACTTCATTCTCTTTTTAAGAAATCAAAGAATTTTTCAACGATTTATTTGTTAATATTTTTAATTTCTTATTTGAATTACTTCGGTTATATTTCTCAGTTGGCCTAGATTTAAAGCTCTTGGGGCTCGCCTGTGTTTGGCGGACTTAGATTAAAATGTAATCTATAACAGTATCTCATTACAGACTATTAATATTATTTTAATACGCTTTTTTTTTTTTATAAATCAGTAAACATTTTTATCTATAAAGCTGTAAAGATAATTCTTTAAAAAATTAGATAATTCATCCTGTCTAAATAAGCAGTACAATTTATTTGTTTGTTTTAAATAGCCAAATAATTGCTATTGAGTTCATATGGGTATAAAAATTATGTTACGGTAAATTGAATCCAGGTTAATTAAAATTTTGAACTAGACATGTGTCGTTTCCCCCTTTTTTAACTGAATATATTTTAATATAAAAATATGGAAGACATTTCCCTAGTGCCATTTCAATCATATGGTATAATTAGCTTGATTCGTTTATGATTAGATCTGAGTATTTACTGTTATTCATTTATAAAAAATTAAATGCTAGTATACTCTGATCTCTTTTAAACATTCTTTAATTTAAGCAGTTCTTCTCATGGAGTTACGTCAAGTTTGAAAGTTTGATGGCATTGTGATCAGTTGAATGTGATCATTGTTACCATAAGAATGATAATTTACTCAATGTTTTTATTTATTTAAAAATATGTAGATATATTTACTAACATACACTTGACAACTTTCTTAAATAAGTACTAAATCATCCTTAAGATATTATATATATATATTATTTAATCGCACAAACATTGTTTATACAAATACTAATAAACATGAACATTATACTAGCACTTATGCTAATTTAAATCATACAGTAAATACAAAAACTACACGTACAAAAAGGGGTAAATATGGTACTAATACACAGTATATTTCTAGTAATGATATTATACAGCAATTATCTAATATGGAAAATGAATTCACTAATACTTTCAATTGGTTTGATATAAGGAAACATATTTTTTCGATCAAAAAGAAAAATCTTAATAATTATTATAAAGTATTTTTAACATTAAATTTATCACCACATTTTAGTGATGTATATTTTGATCTTCTATTATATAGAATTAATCAACTTAATGTAAAAATTTCAAAAAATACTTATAAAAAAACTAACAATACTCAACTTATAATCACTTTTTCCAATATAGTACTTAATAAAATTAATATACACAATGTAATTAATAACAATAACAAATTCCCCATAAAAAATTTTACAATACATAAATCATACAAATACAATGTTACACTTGGACGTAGGATTTTCAATTACAATAATTTTGCAAAATTTCTTACATCAAATGATAAACCTCCGTGCTTATGTAATAATCCTAGTTTTAGTAATTATGTAGATAAGGTACATGGTCACATTATTACAGGGGATATTAATATTGTCGAGAATGATTATCTGCGAAATTTTATGACTAATGGGATTAAATTTCGAACACCATCATGTTATAATATTTTTTCTATATTAAAACAATTTAATCAGGATCTTGACCTTTTTATATATAAAATTTCAATAGATTATAATAAACCCATTGAATTTTTTAAAGAATGGAAATTAAATGTATTAAGTAATTTAAATGTTGAACTTTTCAGAAATATGGAAAATTTTAATTTTAATGTTAAACAACTAAATAGTGAAATAAAGAATTTACAAAACAAATTTATTATTACTTATGTTGATAAATCACCAAACAACTATGCTTTCATCTGCAAAAAATATTATTCACAGCTAATATCTAATGCAATAAATACAAGTTTAAATTTAAAAAAAAACTAATCTTAATACAATTATTAATAATCGACATATATTTCAATATTATAAATTGCTAAAAATTAAAAATTACAACTTTAATTATCCATATATTGTTGTTATACCTAAATTTCATAAAACTCCTATAAAATTTAGAACTGTAACTATAGGCTGTAATACGTATAATAATAATGCAAGTAAATTTCTATTAACTATTCTCACTAAATTGTTTGAACTTACAAAACTAAAAGATAATTTGTTTAGCATAAAAAATAGTTTTCAACTTGTCAATAATATAAAAAATTTAAATAACATAACTTACATGAAGACGTTTGACTTTAATGACTTATTTAATAATATTGATATCAAGGATATGTTCAGGATTGTCAATTTATTATACAAAGAATACAAGGATTCCATAAAATTAAAATATAACATTTCTTTAAATTACTTTAAAACTTTAACTAGATTTATTCTACATCATAATTATATTGTTTTTAATTAGACTATATATATTCAATGTTGTGGATTACCACAGGGTGGCATTGTTTCTTCAATTCTTGCAGAATTATATTTATATTATTATGAACGTAATTCACATATTGCTAATTGTAAAATATACCGTTATAAAGCTTCAACCGATACTAACCTCGATCGGGCCCGCCTCGTTGGCGCGTTTGGAGGAGCTTTCCGCGACCTCCAGAGTCCGATAGCGGCCTCTTGATTCCTTCTTGTTGTTGTGTTTTTAGATGTTTATTTGTTTGTGCATGTTTTTGTGATATGTTTTACTGTGATATATGCTTGTCGCCATACTCGGTGTGGCGGGAGTCCCATGATAGGGATTCAGTCGCTGGCTTACTGGCTAGTTCTGCCTAGTCGGGTTCAAGCTCGCGCCGTCCACCGAGGGCAACCGAGCCGAGTCTCGTCTATGAGACAGAGACCGATTTTCCCCGTGGTCTCGGGTCGGCCAGGGGCACCTACCGGCACACGTAGTGTCGCCCGCGGAAGAAGAGACCAGTGGCTTGTCCTTCCATACACTTCACGATCGGACTCCGCGGGAAAGCAAGGGCCGTAGGGATGCCGAACACCAGGTGGATGACCCGACTCCCTTATGGGTGTTCGGCGATGAAGCCGTTCGACAGTCTCTACGGCTCATCAGGTGTCACGTGGGGAAGTATCCTTTGATGGTGGGAACTTCCGCCGAATCGTAACGACCTCTGTCGTCGACTCTGGGGCAATGAGATGAGGAGGCGTCGCTGGAACGCGAACCCTCTGAATCGATCGTAGCGACCTGGCGAGACAAAGTCATGGTCAGCGTTAAAAATCCTTCAGGATTTGGGCACGATGAGGAGTGGGCTCGCTCGGCGCCGTGAGGGCGCCGACGGCGCCTATTAGTTTTATACCGTTATATAGATGATATAATTGTCTTCTATTTTAATAATAATTCAAATTATTTACTACCAATAAAATATCATAAAAATTTAAATTATAGTTTCAACCTTATGGTAAATAATGAAATTAATTTTCTTGATCTTAAGATAATTGTTAAAGATAATAAAATTTTGTTTGACATTTATGACAAAAGAAATGATTTTACATTTAAAGTTAACTTATTTACTAATTATAAGTCTTGTATACATAAATCAGTATTTGTAAATATTTTACTAAATTTTGCACATAGAATAATCAATCTTTGTTCTAATAATTTTAAAACTCAAAATTTAAAACTTATTCTTCAACATGCAGTAGATTATGGCTATCCCTTTTATTTAGTTAAGTCAATTTTACGAATATAAATTTTGCTTTCATTGGGGTTTATATGTTTGCACATTCTATCTGTTAAATCACTTACATTTTGATTACTGATATATTTGGCTAAAGACTGAATTCCTTTATGTGAGAGCTGAGTGGGAATATTTTGGTTAAATATCTTTTATTAATTAAAAAATTTAAATAGTAAATTCTAATTTTTTTTCCTTTTCTAGGGAGAGAACTTTAAATATATGTTCCAATAAGTGCGTTGCCATATTGAAGATTTACTGTTTTTTTTTTCTCCTTGCCAGGTAGAGAACTTTTAACAATATAGTTAAATGCGTTTTTTTTTTTTTTTTTTTTTTTTTTTTTTGCAAGATATTAGATCCAATACGTGAGGTTAACATATTGGAAATGTTTGTTTATTTTTAGCTATCAGTGTGTGAAATCTAATTTTATTTTTCAGAGTAAATAATATTTAGCAAGATGTTAGTTCCATTAAGTGCGTGTAGCCATTTTGGTATTTCTTTTAAACTTGCATAGTTATTTATAAAATGAAAATCTAATTTTATTTTTCAGGGTTAATAATATTTTGCAAGATGTTAGTTCCAATAAGTGCGTGTAGTCATATTGGTAAATTTTTTAAGCTTGCATATAATTATTTATAAAATGAAAATTTAATTTGACTTCTACAATAATATTTGAGATTTTATGGGTTTATTTATGTTTTGTTAAAATGATATTACACAATAAATATAAATTATTTAAATGTTGACATATGTAAAAATAAATAGATAAAATAATTTTATACTGGAAAATTTACTTAATCTAAATAATTAATAGTTATTTAGATATTGTTTTAATCTTTAACTAGATGGCAGCACCATATAATGATTTTAAAAAAAAACTATTACTATTATTCTTTAGTATTATTATTTAGTTATTGTTCATTATTATAAAACCAGATGGCAGCACCATATGAATTTTCACAATTTTTTTTTTCTCTTTTACCTGAAAACTTGGAATACAAGTGAAATTTTTAAATATTCCAATAATATAATTTATATATTAAAATTATTTAAGTTAAAAAATATTTTTAGTAAATGAATTTATAGTTTTTATATTATTTATTTGTATTTTTATATTTTAAATTATAAATAGTTAAAATCACAATGGTTAAATTAATAACTGCTACTTTTAGAAAATTAACTGTAATTTTAACTTGTACGTTTGAATTCACTTATTCACTTTACCATGTGCTTAGCACAAAACATTTTTGGCTTCGGATTCTGGACAAATTGATGTTGTAATGTATAGATTTTCTTTGTCTTCCTTTGTATTTATTTGTTTATAAATGGATTTATTTTCTTCCGTTTGATTTGTAGTGTTCTATTTTCAAAGGTATCCTTTTTTTTTTTTTTGCAATTCCTTTCCAATGATTGTTAGGGCTTGGAATTGTCACAAAATTTTGGCTTTAAGCTTGTGACAATTACAGAAAACAATTATTCTTTGCTTATAATGTGGTTTCTGTTGAAGGGGCGAGGCCAACGAGGTAAGCGCGTAACATCAGAATATTAAATTCTTCAAATTAAAATTAACTCTGGTCTTCAACATGCAGAAAGAAAAGGAATTGCTTACCTTTTCTAAGGTCTATCCAATTTATGAAATATCCACTGGTTTATATATTTCAACTATTTGAGAATTTATTATAAACACTTCTTGAATAATCGTGTAGATGTACCACTGCTGAAATAAGACTTGTAAAAAAAAATTATATTAATGCACAATTCACATTGAATAAATAAGTTCACGTTTGGATTGATTTTAAAAATTATA
Source organism: Maratus michaelseni (assembly GCA_963931845.1). NCBI lineage: Eukaryota > Metazoa > Arthropoda > Arachnida > Araneae > Salticidae > Maratus > Maratus michaelseni. Next base: position 179,682,297 of record OZ007590.1, on the reverse strand, counting down.
TTTTACATTATTTAAAATTTTAAAAGGTTTACATTTAGATTAATTTTAACATCAGGAAACATTTTTTCCTGTGACTTTACAGAATGAAGGATAGTAATACACTGACTCATTTTCACAAAGTTTGGAAAGTTACGAGTAAAGTTGCATCATTTCTTTGAAACAAATTGACGTTGAATAATTGTCCTTTTAAATGTTTTAGTTCTGTAATAAGTTTATAATGGCATAATCACAAATAACAAATTATAAACATATTTCACATTATTAGAAGAGAACGATTATAACGAGGTAATAAATCTCTATTGCTTGATAAACTTGAAACTTAAGAGTCATAAATTAGGTCACTTGTTTTAAGAGATGAGAGAAAAATTATCGTTGGGTTTTTATCTGCGTGCTTCATCATTTTCTTTATTTATTTATGTTACTTTGAGTGGAAAATATTAAGTGATTGAAATGAATGGATTAGTTTTTTACAATTTCCCCCTTAATCCGTTCATGGGGATTAACTAATATTTTCATTGAATTTCTGTGTTCGATGAATCGAGGCTTGGGTAAAGCTTTGGTAAGTGCATCAGCTATCATTTTTTCTGTTGGAAGATATCTTAACTCAATTATGCCTTCTTCGCTATATTGTTTAATGGCATTAAATTTGACGTCGAGGTGCTTTGATCTTTTCGTGAATTTTTCTGATTCAACCATTTTTATGGTACTTTGATTGTCTTCATATAAAGTGATTGGTTTTTGCTGTGGAAAGCCTAGATCGTCAAGTAACTTCAATAACCAAATTATTTCTTGGCTAGCATGTGCTGCGGACACATATTCAGCCTCTGCTGAAGATAAGGCAATGCAACTTTGCCTTTTCGTCGTCCACTGAATTGGGTTGTTGCCCAACATATATAATATTCCCGATGTTGATCTGCGGGTTTTGGTATCACCTGCCCAATCGGCATCAGCGAATACCTTTAATATTGGTTCTTCATTAGTGTTAATTATTAATTTTAGTTCTTTAGTATAATATAGATATCTTATTATTCTTTTTACGGCTTGCCAGTCTTTTTCGCGAGGATTCTCATTTCTTCTGCTTAAAATGTTTACTGCTGCTGAAATGTCAGGTCTCGTTATGGTTGTTATATAAAGCAATGAACCAAGTGCCTGGCGATATTTAATATTATTTGGCATTAAATTATCATCATCATTTAATTTGTTATATCCTGGTTCCATTGGAGTTTTGCGCGGTTTGGAGTTCTCAAGATTGAACTTTTTCGCTAAATTTTCAATCTTAATTTTTTGATCCAGAGAATAACCGTTAGGTAATTTCTGAATTTGAGTACCTAAATAGTTACTAATATTGCCTAGATCCTTTAATTCGTATTCTTGTTTTAGAGAATTTACGATTTCTTCTATTATTTCATCTTTGCTGGCGATGAGTATATCATCAACATATATTATTATGTACGATGTATGATCTTTTTCTTTTCTAGTGAAAAGACATGTGTCTGCTGTACTTTGGATAAAGTTCAAGTTGTCTAGTGTTTCAGCGATTTTAATATGCCAAGCTCTGGCGGCCTGTTTGAGGCCATAGATTGCCTTTTTGAGCTTGCAAACTTTTTCAGGAAATTGTTCGTTTACATAGCCTTCAGGTTGATTTATATATATTTCTTCATTTAAGTTCCCATGAAGAAAAGCGGTGTCAATATCTACATGTCGCACATTCAAATTATTATAAGCTGCTGCTAAAAGAAGTGTTTTGATGGTACAATGTTGTGCTACTGGTGAAAATGTTTCTTGATAATCTTCCCCATATTTTTGACTGAAACCTTTGGCAACAAAACGTGCTTTATATTTTTGTGTATTTCCTGAACTATCAATTTTTCGTTTGAAAATCCATCTACTTCCTATGATTCTTTTATTAAGAGGTGGATCGACTAGATCCCATGTATTATTTTTCATCAACGATTGTATTTCGTTTTCAGTGGCTTTAAGCCAGTTTTTCTTTTCTAGTGGATTGTTTATTTTGATAAGCTGTTTCCAGTTTTCAGGTTCTGTTGTATCGCAATCATTTGCTAAAGCAATAAAATTGTCGGAAGTATATCTTTGAGGTGGTACTCCTCTGTTTTGTCTTTCAGATCTACGAGGTTGATGTGTTTCTGATTGTTTGGGCGCGTCAGGTGTACAGGGTGTGTCACCTATTTCTATTTCAATGTATTTTTTATCTTCAATTAATTGTTCGTGATCATTAATTTTCTCGTTTAAATTGTTCAGTTTTTCTTCCAGAAATTTTACAGATCTGGAAATTATTATTTCACCATTTTTAGTGAAAATGCGGTATCCCTTTGTATTATTATCATAGCCCATGAAGATACCCTCTTCTGCTGTGTCATCTAGTTTAGATCTTTTGTGTTTGTTTATGTAAGTGTATACTTTACAGCCAAATACACGTAAATAATAGAGATTTGGTTTTCTTTTGAACCAAATTTCATATGGCGTTTTATATGTCAATTTAGTGGGGAGCCTATTTTGGAGGTGATTAGCAGTATTTATCGCTTCACCCCAGAACCTATGAGGTAAATTTGCTTCGGATAATAGGCTTCGTGTCATTTCAATTAAGCTTCTGTTTTTTCTCTCAGCAATGCCATTCTGGCTGGGACAAAATGGAACTGTGTATTCATGTTTTATACCATGTTCCCTTAGAAAGGCTTCTGTTTTATTTCCTATGTATTCCCCACCGTTATCCGATCTAATCGCCGTCGGATATTTTCCTTGTCTGGTTTTGACCATTTGTACATAGTCTTTTATTTTTTCATAAACTTCATCTTTACTTTTTAATAAGTAAATAACTGTGAATCTAGAACTGTCATCTATGAATGTAAGGAAGTAATTTTTTCCTCCTATTGTGGGTGTTTTAAAAGGCCCACATAAATCAGTATGTACTAAATCTAATACTTTTGTTGTTTTATTTTCGATAGATTTAGAGTACGGTGCATTTGTTGACTTTGTTTTTATACAGGTTTCACAGTTTGTTTTATGATTACAGTTATTTATTTTTATCCCACTGGCCAAGTCATTTTTGACTAATTCTTTTATACTTTCATTATTTCTGTGGCCAAGGCGTTTATGCCAAATTTCGAGGCAATCTTTATTTCTGCAATCATGTGCAATGTTTATTTTATTTTGAGAACTTTCTTCTAGTGTTTCAACTTGATATAAGTTATGTTTCTTTAATGCTTCTAAGTATATTTTTCCATTGCACGATAGTATGCATTTTTCATTTTCGAAAAATACTTTATAGCCATGTTCTGTGGCTTTACTTACGGAAATTAAATTTGATTCCAATTGTGGAACAAATAACACATTTTTAAGTGTAATTCTATTTATACATCCATCAGATGTTTTTGTCATTATTTGTGTTTCGCCGGTTCCGTAAGAATTTAATGTATTCCCATTAGCAATTGTTACTGTAGTTTTTTCAGTATCGTTGAATTTTGTAAATATATCCCTATCGTTCGCTATATGCGAAGACGCTCCTGAGTCAATTAACCAGGTTTTATTAGCGGGATTGACAATTATGAATGCTGCATCTTTATGTTCACTTTTATTTATTTGTACCTGTTCATCTGTTTTTGATTCATTCATTTTATTTTTACTATCACCTTTTGTATTTTCAAAACACAACGATGTGTACTTTTTGTATTTGTATTGTGTTTTAGGTGTAGTGGTCTGTGTGTTTCTGTTCTTGAGATGCCAGCATTGTTTGTAAGTGTGATTTGATTGTTTACAGTAGGTACAATATTTGTTTTGCCCTTTATAATCTTGAGTGTATTTCTTTTGTGTTTTAAACACCTTTTGTGAGTTTTCAACTTGCTCACTATTTTCTACCCGTTTATTAAATTCATCAGTAAGTTTGCTCTTGATGAATTCGGGAGTTAATTCAATTTCATTTCGGGCTTCGAGAGCTGTTATTAGAGTATTATAACTCGCAGGTAACGAGCACAATAGAAGTGCAGATAAATGCGAGTCGGTTATGTTCTCTCCTATTGCGGAGAGCTTATCTTTTATTTCCAGTATATTAGTAATGTGTTTGTGCATGTTCCCATTTTCGGGAAGTTTTGCACTATACAATTTTCGTAACAAATACAATTTACTGGACAAATTGGCTCTCTCATGAATATTTTTTAAACTATCCCATGTCTGTTTTGCTGTTTCTAAATGTTTTACATGAACTATTTGCGTATCGTCTATACTCAGGTTTATTAAAGCGCGAGCTTTGGCATCCTTTTTTCTCCAATCTTCGTTAATTGGTGTAGGGGGTTCCTGAGTTACGAGTTCGTACAAATCTTCCTTAATTAACAACATATTAATTTTAAACTTCCATATAGAATAATTATTATTGTTTAATTTATCTACTATTTGCATTTCCTTTATTGTCGCCATCTCGGAGAACTTGTTTATACAGTTTTTAAAGTTTTATTAGTTTAAATAGTTTATTAAATTCAATTATGTTTTCTTGAATTTTTAATCTAGCATAAGAGCTGAGTATTATTTTTATTAATTAGAGTCAATTATTAATCCTTAAGAATAAATTCTGAGTTCATATATTCATCAGGCTCATGATCACTGTTGAAGGGGCGAGGCCAACGAGGTAAGCGCGTAACATCAGAATATTAAATTCTTCAAATTAAAATTAACTCTGGTCTTCAACATGCAGAAAGAAAAGGAATTGCTTACCTTTTCTAAGGTCTATCCAATTTATGAAATATCCACTGGTTTATATATTTCAACTATTTGAGAATTTATTATAAACACTTCTTGAATAATCGTGTGGATGTAAAACTGCTGAAATAAGACTTGTAAAAAAAAATTATATTAATGCACAATTCACATTGAATAAATAAGTTCACGTTTGGATTGGTTTTAAAAATTATATTTTACATTACTTAAAATTTTAAAAGGTTTACATTTAGATTAATTTTAACATCAGGAAACATTTTTTCCTGTGACTTTACAGAATGAAGGATAGTAATACACTGACTCATTTTCACAAAGTTTGGAAAGTTACGAGTAAAGTTGCATCATTTCTTTGAAACAAATTGACGTTGAATAATTGTCCTTTTAAATGTTTTAGTTCTGTAATAAGTTTATAATGGCATAATCACAAATAACAAATTATAAACATATTTCACATTATTAGAAGAGAACGATTATAACGAGGTAATAAATCTCTATTGCTTGATAAACTTGAAACTTAAGAGTCATAAATTAGGTCACTTGTTTTAAGAGATGAGAGAAAAATTATCGTTGGGTTTTTATCTGCGTGCTTCATCATTTTCTTTATTTATTTATTTTACTTTGAGTGGAAAATATTAAGTGATTGAAATGAATGGATTAGTTTTTTACAGTTTCCCAGCCCTTGAAAAAGTAAATTACATTATAAGCTTACATTTGTGTTTTTTTTTTTTTTTTTTTTTTTTTACTTATGTTTCACTTTTTGAATAAATGCTTCATTTGTTAGGACTATGTTTTATAATGTGTAATTTGACATAGCTATTTGGGGTAATAATTTCATTGCATTTGGTCAGTTACTTCTGTTTCAATGGTTAATTTTTGCAATAAGTTTATATATATATATATATATATATATATATATATATATATTATTATATAACCATTAATGAAACATTACCGTAGCACAAACAAAAACTATGTAATTATGAATTAGTATGTAATTATTAATTGGCAACGATAGTATTCCCCAACACACTGAATATAGATACCATATTTAAAAGAAGAAAAAAAAAGAAGATATATAGATATATATATATACTGAAAAGAGTATAAGAATAAAATGAAATAGCAAAATGTGACAAAATGTGAATATTTTCAGCAGTCTCTTAAATATATTCGTATTAAATGTTTGCTTCCTGCAAGTACACAAGACGAGCGATAAAAGGAGGGAGGGGGGGAGTATGATGCAACGTGCATAATCCATAGAAGCCCTGCGCTTATAGCGGTCCCTAACAAGACTAAACGACTTTTTTTTTTTTTTTTTTTTTACCCCTGAAAAGAAAAATTAGGGCCCACAAATTCATGAAACAGGCCTATACGCATATAGAGATCTCCAATGAGATTTTTTTTCTAACCATTGAAGACAATTTACGGCCCGTAAAATTTTATTACCAGCCTGAGAAAATCGCGTAACTTCAACTTCAAATGGTAGTTTACATACTTAATGCGATAATGAGATCGTTTAGACTTAATGCATTAGAGAGAGCATTATAGTTACACTGCATTTGTTAGACACTTAATGCATTAATGAGATTCAGTTCAACATAATTTTTTTATATGTCTTACCTAAGTATTACTGCTTCGCAAAGTTTTTCAAAAGTTGTAAAACAAAATATTTTATTAAATATAAAAGACTTAGTATATGTACTATTCAATAACTACTCCATATTATTAAATTATATTTAGAAGATTTCATTTTGGCTACAATTTCCTTTCGGTGTTCAATTTTTTCACATAGCTGGTGCAAAAATGTGAAAAAAGTACATTTACTTTAAAATAAAATAAAATATATTTTCTAACATTCTTATAGTTTTAATAATCGAAAGAAATACGTTTCTGTTGTTTATTTTTGCGACACCCCTTCTCTTTGCTGCATTGTTAAAGGAAGTCAATAATTGTCTATATCTGGCGAAAATCGTTACTGTAAAATTTTTACTATTTATGTCAGATTATTGAAATGTACACATTTTGCCTTTGTATCGTGAGACTGCGCCATACAGGAACGAAGTGGCTATCTTTTTGCAGACATTGACCGCACATAATGTGCGAAAGACCAAAATTATGTTTCAATATGCCTTGTTATGTATTTTTTCACGTGGAATCGATTGGTGCCATTGAAGATACCAAAACATTAATACTAAAATTCTTTGTCGAGTGTTATTCATATATTATTTTTTTTAATGGAGATTGGTGCAGAAGGATGTTTTTTATGTGAGCTTTCATTCAATCAAACACTGCACAAACTGCTAAAGTCGCATCTGGCCGCAGGTAATTACAATGTTTATCACTCCTCAAATACGTACAGAAGAGGAATGTACCAACGATTTTGTGATATATACTCGGATCTTGACTTTACAAGACGCTAATATTCAAAATTATAAAAATTTCAAAAACAATACACAGGTATAGAAACACAATTAATGTAATTAAAAAAAAAAAAATAGGCTCAGAATATTTTTTACAAGACGAAAAAAAAAATTAGATTTACATAACAATTTTTTGTCATTGGTTACTTATTTTTGGTTTTTACCTGTTTTTCCTACTTTTCTGATACATTTTCTTCTAAAAACGAGGCTAAATGGTACGTAAAGGGGAAAAAAAACATATATGGTTTCTTATGCTGTGAGACTTACAGAACAACATTACTTACTTGACAAACTTCGGGAAAATACATGCCTTTTTCACCTATGTCGTGGAACTTCGTCGTTTCGGCACACTATGTGAACCAGCGGTCCCGTGGTAAGCATTTTGTAATTGGGATATTTCTCTCCGGTTCAAATAACGGGAATGACGATCCAAATTTTGGAAGTTTTCAATGCCTTCTAAATTTTTTATAACATGTTCTACTGTACGATCTGAAATATATGCTATTGTCTCCCACGTACTAAGAAATTCTCTTTCGCAATGCAAGTAGGGTTATTTTTAAGACCAAATGGTTTCAGCAAGTGTAAGAAACGGGCTGAATATTTGGCGAGTAGTCGCACTAATTGTTTCAAAATGTACTGTAAAGCCAAAGAACTGAGAACAATAAATTTTAGAGCTCTCTGATTAGTGGGATACAGACAGTGATAAGTTCGTCATTGACAAATTTACGAAATGTAAACTATCACACCGTGTGCTTTCGAGCGTTTGCCTTTTGAAAACCGTATTTCAGAGGAAATATCTGATGTTGCCTATGATATAATAGTAAGTGTGATAGCTGCTTTAGAATCACATTCTGGCTAAATACGATGTGCTACTCTAACAATCCATAAACAAGGTACATTTTTTAAAACGTGTCTTTATGCTACCATACTTTTTTAAAAATAATAATGGGAATATTCTTTAAATACCACGAGTCAGTATATATTGGTTCTCTAATTGTTATTAAAATAGCTGTTCTTTTTTCAAGTAGAAATAATAGTTAGCTTTAAAAAAAATGTTGAAGAATTATTCTTTTTGAAGTTGATTAATTTTAACCACGATTATTCTAATTGGAATAAGTGTATAAATTTCCAATTGTGTAATTCTAATTAGAAAAATCGCGTTAAAATTAATGAAGTATAATTACGTATCTAGCGTTTACTTTGAATTCCATTATCTACGATTTATTTACGCCTTTATCAAAAAGTTGAGTGAGTGAATTGTGCCCACCAGATTTGTCCAGGATAGCTCAGTTGGCAGATCATTGGCAGCTTAAGCCAAGAGGTTCCTGGTTTTAACCCTGGCCTGGGCACTTTTTCACACAGTTGGAAAAATACAATTCATATTCTTTGTACTTACCTATTGAACATAAATGCTGCTTACATTTGACCTCATTTTCAAAGGAAATCTCATAAGATATTTAATAAATATTATATTTATCGGATAAATCCGAAAGTTGTTATTACTGAAAGAATACTGTGTTCTCGTGATTGATTTCAACGATAAGATACTGATAAATGTATGGAATGTTACAGTGCAATTTAATCCAATAACGAGATAAAGAAGGTAATCTTACACCTAATCATGTAATTTAAACGTGTTGATTTGATTTTCGTGCCTTCAAACAATCATTTCCACGCTCTAAAGTCTGCTGTCCTACTATTAAATGCTAAGTGTTTCTTATGGTACACCTGCTGAATCAATTTTCCCTTCCGTTGTAAACGAGTTTCATAATATTGATTTTGTTCAATCGTTTTATAATATTGTTCCGAGAAATTCCATTTGTGGTACTGTAAATTTATATGTGTGAAATAATTGTGTCCAGCTGTAAATTTACAAAAAATCCATTTACAAGTACGAAAAAGGGTTGTTAGAGTAACGAGTAAAAGATGATAATACGAAAAAAAATAAATGCTTTTACTTATTTATTTTCTTTTTGTAAGCATGATAGTAAATATATCAACAAGAATCTAAGTATTAGTTATCAAAATCGGGTAATTTGATGCCATTTCTTGTTCATTTGGGAGGGAGATAAAAACAAATCGTTCTACCATATTTTTCATTTTTAATGCGTAACGTTAAAAATTAATATATATATATATATATATATATATATATATATTATTTCTTAGATGCATTTAATTGTTAGCTGGTGGGAAGGTTGTGGGAGAAAAGAATATCTGTTTTACATTACATTTGATTACTGTTATCATACGTTGATTTTTCAGTCAGAACTAGATTATAATTTTCTTTAAGTATATCTAATTAGCCTGTCACTATTTTCTGGAATTAAATAACTTACGCATTGAAAGTTAACTAAATTATTAAACAGACAGCAAATTTTCTTTGAACATAAAGATTCGTATGTTAACAAATTGCTAAAAGCAAATTATAATTCTGCACATAATACAGCATATGCATTTTATAAACACGATACTGTTAAGTTAATAAAGATAATTAAGATACTCCTTATTAGTTTTTAAATCCAATCATATTTCAATATTTCATTTGTAAATTAAAAGTGGATTTTTAAGTTTGTTTTTATATCAAAAATTAACTACTTTTCGTAGCTATTTTTTATAAGAAAAGCTACATTTTCTAAAGAATATTTGTGTTTTACCCGAATATATAATAGTTCAAAATAGAATGTAGGTTATCATACAAATAATTATATATATATATATATATATTCTCAATGTCGATTATTTATGAGGTTTAATGGTTATTATTTACAACAGTTTTATTATATATATATGAAACAAATTTTAAAAAAATTTTCGCCGTTGGCCTCATCAAAGCTATAATTCTGTGTAAATCCCATTATTCTAAATTATTTTCTCGTTCTAGTATTTCGACTGTCGAAATTCCACCTAGCTAAAAATACTTTATTCTAAATTCATTCTCTTAAAAAAATGGCTCTGATCGCTGTTCTATTAAAATTACGCACTTTTGTTTCATTAAATAAATGCATCCTAGAATTTAATTCTTTTAAACATCAATCTCCCAGCTAAAAATATTTTATCTCTCTTGAAATAACAACCTATGTCTTTTTATTTTTATTTTTATTTTTATTTCCCTATGTTTTCTGACAAAACAATATTCTTTCTCAAAATTATGAAAGCGAACTTCAGTCTCAATGTAAACATCTTACCTTGGCATCTTGCCCATTCTCGGTAAAACCTACGTATTTTTTTTTCTTATTATTTATTCGAAGGAATTAGATTGTTCGGTAATGTTCTAGAAATATTTTTCCCGCATTTTTTCAACCTACGGTCTGATAACTTCAAAATTATAGCGCCAGAGATTTTAGTCCCTTAGCGGTGATTGGTCGAAAGACTGTTTAGTGAAACTGTATTCTGGGGCGTTAGATAATAGTTATACGCGGAGTTTTCCTGCGTAGCGTCAGTTTTATTCCTGGAGCCGGTTGTACATGTAACCCCGACGCATACTTCACGACCATAGAATAAATCTCCTTGGCTGACGATAGAAAAAACGACTGCCTGTAAAAACAAAATGTCTTCTTAAAATATTAAATTAATTCACCAAGTTTCTCCACGGTATTAAAATCATCATGTACGGAATTAGCATGGTAATTAGTAAAGCATGGCCATTTTCCTTTGAATTCGAATAAAAAGTGAACTGGAACCGACTGCCTCTTATTTGCATTCTGTACGCACACTATAAATTGGATCTCGGCGCCCGACTGCAAATTCTTCGGTGGAAACCCTCGCCCAGATAATGTGATCTATAAAAAAATACGGTGATATAAGTGAAAACGTGACATATATATATATATATATATATATATATATATAATCGTCTATATGTACAAAAAATTTAACTTAATATTTTCTGAATGAAATGGTTCAAACGTATTTTTTCTGTTAAAGTAAAAAAATAATCAGTATTTAAATTGAAAAGAAATCGACACTTATAAAATATTGTACATTCTAATTCTTTATAAGTTTTATATATTTTTTTAGAAGAAATATTACAATCAAACTGATTGATTTTAATGGGCAACTTTCAAGAACGCGCAGAAATAAAATTTCTGAGGGGTAAAAAAGCTAAAATGTATTTAAAAAATAATAATAACAACCTAAGAAAGTCACCTTAAAATTTTCTTTTTTTTAATTAATTCAACTCTGAATCAAACAAAACAAACCATATGAAAATATTCCAATTATAACCGGATCAATTTAAAATTGAAATGTGTACTTTGACACAGACTTTGATTTTTAAATTTTGATTTCGCTCTCTTAAAACTGTTTTTTTACAAGTTGCGCGCACTACTAAAAAAAAAAAAAAATTGTAAACAAATAATTTATTTTGCGTAGATATGTACAAGATGATCATACCTACATTCTCCACCTACTACATAGCCTACCACCTAGTTCTATATGGCCAATGATGACCGGTCACTTGCAATTTTAGACGTTTTGTTAAATATCTAGAAAAATACATGATGAATTATTCTGAAACTTCAGGTGTGTAAACAGCATAGTAGACGTCATATATTTCCGTGAAGATTCTTTTTCCGAAACCTCATAAGTGACCGTCAACAAATTGAACAAAAACGAATATCTTATTATCCCTGTAAAAACTAATGTCGCAAAAACGTTGAAATTGTAGCACATGTTCATGAGGCTTCTTGTAATAAACCGTGCTCATTTTTATGAGAATTGTTTTAGACTCTGAAGCTCTGAATTGTTTTAGATAAATAAAATGTCACTTTCTTAATTCCATATGCGAATTCTTCAAATTTAAAACAGTGTCGATACAACATGAGATCGTATTTTTCAATCGAGTTCACCAATTACAAGATATTTTTCTCCTTAAGTTTTATCTTCTAAAGCCAAAAAATAAGACGTTTTGCTTAACCAAAAGTAAGATTATACCTAAATAATGATATAAAATTATCCCCCATTTCCTTGCCTTTGATTAAAAATATTTAAAATTTTCTTGTCAATTGTTTTATTTAATTTTTATTCAGTTCAAGAGTTTTAATTTTTTTTTTAATGTGTCAGGCGATCAAACAGAAGAAGAATCATGCCGCGAAACAATTGGATTTCATTTTCAGTACTGACGAAACACAGAAATAAATTATTCAGATATATTTGGATTACGTTACAAAAGATAAGCAATAAGAACAGAACAGTTTATTTATGATGATAAATATATTATCCATTTTCAAAGATATTTCGTCTCATTTCACAAAGTTGGGTATAACTATGATTTCATTTTCAACTCTGAAGAAATTAATACTATTCCTAAACAACAAGATTCTTTAATATTGTCACTTGAATTTTCTGTGGAGGAAAAAAAAAGTTCCTCTTTGTGGTGATATCTCTTGCTATCCTGCAAAATGTTCAGAAAATCTTTTTTGGTAATGCTTGGCGTTTACAAGCTCGGAGGCTTGAGTGAAATACTCTAAATGTGAACCATTCGGTCTAATACATTACAAGTTTTCTGATTTTTTTTAAGCCTGAATTTGGATCCTCTTTCGGTCTAAAGGATATTACCCTTAGTCTGCCACTGATTCAAGATTCTGATCATAGCACTATATATCAAAATGGTTCACAGAAATTTTTAGAAATTACATTTCTAAAGACAAAGAACATTAAATTGAAAAGACAAAGAACATTAAAACAAATCAACAATAAAAATATTTGCAGATAAAAGTATGATTTGAAAATACAGGAACACATTGCGCGTTTTTTTTAATGACAATTTATTAACTTTAGATTAAAAAAATAATAAGTATTACGTAAGGAACACAAACGTACACGACGAGAAAAAAAAATACCCTCCTTAATTGCCTTACGATTATTCAATAAGATAAGAAAAAACCGTAATGCCGCTGTCAAAAGAAAATGCATGAAAAAGAAGAAAGCGCACGTAACTGTTCCCCAACTTTACTTGGCAAACACACGTTGCCAAAAGGAGAAATATAAAAAAAAAATCTTCGAGGGCCAACAAACGAGAAATATCACAAAGGCGGCTTCGTATTACGTGGAAAAAGACCACAAAGACCGCCGCATATATTAAAAGACTGTGGCGTGTGGATGCAGAAGACATGTGTTCGTTAGGGCGTATTGAAATTCTGATTGTGGGTGCTATAGAATTTCGAAGGAATGACAATAGGAGGGGGTAAGCATGGGAATACTTCAAAATTTTTGATATTCAGAAAAAGGGGAATATAGAGCAAGTGAAATAGTCCAAAGGAACAGTTCGACATCGGAGGCGACATTGGGTTGAACAAGAAATCAGATACGAGAAGAGTGCTTTCTGAAGATAGAAAAAAATCTTGCTTTGACTGAGTGGTAATATTTTTTCGTGAAGTACAATGAAAATTTTTTATCTATCACGTAATCATTGAGTACAACTTAAAAAATATTTTTCTTCTCTTCCGTTTTCTTTAACCTATTTTTCCTGCTACGTCTGATTCTAAACAAAATTATTTTTCTCCTACAATTTATTTTTCTCCTACTATTCTCAAAAAATTCTATAAACAGAAAAAAAGAAAATTCTATACATAACTCCCTAACGCAGTTTAAATCAATTCACTTTGAAATCGGAATGCTTTTACAAAAGAGAAAAGCGGGTAGTTATGAGCAACAATCGCTTTCGGTTACCCTTTTACCCACCACACCATGAACTGCTTGTCAGATTCATTTCGAATTTTTATATTGGTAATTTAGATTAATTCTCAGGTTGTGTGCAAAATTTTGGGCTATTGTGTAAAATATAAGTGAAGATACAGGTATATTTCACTTCTGGAATATTTGCATTCAAAGGAGCATAAAACAAAATCAACATAACATAAATCATTAATTTATACATGATACTGCATAAAAAAACAGTACGCAATACAATAGTCATCATCACAGCATACACATTTAACACTAGAACTACCGGAAATTTTACTCAGGTTTTATAAAACTATTTCACACAAGAAATTTTATTTAAAACAACTTAACTGATTCATTTAACATGTTTCTGTGAGTTTTGCATTTAATTTATTTTAAAAAGAAATTTCTGGCTCGAATCGGAATATATTCATTTGGTAACCGTCAAAATGACGGCTCATGGTAGTTCTAGTGTTAAATTCTAAATGCATAGATAAAATAAAAGACGCAGCCTTTATGTTTTGTTTACATTTCAACATTGCATTTCAACAAGCACCAAGTTGAAAACCACAAACAATTATTAAACAATTCTTTATACAATAAGTTAGAACATGTCTTGAAAAAGATACATTTAAAATTTCAAACATATTAAATAAATACTTAAACAATTACAGTATCACAAAGCTGATGTTCCATTTGTGGAACGTTGGCGGGTAAAAGTTTTTTAATAGGTAGCAGTAAATTGTGATTAATTGTAAGTAATTTTTTACTGTAATTTTGACATTTCTGTTTTGAAACTGAAATTTTTGCTTATATAAATATTGCCTAAAATTCCTCAAGAACTTATAACATTTTTTATTATTATTATGGAAATATTTCTTCCGCGTAAGGCTGTTCTTAAACCAGTAGAACTTTAGTAGTTAATTTTAGTATTAATTACGAAATATTCCTGAAATTCAGGAAACTAAATTTCAAGTATCTTCATTCAAATTCATAATAAAAAATACTCAATTTTTAATAACTTATCACTACAACCTATCTCTGAATGTATATGATTTTTATATGTTTATGATTTCGGAAATTAAACTATTCGGCTAAAAGTGACATTATAGCAATGTTTAATGAATTGTATAATATTTTTATTCGTAAACAAGCTAAACTAGTTATTTTGAATCTAAATTAGACTTGTTATTATTTATTTTAAAATTAGCTTTGATAGGGGTTTTAACTCTTGAATATTTTCTTAAAATATTTATGACTCGCATAATTAAAGCTGCCCATGTAGTACTCAGTAAAAACAAAATAACTTACCACAACTAAAGAACCCAAGACATATTTCAGTTATATATATCTCACTAAATTTTAGGAAAATATTGTTCTTATTCTTTAGAAAGAAAGGTTGAAAACAACCTTTTTCATATTAACATTTGCTAGCTGAACATTTGGGTTCTGTTCTGTATTCGTTTGCTTTGCTGTCGCGGCTAAATATGCTCGTAACTTTGTTAAAATTTACTCAGAAGAAATAAAAAAAGAATATTTACTCTAAAAGTAGGAAACACGGAAGTTTTTATTGCAGCTTTTTTGGGCGTTCAGCAAAATGAAAAATGTTAAAAAGTTTCCATTTGTAATATTTTTTTGTTGTTGTAGTTTATGTCAAATTAAGATAATAGCAGGGGTCGACGTAAGAATTTTTTTTCTTTCGGGTTCAAAAATTCAGAAATTTATTATATTTTGTGATAATTTCGTAAAAAAAGATCAGTTACTTGAAACCAAACTAAGCAACGACATTAGCTTTTTAAAGACCTCCTGCTTGAGTTTTCGTTACAGGTGGTTTATTTTGTTTGAACACACACACATATATATAGTATATAGGTGCTGTGCATATATAATGTTTTGACTTTAGGGGGAGGGGGGGTCTGTCATTTGATATCTTACGATGTCTTTAGGGAAAAGGGGGATTTGTGTTTTGATATCGTTATCATTTTTGATCCAAACAGAACTTTCTTTTTTTTGTAAATTTTTCTTTAGATCAAAATAGTCTGTTATTAATTTTTAAGCCTTATTATTGTCTTTATTATTGTTTTAGTCTTTATATAAAGTTATTTCTTGTATAATAGTGATATTTTATTGGCTTCTTCTCTTCATTTGAATCCATAAAGTATGAGAATAATAAATGCATAACCATATCTGTGTATCACTGCAAACGTATAAAAGGAAAAAAATTGCAAAAATAAAAAGAATTTTTAGACATTAATAACAATATCAATATGAGGGGGAAGGAAGGTTCGAGAAATGATAACGTATGATATCGTAAGGAGGGGAGGGGTCCAAAATTATATAAATGTTGATAACTTTATATACAGTGACGGTCAAAAGTTTCCGGCCAGCATACAATTTTTGGTTAATTTGTAAATATAGCCATATGAAGAGGAATCTCAAAGTCATACTTATACATTTTATTAACATAATAGTTAGGAACTTATTTATAAAATAAAAAATAAATATCAATAAATTTAATTGACAAAATTAATTGCAGAGGAAAACGCATGTTCTCAAAAGTTTCCGGCCATCTTGGCGAGTTTGGAAAAAATGGTGTTATAATAGAAAATAACAGTGATCAACAGCATTTACAATTAGTATTTTGTCGTCATACCTTTAGCAATAAGTACTGCGGCGCAGCGACGGTTCATCGATTCAATGAACGGTTGAAGATCGTCTATGGTAAGTTTTTTCCATTTTTCTTGCAAATTTTTGGAAAATTCTGCTGAATTGGCATATTTATAATTCCGCACACGTTTGTCAAGTTCGTTCCAAAGATTTTCTATTGGATTCAGATCTGGTGATTGGGCTGGCCATTTCAAAAGCGGAATTTTTTGGTGCGAAAGCCACTGCCTGACGAGCTTGCATGTATGCTTTGGGTCGTTATCATGCTGAAACAAATAGTTGCGACCGCAATTTTTCCTCCAATAAGGTAGCAACTGATTTTGAAAGATATCCTTATACATTACACCATTCATCTTGCGGTGGATTTCAACTTACGGACCGACACCTTTTCCAGAAAATGCTCCCCACAGCATAACGTGTCCACCGCCATGTTTCATTGTAGGAATAACATACCTCGAATCATATCTTTTGTTTTTAGGTCGTCGGTCGTAGTGTCTGCCATCACTCCCTAAAAGGTTGAACTTCGATTCATCGGAAAATAGTACTTTTTTCCCGTATTCACTTGACCAGTCTTTGTGTTCCTTGGCAAACGCCAGTCGAGCCCTCTGATTTTGTTTACTTATGAAAGGTTTTTTAGCACCGACTCTTCCATAAAGTCCTACGTCACGTAAGCGTCTTGACATGGTAGACCGACTTATTTCAGCAATATTTTCACTCCGTAAATCGCGGGATATTGCAGCGGCATTTTTATGCGGGTCATCAACGGCTTTTCTTTTGATAATTCCGTCCACACGAATAGTCATTTTCCGGGGTCTCCCGGACCGATAGATAGAACGTGACAAGTCCTGAAGACCATGGCCATCTTTATATATTTTTTTAAATATCGTTCACAGTAGATTTTCCGATCGATAACTTTGCCGCAATCTGACGAGAGGTTTTTCTCATTAGCGACAAACAAATCACTCGTTTACGAACAATAATTGTTGAACTTTTCATTTTTGAATATCAACTACGTTATTTATGTTGATTAATTAACAAACACGGCAAAAAAACACTTCACCGATAGCCAAAACTAACGAATGACAAATGGCCGGAAACTTTTGCACACGCGAATTTCGAACTCCTCCCCTTTGCATCAAGTGTCTTCAGTATCCAATCAAAATGATCACATGGCCAGAGGTCATTTGCATAGTCCTAACTTTTGGAGCAATTGCTCTTCTTCGCTGAAACGTTCTGGCAAACAAATCAAAGAAACTAACTGGCCGGAAACTTTTGACCGCCACTGTATGTACAGCTCCTTATATAATCAAAATGAAATCACATGCATAAAAAACAAACGAAAAGATAATACAAAAATTAAACACATGACTTTGAAAATTCAAATATGAGAAACTATGAATATTTTGTGGATTCATCAGAGAAGCTTCATAAGAATAATTCATAGTAAATTCGTCTGAAAAATCTGATGGAATCTGATTAAAATATCAGTATCATATTAATAACATAGTAGTATTTCTTCTATTCGTACTGCAAGACCAAGACATACATACAGCGGCGTTTTAGAAACGTATCTTGCCTCTGATTTCAAAATGTTCAAATGTTGAAACAAATGATTATGGAAGAGTAGTGAAAGAATTATATTATCTTGTTTTTACTTACTCATCATACGTAGTATAAGGTAAGTCTTGTAATCGTTTTGAAAATCGAAAAACAATTTTTGACGGATTTACACGTTTCAGACACTGGAGATTCCGAAAAACATATTTTTAGGAAAAAAAACATTTGCCGTCCGTCTGTCTGTGTGTGTGTCTGTAAACGAACTATCTCCCGAACAAATTGAGATAGAGACTAGAAATTTAATGTGTACTTAGTATGTAATAATGGGAAGAAGCTTATTGAATTTCAGTAACCTCGATTATCCGGAACTATTTTTTTTCGGACTCTCGAAATATTCGTTCTGATAAAAGGTATGTAAAAATTTTCGAAAATGTTTATTTTAAGGAGTGAATATAAAATACAATAAAAAAAACATAAATGTTGCATAAAGAATGAAGTCGACCGGATAATTGGTTGCCAAGATATTTGTAATCCTATTTCCCACACTCTTCGATTTTTCATAACCCTGTATTTCATTCAAATTTCAATTCAAAGATATATTTTAATTGGAAATGAGATGCTTAATCCGACGCAGTAAATTCTTAGTTAATATGATGATCAATTTTGGAGCTATAAGGATGTTTGTTTTACGCAATTCAGTAATAGAGCATTTAAAGTTTATGACGTCTTCAAGCCACGATTTTATTCGAATTTCAATGCGTTTTATTAATAGTTTACACATGTTTTATTTTCATATTTTATATTATGCATAACCCTGTTGAGTAAGTATTCTGGTTCCCCCCCCCCCCCCCCCCCCCCCAGCAACCAGTTTGGACTATGAATGATTTTCTCATTATTCTTTTTGCTCTCTTATTTAACTCAACCTGTTTTTTGTATGTAAAGGTGGAATTTTGTAATAGATTTTTCACTCATTTCCTGATTTGCTTAAATTATATTTAAAAAAAAAAAAAATACGTTCACAGGTGTTTTTCCGATGACAGTACAACATTTTAATATTTTTGGGACTTAATTATAAATTAATACATTTATTTTAACGCGTACATTGATTTCCGTTAGCCCGCCACATGTAATAACTCACCAAATATTCTCTTTAACTCGTAAAATTGTATAAGGGTTGAAACAACAATTCATTTAATTATGCGCCAATTCATGCTTACAAAATATGCCAAATGGCTGTGAAACTGCAGCAATGAAACATTTTAAAGGCTAAAAAATAGAAAATAAATTACAAATAAAAAAAATAATAAAGAGTGTAATATAAAAAAATACGATTTTATCAATTAAAAATTTAATATTAATTAATTTACAATTATAAGTTGAAAAATCAATTTAGAAATCCCAAAAGAGGTTAATTGAAACAAGATTTTTTTTCTTTCTTGTTGCCATACATTAAAAAAGAAAAGAGCAAAAATTATATATATTTTATTAAATTCACTTGCTTGAGATTTCTACCAGACGTAAAAAAAAAAAGCAATGCATAATCCAGTTCGGTGCCTACGCCAAATGAATGTATTGTAACGGAATTTTTTGAGAAAAAAACATAAATTGCAGTCATGAAATTATACGTGATTTTAAATATAAAAATCGAATGCTTATAAAAGAGTGTTTAAAAATAACTTTTTTACTTTTATATTTACTAAGGCATCCAACCCGGGCTTCCCGGGATTAGAGAATTAGAAAACCATTTATTTTTTTATTGAAATTTTTACATACTAATATATTTTTTTACATTTAATAATTTTGTTTAGATTGCCCCGTAACAACACCAAAGAGCATTTTTATATGAAATGTGTCAATTATATATTCAAATAAAATCCTGAAAATTATTAAAAGCGGGAATTTCGTATTGACATCGTGCCAGAAGTTAATAGCCGAAGAAATCGCTAAAAATTTCATTATCTACAGTAATGTTTTTCATTCTGATAATTTCAGCGCTTTTAAGTGCTTATTTCAATTGCATGTCTGTTAAACTTGTGTTTTATTTATACTTTTGTATTTATTGCTTTTTAAAGTTTTGATTTCGTTGTTGAATATTATCTGGAAACAAATGCTGAACTTTTTATATTGTTTAAAGTGCAAACGGATTTATATTTTGTTTTCCTCTGCAAGTGTTAGACATAGATTTAAAAAAAAAAAATCATGGTCGAAATTTAATTTAAATGCTATAATAAATTAGTCAATATCAGTCAATAAATCAGTCAAGATACTGTTTTCAAACAAATTCCATTTGAAAGTAAATTTTTTCCCCTATATAACAGTGTAAAAATAAAAAATGTGCGATGTTTAGAAATTTAAAAAAATGCAGTAGCAAAAATCGCAAAACCGAAGTTTTTTCGTCAAGTGGTTGCCATTCCACCGCCCCCCGAATACTAGGCCTGCCCACTGACAAAAGTGGCGGCTGTCGCAGGCTGATTTTTTTTTTTTTTTCAGCGTTTGTACGGTCCCTCGAACTTTAACACCAATAATATCTAAAAGTTTTCTTTGACTTATTTGATCTGAGATAAACAAGCAGAAGAATTTTTTTTTTTTTTTTTTTTTTTTTTTTTGAGACCGTTTATTTCGAATTGTTGAAAATGTGCTTATTTTAAACTGCGCGTAAGATTTCTTTCGAATAATTTATTTATTTTTTACATGCAATAATCACGGATGTATATAATGTCTCTTTTTTAAGACTGAGCCTGATCATGTGTATATTTTATCAAAATTTATATTTTTAAAATAAAGCTGAATGTATTGCATATTATTTTCTCGGAGTTTATCTAAGCTTTTATTTTATTTATTTGTTTATTTTGTAGGTGAAACAATAAACATATTTTGGTTCTGTCTTAAAATATAGGTATAATGTATAACGCTTAAAAATATCAAGTAATTCCGAAGATATCTTTCGCGCAATTCTGAAAACTTCATTTTGAGATAAATTACTTTAAAATACATGGTATTAAAAGTTGAAATAGACTATGTTTTAATATATTTGTATTGGATTATTTTTGTTTCAATAATAAATATATACTTTACGAAAACATCTTCTTTAAAAAATATTTAGAAATTCCACAGATATGTATATATGTAATAAAGTTGAATGTCGATTTTCTATGAAAACAATAGAAGCCCTGCCCTGTTCTTTGGACATTATGAACTTAGATAGGTTTTCCAGGTTCACGCAAATAAAAATGCCCCAATATATGAATTTAATGTAAAATTTGCTACAAGTGAATTAATTATATGATATAAATGCATATATTTTCTGTTAAAAGCTTACAAATGTTTTATGCAGGAAAAATTACATATATGAAACTAAAGATTCAGTGCACTCGATTCTCGACGACGTTTTCTTATTAAAGGGTAAAAAGTTGTTGTCGTAGAAACCAACATCTCTCTTCGATATCGAAATATAACGATAGTATTCAGAAGAGGCTTAAGAAAAACTCAGATTAGTGTTTGCGTTCTGAGTGGGTATGGCAATGGCCTTTTTAATTATTGTTTACCGATAATACCTCATATATTTTTAGTCATAACTAGCGAAACTGTTGGAAAATTGTTATGCGGTTTGTTTTAAAATGCGCAGAAAATATTGCTATTTCATATACATCTTCCTCGAAAAGTAGATTTTTTATTTCCTTAAAATATAAGAGTAGTATGTCTTCTTAATGAAGATTTATTCATTTCAATATATTCTATTTATTAGTGCATATAGTAGATTTTCACGTAGTTACTAATTTTTTTAATGCAGGTTTGTCTAAATTCTAATGGTAAAAGAGTTTTAAAAATAATGTTATTTACATTTAAAAATTGTACAGAAGGGCGAATTGTTTTATGAAAGAAAATTTCCAAGGGAAAAAGAATTATTTAATATTACAATTTTTTTTAATAACTTACAAATCTTATTAGGTGCGTCCCAAAATTTTATAGACAACCATTTTTTTGGATTTAAGAATTAACTGAACGAGTAAGAAAGACGAAATAAATTATGCAAATATATAATAATGAAATAAAAATAATAAAATACTCAAACAACTTTTAAGAATCATAAATTTAATAATTAAAAAAAAATGCTGTCCCAAAGATATATAAACAACCGGTATTAAAAACTGATGTAAGTACTGATATCCAAAATTTGCATATTCCAAGGGCATGTACTTGTGAAGCAATAGTTTCCTGAGATAAAAGCTAATCTGTCTTTCCGTTTCCGATTGATTGCAAAGATGCCTCGACATATGCAGTTTTCCAGAAAGAAAATTTTCTAAATCTATCGTTTAAAGGCTCGTGGATGGAAACTTATGGACATTGCAAGAAAAATTGGACGCAGCAGAGTATTTATCGAATTCTGTCAAAAGGTGAAAACTTTGAAACAAAATCTCGTTCTGGATGACCAAAAAAAAAACTAAATGGCAAGACAGAGAGATTTTGAAATTAGTTTCAACCCAGAACCTGTCTGTACGGTCAGTTTCTAAAGAAGTAAGCCTTTAGTATCAAAATCCACGGTCCATCGATGGCTGCACAGGCAAGTACATTTCTTCATTATCGCAAAATATGTTGTTCACAAAAGTTTACAAAACGGCATAAAGACGCTCGTGTTCATTGGGCCCGAAATCACTTGAACTGGACAGTGGTTGATTGTTCTTTTCAGTTATGAAGATAAATTTATCTTAGATGGCCCCGATGGTTGGGCATATTACTGGCACGATATTCTCAAGGAACCAGGAACTTCTTCAGCAGACAACAAGGAGGGGTTCACTCATGGTGTGGGGAGCGTTTTCTTGTAATGGAACAACCAGTATTGCTTTTTTGAAAGGTCGTCAATGTTCCGAAGATTACCAGAAAACGTTTGAAGTACAGTTATTTCCATTTGGAAAGTTGCTAGATGGGGACAAATGGATATACCAGCAAGACAATTGCTCCATTCACGGGTCCAACTGTGCAGTGTCAGTGGTTTAGACAAAACCAAGTAACTGTTATGGCCAGCCATAAGTCCTGACCTCAACCCAATAGAGAACCTCTGAAGAATATTAGCTAGAGACGTACTATATCCTAATGGGCAACAATTTGCGTCAGAGGTTCTTACATAGTTGCCAACCTCCCAATTTTTTTCTTACCAATATTTTTATATGAAAATATTTGTTTTATTTAATTGTATAATTTCTGTAAAATTTTACTGGTATTCAAAAAAATCGGGAGGTTGGCAACTATGGTTTAAGATCTAAAGTTGCAAATTGAACGAAGTTGGTTTTCTTTAAAACAAGAATTTTTTCAGAGTTTTGTTTTGAGCATGCATGTTAGATTTTTGAAGTTATTATAAAACACGGCTTAAAAATTTGAACGTTAAAGAGGAAAAAATGAGTTGTCTATAAACTAATTTTAATTTTAATTTTTCTCAAAAACTCTGTGATTGTCTAATATTATTTTTGTATAGTATTATTATTGTCTTGATATTATTTATAATTATAAATTATTTTGAAATTGTTACTCCTCTTTTTTAATTGTAAAATGAGAAAACCCCGTGGTCTATAAACATTTGGGATGCACTGTATTAGTATTGTATTTCCAGTAGCCTAAAAATCTTCAATGTGGTGCTGTAACTAAAAAAAAAAAAACAAAAAAAAAACAGAGGACATACGCTATAGGCAGAGCAGTGAATAGTATGCGCCAGAGAGTATACGCTATACTCTTGAATAGCGTTACTTGAAAAACAGAGGGTATACGGAGTTTCTTTTAAAAAATCCAGAAGGTATACGGCCAACGTTGCCAGGAACATATTACCTTTTTATTTTGAATGCCATTATTTCTGTACAGAATTATTCGCCTGATTTAATCGCATAATTTTGTTTAATGAATAAGGCGTCTATTTCTATATGCAAATCGTGGTGTAAAAAATAACATTTTAGTATTTTACAGGCAACCGTGTATACGGTGTATACCACCGTATACCCTCCACTACAGCCCTGCTTATTTTACTTATAAAACTTATATCATTACATGAAGTAGTAAATGTATCTTAACATACACAGGGTTCGTACGGCTCCTGGAATTTTGCGACAAGAAAATTCTTCGATACCAGTTTTTCTTACAGAAAATCTCTTCTTAAACGAAGGTGAAGTTTCGCGAGTTGAACCTAGATTTCTTTTTCTATAAAGAAAATACTGGTGAAACTCCTGGAAAATTCCCTTATCCGTACGAACCCTGCATACATGAGTCAAAGAAATAGTAGGTTGGTGCGAAAGTTCTGTCGTATTTTAATACCAGTAAAATGTCAATACATGATAATTTTATAATACCTGTTTGCTTTGAACGGAAAAGGTAAAATTTTAGGTTTTAAAATTTTGTCGGTATTAAAGATATTAAAATTAGGTATTAAAATAGGACAAAACTTTTGCATCAACTTTATAAATTTAATCTATCTGCATGGAAATAAAGTTGCACAAATAATTTTTCTTCTACGATCAACTGAATTCAACAGTACTCTCAATGAGAAAGAAGTTACAATTAATTCTGAATGCAATGATCATAAAATGTATATATTTTTTTTCTTTTTAACAATCACAATTTAATATATTGGGTCTGGTACTTATATGCACGTCTCTTAATCTTTTAAAAATCTGATTGAGTTTAGTTTGTTTTATACACGTGTTACCTGCCAAAATAAACATTATATTTGTGCAACAGATGTAAAATAAATGCTTTTCAGGAACCAGGTGTGTTTTATTTCTTAATCAAATATGCATTTTCAGCAGAGCCAGCTGCGGTTTATGATTGCGAACATGTGGGGCGAAAAATTTACGAGAAAAGCTATAAAATTGGAAAATATAGTTACCTGTCATTATAGGAAAATGTTTTTCAATTAAACAGAACAAAGCAATGAAACTGCTTGTGGGAGCAGAGGAAAATATAGTAGTTTAGTTGCTTTTCTTTCATAAAAAATAGTTATTTGTGAGTGAGTTTTAAATATATGGGTATAATAGAACATTCTATGAATTAGAAAAGGGGGTGGGGGTAAAAAATGTAACTTTTTTCTAAAATTTGAGATTCTTGAAATTTGAGGTACAATTAAAATTTCTTTTGTAATTTGTTTTCACTGCTGCACAACAATATAAAGTAAGAATTGTTTACATTGCATTTTAGTCTTTATAATATGTGATGTTAAAATTTTCATCAGCTGTGCAGATCAAATTTTTCAAAGCTTCACTTGTTTATTTTTACGCTAAGCAAATTCAAATCAGTTTTAAGAGCAGAAGAGATTTTTACGGCACTTCAACTAAACTGCTGCTGACATTGTTCTGACCGTTGCTTTTATAAAACTAAATAAAATATAGTAATTTCCTCTTTAACTATATAAAAAGATAGGATTCTTCAGTTTTATGACTTTGCATATAAATTTTGCATACCTGATATTATTATTATTATTTAAGCAGCTATAATAAACGAACATTATTATATACCCTCTTATTAGAGAACATTAATCACATAAAGACATATCTTACATGCTATTCAAGACCAATAGTAGAATGCAGCCACAGTGAATTTAAATATATTATGCTTTTATTATTATTATTATTATTATTATTATTATTATTATTATTATTATTTTGTTGTTAAATATCTTATAACAGCCTGATTTTTCAATTTCAAGAGAAAATAATTATCTTGGAATTTGTTAAGTAACATAGAATAATATCCAGTTTTGATCAATCTCAACTATCTTTGTCAACGAAATTCTTCGATTGTAGCCTCAGTCCTGTTGGGTTTTCCGCCGCATTTGAGTATGTCAAATAGCAATCTTCCTTCGAGATGTTACGATTCAATACCTGCAAAAATAAAAATAATTGTATTTGGATCTGTTTCTTTAAAGCGAATCCGGAACAGATACTACATAGGATGTAATGTAAAGCCCAGGTACACTCAAATAACTTTTGAACTGATAAAGCTAGTATTGTGGATTTATCTATAGTAAAACGACTATGCGCTATCATATAAGAGTGACTGCAGTGCATAGGATTAATAACTTCTAAATTTCGCCACTAGGGACACATACATATGATAACGCATAGTATTTTTACTATAATTAAACACTACAATTCTAGTTTTATCCAATTCAAGAGTTATTTGTGTGTAATAGGATTTTACTTTGCACCCTGTATACGGTCTGGTACTTAAAAGAGCCGCGAAAAGTTTATTGGTGTGTCATCAAATACTGAGCGAAGTTATGGTTTCATTGCGCCAATATATTAAAAAGATTTAATTTCTCTTGTGTGATTGTACTATTTTTATTTTCTTTCTATAAAATTTTTTTTCTGTATTCTTAGTATAGGACCTCATATTTAAAAAAAAAAATTTCTATTATGTCCGAAAGAATTCCTTTTTTAACACTTAGTACTTATGTATGTCAGTTGTAATTTTTTTTCTGTTGTTTCTATTGTTATTATTCGTCGAAATATCTTTAAAATAAATATTGTTGATTAAAATGAATCCGATTTCGCAGAAGTGAAACTTTATTATTTATTTATTTACTTTTGTTACTCGGTTATTTAAATTTATCTTTCGTTTAGTGCATGAAAAAATAATTTAATTTGACTAAAAACTTTTTTATAATTCGTTTATTATCTTTTTAAAAATAATTTCTCAGTTGCAATTTATGTTCGTAGTGTATTTTTGACATTTATCTTAATATATTTTTCTTTTTTTTTCTAGGTAAGTGTTTTATTTGTATCCTCTGGTAATTATTTAATGGATTTTTTATTTACGTAAGTAGCAAACATTCACTATAATTACTGTTCAAATACATCCACGCGAGTAAATCGATATTTATGTCGGATATTAATTTTTATTCATTAATCAGTATTATACAATAAAGTCCACAATCATTTTAACTATTGAGATAGCCTTATACTTAATATAACTTTTCAATTTCACTCGGAATTATTTAGTAGTTTGTTTTTATATTACCAAATATCAGTTAATGTTAATCTTACCGGGTGTCCAAAAATGATTGGTGGATTTTAAAATTCAATAACTTGCAAACGGTGACAGATATTAAAAAAATTCTTGCAGGAGGGTTATGTATGATGTCGGGAGTTTTCTTTCTATGATTCTTGATTTTATTTCGAATTTCAAACAATAGATGGCACTGACAGCGATTGGCGCTCAGTCGAGGGCGAAAATTAGGCCCCTCAGTATTGTTGCACTGCCCCCTGAATACTAGGCGTGCGCGTTGATAAAAATGTCGGCTTTCGCAAGCGGATTTTTTTTTTTTTTTTTTTTTTTTTTTTTTTCAGCATTTGTTT
The DNA here is from genome assembly GCA_963931845.1 of Maratus michaelseni. NCBI lineage: Eukaryota > Metazoa > Arthropoda > Arachnida > Araneae > Salticidae > Maratus > Maratus michaelseni. The sequence continues at coordinate 179,654,930 of OZ007590.1, read as the reverse complement.
GGTCTCTCGAACTTTAGCACCAATAATATCTAAAAGTTTTCTTTGACTTATTTGATCTCAGAAAAACTAGACGAAGAAAACTTTTAGAAATTATTGGTGTTAAAGTTCGAGGGACCGTTCAAACAATGAAAAAAATAATCGCCTGCGACAGCCGACAATTTTATCAACCTGCACGCCTAATATTCAGAAGACGGTGCATCAATGCTGATGGGCGTAATTTTCGGCCTCAACTGAGCACCAATCACTGTCAGCGCCATCTATTGTTTGAAATTCGAACTAAAATCGAGAATCACAGAAAGAAAACTCCTGACATCCTACATAACCCCAAGAATTTTTTTAATATCTGTCACCGTTTGCAAGTAATTGAATTTTAAAATCCATCAGTCATTTTTGGGACACTCGGTAAGAGCCTGCATCATTCTGCTTTATTTTCTTCTTATTTCCGATTAGCAAAATGCTGTGTCTCCTCTTACTGTATACAGTGTGTCGTGTGTCCCCTCTTATCACTGCCGAATAGCTAATTCCTAAACCATTAATTTTAGAGGTATAAATTTCTTATTATGTAAGTCTGAGTTGATCTCATATAATTAGCTATTTTTATTCACAGAAATATAACTAGATTATAATTAAATTAGGATATAACTAGATTAGATATGTTACAATTCATATGTTTTTCAAGAAATAGTTTTGAAATATGCATAATTACAAAATCATTTAAATATATATATATAGTATATGAATTGTAACCTATGATTTTTTTTTTAAACAGAAATCGATTTCTAAAAGTTTCAAATATGTGAATCGAAAATTTAAGTTAATTCCTTCAAGTAGTTTTTGAGTTGTGCTTAAAAAACTACCTATATCGCGAACTGTTTTGCAACGATTAAAAATGAATTTAACATTGAGAGTTAAAAACTTTAAACCTTCATAATTCTTAAACTATTTAACCGAATGTTTGTCTATCCGAGGGTAAAATTTACCGACAAATTCAAAAAAGATGTCAAATAAAATTAGTGTTGAAAATTTCATTGCTTGGTACAATTTCTGTATGTAGACGACATCATAAGCAAACTTTAAGTACAATATTAATTAATAGGTATTATTACTAATCAATTATTATCAGTTACCTTTTTATATGATGATTTACGTCAGAATTAGTAAGAGATGTGATCACTTTTTTTTCCCTCTTGGAATGTACATTCTACCAAATCTTCAAACATGGGTCTTTCAATTTTAGTATTTTTCCATAAGGTAATTCTCAGTTCAATAGCTTCAAATATGCACATTTAGCCGGACAGCTATAGACTTTAAGTCTTTATCTAAAACATTAAAATCCAAAGTCTTTCCCATTAGGCCTACGTTGATTCGACAAAATGATAGATTTATATCCCCAGTATCTCTTATCCATTTATAACTTGTTACGCTTAGTTACATTTCAGTCAGGCACACTTATTTGGATACATACGAAATGGCATAACGTTTTAAGTGATTTGTGTACTGCAGGAAACGCATCGAACGCATTCTTCCAACAATAAATTTATACTAGCATAATTTCAAAACAATGTGTATAATAAATGTGTTATAAAAGCCACAAATTAAAAAAACTACATTAGAATTTCAATATATTGATGGAATTTTCAATTACCTTTCTATCTGCATTCACTATAGCACTGGGTCGCAGATTGAACAGTCGTTACACAGACAGATGCCATTAGTTGTTTATTTAATTACCACATCAACATTTAAATAAAGCAACACAGCCATATATACAATTTTTAACTTATCACAAAAGTTCGAGCAATCGAGGATTTAGTCATTTATCCGTAATCTGACGCATTATTGTTAAAGTAATCCTAAAATTTTCCGCAACTGAATTCGTCATCAAATGCATGCTTTATCAGACTTATCGAAACGAAGATTGTATCATTATTTCACATGTCATTATTACTTCGGTGTAAAACTTCCGTCTTTTTTTGTTCAGTTTCTGAGCACCCCGATTCTTTATACTTTGAACGATTTTCCCCTAGTGCCGATGATTCAAATCTATCACGGTGTCTCTTGTCTCGTCCTCATTTTTAGTATTTCAAGGAATTAGGGAAGGGGCAGGGGGTGGGGCTCAAATAATTTCTGTTGCTTCAAACTACTATCGTAAATGATATTATTTATATATGATATTCATTTAAGGTATCTGCACACCTTTAAAAATTCATTTTCGATGAAAATATCGATTTTTCATTTTTGCAATAATATTAAAATCCGATCTTTTTTTATCTATCGAATTCTGCTTTAATTCTGTTTGTATCTGAATTAGAACAGAAGTTACAGCCGTTTAAAGTTACATCTATTACAGCTTGCCTAAGAATTTTACAACCGGAAATATCGTTCTGCAAACCGGAAGTAAGCTGAGAGCGATGTATGTTTTATTATTGTCGTAAATGATATTATTTATATATGATATTCATTTAAGGTATCCGCACACCTTTAAAAATTCCTTTTCGATAAAAAATTTCCTTTTTTCCTTTTTGCAATAATATTAAAATCCGATCTTTTTTTATCTATCGAATTCTGCTTTAATTCTGTTTGTATCTGAATTAGAACAGAAGTTACAGCCGTTTAAAGTTACATCTATTACAGCTTGCCTTAAGAATTTTACAACCGAAAATATCGTTTTGCAAACCGGAAGTAAGCTGAAATGTATGTTTATATTCTTCGTTTTCGAGATTTAGCATTTAAATTGGATAATGTTCAAAAAAATACATGGAGTGTATAATTAAAACTTTACAGAATAATAATTATTTTTATAGCAAAGACCGCCTTTAAAAGTTATTTTTAGCTTTTTCTCAAAATGAAGTTTTTCAGATTTTTACTGTACGCAAAACATCCTAGTAAAAAATTATGCATGAAATGCCTTGAATTTTTTTTTACTTATTTTACAAATGTTTATTGAGGGAATAAGAGTACAATCATGATAATATATTAATTAGTTTTATATTGACACTGGTATAAGTTAAAAAATTGCAAGAAATTTTATGAATTTTTCATTGCATTAGTACTTCAAGTGCCATAGATTCTGCGATAGAGATGCTATTATAATGCGGCTAGTCTATGTCCTAGATAAAGTTATTCTTTTTATTATGCAATTTACAAAATGTGAATGCATTGATTTGATTTTGAGTTATCATGTTTTGCACAAATGTCAATTTTTCATATAATTTTGCCTATTTTTTTACTTTAAAAAATTATTTCTGTGTAATTTCTAAAATGTTTATATACTTTTAAAAGTTTTAACTTAAATGTCATTAGAAAAAATTGGTATAAAGAGAGAATTAAAAAAAAAAATCACATCCGAAGGTGTGCGGATACCTTAAAGTTTGCTAAATAGAAGAATGAATGGCAATGGAAAAAGATCGTATACTATTATTTTTCAATTTAAGGAGATTTGCCCCAGGTTGGCAGGAAAATACTAAAATTTTAGTTTGAATACCACTATTTTCGTACAGAAATGATCGATTTTTTTTTAATTACAGAAAATTTACGATTAAATCAAGGGAATAATACTATACGAAAATTGTGGTATCCAAAATAAAATTTTAAAATTTCCTTGGCAACACTGTTCGGTACTCTTTATTTTGCTAAAAATAACGAAAATTTCATTTTTTCACTTTTTTGCTTAATTCTTAACTACAGTGACAGAAATTGTTGCATAGCTACTGTGAGCGGTCTCTGAAACCGTTTGATCGAAAGATGAATAAGTATAGAATCGAAAAGGTTCGATTAACCCATAGGATATTGTGTCCGTACTAAACTTTATGTATAGAACTATTATAATTAAAATTTACCTATTCAGATGTCTCTAGCGATAGTATTAGGACTCCAAACGAAAAAATGTTTCACTAGTATCTGTGGTTAACTGAAAATTATAAGTTAAACTATGTGAAAATTGAAAAAAACAGCGATCTGTAAGACCGCTAACAGCAGTTAAGGGTTAAAATGAATTATCTGTAGTATATTCTGACTAAGTACATTAAACATGCGATAATTAACCTAGCACAATTTCAATTTTTATACCAAGTAGGGAAAAAATGTACGTTCAAATGCGATTTGTTTGAAAACTGTATCTCAATTTACTAATATTTTACGGTTTTTAGAATAACTTACAAGCAGGAATTTTTTTTTAATTTGCGTGCAACCCAATTATGAAAGATTAACTCGCTTGCACGTAAAACAGTGTAATTAAGCCAGCATTTATTTACTTCTGCAAAATATTCCATAACTAAACTGCCAAATGAAATAAAAACTTCACAAATAACGAAATAAACACGAATTTTAACAGATATGTATTCGAACTAAGTGATGGGCATAATGAATGATTTTGTTATTCGAATGAATCACTCTGGTTTGTGCAAAATTGCCAGCCTTATTTTTTTTTTTTTTTACTCAATTACCACCAGAAAATTTGTAAAAAAAAAAAAAAAAAGGCATAATAGCTAAATTTCGTGTTTATTTGTAATCTATCACCCCCCAAAAATTTTGTAAAAGAAAAGAAATTTTATATTTTTCTGTGGCTCATAATTTAATTTTAATAAAAATATAAAATTTTCTTTTTTCAGTTTTTTTTTAATTTCTGGTAGTAATTGATTTTAAAATATACAAAAGTTAGTTAGCATTCATTCTGCCTAAGATGGTGGAGAATCAGCTTCGCAAAGAAGAAAACATCGTCCAGTTTGTGTAATGTTGATAAACGTGTAGAACCTTTCATATACCCGCTGTTTTACCCAAAGGCAAAGAGTTCAATCGGCCAAACAAAAGGGGAAACACTCCACACATTTTAATCATCACATTTTCTCGCAAATAGTCATTCCACTAGAAATTGTGTTTTCTTTTACTTTATGTTTTAAAAAATAAGCTTAGGGGTTTGGCAGAAAATCTTTCTCGAATAAAAAATTGCAAGTAATTTTGCGTCACGTAATACGTGCTGTGTTGTATTACACCAGTAGTCGAGGACCTCAATTACGAAAGAGCAACAATATATATTTTTTAAATCTGCATAAAAAACGGGGTTGTTTCATTTAACAAACTTTTGCATTTAACGGACAATTTATTAATGTCATTATAAAAGAAAAAATAATGTTAAGTGATTTTTTTTTCCGTTAAAAAAAATATTTTCCCATGACATTTCTTTGTCATCTACGAACACTTTATTTGCAAAATTTAAGCTCAGCAGTTTTTAACTCGACTGTGAATGACATTATGTCTGCAGCACATTAGTATTAAGATTTTTCAACCAATCAAAATAAACTTTTCTGAAGCCGATACTTATTTAATTATTTTCTCGTGTTCGAATCAGTACATAAATCTTGTCTTGTGTAAATTCTATTAGACTGGAAGGCGACGGCAGAAAAATCTACATCTTCGAGTATTATCGCAAGTCATATATCATTCGAAAGAGAATGCTGCCCATGATTAAACGGAAAATTAAACGGGCGGTCTACCTGATTGCACTCTGTCCTATATGGCAGACCGAGCCGAAGTTCGACTTACATTACATCTCCCATAGAGTAGAAATCTTTCGTAATGGTGGTGCTAATCAATGGTAAATAGTAGTATTGGCGAGAACTTCGGTTATGGAAGATTAACGACAGAAAAAAAATGTTTAAACCTGCCAAAACGCATGTTATCGAAGTCGAGTCCTAGTTATAGGATTTCCCCGTGCTCTATTAGAATATAAGGCTTGTGTGATGAAAATCGTCCCAACTATTTTCGATTTAAAAATTTTACATCAGAATTTTTAATACTGGGTTTGTTCTAGCCTGTCAAAACGAATTTTCCTAAACTGGGGACCGAGATAAACCATTTTCTTGAGCTCGATATAGTATCAAAGGCAAATTTCCTGAAAATCGTTACACCATATCTTCGATATCGTCCATAATCGTTGTGCTGATCAATGACAAATAGTAGTATTGGCGAGAACTTTGGTTATGGAAGATTAACGATAGAAAAAAATGTTTAAACCTTTGAAAGCGCATGTTTTCGAAGTTGAGTCCTAGTTATATGATTTTTCCGTGCTCGAATTAGTGTATAAGGTTTGTGTCATGAAAATCGTCCCAATCGTTTTCGATTTAAAAATTTTACATAAGCATTTTTAATGCTGGTTTTGTGCCTGTCAAAACGTATTTTTCGAAATTAGGGACCGAGCTAGACTATTTTGTTGTGCTCAGTTATAGAAAGCAAATCCCCTGAAAATTATTACACCGCCGCCAATATTGTGCGTAATCGTGTCGCTGATCCATGACCAACAGTATTGGCAAGAATTCCGAATACTGACGATTGATTTCGAAAATTGCTTAAACCTATGAAAACTAATTTTTCTGATCTCGAGACCTAGTTAGATCGTATTTTCGTATTCGAATAAGGATTATTTTATGAAAATCGTCGGAACCATTTTCAATGTATACCATTATTTTCAGTACTAAGTTTGTTTTAACTTTGTCAAAACGAACTTTCTCGAATTCCAGACGTAGGTAGATCGTTTTCTCGTGCTCAGTATAGGAGGCAAGTTTCGTGAAAATCGTTCCAACAGTTTTCGATATCATCCACAATCAGGAAAATTTCTTGCTCGTTTAATATATGATTAAATTACTGTTTAAAACATGATTGACGATTACCAACCATTTTTAGTGATCTATCTTCCTGGTACGTATAATACGTAAATACCAATAGCTTATTTTTGGTTCAAAATGAAATAGTACAATTTCTCAATGTGTAGCCATCTTTCATAAGTCATCAACCCTAAACAAAGAATCACGATATTTTTATAGAGCTAGTTATCAGTCATTTATGTGTGGTTGTCCCAAAGCTGGTTACTACACTTAATAAGCTGATTACTGGAGCTTTCACCCTATTGTCATATACTAATTGTTAAACATAAAAAATATATATTTGTCGGAACTAGGAACAGAAAGAGATAATTCTGTAACTGTAAACTTTAAAAGTTATTATTTTCAGCCATCCTTTTTTATGAATTTTTAAAGCAATCGCCGTTGTTATATACCAATATTCCCTGCTGTTTAGCGATTCTGTTTTTATTGCACAGCAAGCGTTAAAACGCTATCCAGAAGAATGCATATTTATTGTTTTGCATTGTATTATTATTATTTTTACAAGCTGTATAACTCTCTGAAGAATTCGTCAGTGACTTTTAGAAGTCAAAGTATCTACGCTTCGAATGTCAAGTTGTACTGTTTACTATTTCTTTATTGCATCATTAAAGATAGCTTTATCTATCGTTTGGCCTTTTTTTCCCCACATTCTATCCGAAAATGCATCCAACTGTTTCTTCAAAACTTACTAGTTGTGTGTATCAGACCTTTAACTACAAAAGTGATTTATATATATATTTTTTTCTCTAATTTAGAATTCGGAACACGGCTAACTTGTGAAAAAATACTCAGGACATCGAACGCTGTGTGAGTGACAATTGTCACAAAACCTTTTCTCTTGTTTAAACCGACCTTGAACTACGTTTGCCCACACACATAGAAACGCTATACTGGCGGATAGAGGAAAAAAAGTTGTTCCGATTTTTTTATGACATAAGATGGACACCTTTGAATCTTGGCACAAGCACGTTATTTGAAAAAGACGTCAGATTTCGGAGTGCTACCATGTAATTTAGTTATCGCCGCTTTCAGACCGCATTACTCAATCTACTTCCTGAAAAATATAATGAATAAGATAAACTGAAATATAAAAAAAAGAGAAGTGAAAGAAATTTATAGAATTATATGGTGGGACCTATCTTTCTTTTGATGTAGCTTGTCAGCAACTGTCTTAAGTGCGCTTTGAAATAGACATAGAAAAATATAATCAATCAGTAGTTTTGTTTCTAACGTGACTCGCAACATTTCAGAAGGCACGAATCATTTTAATGTAGGAATCGAAGTTAATGGATGAGATGGTGTATAAGCCAAATTGGTAAATTTTGTCTCTGTTGACAGTGGCTGATGGATCGCGAGAAACGTCACGGCTTATCATTCAATTGATTTTAATTAAAACAGGTATCTAAGAAGAAATATAAATAATGGGTTTTCAGTCATTGTGTTTGATTTTGAAATATGAGATGTTTTTCTTCTTTTGTATTTGAAAAATTGAATATAAAAATTCTGCAGCATTATTTTATGCATATAAAATTCTGCAGCAAATTTAATTTTCTTCAAGTCTACTTCTATTGCTGACTTTTCATAACTGCATTTTTTCCTATGGGGATTCTTAGTATTATTAATGCTTACTTCAAATATTTTTAACCAACATTGCAAAACTTCTAACATATAAGTCCAGGCTCGAACCATGAATTTCTTATGTTAGTCAACTTAAAAAAAAAGAAAGAAAGAAAGGAAAGAAAATCACTAAAAGCGATTGAGTACTAATACCTGCATATGCTAGACATACAACAGGATATTCATTTTACCGGATATTGGATATCCGAAGCTCATTTGCCTGTCGGATACGGATATCCGACCGGATATCTGTTCAAATATTTAGCACTAGATATGCTTTTAGATATGATGCATGTTTATTTATTTCTTTATATAATGCCATCTTAGAACAATAAATTACAAACATGTTTCACACATCATTAAAACATTTTAAATATATTGAAATATAATTTACAAAAACTATATTTCTTTAAATATATGTATATTAATAATGTTGTGTAAAAAATGTAATTTAAACATTAAAATATTCTGTTTATTTGTACAATGCTGGCAGAAGTAAAAAAAATTTAACCATAACACATTTATTAATAAACCTATAACTGTAGAGTATTTTCACAAAAAATGCATACTTTTTATTGTATTATTATTTAAGCATAAAACATCTACTAATATACCAATGGTTGACAAGTTATTTTCTCCAAACATAGGTTTAGTTGATGCATTTTTTCTGTTTTAATTATTTAATACTGATAATGTTTATAATGTTTATATGTATATACTTACTGATAATGTTTAATAATGTTTTACTAAGTTTAGTTTTATTTTAAGTTAAATTACTTTTAGAGACTTACAAGTAAAAAGAAAATTACTTTAAATTTTAAATATTTATAATGATGTTATACTTCCCCTTGTAGTTTTATACAGGTATGAAACATAATTTCAGGTTATGCGTTAAAATTCCTTTATTAAAAATAATAAGTTTAATTTTTTTTAACATATACGTTAAAAACAAAAATTTAAATAGGTCTGTTTAATTGCTTAACTTAAAAGAAAGAAAGAAAAATATTAAAGTACTTTAATAAACAACTTCAAATTTTATTTTACAATCTGAAAGTAAAAGTACAATGTTCTAAAAGATGTAAATGTATTAAATTCTTAAATTTATTATAAAGAGTTCAAACATCAATATTAGGAAAGCTGGCAATTCTTTAAACTTTTTAGAGTTTCCACGAACAGAAAAGCATCCCATTTGAATCTCCTGATGAAACTGAAACAATGGTTTTAGTTCTGGTTTCAAACCAAAACTGCTGTTCTCATTGGTTGTGGCTTAAAACTCCAAAGGAAATTACAATAGAATATTTTTAACTGTATGTAGTAATAATATTAAGAAGAAAATATTAATGAGTTATTTTTATTTAAACAAATACAGATTTTGTGAAATTAAATCTGAAAAATTGTCATTTCCTTTCTATTTAAAGCTATGCAGTTAATTTAAAGAAATATTTTTCCTTTAAAGAGTAAGTATAATCACAACAATATTTTCCAAAGCAATTAATTAGCTGTCTTATTCCCTGATGAAGGGAATCTTAATTAATTCCTCTTGAAATTATAGTTGTGGGTTTACTTACTCTCTGGAGGAAAAAGAAGTTTTTAATCTACTATTTACAATTTCCACTATGTTTTAATATTAAAAAAGTTACTTGAATTTCGATTCTTAATAAATTACTCAATTTCAAAAACTTTATTAAGAAATACATTAATAGTAATGATGTGAGTAAAGAATGTATAAATTTATTTTGCATGATGTAAAATTTTCTTGATTCTTTTGTATATTTTTATGAGAACTTGGAATCTCAAAACAATTAAATTGTAATTGTTCTTAATGCTGTACTGATTTTTAAAAATCTGACATTAAATTTTATAATATTCACTATTGTCAGTCATATATTAAAGATTGGTACAGAATGATATCACATCTCCATTTGACTGCATATGATAAGACACACCAGTTTTAAAAATGTATCCATCAGTTTTATGTGTCACTTTTATCAAAGATGTTCGAATACAATTTGCCATACTGTCCAGGCATATTATTGATATTCTATCAGTGATATTTCCACAACTTATGTAGTAGAGAGCCGGATATCGGGCAGAGAAGTCGGGTATCCGGTGATTGTGATTTGTATATCCGATGGTATTACGGATATTGTAAAATCAGCCGGATATCGGACATTTTTCGGATATACGTTGCATCGCTACTTCAAACATTGTTTTGTTTTCGTTGTGCTAAAAACTGTGTCCAAAAATATTTTGTCGATTAAAAAAAAAGCGTCTATTTTATTTATAGCTTTAACAAAAAAAACCTGAATTTGACTAATATAATGAAAATTACAAGCTGCAATGATGCATGTTTAAACTTTTTGATACAATTTTATGAATGTTTATTCCGCTTTGGTTCACAACTTCATTAAAAGCTGTCTTATTGGTACTTTCGAAATAATAAAATGTTATTGTTGACGAAATAATTGTAACTATTTGTGTTTGTTGTGAATGTTTCGTATTTTGTCTTTCAAGAAATATAAAAAAAATATCATAATAGTGAAATATAGTTATAGTCTGAAAAATATATCAGACTTTGGAATAATTTATTGTAGTGCAGAATATTATAAAAATATATTAGAGTGCCTTTGTTGAGTGAATAGTGATATGAATAGGTGTCTACTTTATAGAAAATTAAGAAAAGGTAATTAGGTGAAAAATAAATTCATTATTTGTTGACAAAAATTTACTATACGTAAATGTCTTTCCAAAATACATGCAAAATGAAAAAAATAATAATAATAAAGCTTTATGCTTTTCTTTATGTCAGTATAATTGAGTCAATAAATAAATAAAAGAACATACCGAGCAAAAAATATCAATTAGGTTAAAAATCAAGTGATTAAATATTTTGACTCTGCAACTCCATTAAATTATAGCATCTGTTTTCATGATTTTCGTCTTAAAACAAGCACAATAGTCCTTCTTTATACTTCGTTTTTTTTTTTTTTTTTTTTTTTTTTTTTCCATTTTATTATCTTTAAAATGTGCTTCAGCCTTTGGGTAAAAACAGATTGGAACCAATGATGTCATTTTATATCACCACGAAGAAGGATGAAGTGACATTAATTCCTTCAGAAACTAACTAGGTGTGTTTAAAACAAGGGGATAGTCTCGACTTCCATGTATTATTGTTGCCAAATCGTGGAAGTGGATTACGTATAACTTTTATTCCTTTATTTTTTTTTTTATTATTCAATTCCTCTTATCAAGTTCGATATATCACAAAATGGATTTCATTCACCAGATTCATCCATCAAGTCATGTTAGTACTCGATCAAGAAGGCGAGGAAACATGACAAACTGCCGCGTACCTCTGATCAAACAGGTCCTCTTGTCTTAATCACAAAATACCCCAAATCTCAGATTTCTATCTTTGATACAAAACGATCTCTCCCCCGCAGGTTTGTCGTCATAGGTTATGATAAATAACTTATTGAGGTATATCATCTCTAGATGTATGGCACGATAACAAACACAAAACAGGCCGACTACCGCGTCTGTAAATTTAAGATAGATATAGAAGGTTGATTTATTGTTTTAGAATAAAAAAGGTATATACTGAAATGAAATATGAACATGTTTGTTGACATGGCTCTAAAGCTTTAACAAGAACATAATAGGATGTATCGCAGCACTCCTCTTCGGCTTATATATCAGTAACACAGCTTTGTGATCACTGGTTTCACTGACTGAATTTTGCGTTGCATGTTTATTATTTCGTATTTTGAATATTTTGTTAAGGGGAGGTTGTACTTCTTTGGCTTAAAATTCACGTGATTTTTAAGATTTCTTTCAGTTACAAAGAAAAGAAATATAACCTTCGGACTTTTTGTATTATATTTATTGATATTTCACTTATATATTTAAATTTTTGTGCGAAAATAATAATAATTATACTAATAATAATACGTCTTGCGTGACGAGGAGTACCCGCCGTGAACTTCCAATCAGGAGATCGGTTTCTTTTCGGTCAGAGCATCTGGAGTCTGGACCCCTTTCCTGGCTACGACACAGTCTGTAAGCCAGCAGATGTAATGATTTTGATTTATCAAAATGAAATTACTCATAAGTTTACTGCTAAGCATTATGAATTTGTTCATGTGTAACATTATAAGAAGTTCTTGAAAATTGTTAGGACGTCATATGATTTATAATGAGGTACATTTTTTATCTTTCCTTTAATTAATCCGATTTTATATAATATGAAATTAAGTGTAAATCAAATTCTCAAAATAGAAATTTTCAAAAATATCCAGTTTAAAATATAGAATGGAACTTTGCGTTTCCTTTTTTTTTTTTTCTCAATAATTTATAATTAATTATTACATTATTTTGTTTAACATAACTTGGTTCATGTCTGTAAAGATGGAATTTTGTAATAATTTCTCACTCACTTTCTGATGTGGTAAGAATTATAAAAATTATGTACTTAGTTGTGTTTTTGATGAGAATAAATTTTTTTTTTACTATTTTTAGAACTTAATTATAAATTAATAAATAAATTTTAAGGCATTTTCCCGTTCGCCGGACGCAAATGATAAATCCTCTATGATTACAACTATACGAGTTGCAAGAAAAATGGCGCTGATTATGCGCCAAACCCTCTCCCTAAAAATATGCCCACTGGCTATGAAACTGAAACAATGAAATATTTCAAACACTAAAAAGTAGAAAATAAAATATAAATAAAATATAAAGAGTATAATAATTAAAAAGAAACTGAAACCATGAAATATTTTAAACACTAAAAAAGTAGAAAATAAAATATAAATAAAATATAAAAAGTATAATAATTAAAAAGAAACTGAAACAATGAAATATTTTAAACACTAAAAAGTAGAAAATAAAATATAAATAAAATATAAAGAGTATAATAATTAAAAAGAAACTGAAACAATGAAATATTTTAAACACTAAAAAGTAGAAAATAAAATATAAATAAAATATAAAGAGTATAATAATTAAAAAGAAACTGAAACAATGAAATATTTTAAACACTAAAAAGTAGAAAATAAAATATAAATAAAATATAAAGAGTATAATAATTAAAAAGAAACTGAAACAATGAAATATTTTAAACACTAAAAAGTAGAAAATAAAATATAAATAAAATATAAAGAGTATAATAATTAAAAAGAAACTGAAACAATGAAATATTTTAAACACTAAAAAGTAGAAAATAAAATAAAAATAAAATATAAAGAGTATAATAATTAAAAAGAAACTGAAACAATGAAATATTTTAAACACTAAAAAGTAGAAATAAAATATAAATATAATATAAAGAATATAATAATTAAAAAGAAACTGAAACAATGAAATATTTTAAACACTAAAAAGTAGAAAATAAAATATAAGTAAAATATAAAGAGTATAATAATTAAAAAGAAACTGAAACAATGAAATATTTTAAACACTAAAAAGTAGAAAATAAAATATAAATAAAATATAAAGAGTATAATAATTAAAAAGAAACTGAAACAATGAAATATTTTAAACACTAAAAAGTAGAAAATAAAATATAAATAAAATATAAAGAGTATAATAATTAAAAAGAAACTGAAACAATGAAATATTTTAAACACTAAAAAGTAGAAAATAAAATATAAATAAAATATAAAGAGTATAATAATTAAAAAATATAAATACGCTTTTATTATTTTGATGGTCTCAAAATACATTGCCTGTTTTCCCGTATGGCTGCAATTTTTTATATGAATGATTGATATTTCCAAAGTTAATGCATTATTTGTAGATCTACACTTATCATGGCAATTAATTAATGCTAAATTTAATTCATGTAACAATAATTGAAACCTCTTGCGTTCATAATTGAAACCTCTTGCGTTCATCAATTTCAATAAGTTTTCTCTTGAATCTAATTTATTTAGTAGGGAATGATGTAATAAGACAAGGAAAAAAAATCACTTTTTTCTCTTTTGTAATAAGAAAAAGGTTTTGCAAAATATATATTACATTCCACAACTTTCATGAAGCTTTGAAATTTTTTTTATTAAATCTTAAAGCCAATTTTTGTTGTTTAATTTAAAAAAAAAAAATTGACTTTTATTACCCGCTGTGGGGCAATAACAGAATGGTCTTCCAACATACTTATAAAGACTGTGTTAAACTAAATGGAGTTACAAAAAAAAAAAAGTTTAATTTTTTTTTTCTGCGAACATAGTTTATCAGATTGAAAAAAAATAATCATAATAATAAAATTTCATTCTTGAGTTATATAAGATTATAAAAATGTATTTCTTGAACTGCACAAAAAAGTATCTTTATTTGTCCTACAAATTAATATACAGCTCTTAGATATACGATTGATGCTAAATAGTATACACATTACGTAGATTGAAATAAAGAACTAAACCTGAAACGTTAGAAAGATTTAGAAAGAGAATAAGAGATTATTGTCTCTTAATAATCAGGCAAAATAACAAACGGGATTATAAGAGACATTTCTAAAAATGTGTACTAAAAAAAGGACTCTTTACAACTTATAAAATAGAATATGAATTAGATTTTATTACTCAAAACTGACATATCCATTATATCTAAAATTTTAACACATTTTACGCTAGATAATTTTATTCTGAAACAGTCTTGAATTATTATGAATTTTTTAAAGCGAAGGTATTTTTCAGAGGCAAAATATCATACATAAAAATAATGATTACTTTTTTTTTTTTTACTAGGTAATAATCTAAATTAAAAAAAAAAAAAAAAAAAAAAAAAAAAACAATATTTTTATGATATTTCTGATATTTTTAATATACATTAAGGTTGTTTCTTCTTTCTTGCCAGTCTATGATTATCTCCAACTTCTCCTATTTATTTATTGTTAAATTCAGAATGCACCCCGTTTACTCGAGATTTGATGGATCGTTTTTCCCCTACATAACTTTGTTCAGTACTGCAACAATCAAAATATTTATTTTAAAAAGAGTACACCAATATTATTTACGATCATATTGTTGTAGTGTTAAATATTTTGTCGCTAATATACACATAAACCTTCATTTTTTGTTAATATTGCTTTGACAAATAAAATTATAAATATATACGTCATAAATTTTTGCTCCAATTTATTGAATATATATTTCATCTATTTGGGTGAAAAAAAAACACTTTTTCCAAATTTATCCAGTTTGAATTTGACGATTATGTTATTTCTGAAATATGTTGCACTGATTCTATATTTATTGTTTTATATGAGATCCAGTCCCTTCAATAAAAAGCAACAGGTACTTAAACATAGAAACTTAAAAAGTGAAAAAAGAATCTGCTGAATTCGGTTCAAATTTGGTAATATTTTTCAAAGTATTATTCAATCCGTAAATTTATCATCCTGCTGCTCATAAAAGACGCATGTAGAATCTAAGAAGCTAGTTGTACACGAGTTGTCTGAAAAATAAAATAATGACAGTCACATTCAAAGCTATGCATAATATACGACGATTATTTGATATTAAAGATGGTTAATTCTTCGATAGTACACTGCAAAAAAAAAAAAAAAAAAAAAAAGTGTTGATTTTACAGTAAAATACTGGCACCCCAGCTGCTAGTATTATACCGTAAAATGAACAGTAATAAACTATAAACGGCATCGTATTACTGCTTATTTACTGTTTATTACTGTTAATTTTACGGTATAATACTGCCAGCATTGTAAAATAAACACTTTTTTTTTTTTTTTTTTTTTTTTTTTTTTGCAGTGTAGTCTTTTGACGCACAGCAGTTGATGATGTATTAAAATTTTTTATATGTCTCTTTAAAAGGAAAAAAAACTATACACGATATGACGACTATTTTAAAAAGGTAAAGTAGTGCTGTGCACCTTAACACTACATTAAAATTTCGTGGCGATTGGTCAATTTTAACAAAAACTAAAGTTTGTAAAATAAAAAATAAAAAAACATGAAACAGACAAATAAATAAACATATCATTTTTAGATCCTAACGACATTTACAACAGAACCATCGGCAGACGAAGGTCTTTCCAACGACAACAATAACAACAAAAAAAGTTCCTGACAGCTCGGCCTACAGGCACAGGTAGATTTCGAAGACTCAGACCGTCGGGCGCCTGTTTATTGGGAATTTCAGAAGAAAGACCTTTTTGCCATGATGCAGCAGTTGGGACCGCCCACTTCGAAATATACGTGTGCCTTTAGGCAGAGCCAGCAGGGATTTTTTGGTTTTTAATTTTATTTTGCTGTAAGAGTTGGTCCTATAAAAAACTTGTCAATATGCAAGTTGTAGATAATATTAAGGCGATTTATAATAAATTTAAGCGGATTTGATATCTTGTGAATTAACGAAGTTATGAATTTGTTTCTTCTTAAACCCCTATCCCCCCCCCCCCTCTTGAGGGCATTTTTAATGAAATCAAAAATCTGCCATACATAAATTTTTGACCCTTTTCGTAGAAATAATAATAACTTAACGGATTCGATATGTATCATAATTAAGAAGTTATGGGGTTTTTTTCTGTTTTCACAAATAGCCCCCCACCCCATTTCCCCCCTTTGGTTCGATTTTGCTCATTAACGAACGTGACCGAGATTTTATACCGCTTGATTTTATGTATTAGTTTGGAAGAGATTTATGCAGAATTATGGAGGTTATTGTGTCCATAAAAAAGTGATATAGATAAATAGATAGATAAAGCTTTGAACTAGGGGTGGTTTTGGGTTCTAGGAGTCATGATCGGTGTAGGTCTGCAAAAAATTTTCAGAAATTTCAAATTAGGGGAGAATGTAATAGGTAGTATTTCTTACGAAATCTACCTAAAAGTATGAAAGAATGTGAAAATGAGTTATGCGTGGGATATACATAGAAGACAAAAAGAAAATTAAAAAAAAAAAAATCAAGCAGATACAAACGAATTCTGTAACCCCCTCCATTGAAAATCGGTTAAACAATCCTAACATGTACCTACCTTCTGTGGACGCTAGGTCATATAAAAGATTTTAGAGAAGGAAATCATTATATTTTTCATTTATATTTTCATATTATTATATTATTATATATGAATCATTATATTTTTCGTTTAACTAAATCCCTTAGGTACATTCGACGACTAAGACTCGTCAAACACTTTGTCTAAATGCAAGATGAGGAATCTCGGTTGTCATTCGAATTAAACTAGATCTCTACATGGATCAATTAGACTAAGGGTCTTTGGTCTTTAGTGTATTGTTCGTGGGCCTAAGCTATCATTATTTTAGCCCCTTAACTACTAGCGGGACATATATGATCCACGGACCGACAGCACAGTAATCACTGTTGACCATTTTTATATTCCATTCGTACCATTATTAACATATAATTTTCTTTTTTGTATATTTCTCTTAAACAAATTTTTTTAAGTGTCTAATAAACAGAATAAAAAATGCTCGCCAATTGCAACTGTTTCTACTAAAAAATAAATTCGTATTCAAAGAGTTAATCGCTAAGATTTCCTATGTTTTAGGTAGCATAATTTTTTTAATAGTAAATTAGGTTTTTTTTATTGAAAAAAATAGTACAATGATTAAATAGTGGAAGTAAACACAATAGAAATAATCTTTAGGTACAAATTGTTTTACATTTTCTTTTAACCCTTTGCATTCGTTTGTCGGGTGAGACCCAATAAAGCTTGTCGCTAACATAGTTTCAGAATTAAGCTTTAGATATCAATATTTCAGAACAAAATCTTTGTAGCATAATTCGCGAACATTTGCTTTAGAAATCTATGACAAACATTTTTGTTTAGAAATAGTGGTAGCTAAAAAGTGATCGCTATTTTCAAACAATAATCTTCAACGAGTGTAAAGGGTTAATATAAGGTGTAAGATCTTTTTTTCTTTTGAGTTTAGCATTTGAGTTACAAATTTTAGACTAAATAAATTTAAGTATTCAGTACTTGGATATTATATTTTATAATGTTTGAAGTCCTTGATATCAGAAGAACCTATAGAACATTCAAACTTTCAATATTATTCTTTAGTTGAATATTGATTTAGACACAAAAATATTAAAAACTCCCCCCGCCTTTTTTTTCACTAACTGAAATTTAAAAGGATTTTAATCCCCCGCCCTCTAAAAAAAAATATTTTTTTTTTTTTTTTTTTTTTTTTTTTTTTTAAATAATGCGTATTTCAACCTTTATCAAAATACATCAGGATTAGAAATCTTAACCTTTTCGCGACGAGCGTCCTTTACAAAACTTTTAAACTTTTACCACCGGTTTTTCCAAACAGAAATTTGCGTCTAAAAGAATCGCAGAAATGCTATCATTAAATAAGGCAAAGCTTACAATAAAAATTAACTGGTGGGAATAATGAAGGATTCGGAGCATCTTATGCGTCACGTATACGTGTCGCTCGTCCCCAAGGGGTTAATAAACATATCTGCAATGTTCACTCTTATTCTTTTCTAATAAAATTACATTATTTTATGCCAAATATAATAAATCTGTTCTCAGAGTTGCCAAGTCTCCGGATTTTTGTACACCAGTATTTTCTTAGAGAAAATGTTGTTCTGTTAAATCTCATAATGCTCCAATTAAACAAAACAACATTTTCTGTTCCAAAATACTGGTATCCAAAAAGCCGGAGACTTGGCAGCTCTGCTGTTCTTGTAAATTTGGATTACGATGGGCTATTGCATTCAATAATAGAAAACGTAAGCGACAACAAGGGAGTAGGGAAGCACCATTTCTCCTCCCTAAATTTTGTAATTTAATTAACTAAATTACCTTTCTCTGGTGATTTTGAAGAAATAGTAAAATATATTCTTCACAAGTGACTTAAAATAAAAAGCACTTAGAGAAAGGGTAACTGATAATTTTTCATCAGCGTGGCGGGGCCAATTTTTACACTGCAAAAAAAAAAAAAAATTGTTGATTTTACAAAATTGACATTAATAAACAGTAAAATAAGCAGTAATACGCTACCGCGTATGTGCGCGGCAGTGTATTACTGCTTATTTTACTGTTTATTACTGTTAATTTTACGGTATAATACTGGCAGCTGGGATGCCAGTATTACACTGTAAAATCAACATTTTTTTTTTTTTTTTTTTTGCAGTGTAGTCCTGTTTTTGTTTTTACGTTCATGTGTTTAAAATGTATCTTAAACATAGGGTTCAAGGATATAGAGCTCTCCTCACTGGCGAAAAAAGAAATTATTGTTCAATTCTCTTTTTGGAAATATGCTGTTAGAAACTTATTTTAGAATATTTAATACTTCTTAATTATTAAATTTTTATATAATTTTTTATGTGACGGGAATTTTTGACAAAAAAGAAAGAAAAAACTTAGTTTAGCTTGTATCATGTTTATATTCTCCCTTTAAAACAAATGCTCTCAAGATTACGGATCACGGACACATCTGTTCCAAAATCTAACCATTCCCTGGATTTCATTCTGCCAGCAGTCATGTTTTATACCAAATAATAGATCTACTCTTGTGAATTCGGATTTCGATCTAAGATTGCATTGAATCATTGAAATGTTGGTTTTACTGCCTCTCTCGTCTCTAAAAGCCACCACCCTCTCATCTATTCCCAAAAGAAAGAAAGAAAAATACGACATTCGACGATAAGCTTCATTACATATATAGTAATACATAACTTGTTGAAGAAAGTATGATAAGAAAGACCTCATCTTTTCATAGAAAATAAAAAGAACTAAGAAAACCCATTCAGCAAAAACCATAAAATCATGATAAAAGTGTCAGAAAAAGAACATATTAGAGATTTAAAAGGTTCATTGTCTATCTAAAATTATTCTTTGTTGAACGTTTAGATGTGTTCCGTCACTGATTCTTTCAACTTTTTTTTTTTCGAGATTTACTGTGGATAGGGTGCAACGGGACAGATTGATCTATTTTAATGGGGATTTACTTACTTTTCGATGTTGTTATTAATGCAATTTAAAAGCCTACACTCCTATATTTCCACCCCAACTCTTTCAGTTATCCTCTTTCTGAAGACGAGGGCGTGTTAAGACAACACCCACTCGTAGCAATTGATAGCATTTAAAAAACTTGTAATGCATTACTATGTGGTTTAAATAAATTTGCATTCTCTTACAAAAAAAAAAAATAAGTTTTTTATGCCCCGACGGTACTTTAAAATACCATTCGAGAAATTTTGATGTTAAATACTTTTTTTAAAAAATAAAAGTCGTTTTTATATTTAATGCAAAATGGTTTTTTTTCCTTTTTTTAACATTAAAAAACGTTTTTGAAACGCAGCCAATTTTACAAAGCCACATATTTTTAAAAACGAATATTTTCTCAACGATTTGCATATTGATAGCTTTTAGGCTTTTGATAGATGTGTAGTGGAAAATTTTACACGAAATAAAATATCTCATCTACAGATGTAATTATGTACTTTTATTATTTCTTAAAGATTGAGAGGTTCCTAAAAACACTATTTATTTGTTAATTAATGTATATATTCATGTAAATATTTTTTTTTTAAAGCCAATAATCATTCAACTTATAGGTCAGTTTTAATGAACGAATACTTTTTTTAATTTCATATTATTATTATATAAATTTTCTAATCTCTCTTTAGATATTAAAAGGGGGGGGGGGGTTATTGCGATAATGTTTTACTTAATTCCTAATTGATAAATAAGAAGGTTAATGTAAAGCTATATTTAAGAAAAAAATCGATTATTTTCCTTTTATATGTAATTTTTAAATTTATATTTAATTAACTACAATCATTCGATAATACATGACCCTACTGCAATTTTCTCGTCTCTAGAGCTAACCAGTTTGGTGAAAGATAAATGTATTTAATATTTCGCTCAAACATTAAATTCTTATTTTTTTTTTTATTATTATTACTAAAATAATATGGTTGATACAAATTAACATTTTGAGATTAAAATAAATTTTAATTAATTAAACTGAAATATTTTGCATAGATTAAGATTGTGAGATAAATCTTATATTAACCAGCCAAATATTTCTATGAAATACATTCAAGTAGGAGCTACTAAATACAGCAGGATTTTTAGTTTATTTATTTGCTTATTTATTGAGCTTATTTCAATATTTCTCTCTTTTTACTGATTTACTGGTTGAAGTAAAAAGTTATAATTCACAAAATTTTACTCCCATAAACGATTCACATTTTCCAAAGTTTTATCCAGATGTCCAATTTTTATCTAGGACTGACATTGGTGACTATTTTTTTTTAAATTATTATTTTGTCTACCATTATTAAAAAAAAAAAAAAAAAATCTATTCTGAAGATAAATAAAATCTACCACAGTGTTTGAATATGTGTTCCTTATACAAATCTACAATATTTGACCGATTTGCATGAAACTTGATATACATAATTTTAGTACAAGAGTAAAATTACTGGCTACTTTAAAAATTTCTCAGGCAACACTTTACACCTTTTATTACCCACCAACCATAGTTTACCATTATACAAATATATATATTTTTTAATTTTCTAATGGATTTTTTTCTTTGCTGTTGCCACACCATAAAAAACGGCGCAAGAATAAAACTAACACCTGTATTTTGTTTTTATAAACCAATAAAAATTCAGATCCATGCGCTGTATCTTCACGTATCATTTCATGTTTAAAATTAAAAAAATTCGCTATAAATGCATTGGACGGACGTAGTACCTTCATTTAAATGCATTTGTAGTTAAAATATTAGTTATAATATAGAAATTTTAATTTCAAGAAAAAAATTCAGGAAAAAATAATTAAAAAAATAATTTACTAAATATGACGTCACATTCTGCCCAAGCTCTGTTATTGTGATATCCGTAATATTAGGATATTGCTTTTTTATTATATTTATTTATCTGGAAGACCCATGAAGCGCATGAAGCTGGCCAACGAACTCGGTGGAGAACTTAGTATGTTCTGTACGCATGATCAGTCACATTCATATAGGTTCATAAATACGAGAGTTACAGCATAACAAGTATTAGAATGTTTCAAAATCTCAGCCACCCTAGAATTTCAAACTGCCATATCTCAACTATTTTTTAATATACAGCCAAAACAAAAAATGTAAAATGTTCCAGAATCCTTGTATCACGTTCTAACACTTAACAGAAACATTTTGTTTTTCAATTTATAATTTTTTGTACAGCTGTTTTAATTTTTAAAATTTTTTAAAATTCTAACTGGCCGCAATTTTGAAACAAGATGGCAGATGAAGCTAACCAACGAACTCGGTGGAGACCTTGGTATGTCCTATACACAAACTATACAAAAGTTATATATATATATATATATATAACCCTAAATGAAACATTATCATAACACCAACTTAAACAATGAAATAATAATTAAGTATGAAATAATTAGTTGACAATGAAAGATTCCCCAACACATACACTTAATATGGAAACAAAAACATATTAAAAGAATAAGAAATTAAATAAAAATTGAATAAAAATTGAATAAATGGAATTAAATGAATGAAATGAAATGAAATTTGTGGAATTTAGACAGAATTATCAAGTCCCAAATGCCTAAATACCACAAATAAAATGAAATGAGATGTTTCATCATCATATTAGCCATACATTGCTAAAAAATATGATTTTGGGACTACATCACATAAACAATGAAGCAAACCAGTGATAAAATGAAAAATAAAATACAATATTAAAAAGGAAAGAAGTCATACTTATAATTTACAGAGAAAACATTTAATAGAGTCAGTAAGTATAAAATCCATAAAGATTAAAAAAGATACCTTGCACCTCAATAACCAGCATGAAACTCAACCATGACTAGGGAATGAATTGCAAAAAAAATCATTACATGTTGCCAATTTTAGAAATATAAATTGCTTTACAATGATGCCAGAAATAATGTTAGAATATTATGGATTGTAAAGTAAACAGGAACATTAGTGCTGCCATCTATTGGTAAAAGTGAATATAATCTGAATCGAAAGTATTGGATGTAAATTAATGTTTAATAATTAAACCAAATTACTATCTTAAATGATACCAATTAGTTAAATAATAAATAAAAGAAATTAATTAATAAATAGAATATCGAATTATATTAAAGTAATGGATGTATTAATGAATAATTCTATGTTATAAATAAGTATTAAAATGGAAAAATTAATTATTAAAGCAACTAAAAATAGTGCTGCCATCTATTGGTAAAAGTGAATATAATCTGAATAGAAAGTAATGGATGGAAATTATTGTTTAATAATTAAAGCAAATTACTATCTTAATGATAGCCATTAGTTAAATAATAATTAAATGAAATTAATTAATAAATAGAATATTGAATTACATAGAAGTAATGGTTGTACAAATGAATAATTCTATGTTATAAATAAGTAGTAAGATGGAAAAATTAATAATTAAAGCAACATAAAAATATATGTACCTTTAAATGACAAAAACGATTAAATAACTGTACCAAAAATGCAACATCAATTAAATTAAATTAAAATAAAATACTAAATATTTGAATTAAGATACAAATAATTTAAAATTAATATTGATTAAATATTGAAATTAATTAGTCACAAATAATGTTATTTCATACAAAGTTAAATAAAATATAAACACTTAATAAAATTAAAACATATTATATTAACACTGTATAAAAGTAAATATTATATTAGAAGTAAATATGATATTGTCCACCATAGGTATTAATCCAAATCATTACATCAAATACATTCTTAATATTAATGAATATAAATTCATTTAAATTAATTAAATAATGAATAAGTAAATCTAACTAAATTAATATACATATAGAAATATCACATCGCAGTCCATTATAAAATGTGTATTGTCAAACAATTGTGTAAATCAAAATGCCCCCATTTTTTTTATATTAATAATATAAATTAACCATGCGTATTTTTCCATACATGCGTATTTTTCCATATATATATATATATATATATATATATATATATATCAACATTTGAACGGAGGGTAGTTTGGGGGTCTGGGGGTCATGATCGATGGAAATATAACAAAATATTTTGAAATTGCTTTCCTCCGAACGGCTGCAATAGGTAGCTTTTTATAATGAAAGCTACCTAAAATCCATGCTGTTTCATGTAATAAAATTATTTAAGTTTTTTCAAAATGTCTGCTACTCATACGAAGTTGTTTTTAACATTATATTTATTGTCTACAAAAAAAAAAAAAAAAGCTGTTTATAATTATACTGGAGAAAAATTCTGACTATGTCATTTAATTATTAATGTGTATTTAGTAAAATGTAAAACATGTAAAAAATATGCATTAAAGTTTTCAATTAGAAACGATTTTCACCTATGTTCTGTACACTGGGCAAAGCGCTGGTGATTATTGTACAAATATCGTCCCTTCAATCTTTACGTTACAGTTTAATTCATTCATATAATTCATAACATTTAATTCCCTTTTGTTAGGTTTTTGAAGCTGCTTCCGTATTCATGAACAATTATGCACTTCGTATATTGCGTAACTATATTATGTCTGTCTTAACTAGTTAACAATTGTATGTTGTGTCTAACTTCTTTATTAGCCTTGTGTATTGAGTCTAGTTAAGTTGATGGGAAATAGTTTACATGCTTGAAATCTGTCGAAGTTGCATTTGCAAATGCTAAATTTCACGTTTAAAGCATTTCTAATCGAAGCATATTGAAATTGGATTTTTTTTTTTTCTGTTGTATAAGTTAAAAAAAAAGGGGGAGGTAATTCTTCGTTTACAAACTCATTAATTAACTAGTATGCTGTGGTCACCACAAAACTTTATTCTCTATCAATCTAATATATTTATTTATAATAGCACCAACAATTATGAATATAAATCACAGTGTGTCTTTTTTAAAAAAAATTAACATAGAGTTACAGTGAATTAAAAAACACAGCACAACAGCGCCCCCTGTTGGATGTTAAAATTTAAAATGAGATCCACACGTATATTTTTAATCATTAACCTCAAATATGCAATTTGCTGCATTTCTAAAGAATAGACAGTGATATATAATTGTAATGTTCATCGCAAAAAACATAAGACTACTATTCCTTAATCGGATTCACAGATAAAATTGGCATAAAAAATATGTGATTCTGGCAACAATGTGGTTGGAAGTGTAAAAAAGTTGCAAAAATGGAGTTAAATATATCACAAACCACGGCCTCTTAAATTGCATCAATTGATTGCATACTTTGATTATGAATCTTTCCCCCAATCATAGGATAGCAGCGCTACCCGTTTAGTATAGATACAGCCAAAATTGAATCAGCAACGATTTTCAGAAAAGGCAACTTCCATATAAAATTTGGTGCAATTCCATCCAACAGATATCGAGATATAGATATCACAAAAATCTTGAAAAACGCAGAATAGCAAAATCACCTGTTTGGTGATATACTCCAAAATGTAATCAGCAATAATTTATGTAAATGTAACTGAATCTGGAGTTTGATGAAATTTCGTTCTTGCGATATAGATATCGTTGAAATCGTGAAAAACACAGCATAACAGCGCCAGCTGTTAGACGATATACACCAAAACGTATCCCGCACCAATTTAGATCATGGTTTAACAGAATATACAGTTTAATGAAATTTCGTACATTAATTCTTGAGCTATAGTTATCATAGAAATTGGGAAAAACACAGCATTGCAGCGTCACTTGTTGGGCTATGTACACCAAGATTTAATTAACGTCAATTCATGTCAAGATCTAACTGAATATAAGGTTTGTGAAATTCTGTGCTATAGTTCTTGAGTTAGAGACCGCAAAATTTTTATCACAAGATAGACAGGCATTTTCCAGAAAACAGTCAAATCGTATTCAGGACATCCGAAAACGTATAAATCCATCAAAAAACGAAAGTCTAAAATTTTCATGACTTCAACACTTACTTCATGTGTATATAGAAGAAAAGTGTTGAAGTCATTTTATAACCATTTACTTATGTAATGTTTATATTTTGATGCTTTCACTTGAGATACATCTTGTGACGTTTAGAAAATAAATGTGGTAATTTAATTTGTAAGGAGGGTCTCCTAGATCGTCAAGTCCATATTACTCTTAATGCATGAAAATGATTCTGTTTATGGATTTTTTACAATTCCTAATATATTTGAAAAGTTGGCGTCAGGTTTTGTCATATCTCTTCATTTTTTTTAGATCGTTCTTTTGTATTTCAAAATTTTATAAAAATGAATATCTAAATTTGAAATATGGTATTTGAAAAATATTGCAAAACAAGTATTTTATAAGTAACACAGTTACGTAAAAACAGCGTAAATCTTTTCAAATGTTTTATTATTTTAAAACTTTTTTACTGGCATAATATTCTAATTAATATTTAAGCTGCATATTTATTTTCGTCAATAGTTTTTTTTTTTCGGTGTACAGTTAAGAAAGAAGAGGGAAACTACGATGAAAACTCAGAAAGAAAAATAGAACTAATGCAAAACACGAGAGACTATACCACCTCATTATGCACAAGCATGATCAAGACCTCTTGAACTCGGTACTTAGTTAGCAATCGTTTCGTAGTATTTTTAAGCATCTAAAGTCAAGTAATTGTGTGTACTTTCTTTCTTCAAGGATCTCTTTGAGATCAACTGAATGATTTTCTACATGTGTAAATTCTCAACAAAAAAAAAAGGGGGGGGGGGGGGAAGATGGTAGCGAAAACTTTGCGAAGCAGATCTTGTACAATCGAGTCTACACTATATAAAAAATACAAATGTTTCTTAATCTACGAAAATACAATATAACCATGTACATCAATATATAATAACCTTTACCGAGATACCCACGATTCCGAAAAGCGTTCTTTATTTTTAGAAACCTCAGAAACCAATATATTTGCGAAATGATAATAATAATAATAAAAAACATTTATACACTGTAAAAAAAAAAAAAACTGTTGATTTTAGAGGAAGAAAAAACTGACAGCCAGGATGTCAATAAAAAATTGTTTATTTTACAATATGAAAACAATATGTATTTATTACGAGCTTGCGTCCAAAATCTGTTAAAATAAGACAAAGTTCGTAATAAATACAGATTATTTCCATAAAATAAACAGCTTTTTATTGACATCCTGGCTGTCAGTTTTTTTTTCTCTAAAATCAACAGATTTATTTTTATAGTGTAAAAACAATTTTTTTTTTTTTTTTTTTTTGCTGCCACTCATTTTCAGAAACATTTCCGAGTTAGTTTTTTTATGATGTATTAATCAATTTTCTCAAATAGGAATGCCCGTTTTTAGGTTGTTATCAATTCTCAATTAAATAATCTTGCATAAATTGCTGAATTTATGCATGCAAGAGAAACAACAACAACAATAATAATAATAATAATAATAATTTTACTGTTAGTGTCAATGCTGTTAATCTAGCATGCTTGTATCTAAAACATGTTTGTTGAACATGAAAATGTTTACTTCAGAATTGATAGGGTACAAAAATCCTATATTTAAGGTTGAGAAAACTGATTATTACCACTATAAAAAATACTCTTTAACCTTTTCGAAAATCAGTGACAGCAAAAGAAATATTGTTCTTATAAACGATTTTTTTAATCTCAAAAATATATTAGTTTCTGAGATTTTCGGAATCATGGGTAACTCGGAAGAGGTTATTGTATATTTTCGTTAGATTATATTTTCCTAAATTAAACAACATTTTTTTTATAGTGATTGTGCGCTGATTTATGCAGAACAGGACGTTCCAATTTTCAGAGATTCCATAGATCTGTCCCACGGAACCACACCAAAAGTCCCTATTTGTTTATTAACCGACTTCAAACAAAGGAAGTTGTTCATCTTTTAGGGTTTCGTTCATCTCACGAAACCCTATTCGTCCCGATCCGTTTCTCTGTCCGTCACAGAGCCGGTTCTCAGAAACTATATAACTTACAAGACATGAAATTCTGTGTACTTATAGCTGAATATCTACTATGAAGCTCAAAATTATAAAATTTTGAAAAAATCGTATTATTTTAATATAGAGCGATAAAAAACCAAAAATCTAACAGCCTTTTCCTATTAAATTTAAACACTTTTCGTTATAGCAGTTGCCAACAATTAAAAATCCACAATAAAATTCTTTCTACAATAATTAATTTTCTATTGAAAGATTTCCATGTGAAAAATGAAAATGAAATAAAAAGTTTCACGAATTAAAAAAAATGTTAATATAACGTTATATTGGTAATAAAACGGAAATTTTCAAACATTTCTCATTAGAGAATTAAAAAGAAAATTAATCTGACGTCATATTGGAAGTTTAACGGACTTTTTCAAATGTTTGAGAATAATACAAAGAGAGTATCAATATGAGTAATAGAGAAAGCAAGTAGATATGACGTCAGCAAGTGATTACAACGTCATATGAATTTGAGGAACGTATTGAATTATCATAAAAACCCGATTATGGAAATATAGGCATATTTTAACATTTTGAAGGTCTCTATACAACATGTTTAATTTTGAAATTGATTTTTTTTTTTTTTTGAATATCGCATTTAGCCCACATGACAGATATTATTATAATCCGATAGTGGGCTTCGCCCGCTATCGGACCGGTTCAGATTTTTGAAAAAAATGAGAAAAATAGACCGGTAAATTTTTACTTTATAAAAAAACATGAACTTTTATTTTTTGGAAAATGAAATTTATTTGGATTTGTTTAAGAAAAGATCGAGTGTTTTTGGGAAGAGTATTAAACGAAACTCTTTGTACGATCTTCGATCACAGTTACCCACTTGTTTAACGTATGCCCATTCATAACTTTTGAACCAAATATTGCAATTTCCGTACTTGTTTTCAACAATTATCGAAATCTTCTATAAATTTCATCAGGATTCAAAAATTGTATACTTGAATAGCAATTTTTACATTACTTATCTCAAACTGTGTCGCTTAAAGATTGTTAAATTCACATAAATTTGATCTGATAAAAGAAAACCGTGTTAATATTTAGAGCGTTGTTAATCATAGTGCCCTGATTGAGAAGTGGTCGTCTTTATTTAAACAATTTCTCCTGTTATTTGCAACACTGCGCGTAACAAAATTAGTCCAGTCTCATTTAAATGAACTTTATCGGATTTTCGATATTATAGTCTCCATAACAATTTTTTTTTTTTTTTTTTTTTTTTTTTTTTTAATGTAAAAGAATTTTTAATTTTGCATTTTGTATTTTAGTTTTTTGAGATTTAGTTGAATGATAAGTATTTCTCGCTTCAAATAATAATAATAATAATAATAATTTGTGTGACTGATTACACACCTTCAATTAAGATTACACTTTATTTCAGAAATTTTCCTCTCGTTTATACATTTCTTAAAGGTAGATTTTGCTGGGGACTGCAAATATTTACAATGCGATTTTCATTATATACCATTTCATTAAAATTGAACTCAATTTTATTGAATTAGAGAAGAGATTTCATGTATTTATACTGAGTGTCCCAAAAATGACGGGCATATTTAGAAAATTAATTTTGAAAAATGCCAAGCGATAGAAATGCATCGCACTCAGAAAAAGAAACTTATTAAAACTACAAAACACATTTTTTGAGTACACTTTGTTGTTTTAGCAAAATTGGAGTAAAATTGCACCATTTTACTTCAATTAACAAAACATTTTGCTGACGATACAAAACTTTTTTTTTTGGAATTGCAAAAAAAAAAAAAAAAAAAAAAATTGTTGATTCAAAAAAAAATTTTATTGACCCATATTTAAACCAACATTTTGTTTAAATATAGGTCAATGGAAATTTTGTTTGAATCAACAAAAAAAAATTTTTTGTTGAAAACCACTTATTTTTGCAATTCCAAAAAAAAAAAAAAAAAAAAAAAAAAAAAAATTGTATCGTCAGCAAAAATGTTTTGTTAATTGAAGTAAAATGGTTCAATTTTACTCCAATTTTGCTAAAACAACCTTAATGTACTCAACAAAAATGTTTTGTAGTTTTAATCAATTCCTTTTTCTGAGTGCGTTTGCTTCAGTGGACTTTGGAAAATATAATAGTTTAAGACACGGAATAACATTTAAATAATATAAATTTAATATAAGAATAATATAAATAAAATAATATATATATTTTTAACAAATCCGTTCTTTTTGGGACACCTGGTATAGAATTTATTTATTTTCTCACTATGATAGAGCCCTGTGTGACCAAAAGTTGCCGGATACTGTCGATTTTAGGCGTTTTATCGAATATCTACAGAAATACTTGACGCATTCTTCTCGAACTTCAGGAAAATAAAGTTCCAGGAGTTAAAGTTCATAATATACTCATATTTTTCAGTCAGGATTTGATAACGAGGGCAGTTAGGAGACCAACAACAAATTGAATAAAAAAATATATTATTTGTAATCCCCGGTAAAATAAAATCTCATCAAAAAGTCACCTGTAAAAAATGCAGCCAAGTCTCGTAACTCATTTACCGTAAAAAGTACTGAGATCGTATAAAGCCAAGTTTAACTATCTTATTAACTCTGAAATTTTCATTCGCAAATCACTCCTAGTCTCTACATCTTTAGTTAATTATTATTTTGTGACTTGGCAATTACGTAGCACGAGAATGTGATGTATATAGTTAGTCTTAAT
Source organism: Maratus michaelseni (assembly GCA_963931845.1). Lineage (NCBI taxonomy): Eukaryota > Metazoa > Arthropoda > Arachnida > Araneae > Salticidae > Maratus > Maratus michaelseni. The sequence goes on along the minus strand of OZ007590.1, from coordinate 179,624,005 downwards.
CAAATAATACTATAACATATTAAAGTGTAATAACTTTCCTGTGCGTATATAATTTGCCTTAATTAAATTATCCCATCCTATTCCATAACATAGTAAGGTGTAATAACTTCCCTGTGATGCGTAATTGCCAAGTCACAAAATAATAATTAACTAAAGATGTAGAGACTAGGAGTGATTTGCGAATGAAAATTTCAGAGTTAATAAGATAGTTAAACTTGGCTTTATACGATCTCAGTACTTTTTACGGTAAATGAGTTACGAGACTTGGCTGCATTTTTTACAGGTGACTTTTTGATGAGATTTCACTTCTTTTTTTAAGTAATCCTCCTTTTCTTGATTTTCTCCTTTTCTTGAGATCATCCACTGATTTTCGCTAAGCCCACACTCTGTCCCTATTATTTACAGGTATCAAAAAGTTGAAGCTTTAATTTCGTTTGCAAAGTACTGTAGATAAAAAGAGATTTCAGGTTCCTAGGCAAGCACTAAGTTATGGGAGGGGGGGTGTCAAAAGTACTCTCAATTGCTTCCAGGATAGGTGCTATCCATCTGAGATATTACTCGCAGCCCTAGATACTTGATATTTAACATAAAAGAACTTTTTAGTGTGAAAAGAAAGCCAAAATTAAAATTTCCGGAAATTTCCAATAAATCAAATTATATTCCTTTATTCGATTTTTTTTTCGTTTATTTAGTCTTTTTTTTTATTATTTACAGATTTTTTAATTTTTCCTTACTTTGTGTTTTCCCTGCCTTTCTGCCAAATGTCAAGCTTCTAGGACTACAAAATCGAATTATTTTCAAATTTTCGACTTTTTATAAATTTATTGATTTTTCGATTTTAATTCTAAGTTACCTGATTGTCGTGCCAATATAGTAATTATCTGATCCGTCTTCTTAGGATCATTTAGGTTCAATTTAGAGATACATCAAGTGAATCTTAGAGTTACCATGATTTTATTTAGAAAGGACTATCAAGCCATAACCAGCCAGTAATGTCGGGAGGGTAGGGGGAGCTGTGAAAATTTTTGTGGGGATGACAACATTTAACAATCCATATTTCATATGTGAAGTACATAGAGTACAACCAGTGAAAGAAAACAAACCTGTCTATAAAGAAATCGCCTATATCGTAGCCAGTCTATAGCGGAACTTCTCTATAACGAAATTCGTAAACGAATGAAAAGAAAACCATAATCCGGGGGATATAACATAAAACAATTAGGGGCGTTGTACTAGCTAATAGGACAATTATCTTAAAACTAATGTTTCTAGCAGTACAAAATCAAATTGTTTTCGAATTTTCGATTTCTTAAAGATATTTCGATTTTATTTTCGAATTTAACGAATATTTTAATTGTTCCTTTTATTGAATAGTAAATACTACTTTTACACCAAGTTTTAAGTTTCTAAGACTACAAGATAAAATTATTTTCAATTTTTGATATTTTCGAATTTTTTTTTATAATTTTCTGGATTTTTTAATTTTTCTTATTTTATATCCTTTATTACAAATTTCAAGTTTCTAGCGCTACAAAATCGAATTATTTTGAAATTTCCGATCTTTTCCGAGTTTTTTTTATTCTATTTTCGAATTTATTGTGTTTTAATTTTTCCTTTTTCTGTATCCTAAACAATAAGTTTACGCCGAATTTTAAGTTCTAAAGCTACAAAATCGAATTTTTTTCAATTTTTCGGATTTTCGATTTTTTTTTTCGAATTTTACAGATTTTTTATTTATTTCTTTTTTTGTATCCTAAATACTACCTTTATTCCAAATTTTAAGTTTCTAGCTTTACAAAATAGAATTATTTTCAAATTTTCGTTTTTTTTTTCGATTTTTTTTTTTTCAATTTTTGTTGTGTTTTTAATTTTTTCTTTTTCTGAATCCTAAACACTACCTTTACACAAAATTTTCAGTTTCTAAGACTACGAGATCATATTATTTTCATTTTCTCTCTCTTTTTTTTTTTTTTGAAATTTTCGATTTTTTTTAACTATCCATATTTTTTAATGTTTCCTTATTTAGTATCTTAAATATTACCTTTATTCCAAATTTCAAGTTTCTAGCGCTATGAAATCGAATTATTTTCAAAATTTCCTTATTTTTCGATTTCTTTCGATTTCTTGATTTTATTTTCGAATTTTATTGCGTTTTTATTTTAACTTATTCTGAATCCTAAACACTATCTTTACTGCGAATTTTAAATTTCTAAGGCCAAAAGATCAAACTATTTTAATTTTTTTCAATTTTTTCCCAATTTTTCGAATTTTTGATTTTTTTTTTCGAATTTTCTGGACTTTTTAATTTTTCCTTATTTTGCATCCTAAATACTACCTTTATTCCGAATTCCAAGTTTCTAGCGCAACAAAATTTGATTATTTGAAATTTTTCCATTTTTTCGATTTTTCGATTTTATTTTTAATTTTTTTTTTTTTGTGTTTTGATGTTTTCTTTTTCTGAATTCTAAACACTACTTCACACCTAATTTTAAGTTTTTAAAACTACAAGATCGTGTTATTTTCAATTTTCAATTTTGTTCGATTTTTTTTTTAATTTTCGAATGTTTTTTTTTTTAAATTTTCCGGATTTTATAATTTTTCCTTTCTTTGTATCCGAAACACTAGCTTTATTCCAAACTTTAAGTTTCTGTGGCTGCGGGATCTACCCAATCTTTTTGATGACGCAAGAGTGAGTGAGTGACACGAAATCGAAACTTTGAGATATATATTCTGCACTAATTTATGGGTATTTTTTTAATTATGCATATTTTTTAATTTTTCCTTATTCAGTATCTTAAATATTACCTTTATTCCAAATTTCAATTTTCTAGCGCTATGAAATCGAATTATTTTCAAATTTTCCTTGTTTTTTGATTTTTCCGACTTTTGGATTTTATTTTCGAATTTTATTGCGTTTTTTATTTTAACTTATTCTGAATCCTAAACAGTATGTTTACTGCGAATTTTAAGTTTCTAAGGCTAAAAAATCAAATTATTTTAATTTTTTCAATTTTTTACGAATTTTTCGAATTTTTGAATTTTTTTTCGAATTTTCTGGATTTTTTAATTTTTCCTTATTTTGCATCCTAAATACTACCTTTATTCCGAATTCCAAGTTTCTAGCGCAACAAAATCGGATTATTTGAAATTTTTCGATTTTTCGATTTTTTCAATTTTGCTTTCGATTTTTTTGGTGTTTTTTATGTTTTCTTTTTCTGGATACTAAACACTACCTTCACACCAAATCTTAAGTTTCTAAGACTACAAGATCGTATTATTTTCAATTTTAAATTTTGATGGAATTTGTTGAATTTTCGAGTGTTTTTTTTTTCGAATTTTGCGGATTTTGTAATTTTTCCTTTCTTTGTATCCTAAACACTACCTTTTTTCCAAATGTCAAGTTTCTAGGGCTACGGGATCAACCTAATCTTTTTGATGACGCGTGAACGAGGGAGTGAGTGAGTGACAAAAAATCGAATGTTTGAGTTCATATATCGTCTGAACTAGAAAAGACAGAAAGTTGTAATTTTAAATTTTGGTTCTGTGTGCCAAATACTCTAGAAAAATAAAGTTTCAAATTTTTGGGATACTCCAGCGCGGAGATATGGGGGGGTCAAAAGTGCCCTGAGTTGCTTCCAGAAAAGTATGCTTACGGCTGTCCTCTCTCGACTTGGCGGAGGCACTGCCGTGCCTCCAGATCTTGCCAAGGCTGTGGTTTTCCTATTAGACTTAATGTTAGCTATATGCTCCATTTTTCTGCAACTAAATTTCCTCATGCCAATATAGTAATTCATTGATCCGTTTTCTTAGGATCGTTTATGTTCAATTTAGAGATAAATCAAGAGAATCTTAGAATCACCATGATTTTATTTAGAAAGGACTATCAAGCCATAACCAACCAGTAATGCCGGGAGGGAGGGAGAGATGTGAAAATTTTTGTGCGACCAACATCTTTTAAAAACAAATATTTCATATATAAATTAAATAGAGTAAAGCCTGTGAAAGAAAATGAACCTGTCTATAAAAAAAAAAAGGTCTATAACGTAGCCAGTCTATAGCGGAACTTTTCTATTACAAAATTCGTAAACAAAAGAAAAGAAAAGCATAATCCGGGGAGAATAACACAAAACAATAACGGAAGGTGTACTGGCTAATAGGACAATTATCTTAAAATCTATCTAAAACAAACTATCCCCATCCTGTGGGATTTGTTTTTCAATGTTTTACTTTATTTAATGCAAAACATAGATTGCATCCGACAACTCATAAAAAAGTCCTCCGGCCTGTACCGGCAGGAAAAGGTAGCTTTCCTATATCTTCGTTTTAAAATTTTAGCTAATGTTACTCGAAAACAGCAAGTTAAAATGCAAAGAAACCGTTTACAAAAGATTCGTTTACACTGAATTTGAATAAGAAATTCGCCAAATTATTGAGCTATAGCCAAGTTGGCTTCATTTATGAAGACTTATTTTTGTCGACAAATTTGGCGAGATTTCGCCAATTGTCGCCAAGTTTGGCGAGAATTTGGCGCTAATGGATATGAATATATAGTTTTATGCGTATGATTGGGAAAATGATTACAACAATGAAAGAAAATAATTTGCGAGAAATCGCGTTCACTAAAACTTATAAATTTATATTAAAATCAGTAAAATTATAGACATTAAAATACACTTTCATAAAACATTAAAAACATATTAAAATTGGACGTTTCGGATTTACATGGAAAATCCCATTTCAACAATAACATTTCACTTAGCGTAAATCATAGTTCAAAAATATCAACAAATAGAAAATTCAACGTATCAAAATTTCGAAGTCAAAGTTACAGTTATAATAACACGGAGTATTCATTCGGGATTGCACCTGCTTGACCATTATTGACCATAATTTATCGTTGGTTTTTTGTAATGTGCTGTTTTGTTTCAAAATGTCAGCCACCCTAGAATTTCAAACTGCTCTATCTCAGCCAATTTTTAAGATATAGGTAAAACAAAAAATGCTCTGGAATCCTTGTATCAAGTCCTAACACCTAATTAAAAAATAAACTTGATTTTTTAACTTTTTTGTATACTTATTTTAGTTTTAAAATTTTCCGTGGCCGCCATCTTGAAACAAGATGGCGGAACAAGCTGGCCAACGAACTCGGTCGAGGCATTGGTGAGCTTAATACACACAATTAGTTTCATCCAAATTAATTTATAAATACGAGCGTTATCGTATCAAATTATTTTCATTTTTTCAATTTTTTTCGAATTTTTTTATTTTTTTTTCGAATTTTCTGGATTTTTTTAATTTTTCTTTTTCTGTATCCTAAATACTACCTTTATTCCTAATTTGAATTTTCTAGCACAACAAAATCGGATTGTCTTCAAATTTTCGGTTTTTTTCAATTTCTTCGATTTTTTCAATTTTGCTTTCGATTTTTTTGGTGTTTTTGATGTTTTCTTTTTCTGGATGTTAAACACTACCTTCACACCAAATCTTAAGTTTCCAAGACTACAAGATCGTATTATTTTCAATTTTCAATTTTGATGGAATTTGTTGAATTTTCGAATGTTTTTTTTTCGAATTTTCTGGATTTTATAATTTTTCCTTTCTTTGTATCCTAAACACTACCGTTTTTCCAAATGTCAAGTTTCTGGGGCTACGGGATCTACCCAATCTTTTTGATGACGCGTGAACGAGTGAGTAAGAAGTGACAAAAAATCGAATGTTTGAGTTCATATATCGCCTGAACTAGAAAAGACAGAAAGTTGTAATTTTAAATTTTGGTCCTGTGGGCCAAATACTCTCTATAATTGAAGTTTAAAATTTTTGGGATACTCCAGGGCGGAGATATGGGGGGGTCAAAAGTGCCCTGAGTTGCTTCCAGAAAAGTATGCTTACGGCTGTCCTCTCTCGACTTGGCGGAGGCACTGCCGTGCCTCCAGATATACGAAACGACTTGTAACTATATATCACATGGCTGAGTGTATTTTGTACAACATTTGTGTTCATTTGTGTAAAAAAAAAATAGAATGCACACTGAAAAAAAAAAAAAAAAAAAAAAAAAAAAAAGTGGCGATTTTACAGTATAATACTCGCACCCCAGCTGCCAGTATTATACCGTAAAATTAACAGTAATACACAGTAAAATAAGCAGTAATACGGTCCCGCGCACTTTTTGTTTTTGCAGTGTATATATATTCATGCACATATAAAAGTTTCTTTAAAATTTAAAAAATATTTCCGCATGTTTTTTGTTTATAGCATGCAGGATATTAAAAAAAAATTTAACGCTACTTTAAGGAAATTTGTCAATGAACAGCAGAAGCAACATTTGCAATTATAAAATAAATATATTAAATATTTGATGAAATTTGAGAATTTTTAGGAAATAGTTATTTGTCTGAAAGTGGCGTTAAATTTGGTTGAAAACCCTGCATGCTATAAACAAAAAACATGCGGAAATTTCTTTAAAATTTTAAGGAAACCTTTATATCTCCATGAATATATACTTTCTATTCTTACGCAAATGAACACAAATGTCATACAAAGACCACATGGCCTTGTGCTACTGCTACAGATCATTTCAAGACTTTTTTTTTTACAGGGTGATCGCAAATATTATTTTTTTATGCAATTTGTTGTTGATCTCGTAATTGCTCTCGTAATCAAACCTTCACTGAAAAATATGAGTTCAAAGATTTTCTTTATATTCGCTGAGTTCTAGAAGAATTTATCAAGGTTTTCTCAAGCTATTTGACAAAACGTCTAAAATCGACTTTTGCACATGCAGTGTAGGTAGTCTTTTACATGTAGTGTATGATGAACGTATCTAATAAACGTAACAGTACTTTGTAATAGTATATAGTGTGTAATGCACTGAAGAAAAAACTTTTAATATGTGGGAAGTCGTTATTTAACCCTAGAATGCTACCCATTCGTCTCCTGGACGAAGCTCATAACAAATAATTCTTCAGAAATTCTTCGGTACCAGTATTTTATTACAGAAAATCTCTACTTAAAAAAAAAAAAAAAAAAAAAAAAAAAAGACTTTGTTTTTAAGTAGAGATTTTCTGTAATAAAATACTGGTACCGAAGAATTTCTGAAGAATTATTTGTTATGAGCTTCGTCCAGGAGACGAATGGGTAGCATTCTAGGGTTAATAGTAAAAGAGGTATACTTTCCTGATGCAAATATCATATATAATACGTACAGGTAATATGACCAAATAATAAGAAGACCTGTGAAATAATGCAAAAATTTTATTAGTAGGGCGTTAGACCACCCTCGACCTTCATTACAGCTTACATTCGACGTAGAATTGACAAATAAAGTTTGCGCACAAAGTTCATGGGAATTCGCACCCATTCCTCATGCAGAAAGGGTCTCGAGCTTAGCTAGTATGTGTGGAAGAGGAAACCAAGCACGGACTTAAAAAAAAACCAATACTGCGAGAATACTGCGATAATGTTCGCTTGTGATTTCCCCCTGCAGTACTACGAGTGTCCCTAAGATACCCCGAGATATCGCTGCCCACACCATCACAGAAGCCCATCCATGCTTCACGGTAGAAGCCAGACAGTAAACATGAAATGCTTCTTCCGGTGTTCTCTAAACGAATATACGCCCTTTGGTCTGAAATAATATAATTGATGATTCGTCAGACCAGATGACCTGTTCCCATTGCTATTGTGTCCAGTTTTGTAGCCTCGGCACTACTGTTGTCATTGCCATAAATGGTCGCAGCATGCAGCGGTGTTCTGGAGATGGGTATTCATCTCGGAGCTTATCTGCGGCAGCGTAATCTTGCATTTTCGGGCGACTATACTCTTCATCACTCGTCTATCCCGGTCGGTCATCTTCGACTTTTGCCCACTGTTCTGCTTCTCAGAGGACACCTTTCCCAGGTTTGTGTTGGCTGTCATAAAATCCTTGACACAGTGGTCCTTAAAACACCGACAATGTGTGCTGTTCTCGACACGGTCGCTCCAGCGAGGCGAGCTCCAATGATCATGACTCTTCGCATGTCGGACAGTTAGAACATAATAGCGCTTTGCTAGGAACAGAATTTTCTCATACAACTGTCACATCGGCAAATTCTCGACTGATATTTTCCCTTTCGCTGCCACTAGACGGCAGACTGTTGCGACATTTGGCGGGGTTGTACTGGACGGTAGAAGTACGACACATTTTGAAATGCGTGTTCTTATTATTTTGTCCTAAACCTGTAGTTGTACATACGATACAAATTCAGTACAATTACAACCGGGTTATGTGCAGCGCTCTGTGCCCAATAATTAATAAAGAATTTGAGTTTCAGAGCGCATAATATATTCGCTAGCAAAATTTGTTCTTTGGGTATTTTTTTTAAATAACAATTAATTTAATAAATAATAATAAGTTAAATAATGATGTTAATTTTAAAAATATGTTGCTAATTATTCATCAGAGTAACACCTTTAAAAAATTCAAAACTACGAGAAGTTACCATTTTTATGTCCTATATGTATGGAACTGCTGCGCATGCCTGAAAATATTAGTTAATTATTCCCTTATTAACGAGTTCTTTAACACAGGGCCTCATTATCCAAAAGGCACATGAAGCACATGCTTCCCATATAAATTTTAAAAGGAGCCCAAAATGATTGTAAAAAGGGCCCTCTAATTCACATTTTCATCCTTCTTTTTACTTTTTTTGGAAAAGAAAGTTAGCTTAATCTAAGAAGAAATCCACGCACTACTTCATGAAACTTATTTAACAGTGAAATGTGAATGACATCAATAAGATGCCAAGTAATCATATATCATCCTGATATGCCTGTTAGAAATCACCCAGGAAATTGAGCATAGGTACTAAATATATCTGAAGTATATGCAAAGAACATAAAAAAAAAAACTGTTTAATGAAATAATATGTGACTTTGGCTAAGCTGCTCCCGGGAATAATATTAGTATCATTGGTGAATCTTTATGAATGAAGAATTAAGAAAACTTTGCCAAATGAAAGTGGGATACCCAAAATGATATCGTGCTTCCCCTAGATCCAGAGAGGTTAATCGGGTCCTGCTTTAACATATTTCTGATGCTGTCAAACTTTTACAGTGCATCAGTTACATACCTTTTCCCCTGTTCTATCTGGAGGCACGGCAGTGCCTCCGCCAAGTCGAGAGAGGACAGCCGTAAGCATACTTTTCTGGAAGCAACTCAGGGCACTTTTCACCCCCCCCCCCCCCAATATCTCCGCGCTGGAGTATCCCAAATATTTGAAACTTCGTTTTTCTAGAGTGTTTGGCACACAGGACCAAAACTTAAAATTACAACTTTCTGTCTTTTCTAGTTCAGACGATATATGAACTCAAACATTCGATTTTTTGTCACTCACTCACTCACTCGTTCGCGCGTCATCAAAAAGATTGGGTAGATCCCGTAGCCCTAGAAACTTGACATTTGGTTAAAAGGTAGTGTTTAGGATACAAAGAAAGAAAAAATTACAAAATCCGGAAAATTCGAAAAAAAAAAACATTCGAAAATTCAACAAATTCCATCAAAATTGAAAATTGAAAATAATACGATCTTGTAGTCTTAGAAACTTAAGATTCGGTGTGAAGGTATTGTTTAGTATCCAGAAAAAGAAAACATCGAAAACACCAAAAAAATCGAAAGCAAGATTGAAAAAATTGAAAAATCGAAAAAAATCGAAAAATTTCAAATAATCCGATTTTGTTGCGCTAAAAACTTGGAATTCGGAATAAAGGTAGTATTTAGGATTCAAAATAAGGAAAAATTAAAAATTCCGAAAAATTCGAAAAAAAAATTCAAAAATTCGAAAAATTCGAAAAAAATTGAAAAAATTAAAATAATTTGATTTTTTAGCCTTAGAAACTTAAAATTCGCAGTAAAGATAGTGTTTAAGATTCAGAATAAGTTAAAATTAAAAACACAATAAAATTCGAAAATAAAATCAAAAAATCGGAAAAATCGAAAAATAAGGAAAATTTGAAAAAAAAAATCGATTTCATAAAACTAGAAACTTGAAATTTGGAATAAATGTAATATTTAAGACACTAAATAAGGAAAAATTCAAAAATATGTATAATTCAAAAATACCCATAAATCAGTGCAGACGATATATGAACTCAAAGTTTCGATTTTTTGTCACTTACACACTCACTCACTCTCGCGTCATCAAAAAGATTGGATAGATCCCGCAGCCACATAAACTTAAAATTTGGAAAAAAGCTAGTGTTTCGGATACAAAGAAAGGAAAAATTATAAAATCCGGAAATTTAAAAAAAAACAAAAATTCGAATATTCAAAAAGTCGAACAAAATTGAAAATTTAAAATAACACGATCTTGTAGTCTTAAAAACTTAAAATTTGGTGTGGAGGTAGTGTTTAGAATTCAGAAAAAGAAAACATCAAAAACACAAAATAAAATTGAAAATAAAATCGAAAAATCGAAAAAAATCGAAAAATTTCAAATAATCCAATTTTGTTGCGCTAGAAACAATTCGGAATAAAGGTAGTATTTAGGATGCAAAATAAGAAAAAAATTAAAAAATCCAGAAAATTCGAAAAAAATCAAAAATTCGAAAAATTCGAAAAAAATTTAAATAATTTGATCTTTTGGCCTTATAAACTTAAAATTCGCGGTAAAGATAGTGTTTAGGATTCAGAAAAAGTAAAATAAAAACGCAATAAAATTCGAAAATAAAATAAAAGAAATTGAAAGAAATCGAAAAATAAGGAAAATTTGAAAGTAATTCGATTTCATAGCGCTTGAAATTTGAAATTTAGGATAAAGGTAATATTTAAGATACTAAATAAGGAAACATTAAAAAATATGGATAATTCAAAAAATACCCATAAATTAGTGCAGACGATATATGAATTCAAAGTTTCGATTTTTTGCCACTCCCACACTCGCTCACTCTCGCGTCATCAAAAAGATTGGGTAGATCCCGCAGCCACAGAAACTTAAAATTTGGAATAAAGCTAGTGTTTCGGATACAAAGAAAGGAAATATTATAAAATCCGGAAAATTAAAAAAAAAAAAAAAAAAAGAAAGAAAAATATTCGAAATTTCAAAAAAATCGAACAAAATTGAAAATAACACAATCTTGTAGTCTTAAAAACTTAAAATTTGGTGTGAAGGTAGTGTTTTGAATTCAGAAAAACAAAACAAAAAGAAATTAAAATAAAATCGAAAAATCGAAAAAAATCGAAAAATTTCAAATATCCCAATTTTGTGCGCTAGAAACTTGGAATTCGGAATAAATGTAGTATTTAGGATGCAAATAAAGGGAAAAATTAAAAAATCCAGAAAATTCGAAAATAAAAAATCAAAAATTCGAAAAAAAATTAAAATAATTTGATCTTTTGGCCTTAGAAACTTAAAATTCGCGGTAAAGATAGTGTTTAGGATTCAGAATATGTTAAAATAAAAACGCAATAAAATTCGAAAATAAAATAAAAAAATCGAAAGAAATCGAAAAATAAGGAAATTTTGAAAATAATTCGATTTCATAGCGCTAAAAACTTGAAATTTGGAATACAGGTAACATTTAAGATACTAAATAAGGAAACTTTTAAAAATATGGATAATTAAAAAAAAAAATAGAAAAAAAAATAGAAAGAAAGAAAGAAAAAGGGAGAAATTGAAAATAATATGATCTCGTAGTCTTAGAAACTGAAAATTTGGTGTAAAGGTAGTGTTTAGGATTCAGAAAAATAAAAACACAACAAAAATTGAAAATAAAATCAAAAAATCGAAAAAAAATGAAAAAATGAAAATAAATCGATTTTGTAAAGCTAGAAACTTAAAATTTGGAATAAAGATAGTATTTAGGATACAAAAAAAGAAATAAATAAAAAATCTGTAAAATTCGAAAAAAAAAATTTTCGAAAATTTGAAAAATTGAAAAAAAATCGATTTTGTAGCTTTAGAACTTAAAATTCGGCGTAAACATATTGTTTAGGATACAGAAAAAGGAAAAATTAAAACCCAATAAATTCGAAAATAGAATAAAAAACTCGGAAAAGATCGGAAATTTCAAAATAATTCGATTTTGTAGCGCTAGAAACTTGAAATTTGTAATAAAGGATACAAAATAAGAAAAAATTGAAAAATCCAGAAAATTCTAAAAAAAAATCAAAAAAATCAAAAATTGAAAATAATTTTATCTTGTAGTCTAAGAAACTTAAAACTTGGTGTAAAGGTAGTATTTACTATTCAATAAAAGGAACAATTAAAGTATTCGTTAAATTCGAAAATAAAATCGAAAAATCGAAATATCTTTAAGAAATCGAAAATTCGAAAACAATTTGATTTTGTACTGCTAGAAACATTAGTTTTAAGATAATTGTCCTATTAACTAGTACAACGCCCCTAATTGTTTTATGTTATGTCCCCCGGATTATGGTTTTCTTTTCTTTCGTTTACGAATTTCATTATAGAAAAGTTCCGCTATAGACTGGCTACGATATAGGCGATTTCTTTATAGACAGGTTTATTATCTTTCACAGGTTGTACTCTATTTACTTCACATATGAAATATGGATTGTTAAATTATGTTAGCCCCACAAAAATTTTCACAGCTCCCCCTACCCTCCCGACATTACTGGCTGGTTATGGCTTGATAGTCCTTTCTAAATAAAATCATGGTAACTCTAAGATTCACTTGATGTATCTCTAAATTGAACCTAAATGATCCTAAGAAGACGGATCAAATAATATTGGCATGACAATCAGGTAACTCAGAATTAAAATCGAAAAATCAATAAATTTATAAAAAGTCGAAAATTTGAAAATAATTCGATTTTGTAGTCCTAGAAGCTTGACATTTGGCAGAAAGGCAGGGAAAACACAAAGTAAGGAAAAATTAAAAAATCTGTAAATAATAAAAAAAAAGACTAAATAAACGAAAAAAAAATCGAATAAAGGAATATAATTTGATTTATTGGAAATTTCCGGAAATTTTAATTTTGGCTTTCTTTTTATACAAAAAAGTTCTTTTATGTTAAATATCAAGTATCTAGGGCTGCGAGTAATATCTCAGATGGATAGCACCTATCCTGGAAGCAATTGAGAGTACTTTTGACACTCCCCCTCCCATAATTTAGTGCTTGCCTAGGAACCTGAAATCTCTTTTTATCTACAGTACTTTGCAAACGAAACTAAAGCTTCAAATTTTTTATACCTGTAAATAATAGGGACAGAGAGTGCACTGTAAAAAAATTTCGGAACGTTTCAGGAGATTATCCTGAAACATTTCGCATATTTTACCGGAATTTCGAATTTCTTTATGTCCCACGTCAATTACGGCAATAATGCGGGTAATATTTTTGAGAGGTTTCAGCTTTTCCGTAAACTACATTCTGCGCATGCGTGCTTTATGTTTTATGTTCCATTAGCCATTTTGATAACTAAAGAAGAATAAAAAACAGCTGCCTAAGGTAAGTAGAGACAAATGCAATCTGAACAAATGCCATGCTTTGTTTGGATATCAACCGATAAAGTAAGTAGCTAATTTAAAACTTTTTAAGCTTTATTATTTGAATTTTATTTTATCTGTAATACGAAACTTTAAAATTTAATTGCTTAAATAAGACACTGAATGAAAAAAGTATATTAATTATTTTTATAATGTCTAATTGTGAAATAATTATTCTTTATAATAAAAACTGAATGTATCAGCCAATTGAGAAAATGCTTTTTATTAAAATGTATAGATAAGTAAAATTTTTCCATTTTCTTTTCAAATAAGCTTCCTACTATTTAATACGAATAATGCATTAATAAGTTTAAAACATTATGAAATTTATTTTTTAAGATACACATCATAATTTATTTTAAAAATTATATACAATTGCATTTAGCTTTTTAACACTTTCCAAACCAGTTGAAAAGTGTTTATGACTTCGGTTTGTCTGCCGTCTGTCCGTGCTCTAACTATCGTAAATATACTCGAATTGACCTGAAATTTTTGTGTGTGATTCGCACTTATTATAGCATGATCCCTGTTGAAAATTAAGCGTGTAGCATTTATAGTTTATGTACAGGGGCAATCAAAAGTATTCAGTTACATTACGGTCAATGGGAAAAAATCGTTTCAAGTGCATTTTGATGATGTTACGCCATTCGAAACATAATGAAATTGATATACAATTATGTAGCGCACTAAAACATGCTTTTTCTAAAATAGGGTGTACAAAGCATTCGTTATTTATTTACAGGGTCACACAAAATAATTCTGTCACACAAGGTTCTACAGGAAAAAATCGTTTGCCATGTAATTTAATGATGTTTCAATATTTAAAACATAATGAAATTTATATGTATTACTGAGATGCATTATAAATTGCTCACTGAATAGCATGGTGTGCATTGCGTTTATATTTCATTTACACGGACACATGAAAGAATTCGGTTACTGTCTTTGTTCGATAATTACAGTCTATAAATGCGTTTTCAATTTTGGTTTGGATTTTTAGGTTTGACTAAATGTTTGCATAGAACGTGGTGTGTATATATTCTGTTGATCATATACAGGGCTATACAAAGAAATTCGTAAGTATTTCTAACTATGAGAGTAAATTGCTTAAGGGTATCTTTAATTGTGTTACGCATTTTCCTGCTCAACTATATTTAGAATACTAATAGAAGTTTATGGAATATAAATAAATTCATATACAGGGCTACGCAAAGAACAAGATACGTTATCGTTTATGGTTGGTAACTGCTGGAAGTGAGTTTTAAGTTGCCTTGTTCGTTTTTTACCTGAATAAAAGTTTAGGTTAATATGTGGTGAGTACAAAATATACATGTCTGTACAAAAGATTTCGAGTGTATTTCCATCGATTGACGAAAATTGCTAAATGTGAATTTTCTAACTGAACTAAATTTTATCATGCTATGTAGTTTATATCCAAGTCTATAGGTCATATACAGGGCTGCACTATATAATTTGACTACTTTTTTACTATGGAAGGTAAATGCTAAAACTGGATTTTTAGTTGTGTTAGATGTTTCCTAAACTATTTAATATCTTCTTTAACCTCATTTAACGGTGAAGTTTCGTTACAGTTTTCTAGATGTGATGGAAAGTGTTTCATAATCTATGCCTGACGCATGATTTTCCGTTCTTGTTTAACCCTTTAACGGGTGCCGTTTGCATGGCGAAACACCAAAAATTCACAAATTTGCCACAAGTATTTTCGAATCGAAATTTTTGCTTTTATATTTTGGAGATTTTACACGTAAAAATTATTATAGAAAAATACTGGTTGTAAAATATCGTACTTTTGACATATATCGGTGTCCTTCAAAGGATTAATGCATTTGGAGTCGTAGAGGAAATGTGAATGCTACAGGTTTTTATTTATTTATTTATTTATTTTTAAAATGAGTAATTAAATCAAGTCCATGTTCAACTTTTGATATTTAAAAAAAATTTATATATTTTATTAATCAGTTTTTGTACTTTCTTTAATTTATAAATTAATTAAAATGTCCTTTAAATACATCATTAAGCTTATGTGATTAACCATTGGGGAAAAGGTTGTTATTTTCGGTCGAGAATGGATCTCTAGAGGTCGTCACTTTATTTTTTTTTAAGCGTTTTTACGTGTTTTTAACGAAATTCTGTAACTTTAGAAGAATTTTAAACAAAATTCTGTAACTTTAGAAATTTTTTTAACGAAATTCTGTAACTTTAGAAGAATTTTTCTTTGAATAGGCAATAGAAATGCATAAAATCGTTACAAAAATGTTAAAGTTACAAAAAGGATAGTTGCAAACTGTAAGATATGAAAAAAAGCCGAATTCAAAATTTGACGTCGGATGAGAAATCGTCTTTTTTTTGTTTCTGTTTTCATTAATATATTGTAAATTTGGTACTTTCATGTTATAGCGGTCCCCAAGGATGAATCGCCAAGCGACCAAGATGGTTTATCGCCAAATTATAAAGCATGTATGACATTATAATAATATATGATGTATATATATAACATTTCTTGACGTATTTGGCCAAGTTATAGTCTTATATGATGCATATATGATGTATATATATGACATGTGTATATGATGTATATGCGACATATAAGACGTAAATAATATGTGTATAATGATGTATGTGGCACATATAGGAGTGTTTGGAATATATATTTGCGTATATAGGATGCATATATAAGCTTTGCGATAATCTTGGCGAAATCATAACAGCAACCTTGGCATAATCATAATTGTGGGAGCAGCTATAACTCGAAAATAGAGTTTTGTTTTTGTTTTTGTTTTTTAATGCTTTTGGAACATTTTTCCAATGGTTATTGTAATTTGTTAAAATATATATATATATATATATATATATATATATATATTAATCTAAATTGTTTTTAAAAATTTTATCCGTTGATAGAACCATATACTGTCTTTTTTTTTATCGTTAATTAATTATAAACAAAATTAGTTTAATAAATTTGTGTCTTAGGGAGCAGTTGAAATAATTTTAGAATATTTAATGTCCCGCCTTCCCTATTTATAAAATATGATATATGCAAAATAAGTGTGATGTACTACACTATATTACCAAAGGTGACCGGTCACTTTCGATTTTAGACGTTTTGTTAACTATCTAGAAAAATACATGAGGAATTAACCTGAAACTGCAGGTGTATAAACAATATAGTATAGTTTATATATTTCCGCGAAGATTTTTTTTTCCGAAACCCCATAGGGGACTGTCAACAAATTGAAAAAGAACGAATATCTTTTGCATTACCCTGTAAAAATTAATGTAGCAAAAGCGTTCAAACTCCAGATTATTAATAAGTGTCTTATTGTAATATACTGTGTTCATTTTTATGAGGATAGCATGTATACTCGAAGAGAAATTAAGGTTTTTATAAAAACAGTCTCAAATTTCGCCAAGTTTTTTGCTTATAATTTTCAGAGTTCTTAATATAAAAAAAAAGTTATTTTGAGAAAATATGTCAAACAACATTGTACATAATACTCTGCAATTGGAATTTAAAAAAATAATAATCGGATGAAAAATGAGCAGGTTTACTAAGAAATGTTTCACTGCGATGCGCGAATGCAATCAAAATATAATGTGCATAATGTATTAGCTAAGTATATTGAGCAACTTTTGTGAAAGTCTCAAAATCATAGCTTGAAAATTCTGAAAATTATCGTCGATAGAAGTAGCTCGAAATCCGTTGTTCCCAAAAGGAAGCAAAAAGATGAGGGATTGTATCCAAATATAGTAGTACGTGCAATATTATGTACGCTATCTTGGCACTAATCAACAGATATTTGATACAAACCCTCATCTTTTTGCTCCTTTTTGGGAACAACGGATTTCTAGTTTATTCTATCGACGATAATTTTCAGAATTTTCAAGCTATTATTTTGACACTTTCACAAAAGTTGCTCTATATACTTAGCTAATACATTATGCATATTATATTTTGATTGCGTTCACGCATGCGCAGTGAAACATTTTTTAGTAAACCTGCTCATTTTTCATCCAATTTTTATTATTTTTTAATTCCGATTGCAGAGTATTATATACAGTGTCGTTTGACATATTTTCTCAAAATAACTTTTTTTTATTAAAAACTTTGCAAATTATAAGCAAAAAATTTGGTGAAATTTGGGACTGTTTTTATAAAAACCTTAATTTCTCTTCGAGTATACATGCTATCCTCATAAAAATGAACACAGTATATTACAATAAGCCACTTATCTCGAGTTTGAACGCTTTTGCTACATTAGGTTTTACAAAATAATCCAAAATATATTCGTTCTTTTTCAATTTGTTGACAGTCCCCTATGGAGTTTCGGGAAAAAATCTTCGCGGAAATGTATAACCTATACTATACTGTTTTCACACCTGCAGTTTCAGGTTAATTCCTCATGTATTTTTCTAGATAGTTAACAAAACGTCTAAAATCGCAATATAGTGTATTTTTCTCATTTTATTATGTAAAATTTGGAGAGAAAAAAAATTAACACATAAAAGAAGTTTTTACACGTTTCATTCTCATCTTTAGTATTGCTTATCGAATGTTCTAGCAAAGATGTAAATTATCAAATCAGAAAAAAATTGATTAAAAGGAAATTTTATATTTTCTAAAAACTTATGATTTTAATAAAGAAATAAAAATAGGGTTTGCATTTTTTTAAAATATAATTTTTACCAGCAAGACCGAGCTCGGACTTCAGTTTTCGCAAATATTTTTTATATGTTTAGTTATGAGTTTCGATTAATATATTTTTGTTGTACAGCTTCGATTTTGTTACCTGATAAATAAAAAATAATATTTTCAGAATTAAAAAAAAAAAAGTTCTGAAAAAATATGATCCGTGAAACCGGAACATTTCAGTTATGTGATATGTTCCGGAAAAAAATGGTGGCATTAAGATGCCACGGCTTTTTGCTGTTACGTTTCACAGCAAAGTAGTGAAACATTCCAATGCCGTAAAGTTGGAATGTTTCAGCATTTTTACATGAAAGGTTTCGCAAAAAAGCGTATCGTGACGCTGAAATATTTCAGTATTTTGATATGAAACGTTTCGGAATTTATATTACGGAATGTTTCGGAAAAATTGGAATGTTTCACTACTTTTCTGTGAAACGTAACAGCAAAAAGCCGTGGCATCTTAATGCCACCATTTTTTTCCGGAACCTTCCGGAAATTTTTTTACAGTGTGGGCTTAGCGAAAATCAGTGGATGATCTCCAAAAAGAACCCAAAATCAAGAAAAGGAGGATTACTTACAAAAAGAAGTGAAATCTCATCAAAAAATCACCTGTAAAAAATGCAGCCAAGTCTCGTAACTCATTTACCGTAAAAAGTACTGAGATCATATAAAGCCAAGTTTAACTATCTTATTAACTCTGAAATTTTCATTCACAAATCACTCCTAGTCTCTACATCTTTAGTTAATTATTATTTTGTGACTTGGCAATTACTCAGCACAGGGAAGTTATTACACCTTACTATGTTATGGGATGGTATGGGATAATTTAATTAAGGCAAATTATATACGCACAGGGAAGTTATTACACTTTAATATGTTATAGAATTATTTGATTAAGACTAACTATATACATCACATACTCGTGCTACGTAATTGCCAAGTCACAAAATAATAATTAACTAAATATTTAGAGACTAGGAGTGATTTGTGAATGAAAATTTCAGAGTTAATAAGATAGTTAAACTTGGCTTTATACGATCTCAGTACTTTTTACGGTAAATGAGTTACGAGACTTGGCTGCATTTTTTACAGGTGATTTTTTGATGAGATCTACAATATACCGGACAATTCAAAATAGAGGTTATAGTGATTATCTCTTAAATCGCTGACGATAGAAACAAACTTCCAATTACAAAAAGTATGTAAATCAAGTAGATGTGTGCTGCAAGTAGACACATCAAAACTTTTAGATATAATATTTGTTTTACAAGGAGCTGTATACATATTAAAAGATGAAATTCAACTCTTTATACGGATCCAATTTCCTATAGCTTATATTCAGACTAATGTTGCCTTGCTTCTAAGAAGGACATTAAAAAAATTCTATTATTTTAACCAAAATTTACACAGTTATGGTACTTTAAATTTTATGAATTTCCATGCATTAAACTTTCTGCGTTTTCCGTTCCGTTAACACGTGTCTTTCCACACGTTAAATTGCTAAGAACTTAGCGCGTGTATTGCCAATCTCCGGAATTCCTAACCAGACAAGAGCACCGTCGTATAGAGACGAAATTTCCCAAAAGTTGGTCAAAACCCGGAAACAAAAGTTACACTCTTTCTTCGTACATCTTTGCAGAATTGTATATCAATGTCCTTAAAATATGTTTAACTCACCTTTATTGCGTAAAGTAATGGCATTACAGTTTAGTTTAGCTCAAAACATCGTGATGTTGAACATTTTGAAAATGAATTATCTTCATTCTTCAAAACGATACACTTAAAATTGATCTTTTCTTTTTAATGTTTCTTAGATGGATAAGAAACAGTAAATAAAAGATATATCAGTAGGTTTAAATTGTTAAATCGTAAGCAATTACGAATTTCTAAAAACCACCACAGAGTGAACATTTTCATATATCCTTACATATGTTTGTGAAAAAAGTTTGATATTCAACCAGTAGAACTAATCAATGTGAGCAACAGTTTGTAATAATGCAACACGATTAATTTTAATTGCTATTGGTTTTTATTTTAAGGAGGGGGGGGGGAGGACTGCTGATTCATTACTTAATTCTTTCACTGAATAAATGCACGAAATTGGTTGAATTTTGTACCGAGATTCATAAAATTACACTATATGATATCCGTTAACTCTACGTTTCATAAAATACAGAATCCTCAGTTATTTAGTTACAATTTTCTATTTTGACGATTAGTTTGTTTTCAAAGAAGACTCAGAAAAACAGACAAACATTCGAGAATTGGCCAAGATTTCGGGAAAACTCGCCACTGTGCGACGTCTGTTTAGGTTTGTGGAAACTACAGGAAAGTGCCATATCACTTTCCTAGACACATCAACAACAGATAAATATAATTTCTGTTTACAGAATAGAATAGGTTAATGACGCATCAGTCTGGTTTCTCTAAATTAACATTTTTAGTAATCAATTTCATTTTATGAATTCTAGTATTAACGCTTTGCCGTCCGCATGTCTCGTAAAAGTACTTCTAATCGTAAAATGTTGAAATGATTGATTGACACCAGAATTTAGAAACAAATTTATTCGAAAGTAAGTAAAATCTTTTCTTAATGTACTTGATAAAAGGGAATTTTTCACTCCAAAATTCTGGTGTCAATGTAGCATTTAAGGATTACAATTAAGTTACTTTACGTACGACACTACTGTGGTGTCGCCGGACGGCAAATTATTTATCATCTGTTAAAAATATTCTGGTGTAATGTTAAAATTAATACATGAGTGCATAAAAACTGCTTAAAATACAATTTCTGATTTTCTTTCTTCATTGTGCAGCACTTTTATTCAACCAGTTTCTGTTTGCATTTTTGAAACGATCTGAGATTGAAAGGAGCGTTTAACCATTCTTTATATAATGTTTCAAATATAAGAAGCTTTTTAAGTTTTGAAGGCGTATTGACAACATTACTATGAATCACCACACCTTAAAACCGCCTTCTTTGGCCATTAAATTGGTTAATAATCTAAAACTAAAATGATCAGACAACTACTCTATTCGGTTATGCCTATTAAGTCCACCCACTAGCTTCATGCTGCGCAAGTATCATGATCATCACAGAAGCGCGCTATCGAACTGCTGTATAATTACTATATGTTGTTTTAACAATGGAATTGCGACCAAATAACTGGCACTCCCCCATGACTAGCTGATTGCTGCGATATGCGTATGGAAAAGCCCGTCGGTGATGGATGATAACTGTTACAGAAACAGAAGTGATGCTGGGTGATTTTGGCTGACCCAGTAACAGTAACGGGAATCTGAGGCGTGGCAAGACAAGGCGCCTCTATTAATAACGCCCAAGGTGAGAAAAGATGAAAGTTCCCGCGGTTTTTTACACTTTCTGATTCTCTGGTTGATTTTAATGGTTTTATCTTCTGGGTGCTTCTACTATCTTTAATAATTCTAGTCTAGTGAGATTTATGGTTGAAGTGCCGTATTAAGCAGCGTCAAGTCACCAGCGTCTAGTACAAGACTGATTTTGCACCTATTCATTATTTGTACAAAATTATTTACTACTAGAGTCCTAATGAGTTTCTGGCGCCTGTCTCTTGCCTTACACATCAGGAAACTACTCTTCTAAACTTAAACTACTCTTTAGTGGTCTACTCTTCTAAAAGTGCAAAAATAAAAATATCAAATTCCATAAACAATAATTTGTATGCATTATTATCATTAACTATAAACTGACAGCACCTTTAAATTAATGCTTTTGGGATGGGGCTTATCAAGATCACGTATCGTAAAGGTTGTACAAAGCCCATTCATTAGTAATAAAAAATTGCCAGTTGGAATCGCCAATTCGATAATGATGGGATTTGAAAAATTACTAAGTCATACTAAGTTATACTAAGTCGCAATCATACTAAATCATTTTATAAACATTTTAGCGTATTACTGCTTATTTTACTGTTTATTACTGTTAATTTTACGGTATAATACTAACGGTTGGGGTGCCAGTATTGTAGCGTAAAATCAACAATTTTTTTTCAGTGCAAAGGAAGAAGGGGGGAATTAAATTTGTGTAGTTTCAATAAGAAAAATAATTGTTTTTTCTTTCAAAAATTTATTTTAAGAAATTTTGTAGCATTACTTTTGAAACTTTTTTCGTTTATGAAGATAAATGCTCTTTATAAATGTATACCTAGTGTTATAATTAGAAAACTGAATGCATGTAATGCATCAATTCGGCATCAATGTGTATTTACCTGTTCTTATCTATCATTGGAAATGAATATATCAATATCTATTTGCCGGTCGCAGATCTTTAAAAGTATTTTTCTACAACCATTATAAACAAAATATCCTAGAATGTGTTTTCTTTGTGGGGAAAAAAAAGAGGAAAAGAAATATACTGGAAAAGAATCAAAATAAAATGAAAATCCTTATGAAACAAACTTATTTAGCCAGGGTTGCCAGCGATCAGGGAATTTTTCAGGGTAAATTATATAGAAATATTTTCCTTATTTAATCGCATCGATTAAATAAGGCGAATATTTCCATATCAAAATACTGGTACTCTCCATGACAAATTCCCTGACCGCTGGCTACTCTGTTCATATATAAATATTTAAGCTCTTAAAGTGTTTTTATAATAAATCAAAGATGCATGTTTACTTTGAATGTCACTAAATAATAATAAAAAAAAACTTTGAAACTATTGTTAGAATAATTTTATTACAAGTTTCATTCTGGTAGCCTGTTAGTATTCACCCTCTGGCAACAGTATTTCTTGCCACTCCTTTCATTTGACGATGCCCTTATTTATACATATCTCTATTGAAGATAACATTCGAAGCTAGTTTCAGTATCAGAGAACATTAAAATAACAAAACAAATACCTTGGAAAAGGCAAGAAGATAGATGGGGCAAAAAATGAATTTATCAATTTCTCGTTTGCAAAGTGATGTTCGAAAGTTATTGTGGGCTTGACTGTCTGAAAGTTATTGTTGGTTTCTTTTTCTTTCGACAGTTGGCAACACGGGTGCTGCTTTGTAATTATTCTATTGCTTTTCTGTTTTGCCGCTATCCACAAAGGGTGGGGTTTTCCAGCTTAAGGGTGTGATTAGCGTATGATTCATGAAACAATTTGAATCTATATACCTACTATTTGGAAGAATTCGGGGAAAAGGTAAAACGAAATATCAAAACAAGTAACAAGATTGGTCAAATAACGAGAATTTAACGTGTTTGGGGTTTTAAGTTCATTGTAGAATGCTTATATATTTAAACGCAGCATAAAATGCATTTTCATAGCAAAAATCTTTTTTATTTTTTTCTCTGTCCGATTTTTTTTATGGATTGAAAACAAATTATTCTTTTCTACTTTTTTTTTTTAAACATATATTTTTGATACTTTTAATTTACCATTAATAAGATATCATATGTGAATTTCGAAGATTATTTCCAGTGGTTTGGTTTGTCTAACAGTTTGAAAAAAAAAAAAAAAAAAAAAAAAAAGAAAAAAAAAAAGAAATGATAACAAGTTTCTCTTATGAGAATTTTTTAATGCAGCATTTTATAGCAAAAGTTTCTTTCGTTAGAAAAGCTTAAAACTGGAAAACGGAATCGTATTTCTTAAACATCATTAAGTCGTCTCATATGCGATACTCAATTTAGTGTTGTTATTAAATCCCCAAAAAATCTTCTTTAATACCAACTCAAAAAGAAATTTCGTTATTCTAAATTTTCTCATTTGTCTAAAAACAATATTGATAGATAAGTTATCTTACACTGATAATGAAATCTCACTTCTGTTGGCAAAGTTTTTTTTTTATAAATATGCTACATCAATAAATTGCACCTTGAGGAAAAGTAAACCATAAAACTAATTAACTTTGAGCGATTATTAATTTTCTTCAACGGGTGTAGGAAAAGGAAGGTTTAGTGGGGCACAAACACTCCGCATTAAAATGAAGACTTTTTTTTTCGTCGCGTGAACTTAAAAAAAAAATAGTACATAAGGAAGCACTTTGAATATTGATTGTATTCTAACACGTAAATCTACACATCAGTTGACTCAATGTCAGTTCTACAAGTCATATATTTTTTTAACACTTATTTTATTTTTATTTTTACCCTCAATCTTTAGTATTATTTGTTTATTTGTTTCATCCTTAGCATTATTAAGTAGTTTCAGGAGGTTTCTTGTGAATACGATTGCTCTACGGAATACAATTACATTCATCTGATATTCCACCGACTTTATTTTCTATGAAATTTTTTTGTTATATCAGGGGCCAGAGCACCTCTGAACCCTTCCTGTTCTCTCCTTAATTTGATAATTATAACTCTCTAGAATTTAATATCTAAAGTTTTCTATGTAAAGTAACTTAAATATTGAAGATATTAGGATGATGACATCAATAATTAGTTTGAACGATTAACTATTATCATAATTAGTTTTGTTAATTATTGAAAAATCCCAATTGTTTGATCTATTGGAAAATGATTACTTAAACTCCTCTCATAATTTTTTAATTGCTACGCCACTGATTTTTTTTTCAGCCTTAAACGGCTTTGAACTACGTGAGAAATGTTCGTGATGCTCGACACACACTTTAACACCTTTAAACTTGAGATATTCAGGTGTAAATCACAATTTATCTCCCACCTATGCCACAGCCTAATTTGGATGATCTCTCTCATGCGTGTGGGTTACATGGAAAAAGACACAGATAATATCGCGACTTCATCAGCATATCCAATAAGCCAATTAGTCACCTCGCGGGGTTTTTTTTCGTCACCAAGTGCGGGTTTAGCTACTGACTGGCTAGATTCCAAACGATGGACAAATCTATCTGGAAATCTTCTCTTCTGATTTAAAAATATATCACTTCTGTATTTATTGGCTATATTACTCTTAAACGTCTGGACCATTAATTATAATAAAAATCAAATAATTAATTAAACACAATGGAATATGTTTCTCTTCCAAGATATAAGCTTAAGAAGCACTAATGTAACTCACATTGTAAATATAAGGCTTGTGGAATTATAAAAGAAAAATTAAAAAAGAAAAACTGTGTAAGTATATTTTTTTGCATGAAACGTTATACTTTTCTTTTGCTTATTATCAAAGTATAAAATGCAAATATTTTATTTTATTTATTTATTTATTTGTTTATTTATTGACTGTTAAATATATTCTTTGTATCATTTACAAACAAAATACGTTTTTAAAACTCACAAATAGAAACCAATTTATTAATACCAATGACGCTTTTCTTTTAATATAACAAAGAAAATTAATTTTAAATTTTCTATTTATTTGCATATCACTGCTTGTACAAATATGAAAATTTTGCTTAGAAATCTGGATTAAATTAAAAAATGAATATCTATTTCGCCAAATTCTTCATAATTGATTCCATTATTAACTTACTGGTGAATTTAATAATTAATCGAGAAGATTATTTCCTAACATATATAAAGAAAATAGTATTACATTTCCGTAATTGTTTAAACATATCAGATAAATATCTAGAAAATACAATTTTCTTAATAGATAACAACACATTTTCGCACCTTTATTGATTCAATGTTTTGTTTTCTAAAAATACTATTAAAAGTTTTTGGACAGAAATTTAAGCATGTTTCGAAAGTTTTTCTGTTTTACACTCAGAAATATTCTATTAAATTTTTCGTAATAATCCAGTGGGAAATTTTCACATTCCGACATTTCTTTCTTTATTTTTCTATATCAGATAAATGTTCATTTTATGCAAAGGTATGTTTAAAACTCTCTTTGAATATTCTCTTTGAAAGCTTTCTTGCCTAATCATTAATGTATAATGAAAATGTTACATGCATGGAACAATTACTGGAAAATGAGAAATGTTAAATATCTTCAATTAAAATAATTCTTATCAAACTTTGCGAAATTTGTTTTTCGCTCTGTACCGAATTTCTCAGATTTTGGAAATATTTTTTAACTTTCAAGCAATAGAAAGTCCTTGTGAATTAATACGTGTTATTCGTATTAATTCACTCGTACTTTCAGTAATACAAATCAATTCCTGTTATACTGCTGACCAGTGTAAAATTGTTGTTACTTAGTTTTATTAAGTACATTTCCTTTCACTAAAACACCAATTTTAAAGTTTACCAAGTACATTACTCATGCAATACTTTATATATATATATATTAAAAATTGATAACTTTTCTCGCCTCAATTCTGAGTCAATTTAAACATTTCCTATTGGACTGTTGTAAAACAAAAATATTTCTTCTCGACGTATATAATCTGGTGTTTGCTCCTTAAATTAAATGCTATAACTTAATAGTACAAGTTAAAGAGAGTGTGAAAAATTTACCATCTTCTCAAATCAATTTTTCCTACAAAGGAAAAAAAAAAAAAAAAGAAAGAAAGAAAAGCTTGTTTTGTTCAATTTATTTATGTATTTTGTAAAATGCTTTGTGTTTTTCCTCCAATCACAAATTGGGAATTCCATTCCAATTCATTTGTTATGATAGGTTGAATGTTGAATCTAATCAAAGTAAGGAAATTATTAATTCATATTGGTAGATAAATTTAAGACATTTTTTGTATAATATTTGTACAAGCATTATTGCTGCATTTCAAGTTTAGCGTACTTTACGTGTTATATTGCCTATGCCTAATCATATTTGTTAAGGCTTTTGCGTGTATGAGGATTTTGCATTATATGATATGATATGGCTGTGCAACAGCATTTAGTAATAAATATCGAAAAGAGATTTGCTGGTTGCTGAATTCTGCTGAACATTCTTTAACTAATTGATTATGAAATGTCTTATAAAATTATTAGTTCATTTTATTTCTTCTAAAAAAAAAAACGTATGTGATAAAATGTCGTGATAAAATATTAAGTCTTCAGAGCAACAATGATTAATTAAATATTTAAAAATTGTAGATGCTTTGCACCTGCTAATCTCCATTAAATAATTATATATGTTTTAAGTTTTGATTTATTTTTTAATCCTCTTGTTTTAACCTCTATTTTACTTTATTAAAAGAGATTTTGCTGGAACTGTTTAGCTGCTATCTTTGTTAATTTGATAAATTTTATGTAAGCATAGTGATAAATAAATAATAAATATTTACTTCCCTTATTAATTCTAAAACTTTAAAATCGTATAGCCTTCAAAATATATTAACAAAATAATGTAATCTTTTTAAAATAACTTCATTGTTATTTTTCCATTTAAACTAAAATTAGTTATATATTCTTAATTGGGAAAAATGTCAAACAGTAAGCATAAACATGCAACCATGCAGTAAAAAGTTATTTAACAGTCAAATTTTCTGTTAATTTTCTTGTTATAATTTGATATTTACTTTATTTCTTCACTTTCATGTATGTTGTTAGTTTAAAACTCATCTTATTATCAAATTATGTTATATTTTTATTTCATAGGTTTCATAATTTATAATTTTATATTTACTTTATTTTAATTCGAAGAAATCAAATTAAATAAGCTAAATAATAGCTCAGAGTTTCTGATTTTATGTTCCATTAGATGGAAATGCATTTTTAGTTAGTCTTTTATGATTAAAATGAATGTACAGTAACCCCTCAACATTCGCGAGTTTTGATTATTCGCGAATATGAAAATGCGGAAAAAGTTAACATTCGCGAGAATCTGGTTTGAACATTCGCGATTTTTCTTTTTCATTATCTCTTTCTGTTTCAGAATTTATAGTGGTTAAAGATTATTTCCCCTGTGTTTTCTTAGTATCTATTTTCAAATCAATTTTCTGTTGTCAACTGAAAGAGGAGTGAGTATTGTAGAAAAAATAAATTAAAAAAAATAATAATAACAACACCAGAATATTCAATGCAATGGTGATATTAGAAGTGGTAACGTCATCTTTAATCTAGTATTAATCTAACATGCTCAGGTTCTCGTAGAGATTACAGCTGAAACTGCTATTAGATGGAAAATAAATTAAAGCATTTCTGAAGCATTTAGCTGTATTTAAATATCGCATATTAATATTGTATCGCATACCGACCCACTAATACATTGTCATCTCTTTGTGAATAGAAAGAGTCGAAACTACTTTATACAAAAACATGATTTTTTTAGTTGTAATTTTCTCTCGAGTCAGTTAATTTGAATTATATTTCGTAAATAAATGTCATGTTTATGAATTATGTGCGTACATTTAACTTCGTCATATATGTTAGGCATGACGTATTATTAATAAATATAGTCTTTTGTTTTTTAAATGCTATGCCACTCTAATTAAAATTTCATAGAACGTTACTCCCTTTTTAGCGCAGAGAGATAGACTCAACATTCGCGAGGGTTCCCTGGAACGTAACCCTCGCGAATGTTAAGGGATTTTTGTAATCATTTTTCGGAAAACAAATGATAATTATAATAAATGATTTAAGTTTTGTATGACAGTTAAAACCTTTGTAGTCGGTGGAGTTAACGTAAGAACATTCCACTTTCGGATAGCAGTATGAAATTTTAAACAGCCCTTATATATATACTAAGGAACAAAAATCTCCGGGAGACAATCGATCAGAGGTTCAGATCACCACGGTGGAGAGTCCGCGTTTGACAAATTTTATCAAAACATTTCACTTCCGGATACTAGTATGAAATTTTAAGCAGCGCTTATATATGTACTAAGGGACAAAAAAAAAAAAAAAAAAAAAAAAAAAAAAAAAACATTGGGAGATAATCGATCAGAGGTTCAGATCCCCTCCCCCTGGGGAGAGGGGGAGGGAATCCATGGTAGCAAGTCGGGTTTTACTTTTTTAAATACTTATTTCTGTACTAAAGCTTTAAAAATTTTGTATATTATATAAAATATGTAGACGATCTCCTTGTATAATTTTGTTGCTAAAATATTGATATTTATGGTATAAAAATCCTGGTTGAAGAAAAAATCCCCACTTTTTTTCTCTCTTTCATTCGACAATCCTATTTTTTTGTTTTCAAATAACTTGAAATTATGGTATATCTTTGAAATTTTTATATGTTATATAAATCATTCTTACGTACAGTGTTAAATCTTGTTGCATTTGCAATGATTTCTAGGGTGTAAAGAACTTAGTTGAATATTTTCATTTTCTTTTCACTTTTGAAAATTTATACCTGGTTACAAATTATTTTATTTAATACTAGGAGTGTCTCCGGCCCCTTATAGTCGGTGGAGTTCGCGTAAAAACATTTCACTTCCAGATACTAAATTTCACGCAGTTCTTATATACATATTAAGAAACAGAAAACCGCCGGGAGACATTTGATCAGAGTTGCCCCCCCCCCCATGATTACGTCATCAAAATGGCCACCATGAAAATATCGACATAGGTTCGTTAAAATGCTCCTATCTGTATTTCCAATCATAATATTGTCATATTGTCATACATCATTTGAAAGCTCTTACAAAACTACTAATTAGGTTCTCATAACTTTTTCTGCTACAAATGGTTTAGAAGTTTTTGGGGCGACAAAGTAACACTCTGCCAACTCTTACGACGTATTCCATTACCCATTTTTCACTGGGTGCCACTAGTAGATTTTTTTTTAAACTTCTAAATCTCTTTTCTTATTACTACCATAAGAAAGAGTAAAATTGAAAAAAGCAAAGGCATAACCATGACTCTGAGCTTAAACAAACCCAATCTTTAAAACAAACTAATTGCTATAATGTAAAATGTTTAAAAGTTTTCAAAATAAAACAACTTTATTCACTGCATTGTCCCTCACAGCTACAAAGTAAAATGAAACTTACGCCTGACTTTGCACATCAAGAAAGTGTTACAAATCTCTTCGAGCTTGCATACAATCAGTTCTTGTAGCTTCTCCATGGTTATTTCTGAGTTTGACGACCAGAGGGGCTCGTAGCCATCTTCTACCTTTTTCCATCCCCACTGACACGGATCCAAACGTGAAAAAATGCGTTGAAGGCAATTCGTCCACAAAGAACACTGCAGGATAGCCCTCTTTAGGTGATGCAGGAGAACGTTGCTTGTTGGTGGAATATTTGCAATGGGTCTGTTCTGCTGTGTAAATAGAATTCGCGTGGCTTCATTTACGGTCTCCACTGAATTTCATGCACATGCAAGTACGACGATGAGTAAGAAATATTTGTCGTTTCCGGTGATGTTGTTAGGAACTTTGAAATAGGCCAAAAAAGCCTCGTCTACGTCTCGAAATATCATCCATATTTTCCAAAAAGTAGATTTGCCGATACCTGCAAAACTAGACACCATGTCAGCTCCTATAAAGGCGTGAAAGAAAGGTAAAAGATCTGGAATTTCTTGTGAAACTTTCCTGTGCAACTCGTGGATGGGAAGGTATTGGAGATGCTTTCCACTTCCATACTCTAACCACAATTTTTCTAGATTTGGTAGTCTAGAGAAAGCATACAGGACAATCACTACAACATCACTGTCAACAGTTTTTACTGTGATCTTTGAATGACCAGAGTATTCAATAGAATGGCGAACATGAAATAATAGACGGGCATTCGCTTTCTTCGTGGGATACGGGAGAAATGGCTTCAAACGTAACCTTATGCGAACTAATTACCGTATCTCTGTTGGTGCAAATGATTTGTTTCTCAAATAATTTGTAACCAGGTGTACATTTGCAAAAGTGAAAAAAAAAATGAAAATATTCAACTGAGCCCTTTACATTCTAGAAATCATTGCAAATAGAACAAAATTTAACACTGTACAAAAGAAAGATTTATATAACATATGAAATCAAAGATGTACCACAATTTCCGGTTGTTTGAAAACAAAAAATACGATTGCCGAATGAAAGAGAGAAGAAAAGAGTTTTTTTTTTTTTAACCAGGTTTTTTATACCATAATTATCAATGTTTCTGCACCAAAATTATACACGAACATCGTATACATATTTTATATAATATGCAAAAATTTTTAATTTAGAACAAAAATAAGTATTAAAAAAATAATAATACACGACTTGCGATCACGGGACCTCCCCACCCCCAGGGGGGGGGAGAGTATCTGTACCTCTCATCGATTGTCTCCCGGTGTTTTTTGTCCCTTATTATATATATAAGTGCTGTTTAAAATTTCATACTGGTATCCGGAAGTGAAATATTTTGATAAAATTTGTCAACCGCGAACCCCCCCCCCCCCCGCCGCCAGGGGGGGGGGAATCTGAACCTCTGATCGATTGTCTCCGAGGTTTTTTCTGTTCCTTAGTGTATATATAAGCGTTGTTTAAAATTTAATACCGATATCCGGAAGTGAAATGTTTTAATAAAATTTCTCAACTGCAGACTCCCTTCCCCGAGGAGGGTATCTGAACCTCTGATTGATTACTTCCCGGTGTTTTTTTCCCCTTAGTATGTAAATAAACGCTGTTTAAAATTATATACTGGTATCCGGAAGTGAAATGTTTTGATGAAATTTGTCAACCACCATGCCCCCTGGGGGGGGGGGCATCTGAACGTCTCATCGATTGTCTCCTGGTGGTTTTTTGTTCCTTAGTATATATATATACAAGAGCTGTTTAAAATTTCTTACTGGTATCTGGAAGTGAAAAGTTTTGGTGAAATTTGTCACTAACTCCACTGACTATCACGACGAGTTCCCTTTACAGAATTTTAGTTCTTTTGTCACAATTTTTTTTTAAATAGAAATTTTTGCCGAATTGAATCGGAGAAATGCTTTGATTAAATAGGGCCAAATTTTTAATTTAAAATTACTGGTAACCAGGGATTCTAAACATTTTATGCGTCACATCAAGTATACGTGTTGCTCGTCGCGGAGGGATTAATGAAAATATGGCACAGAAAAATTATTAAAATTATATAAATATTAGTTGTAAATATTATATGAACTTTAGTAATGCATTGTTTCAAACATTTATTGACGAAGGTATTGATTGCACATAAATTTTATTCCTCAAAAATCAAATGTTTACCCTGAAACTGGAAGAAATTAACCAAAACTATTAAGATTTTTCCATGAAGTATCACGTATGTCTGATCACTTTTGACAGTACAATGAGTTTTTTCAACTGTCCGTATTTTATCACTTGTAATAGGCTGCTATTTTTCTTTAAATTTTCGCTTTGGAAAGAAAACAGAGCAAATTGAAGAACAAAAATTAGCTTTTTTTACATTGCTCAAAAATATTTTTATATGTGTGAAACATATATGACAACACTTTTTTTTAAATCAACAGACGTTTTTAGGTGCGTTCGTATTTATATAAATACGTAGCACCTATGGTCGTCGTCTGGTCCGCCTGTCCGCATATAACAGCGCAAAACTACCCAACCGAATGGTTTGAAATTTAATGTATATAATCGTCGCAGAATTTTATCGAGTCATTTCAATTTTTATGAAAATCGAATCAAAACTTAAAAATATATTAATAAAAGTTTTCTTTATTCTATTACATCCTACATACGCAATTATAATATAAGCGCAAGTCATGTGACTGAGGAAAACAAATACGGGCTAACCACTTCTTTTTCATATGCCAAGTGGCCATTTTTATTCAAAATTATTTTTTCGAATAAAATTGTATAAAAGTTTCATTTTTAGAAATATCATTAAAAAAATTATTTGCTTAAGCGATGAATTATATTAAAAAATTTATAGATTCTGAGATAACTTCAGTGGCAATTATGTTAACTGCCGAATATCTCAATCTACTAAAGTAAATAAACACAAGAGATTCGTTCAACGTGAGTCATAGAAATATTAAACCAGGGAGATAATCATTCGCAAAGCAAGATCTCCATGGTGAATTTTGCAGCGTTGTCTGGTGTCGAAAAAAAAATTCGCATCTGTAAATGTGGCATACGTAATAATAATAATAAAAAAAAGGCATGGTCATTTCGCTCACAACAGACGATATAATTCATTTCACTGAAATAACAACTATGTTTTTTATTTTTGCATTGTAAAACTAGTTATAGCACGAAAGCATCTCATTTGTAATGTTTAACGTACAATTATACTTGTTGTCATTACAACATTGGTAAATTGCTTCGATTTAAAATTTCTTCTGTCATCATTTTAATCTTCATACATTCATTTATTTAATCACTAACATAATAAGTGAACATAAAATACCCAGGGGGGGGGGGGGGTGCATAAAGTATATTAAACGTGTAACAAATAAAAACTCATTGAAATTTGGCACAGATTGAATATACAAATAGGAATTGACATTCTATTGGTGTGTCAAATATGCAAATGGTACAGGTAGCTTAAACATGGTCGTGAAAGAAGGCAATCCAATATGGAGTGGCGCACAAAAAGTGAAACTGCTCTACTGAAGCAAAAAGTGTCAAAGTTCTCACACTAGTATTTTTTTAGGATTTACGAAGTATTGTACATCTATTTTTTTTTTCATGAACTATATATAAATAATTCAAATTAGTATTGTGAATTTTGATGACGATTAAAGCAGCACATCAGTCTTAAAATGTTCCAAAATTCTTATCCAGGACAATGCAAGATCTCACAAAACTGGTGCAACAAAAGAAAAACTAGAGAAGCTTCACTGGACAACACTCGATCATCCTTATGGTCGAAATTTATCGTTTTCGGACTAGCATTTGTTTGTGTCATCTTAACACGTTGAGCGCCGCAGACTGCGACGAAGTGGCGTTTTCGCAGCCATTGACAAAGCGGTTTTTAGTGTTTATCTAACCGGTTCACAATTCCCAGTCGCAGAAATGTTTGTTAATTTTATACATTTTTATTCAAAAATATCAAATTTTAGTTATTTTTACATGTTGAACGCCAAACTGAAATTACTCAACATGCCTGGAGGGGGGAGGGGGGGCAGTGGTTATATTTTTAAATATATGGTAATAAATTATCAATAGTCCCATTTCATAACAACATATTGTCTTCCATGAAAATGTTGATGGCACCCGTAATCGTGTGGTATGAGGTCCGGAGAAATGTTCCTGGCACACATATTTGTGTGCCATGGCGTTCACTGTAGAATCGTTACGAGGAAAAAGACTTGGATGCATAAATCAAATAATTTTTGTGCAATTGGCTTCATATTCGCCCTAATTCTTTTTATGATGCAAGAATAATAATAATAATAAAAATCTCAATATGTTTGGAAAAAGTGTATAGATGTTAAAGAAAGTTGTGTGGAAAAACAACATGGATACATTGATACATTGATATAATTTTAGTAAATATTATTTCAACAATATTTTCTTTTAAATCTCGTTTGAATTTTATTCATCCTTGTATCATTGCATTCAGATTCAGCTTAGATGTCTGCTTCACTTGACAATATCGTATGGGAGGAGTGCCAACTCTAGTCATCTTCGTTCGGTCGTAAAAGTTAATAAATAGGCATAAATGAATGCACTTATACTTTAGGCTCATTCACATCTTGTGTGGGCGCATGTAACCGCCTCCTAAAGGACGCGAGAAGATTGGGAGAAATGTTTTTTTTTTTTTAATGTCCCTGGCAATGTCGGCAAACCTGCCGATTTCGCTCGGATAAAAGGTGTGGCGAATTGAATGCTGCGGCCCTGACTAACAGGGCCTCTCTCGTTGCTTAGTTTTTTTTCTTTTGTACAACTGTGTAATTACCTCACAGTTTCAAGTAATTTAGGATTTGTGATAATAATAGTAAAGGTAGATGAAAAAAGAATAAAAAAAGAAAAAGAGATGTATCCGCAGGTAATTGTTTTCGTAGCTGTTTTCATGGAATCTCAATAGATATTTTCCTCTCGTTCGAAATTAGAAAGAGGGGGAAATCTGGAACCCCTTTGCTAGTAGTAATTACAGTGATTTGTTTCGTGCTTTATTTCTATTAATGGGACAAATGTCCTGGAATTTTATAATGAAAAAGCAGTAGTGTGAATCCGCCACTTCCAAATGAAATTGCGAAGAATATAGGCGTTCGACCTAAAAAAATAAAAAATAACTAAGGGTATGGTTTGTTATTTTGATGGGCATAAAGAGGTCTTCATAGATCTCGTCTAACAGACGCATTCTTAATTTGGCCGTTCATCCTTTTTATCGTATAATCTTATACCACACTCTACACACTCTAAAAAATAAATGCGTACATTAAAACAGGCATACTGATGATATAAAAACGATTTGTCCTATATATGTAAAGTGGCGTGTGAATTTTCAAATACACGTCTGATCTGTCAATTTCAAAATACACAATTGTTCTCTTTTTTTTTTGTTTTTTTAATAGCACTTGAAGCTGCTGAATTGTGAAAAATGTTATCAGATAACTCTGAAATACACAATGTAAGGTGTAAATTGCACATGAGTACACATATTTCTGTGTAATATACAAAAACAACATATTTTTGTGCACATAGCTTAACCTTATAATTTGGAGTGTAAATTGTGAACTAAATGTTTTTAGGGTTGCAAAAACAAAATTGCATGGAGAACAAAATGATATTCTTGGTGTGTTTGTTCTCTTTCTAGCAGATTTGTTTTAAGACCACAAAACAGTGTACCAACAATTTATAAGAAACAGGATCGTCTGAATCTTTATTTACTGCATGCCATCTATCTGTTAAAGTTGTTTTGGAGTCCTAAAATTGTTTAGTCACACTTTATACACAGAGTCTGTCTAATCTGAATAAATATATTGCCAAAAAATTTCGTTAAAATACGGAAATTATATTGGCAATCGTGACACCAGTACTATTTCCGTACTGTATAAGATTGTTTTCCTGTTCATCAGTTTTCAAAGACACATTTACAACAAGGGTAGAAATTCTCTATTTAATTCAATCTACAGTAAACAAGCAATACTTACCTAGAACTGGTACGAACTAGGGGTCTGAGACTTTCCAGAGCACCACTTTGGCCATTCAGCTATGATTACACAAGCCACGTTTTCAAGTATCGTTATTTATTGAGTGCACACGAGCACACATATTTCTGTGGAATATTCTGTTTTTATACATATATCTGTATAATATTCTGCTGTTACACATATTTCTGGGAAATATTCTGTGCCTACACATATATCTGTGTAATAATTCTTACACATATTTCTGTGTGTAACTGTTATTACATATATTTCTGCTCAATATGCAAAATACAGAGATTTTCGTGTAATATGCAATGTGTAAATTTACATTAACACGTCAATTCGGGTAAATCCATACATTTTTCTACATTTACACACTTGTCTGAGTTTTCGAATGGATAACAAATTACACATTTCTATTAAACAGATAAATACTCATCAATGAAAATATTTTTTTACGCCAAGAGTGTAAATTTTATGACGAGAGTGTAATTTTACAGATTTACACATATACTTTTATGTAAAACTGACTAATTTACATATTTCTTTTTTAAAGTAGATTGCTTATATTGAACTTTGGAAGCTTATGAAAAAGAGCAAAATCCTCCTTCCAATTAATTTATAAAATGATAGTTAATTAAAAGAGGTATCAAATAAGATGTTAAAACCCCAAAACTTTTACATAAAAATTGCTATATAAGCCATCAAACACATTAAAAAAAAAAAAAGGCCGAACAACCTCTGTATATATGTAAGCACCACTGTTCATGTTCCGAATAATATTTATTTTGCATGTAATACTTTTTCTACCACATTTTTGTTGAAAAACTATAGATCATAAAGTATAGTTCTAGATTTTTTTTTAACGTATTCCGAGTGTGGATTCGTGGAGTTTATGTGTTTTTGATGGAAAACTCTATATGCATTTAAATTATGTAACATGTATTCAAATTCGTATCACTACTGCTAACAGTTATTGAATTTTCCATTCAATAGGAAGTTGTTTACCTTCGTCGATCAACTCTTGTTTTGAAATGCATTATTGTTTCTTTGGGCATAGAAGGAGGGGGGAGGGGGAGTGAACGTATTATACCCATTAAATGTACTCTCAATCAAGTAAAATCTACAACTAAAAATAATCTCAAAAACTGTCGCCACATTTTGTTCTAGCAGAATTGAATAAAATAAAGAGCTGAATGATATATAAAGAGATGTATTCTTTTTTTTTCTTTTTTTTTCAGAGAACAAACGAAAAGACCTTCAAAAATACTTTTTCTTTTTCAATCTAGTCTTTTTTTTTTTAAGCATTTTTTTGTGATATGCAAAAAAAAAAGTCCTTTTAATATCAAGGTGTTGTTTCTTTTCTTGTTTTTTTTTTTTTTTTTCGCGCAAGCGTATACGATTACTAGATGCAACAACCAATTACTTGTCAATGAGAAATAGAAGCCATTGAAAGAACGAAAGGTATAATTTAACATAAACTAAAAAGTTGCGCTAAAAATACGTTTTACTTTCTGACTTAGTATTTTACCCATTTTTATTTCTACAAGCTCAGTTTAAGAAATAATTTAATTAAATATGAAAAAAGAATTTAAGCACAGAAAAAAAAAAAGTTATAAAGAAAAAAAAAGATTTATAGACGAAAAATTGACCGAAATTATTAAAAAGAAATTTAATATTTCTTACATTTACTATCAGTTTTCTTACGCAAAAATATATAGTAAATGGCCGGTGGATCAATGAGCCGATCCTATGAACAATAGTCATAATAGCATCTGGTTGTTTGCTTCTCACTGTTAAAAGTTTTAGCTTAATGTTAAACCAGTGGACGACGTAAACGTAAAATAATTAAATGAACTACAATATCGTTCTTCTTAACTTAAAAAAAAAAAAAAATTCTCCACGGTTCAACCTCGAAATTAATTTCAGTTTTCAACAAAAACTAGAGTTATCCAACAGCCAATCAGAAAAATTTTGACTGTCAATATGCTGCATTATAGCACCATGGTACCCGCCTGCTTATCCAATGTTTAGAACACTTACTGCTAAAAGTTAAGGAGCGTCATTTTCGAATCGCAGTCCAGAGGCTTAGATGATCGTAGTGTGTCGGATTCCTCTTTAAACAGAGGAGCCGGTCTGGCTGGCCCTTGATTGTAAAACACAACCATAATCACCTTATGATTCAATATAATTCTTGGTTCAAAATTTTACAAGTTTATAGATCAACATTTTACCAGTTTATGATTCAACATTTTACCAAATAATGACCTACGGATATTTATAGTTCAACGTTAAACAGAATTATGGCTCAATATCGCACCGGTTTAAGTTTCTTGTAAAGTATCAAATCATGATAAATGTATTCACTATCTCATGGTTGCAGCTACTGCAACATGAAAATTTGGTTCAATCTGGCATGAAATTTTTAACAGTATACGATCACGATTATCCGCGGTGTGTAAATAATTTGCATTATTGTAATTCAAAAAACTTTTTTTGTAAACTTTATAGGTTTCAAATTGCTGTTTTAAAGATCATATGAACAATTGGTATTAAAAGATATATTATAAATTGCAAAATAGGCCTTTTATTTTAATGTTGCCCGTTTATCCAGCCAAGGGTCTGGTTACGAACAGGTCGGTTAAGAGGCCGTCTATTGTAGAAATTCCTTTAACTATGTCATCTAACTATTTCCGTATGCCAAAAACAATGTCATTCACCTAAATAGCAAAATTATTATTTCAGAAATTTTTAAATACAGCTGCTAAAGACAGAAATAAAACTTTTCATTTCAAAAGACAACATAGCAATACCATAACCTTTTCTGAATTCTACTAATAATTTGTATTAATTCAGGGATCGCATGGCCTTGAATTTGGATACCATTTTTACCTAATATCAATCTGTGCTTGATTTAATCGTGCAAAATTATTACAAATTCTACGATCTGATACTATTCTTAAATAGAAGTACTCAAATTCAAGAACATTACGAACCCTGTAAATTGCCATAAACGAATTATGATTTTATTGTAATGGATTTAGGAATAAATCCGGGTACCTCATTTATTATGAAACAGTTGTACCTGATAAGTAAAATAAGGTTTGATAAATTTAGAGTTTATTTAATTAGTAACACTTATTCAATTAGCCATTCAGGTTTCGTACAGTTCTTGAATTTAAATATCACTGTTTCCTGATAGAAATCTTTGCCTTATATAATCGCAGGAAATTCTTACAAATTCTATAAATAAATAAGGCAAATATTACTATCTGGAAATAGGGATAATCAAATTCAAGATCCGTACTAACACTGTTCATTGTAATATTTCAGAAATGCAACAACAGTGAAACTGGATTTAAAAAATTCAATTTAAAAATTAATAGACCGACAGGTATTAATATTTCGACATGAAAAGTTGAAATTTCGTATGATTAATTATAAATTTATAAACGAAAGATATGAAGTGAACTGTGTAGAAAAAGGCCGAATCAACTGCATTAAACGAAAACATAGCCATATTTAATAAACGATATTCTTGACCTTATAAGTGCAATTTTAATACTGTTTTCAATTTAATACGGCAAAACGTCTTGCAAATTCATGCACTATTTATAAATTTCTAATACCGGGAGATTCAAATGTAATTGATAAAAAAAAAAAAAAGAAAAAACTAAAAATTCAATAATTCGAAAATTACAGTAGCACTGCGGTTTTCGCAGAAAGTTTGTCAGTTTATAACAACGAAAAATATTATTTTCAGCCTAATTACATTTGTCAGCATCAGTAAGTGCTCCAGTGGTACCGGAGCTACTGTCTGCCGCTATTTAAACCATTGCGTGACAGAAATTACAGTCGAAATCTTCAAAGTACCGTACCACGTCCGAAGGCCATTTTCATTAATGTCACGAGTGCACTGAATATTTGTAATCTTAGATGCATTGTAGACTGTGCAAACTACTGAATTAACTGTCCTTTGTTGCTGGCAAATGTAACTAACATTGTAGTAAAATTTTCGTTGTTGAAAAAAAGACCCATGTCTTTCTTTTGATGCCTGTAAAAACTTTATTATTCTACTATCGGTACTTTTTCAATTATTGAATTATTAATTTTCTATTACTTTCTACCACCCCGTATATTTTTTACCTTGTATTTTATGCCATTATATTTATTCCTTTATTTGACGAGAACTTATTATTTTTTTTTATCGATTTTTAAATATCAAATCCGATACTTTCTCTGAGCATATTTTAAATGTTTATTTTTAAAAACACTCATTAACATATCAGAGATGTTTAGAATGGGAAATTAAGTTTTCTAACATTCTAATTAATAAAATAAGAAAAAATAATGATGAATATTTAATTAGACATGTAACAAAAGTACCTGTTCTAATTTATATAATTATAAAATTTCAAAGAAAAAGAGAGTTGTAAAGCGATCCTTTCAGAGATAGCCAAATGCGGGTAATTTAAAAGAAATATTATTTCTTTGCTTCCATCTTTCAAAATATGCAGCTTAACGAGGATCTTATCTGTGTAATTATTTTTCCAAAACTATCATGTCGCGATAATTTCGATTTTCTTATCGTTAAAACTGTCACTTTTATCCGAGGTAAGTGTACTTTATAAATTAATATTGCGATCGTAACTCGATTAGTTTTCTAGAAAACTATTTTAGAACTTTTGAAACTAAATTAATTATAGAGCAAATCGCAATACGTGCATCTACAAAAAGTGCTTGCAGAATCTTTTTATCTCCCGTTACGTATGTTTTTTCTCCATTTGCTGTCATTACTGGGGTAAAATATGTGGTATTATTATGTAGTATATGTGAAACATTTACTATATTTATCATTAAAATAATTGATGTACAAAATTCAAATAATTGCGCTGCCAGAAGCTTAAAGATTAAATTTCTGCTTTCCGTATAAAATGAACTATTGTTTTTATGCACTTTATGAATTGTTAAAATTATTATTTAACTCATCAGTTACTAATTGAGTATATACATAAATAAAGCAGTGTTAGACAAACTCGCTGAAAAGAGAACGAATTCAAACTCAAACTCTCCTTCTGAAACATGAATTAAATTCGCTATCAAATTCAGAACTTATAGAACAAATCTACTCAATTCAAATTCCTTTTTTTAAAAAAGCAAAATTCACTAAGGTTTTTTTTTTTTTTTTTTTTTTTTTTTTTTTTAAAGAAAGAAAAATAAATAAGAAAAATAAAATCATGAAAAAAAAGAAAAATAATTAATTATTTTGCTTAATTTTACGTGTCATAAAAAAAATTATATAAGAAAAAAAAAAAAAGATTGTTTTCAGTTTTACAGTAATTGTTTGTATTAGCCTTCACGTACTTGAACTATAGTTTGGGTAAACTTGCACTAGAGCAGGGGTTCTCAAACTTTCAGACCAACGTACCGCAAAATCGAAGTTCATACTTCCGCGTACCACCAGGTAACAAACGTAAAGCTAATATAGACAAACATGTCGAAACGCAATATCTCTCCGGGTTTTGTGTTTCCGTCATAGCAGGTTTTACTGTATTTAAAATAAATTATTACATTACTAAATTGACTGCTTTATAATAACATTCAAGTAAAAAGTAGTATCACCATTCAATTTTAATAATGCATTTATCAAAATAATTTAATTTTTAATAATGCACAATTATCAAAATATAGTATTTTGGTATAGTAAAAAAACTTTAATACTTAAGTACATATTGGTGCACACTGATTCATATACTGTTATAGAAGACTAATGAAAAGAGTGGCCGTGTTTTATCAAGCACAACTTCCTCATGTCTGGCTCAATATTAGGAAGTTTTAGTCATAAGTCAGATTCGAGGTTTAGTTTATTCCTGTATTTGTTTTTCATATAACAAAGGGGGGGAAAGCACATTCACAGAGGTATGTTGTGCTAAACACAAACAGACTTTGACGATATTAGACGGTATTCTGATATTCTCGTCAGCGAAAATTATGTTACATTCATTCTTTTGAATGTGGACTCCAGTAATCCATCACATGAGAGGAGAGCTGAATAAGTTCACTTCTTTCCTCTCTCGTGAGATACAGTGGCAGGGTGTCTCAAATGAGAAACGAATTTCTTATCCAAAACTTAGTTAGCGCATTTAACATAGGCTCAATACAACCGTATTAATAATCTGGATACCTTTAAATGTGAGAATAATGTCGCTCAGTATGCAAGCACTTACAAGTTTCTTCACACATTTATGAATATACCACCTCAAAACATATGTTGATTCTATCTCAAATCCGAGTATAGTTTTACTCTTTCTGCTTAAATAAACTTAATTTTGATTAATTCAGGACCTTTAATTAGGTTGCCCTACTTCCGTCACAACCACGTCAGGGTGGCTAGTGCTCAGGGAAAAATACAGTTAAAAATAGTGATAAACACCAGTATATTCTTATAGAAAAATGTATGTTGATTATTCGATAAAATAATTAATTTGAATATTTCTATAAGATTATACTGGTAATTATCATTTTTTTTACTGTATTTTCCCTGACCACTAGCCACCCTGCACGTACATACTGAAGCTGCAACTCGTATAACAGGTGGAAAACGAACTTCAACCTAAAAAATTGTTTCCAAAACATGACACTGGGCTTCTACTTGTACGCCGGTAAATGCACATTTGTGCTATAGCCGTAGTGTCTAAAAACGACCGTTTCGTTTTGGACGGCTATTGCCGTCATGCTACATAGTGAACTTCGCTTTGACGGCTATAGCCGCAAGTGTCCGTCAACGTGTTAAATAACATTACTCTCTTGACCATTTTAAGTAACCTTATTCTCTTAAAAACTGATTTCCATGAAATAGGGGGAAACTATAACACTTTTTGTACAAGAGAAGAAAAATATTTCAATCAACACAATGACTAAATTTATGAATTATATTTGAAATAAGACTTTTATTTCAACATTACTAGAAGCTCTTCTAGTACAAAGAGAACAAGGGGTTATAAATTACACTTGGAATGTTATTTTGTTTTAACTCCTCCTACTCACAATAGCTCCTCCTACTTCCAAGCATTCAGATTTTTCCTTCAGATAATTCAATTTATAAAGCCTGTTTAAAAACAGTTCTTCCGCTAATTAAAAATACTTCATTCATATATTAATTTTAAAATTAGGTCTTTATTAAAAAATTCAATTTTTATGCATATAAATCTAATAATTGTGTTTGTAATTCTGAAAAACTGATTCTATCATAAGCGGTGCGTGCGAATTTCCGCAAGTCTGCTATACCAAACATTTCTCGTAACAAAAAAAATAGAAAAAGCGTTTACAGATCCTAAATAGCATTCGAAATTTTTTTTTTAAACTTCCAAGTAAATAAAGACAAGCCGTTTTTGATTCCATAATAATATGCTGCATTTTGTATTTTATTTCACGTACCAGTATTAGACTTCTGCGTACCAGTAGCCAGAGCTTCACGTACCAGTACTGGTACGCGTACCATAGTTTGAGAACCCCTGCACTAGAGCATATCGCAGCAAACTTTCAGAATCATACTCCTATTGGAATGTCACCGAGAACAGTTTTTACAAAAATCCGCTAACTGTCTTTGCCGTACTCGAAGAAAACATTAAAAGCATTTATGTCAATTTGTACATTTTTTTTTTTCGTTATATTTAGAAGAAGCAACTTTTGTCAAATGTTCATGAAATTGTTTGAAAAAATTTCTACCTGAACATTATATCACATGTAAGAAAATTAAAGTTTCGCAAGTTAAAGTTGGAAATTAAAGTTGGAAGCAAGCAAATTAAAGTTGGAGTCGCAATATTTGGAAAATTCTTTTTTTCCTTAAATTAAAATGCGTGATTACAATCGATTTTCATTATTTTTATAAAGCCAATTAATAAACTATGAATTTCTTTAATACACGATGAAAAATAAAAGAATTTTTATAGGAATGAAGTTT
This sequence comes from Maratus michaelseni, assembly GCA_963931845.1. Classification (NCBI taxonomy): domain Eukaryota; kingdom Metazoa; phylum Arthropoda; class Arachnida; order Araneae; family Salticidae; genus Maratus; species Maratus michaelseni. Next base: position 179,580,053 of record OZ007590.1, on the reverse strand, counting down.
TCTGCTGCAGGCATGTTCATCTGATAGGGCTGCAATACCTTTTTGACTGAAAGTCGTTTACCGCCGCAATTTCTAAAATGTAATCTTTGTCTTATTTAATTGCAAATTTTCTGCCATTAAATAAGGCAAATTATTCTTTTCGAAAATAATGGTGGCTTGTTTGCAAGCTGTTCTGCACCCCTAATCTATGATGAGAGCCAGGAGCCATTATGTTTCTACTCTTGTAACTAACTGCATATACCTGAAGAAGAAAAAATTCATTCCTTGGAAATGCATATCGAAATTGTATTTCGAAATTTTTATGGTATAAAAGAAAGCTGCGTCGCCAGGCCCCAGAGTGGCGCCCGGCGATAAGTTTGTAATTTATACAGTATGCTTTGCACAACATCATTTTTACCTCATAAATTGCTGTAAATAATTGTGTATTGAAATTGAAATAGCTTTAAAACTACAATTTTGAACACGTATATTATAATTGGTTTTGAAAGCATAAAAGTGAAAAAACATTTATTTTAAAATATTTTAAATGTTTTCATCTATTGCTGTTAGAATCTTTGTGAGATGCCCCATCATTTTAAAACTTTAAAAGGTAAACAAATATATATTTAAATAGCATTTTGTAAAAATAATCTCTAATATTAATGTAATTTAAATCATATTTAGCATATTATATATTAGTAGTAATGCTAATCATATTCATTCTATTTGAGATTGAAAAAACTAAAAATTTGCATTTTGATAATGTAATCTATCTTTTTCCCAATATAACAGAATATTTTTAAGATATATAATGTATTCGCATGCATTATTGCTAAGAATCGCCATGACAGTAACTTTCCTTTGTTCCCTTTCTATTTTCCAAACAAATATAGCTATTTTTACACTTCATTTATTCACATCTCTCTTATCAATTTTGTTTTAAAGGCATTCAAAATACTGATGTTAGTACGGTGTACTGCTAATTGGTATTTTCATAAACAGTACATAATCACAGACTGTTAAACATGTTTGATTATAAATGTGCGGGGAATGTCTTCTTTGCCCAGAGCTTCCTCGAATCAAAGTCGAGTCTTGAATAACTGCATTAATTGCGAAAACATTTATCAAATCTTTGTTATAAAAATAGTAGAATATTTTCATTGGCCTGTTCATTCCATTTTATACAAAATATTGCCATTACTATAGCTGTGCCTCCCGGCATTGCCGAAACCCGTCAAAAAAACGCGCGGAACGGGGGGAAAAACTCTAAATATCACAAAAAAAAAAAATTAAAGAATTGCTGAACGAATTCCGAATAAACTTTATTGAAAAGAGGACAAATTTTACTATATTGGGCTAAAAGAAAATTTTATTGAACTCCTTTTACTAATGCGAGAAAATCGCAGCAAAAAGCGAGAAAAATGCTAAAAATCTCATAAAAATTGCATAAAAACCCCATAAAGAACTGCTAAAATTTCAAAATTTTCCGAGGACAAAATTTACTATATAAAACTATAAGATGAAAACAGAAATCCTTTATACCAGCGGCTCCCAACTTTTTTTCTGTCACGTTCCCCTTGCTAAGACTTTTCATTTATGCGTACCCCTTCTCACATAAAACCGCCCAAACATTTTTGTTTTTGTTCATATTAGTAATGTTCTTATGCTAGTTACCAATGTTAGAAGCAGTTATCTTCAAAATTCCAATTTTCAACCATTTATCCATTTTGAGCCTAAACACAATATCAACATAAAGTCACTTAAAACACTAAATATTAGCCAAAGGTTTCAAATTAAGCACTCACAAAGCAGAGATGAAGCTACACCTACTAATACACATTAATGAGTTAATGCAAATGCTGACCAATAAAATGTTGATCTTTTTTCAAATAGCTTTTAAATGAAATTGTCGAAGCAAGAAAACCCGATATAATTCATGTTTTTTCTACATATTTTTAGAATTACTAGAAAGAAAATAACAATAAAAGAAAAGGGGACACATGCGAAATCGCAAGATGTTATCAGCAGTGGAGGGCGATAAAGGAAACAAATATCAATCAATTACAATGTTTATGCGTTTTCGTTCATTTAACCTATTTTACTTTTACACAAGTCTCTCTTTGTAAACGAGAAGTTTACAGTTTTGTTTTTCTGTTTTCCATTTAATTTTTATTTTTGCATTATCCTACTAATGTAATTTTCACGCATCCCCAAGTATTCCACCACGTAACCCCCAAGAATACTCGTTCCCCAGGTTGGGAACCGCTGCTATATACGAATGTCAAAAAATCGCAGCGGAACGCTAAATAACTCAAACGATCGCATAAAAAAAATCGCGAAAATTTCAAAAATCCCTGTACAAATTTCGGATAAATTTTATTAAAAAGAGGACAATACTATATTGGGCTAAAAGATTGACAACTAGTTCCTTTTACTAACAAGAGAAAATCACGCAAAAAATCCGCTAAAAATCTCTTAAAAATTCAAACAACAAATTTACTATAGTGGATTAAAACATTCTAACAGGAATTCTTTCTCGAATGTCGAAAAATCACCGTGGAACACGAAAAACTGCTTTGAAAATCACACAAAATAAAAAAATTGTGGAGAACAAAATTTACAACATTTGGCTAAAAGTTTGAAATTGAATTCACTTCACGAATATAAACAAATATCCGCGGAAAGCGAAAAAACGCTACATATTACCTTAAACATCGCTAAAAATGTAAAAATTGAGGATCTAAAAATTTACTATAATAGGCTGAAAGTTTGAAACCCAATTCCTATTACGAATGTAAAAAAATCGACGCTAAACGCGAAAAAATTCTGAAAATCGCACGAAAAATTTAAAAATCGTTTCACGAATTCCGAATCATCTTTATAGAAAAATAGACAAAATTTACTATATTGAGCTAAAATATTGAAACCGGAATCCTTTTACTAATGTGGAAAAATCGCCATAAAACACAAAAGAAAAAACCCGCTAAAAATCACATAAAAAAATCGGTAAAATTCAAAAATCGCAAAGAATAAAATTTACTTTAGTGGGCTAAAACATTGTAACTGGAAATCTTTGAAGAATATAAAAAAATCGCCACAAAATGCGCAAAATCTCTAAAAAAATCGCATTGAAAAGCGCATTAAAATCACTAAAAAAAATCGCCACGTAACGCAAAAAAAAAAAAAAAAAAAAAAAAAAAATTAAACATCGCATAAAAAAAATCGCGAATTTTTCCAAAATCGCCGCATTAATGCCGAATAAACTTTATTGAGATGAGAACATAGTTTACTATATTGGGTTAAAATATTGAAACCGAATTCCTATTAGCAATGTGGAAAAATCGCTGAAAAAGCAAAAATCACTGATGGCAAAATTTACTAATGGGCTAAAACATTGTAACCGGAATTATTTCACTAATGTCAATAAATCGCCAATAAACATGAAAAATCGCATAAAAAATTGCTAAAAATTCAAAATTTTCGGAGGGTAAAATTTACTATATTAGGCTAAAATTTTGAAATTGAATTCCTTTTACAACTGTCCAAAAATTTCCGCGAAACGCAAACAAATCGCTAAAAATCACATAAAAAAATCGAGAAAAATTCAAAAATAGCAGTACGAATTCCCAATAAACTATTTTGGGCTAAAAGATTGAAACCACATCCCTTTTACTAATGTGGAAAAAAACGCCGCAAAATGCGAAAAAAATGTTTAAAAACGCAAAAAAATTTATGTTTTAAAAAATGGGATAAAAAAAATCCAAAACCTTCTTGGCAAATCTTGTAGCTGTTCGTGCAGCGGTCTCTTTAAAACACATACGCAGACAAACTTCTATCTTTAATATTATAAATAAATGTCGAATAAACTTAAGGGATCATAGGACTTTTAAACCTTTTCAAAAACTTCTATCTTTGAAAAAGTATCTTTAAAGAGCAATCATTTCTGAACACTTTAAAACAAAATAAATGACACTCTTAATAGTTGTTAAATATGGAATAATTTCAAAGAGAGAACTTTAAAGTATTTTTCTTCAAAATGTGAGTTTGGGGCATTGCGCGCAAGGTAGTTAAAAAACTTTTCGATATTTTTTCATAAAATTTTCAGGATATATTGTGTATTCAAAACCCTATATAAAGCAAACATAAATTTTCACCTTTTTTTTTTCTTGAAAAAATATATTTTTTTATGTTATATTGTTAAACCTTTGAAAATTTTATATATGCAAGATACAGTTTTCTTTTTAATGCATAAAACTGCTATTAAATATATATATATATATATATATAGGTTCAGTAGCACAAGAATCTCAAGCATAGTTATACATCAAACATTTTGTTTTACATGCAGAAATTACTTTGTTATCATCAGCGCAACCTGCGATTCTAATGTTTTGCTCGACAAATTAAAAACCCAATATAACAACTAATTATCCTCATTATGATCTAAAAAATATATTAACTGAAAGAAGAAACATGTATCTATTACCACCTTTAAAAATTGTGTTTTTGTAATGTATACTTTAAAAAAAAATAAAATGACAAAAATGGTCATTTGTTTTTCACTTCTCGACATTATAAAAGTCCTATGACTCCTTGAAAACAGTAACTTTATTTATTTATTTTGTTTTTGTTTTACAAAATTAAATTCGCAGATTTTTTTATGACTCTGTTGAAAAAATGCAAAAGAATGTTCTTACAAATTCTCTTTGTTTTCCAAATTTGTCTTTTTGTTTAATTTTAAAATATATCTATGTTACTATTATACGTATAAGATGCAGTATCAAAGATGTTGTTTCTTTTTATCAGGAAAATAATGAAAATTTACATGGTTTATATCAGATATCTCTAAACATTTAAAATTCAGTTTATTTTTAATTTTTTTATGACGTTTCCTCTTTGAAGATTTATATTCAGTTTTTCTCAGAAGATCAATATCACATTTCCAGTACTTTTAAAAAGGGCTTCAGTTTTTAATGAAACATAATATTCTCATGCATTTTATGCTTTGCAATGTCTCTGGGGAAAAAATAATAATAGAACTCAATGATAAATTTAATTATCTATTTGGGAGACCTTGTATGGTATGCATAAGTCGTTTAATGAAATTCTAATAGCTGTAGGTGTAATAAAATAATATGTTATCGTAACCACATCTAAAAGGCATTTTCATATCCTTCTTTTTTTTATATATCTGTGAATGAATAAAATATTATGTTTAGCAAAAGTTATTTTAATGTTTCTTACTTTCGTTTTTATCTTTATTGCTTCGGACTGTGCAATCCATACGTGAGATATAAGTACCCTTTATTCTCAATCTCTGCTAGGTGACTCAGTGGTAAAAGTGTTTGTTATTGCTGCTGTTATTTTTATTTTTATTTTTAAAATTAGTTTTACATGCTTTAAACTTTCTCTCACATAAATATATAATTCTTACAAACAGTGCTAAATAGCACATTCATTTGATATTTGAAAGTCTATCAATGTGGCAACATTGAACTAAGAAAGACTTTCGAGATTAGCTAATGGTGGAAAATTTGACAGAAAATTTCGCAGTCTTTTTAAGAAAAAGTAATCAAAAAGTGTATTTTGCATTGAATAGAGAAGTGGAGGGGGGAAATAAATAAACGCAAGTTGCACTTCTCTATTTTGCTTTTTTAAAGAATCGATATTTCATTAATGTATTCCCCGAAACGACAAGAAAAGTTTTTTTGTTTGAGAAGAAAAGTTTTTGGTGTCCATTAGTATGTGTGTGTATATGCCTCATGATAACAGTCGCAAAAAGCATCCATTTAGTATGTTCATATGTAGATATGTTGGTGTTATATACTTGGAATTAGGTGTATAATTTTGTGTTTAATTTGTTTAATTTGTTCGAAAAATATGGAACATTTTCCTTCCTGTCATAAAGCTTTTGTATGGTAAATCAGACGATTTAAAAATGTTATCATTCACTGAAAGGAAAATGGCATATTTGAATAATTGATTTAAATGCTACATTATGGATGCTAAATTTTTGCTATGATTCACTATGCTAAATTTCCTTAAACCAATCAAATCGGTTTGAAATTTTGTCAATAATATATATTTCTTTTTTCTTTTTCGCCTCTTCTTTTAACTGTTGCATAGCAATTGCATTTCATAGAATATCAGAAAAAGAAAATTAAATAAAATCAGGCTAATTTGAAGAATTAAACTGAGATTTAAAAATTTTTAGCAACAAAAAGCTTTTTTTTTTCCTTTTGTTAGTTTGGAATGCTTTTTTTCTATCAAAGTAGATCAGGATTTATTTAGATAAGTACTCTTTTACTCTATTTTAAATATCCTAGAAATGTCACCATTTTTTTTATTCTTCCAAACAAAATGTGTGAATCATTTTGACTTCTAAATTATGTAACAAGAATTTACATTTGCATTAACATCTTTGTTACATGAGATTAATCTGCAAAAAATGCAGATGTTTCGTGGTTGAAAGTAAGATTGTTGATAGAATAAGTTAAAAATCTCCTGTCCAACGAAATACTTACGCTGATAAAATTACGATGCAAAACCCACTCGCAGCTATACTGGAATCCTAAAATGATAATTCTTTTGAAAATTGCGAACGTAAAATTAATAAGGCAACGGTGGGTTAAGAGAGAAAGACCTCCTCCCTCCACTCCCCCTTGAAATGAATTTTTTTATTCTAAAAACTACTAGAATATGCAATTACAGAACATCATTTGATGAAGTCATCTTTAATGTAACAGTTCTTAAAAAATATAATTTCCTGAATCTCATAGAAGTCTTACATGCTTAAAAAATCTATAAACTAACAAAATTAAATTGCGAATTGTAGGATATTGGATAACATCTAAAGGAAGGTAAAAAAATAAAATGAGAGTAAAAGCTGACGTTGGGAACCCTAATCTGCAGATTTACTAGTCAATTACTGCGCACCGTAATACACATGTTGTTATGTATTTTGTCATTATGTAAATACCCTGCATCACTATTAAAAATATTTTTAACTTCTGAAAGTTCTTGAAACTATCCATATTATTTCATTCACTTATTAATTTCAAACCATGGGAATCTCAAGGTGGCGGTCCTCCGGCCGACCGAAGCGCATACGGAGAGACAAATCCGGCTGTCGTGTGCGCTATAAGTCCCTCAGGACTTGGGTTCGGTAGTCGTAGACGCGCCGGGCGCTCCTCAGGCGCTTGGCAGCGCAGCCTAGTTTTACCTTTAGCTATAATGAAGGGCAATACTCAATGTGAATTTTGGAGCAGATAAATATACATATTTCTTTATTTTGCTTTTTTAACGTATCTATGTTTTTATAAATATATTTGTTCGTCCGCAATATATATACTTATGTGGCTTGTGTGTTTTGTCATTATCCAAATAACCCTGCCCACAATAATAAATACTTTTACCTCCTGAAAACTCTACAAGTCATTCATATTACTTCATTCATATATTCATTTCAATGCGTGGGAATCTCATTTACCTTTAACTAGAAGGGTGGATCAATAGTCCTTTTCATTTCTTTATCTCCGTTAATCTATAAATCGAAAATTGATTCGTAAAATAACCTATTAAAGTCCAATCCGTCATCTCTTTAATGGAACTTTTAAAACACAATGTTTTCAAAAAGAAACAACGGCCAGCAGGGTATCAGACCCAGAATTAAAAATTAATTTTCATTCAATCTATCTTCTCACCTGGATAAGACGCCCTGCTGCATTGAGAACACTTGAGACGAATTGTCTGCATCAATCATTCGGAGTCTAATATCTTATCTTTTTCTTTTTTTTTCTTTTTTCCTTTTTACAATAGAGATATTGTGGAACAGTATAATTCGGCAGAAAATAACAAAAAACTTTCTTCTCGAACTACAAATGTTTTCCTTATGTCATAAAGTAGAATTTTTATGAAATCCTGTTTGGCTACTGTCTTGACATAATGGTAAAAAGTTGAATTATAACTCAGCTTCTGGTAAACTTCTATATCGATGTCGTCTGATTTTTTTTTTCTCTAGATTCCGTACTTGTCAAAAACTTTGAAAGATAATATAATAAATAAAACTTTGTAAAGAAAAACATTGAGAAACCAAAACATTCATTAATCTTATATAGCTCTTTTGGAAAAAGTTCCTCCTGAAAGGTTTTGTCTGTTTGTAGTGTCGTGAATTGTCGCATTTCGTCAAAACTTGATGTAGTTACGAAACTATGCTGCAATAAACAATGTCTTATTTAAGGTCGTTGACGTCCAAATCAAAATATTTGCGTCTTGAAACAAAGTTTTTCGTTAATAGCTTCCCAAATTTCACCCTCTGGAATTAGATCGTCGTATCAGCCCCTAGCTACAATTCTGGCAATAAAATATTTCCTGAAAATTATGACAGAAAATTCGTAATATATATTTCATATCTTTTCAAATTCGATAGATTTAGTGCGTAGATCAAAATTAAAATTATGAATGAGGAAAATAAATTTTATGCTACATAGCAATTGCGTAAAAGAAAAGCATTTTAGAAAGTTGTTAAAATTCAATGCACGGAAAAAAAAATTACATAGTTTTCGAGATGAGTTCTTAATTTAAATTACAAAGCATATACATATAAGCAATGTTATCTCTTTGAATTGTTAATTCAACTGGTTTGTCTTATTAAAGCATGTGTATAGGTTACCGACGTGATGCTCTGTTTGACATTTGAGGTCAATATCTTAGAAATTTTCTTTGTAATTACTCTGTTAAAATCAACATTCACTACAAATTAAAAAAAATATTGTTAAAAAATAACAGTACTTTATTTTTTCTTAATTAATTATCTGAATAAATGAATTGCTCCCTATTGCAATCGTTATTCTGAATCAGTATTATACACATTATACTTTGCACATTATAGATATACTATATGACCAAAAGTCACTGGGCACTTTCGTTAGACGTTTTGTCGAATATCTAGAAAAATATTTGATGCATTCTTCTGTATATATATCAATATTTCAGTATAACAGATTTCCTTAGAATATTAATAACATTATTAAGATCGCTTTTAACAGGCACTAACACTCCACTCCTACATAAAATGTTTAGAATAATGCACAGTAACAAAAACAACTAGCGTAATTTGTGCTCTTTTGCACCTACTTTGCACCAGCCTTTAAAAAATATTCAATGAGCACTAGCGGTTATTCTAATGAATTTTTCCAAACAATTTTGATTTTTCCTAAATGATGGGGCTACTTGAAAATATAAAATTAACCCCGTATTTTTTTTTCATTCAGAAAAAAGGCAATGGAAGACTTGAGAGCACCTACCAGAATAAAAAGGCCTATCAAAACTTCAGAAAGAGTAGAAACCAGTTAATACCAATTTCCTTTGTGTTAGTTGCTATCGTTACATGCTCACATCAAAAACGTGCAGTTTTTAATACTCTTATTTTCCGTGCACGTAAAATTTGTTCAAATTCTGAGTTATTTAATAGTGAAATTAACTATATTAAAGCAGTCGACATTGATCGTGGATTTAGCTTGAATATCATTCACCGTATTTTATCTAAATCTCCGACAATCATTGATTTTGTTCCAGCAAATAAAGAATTTAAAAATGTTGCTGTCTTACCTTATTTTCCTAAAATCAGTACACAAATTTCTCGTATTCTCAATAGATTTAGTTTCAAAGTTGTTTTCTCTCCAACCAATAAAGTTTCCTTCTCCAATCTCAAAGATCCAATTGATGACCATAATATCTGGGGCATTTATAGAATATTTTTTGAGTGCTGTCTCTCTTACATTGGGCAGACGAAGCGTTCTCTTAGAATTAGGCTGAAAGAACACCAGATTTATGTTAAAAGGCAGGAATGTGAGAAATCTACACTAGCTAAACATTGTTGGAATTCCAACTACCAGTTTAATTATCCAGAGGCTAAAATTATCCAAAAATGGTTTTGGATCTAGTCTTTTACGAAGCTTACTGTATTCATAAATATACTTCTTCCTTAGTGAATGATATGACCAGCACCCCTTTTCTGTCGCTAGTGTGGAGGGATCCTGCGCAGTGACTCCTTTTTCAGTTAGTTCCGGTCAATTACGTCATTTCTTTAAGATATATAAACTCTTGCTTTAGCCTTTCCAATCAATCCATCAGTCAGTACTGCTATAACCGAGGGGTTCTTTGAACCCATTTTAATCTCTCTTTTTTTCGCACTGATGAAGTGGATCCAGGAAACCTGGAAACGGCCGTATGTGATTTCTTTTCCATGTTTTTACGTATTTGTGCGTTTAAAAGTTTTTAAAGGTTTTATTTTATGAACCAAATTAATGTTTGAAATGTTGTACATATGACTTCAAATGTTTTATTGCCAAAAATGTCTTCCCAGTAACATTACGTTGGAACAGCTAAGTTTGTGGATAATTTAGATAACTTTCATTGCATTCTTTAATAATTTGGGCTAAATACTTCTGACGATCTGTATCAGGCTATTGTAGTCCTTTTTATTTTGACAACGTTAACATTCTGCTTTTACAGAGTCCCATTCCAGAAAATTCGAATGAATTTTACAGATTTCTTAGAAATCGCATTTATTTTCTCAACATACAAATGGAATCAAACAATAAGATATGCGGTCATTGCTAGCGTAAAGTTTTGATTTCTTTATCTTGATTGTAAACTGCAAAAAAAAAAAAAAAAAAAAAAAAAAAAAAATTGTTGATTTTACAGTTTAATACTAGCACTCCAGATGCCAGTATTATACCATAAAACAAACAGTAATAAACAGTAAAATAAGCAGTAATACGCCACCGCGCATGCGGCCATTATATTATATTGTAAAATCCACATTTTATTTTTATTCATTTATTTATTTATTTTTATTTATTTATTTATTTATTTATTTATTTTTTGCAGTGTAGTTGATTTTCGAATCCTGACCATCTTGGCTGATAGTTAATGACATATTTATACTCATCCTGACAGAAATTTGTGAGAAGCAGATCAAACCCTGATGATCCCCACTTTGGCTACGGTTTTGATCCGAGCTTTACTACTGTAATAATATAGAGTTACACGTTGTTAGACATCTATCTTAAGTAATGATCACTTTCGCGTGAACTCTCACTTATTTTCGCACTTCAAGAACATGAACTCTGGAATGTTTGAACTCCGATATTTCTATCATTACCAGGGTCATTGCAAGGAAAAGTGATAAGAACATTGATATTCGTTTCCTGTTATTTGTATGTAGGTCATTTTTATTCTAGATATGCGTGCTTCTATTTTTTTTTTCTCTCTTAGTTAATATCTGTAACATTCTCGCTCCAATACAAACAAGCTGCTGACAGAATGTTGTTGTTTATCATTTTGTTGTTAGGAAGGTTTACGTTTGATTATGGTTAGGGAGAAAAAAATTCTGTAAGCAAGAAATCTTTGCTTATTGATTATTACCTCTTATATTTGATTGTATATGACGAATACTAGTATTTATAGCTTTGTTGTATGCATAATGAAAAGCTTGCTAACAAGTAATATTTAGAAAGAAATAAAACAGACTTCGAGGAATTATTTCTTAGCTTATTGCATTGATATTTACTTATTGTACGTCAGATGCCGGATTTTGGTGAAAGTAATTTGGGGCTGAACCAAATGTTTTGTGGTGACCATTTATTTTTTCCAGTATCGCTCATTTTGAAGAACAGTAGACAATCTTATATTAAAAATTTTGACGTGTCCTTGTAAAATAAAATAAAATATTACAATACGACGACTGTTTTAAAAGCATAAAGTAATACTGTGTACTTTAATAACATGTTCAAATATAGTGACGATCGGCCAATTTTTAATAAATCTGGAACCATTAAAGTGAAAAAAAAATAGGAAAACGAACATGCAGTTTTTGAATCCTGGTGAAACTTATATGGTACACCCATCAGAACGAGCCCTTTCCAGTACAAAAAGAATTATGGAACGAACGAAATGCGAAAAATATGCATTTTTTTAACACAAAATTTTCGATCAAAAGTATGGGGCGTGTAAAATATACGGGGTTGTAAATTATGCGAATACCAGAGAGAAAGACTTAGAAACCAAAGCATACTTTTCTTAGTTTTGTAATTCACATACATTTTTAATATGAAATATGAATTAATCCATTAATTTTCGAAAAAAAAAATACAAATTATAATCTATAAAAGTGATATAGAATTCCATTCATTAATGTTTTCTATACCGCGTATACCAATGATGATTTTTTTTTGTCTTCGAGTACTTTTTTTATTATTATTATTCATCATGCGAGCTTAGGATATGATGTTACTAACGGTGGAAAAGTGACGGAAGTGATTTAATTATAATTTAATATAATTTTAAATATAAGAAGCATTTTTTTTTCGTGTACAGAAAATTTTATAGTACACAAATTCTGCTGCACCGGCAATAAAAATAATGTATTGAACAATTTATTTATTGGCAACGAAATTAATTAATCAGCCATTTATTTATTATAAATACTCAATATAAGTGTAAGATTTCAGTTTGGAGAAAACAAATGAAATTGACTCTTTATAAAATTCTTAATAACTCTGAAACTGACTATAAAGAAGTTCGTGAAATTTTGTATTCAGGCTAGTTGAAAGGTATAAAATTTTATCATTATCATCATCATCATCATTATTATTATTGTGTTAGAGGTGGCGGTTAGAAATGAAAATTTTAAAGCTTCTGTTCATTTTACTCTGAAGATAATATGTGTAAATTGCAGTCTTGGAGCAGGTGAAATGAGATAATCGTGAGAAATAAAATACCAAAATTTCTCCTTTGGATACACGAAGACCAAATTGAAACTAAATTTTAAGTACGATTACGTAATAAAAATTGCCAGATTATATGCAGTTAAATTAAAATAAAATCACATTTTATTAGCTCTGAATATCCTACATTTTGTAAGTTAAAATTATGCGAATCTTGACTAACTTTTTTTTACCAATTTTTTTCTTTGAAAGTTAGGATGTGCGAAAAATATGCACGTATTTTTTTCCCCCCAAAAGTACGAGGGGTGCGTAAAATATAGGGGACGTAAATTAAACGAGTAAATACAGTACTACTTAGAAACACAAACATACGTGTCTTAATTTTGTAATTCCCATGACTTTTTAATGAAAATAGACCCTTAAGATAACTTTTCAATTACCAATTAAAAGTAGGCGTTATCTCCGAGCAATTTTCCCATATATATATTTTTATCCTATTTGATGCAGAAATAGGAGGGATGTTTAATTTTTTTCCAGGAGTGAACAATAATTGAATATCAGGTATGTATTTTACTAATGCATCATTATGCATGTATCATAACCTGTTATTAATTCTTACTAATACAACTCTCGTTTATAACTGTTACTATGTAAATTCTTCCTTTTATTTTACCTTTAATTTCTTTACTATGTATACAACGTTGTTGTATACATATGTATACATATGTATACAACGTGAGAAGTAAATGTTCATATAGGATATGCTTTCCAAAAATCAAAAGTTGTCTGTAGACCATTTTAGTTTATGTCAGGAAACTTTTATTTGTGTAAATTCTGCAATATTTATCTATTTTACTATTATACTTTTAAATAAACCTTAATTGTTCAGTTTATACTTATATTTCCTTCAATGTTTGATTTTACAGGTTTATGCTGTATAGGTTAAATTTAAAAACTTTGCAATACGCTCTCGTAAATACGTGGATATAATTTCATCTCTATTTTTTAAAGATTTTTAAAATATTAATAATAATAATAAATTTTAATTACTTAAGATTATTGAAATCTATACCGTGGTAATTTCAGTATTTTAAAACTAGATATTAAGAGGTTTCAGGTGAGAGCATTATTGTGTTTGTTTTTATAGATAGAAGAAGCTTTAAAATTTAATTTTCAGTTGGTAAGTTAGTGCAAAAAAGGGAAAAAAAAAAAAAGTTATTCTCTTTTAAAACGCAACGCATATTTACTTTTATAGATTTAAATCCACTATACGTCCATGGTTGCTTCACTAGATTTTGGCAAATTATACTATCTGTATCTGTGTTCCCATTATTGATCCCTTAGCTCAAAATTTGGTTGGGGACACTGTGGTATGATGTGTCACGATTTGGCCGAAGCATAGTAAGTTTATTGTCATGATTATATATTTTGTTTAGATGTCGCCTCCTAAGTCTTCTTTATGTATTAAAATTTACCTGTATGTCTTAACTTTGGAAGTTTCTTCCCTTTCTGTTTTGTTTTTCGACTTCTCACCGCCGCGAACTGATATATCCGTTCACAATGCTGTAGGTTTCACTACAATATTAGCAATTTTTAAATTAGTATAATTCTATAAATATAATGTAGTTTTAAAGCGTTAAGTATGATTAATAGTCTCAAGTGTTATATTCATATAGGTAATTAGGTTTTTTATATTATGTTTGAAATATATATATATATATATATATATATATATATATATATATATATATATATATATATATATTTTTTTTTTTTTTTTTTTTTTTTTTAGCATTTAAAAAAATTACAGAGAAAACAACATTACAATTTTAGCCTTTTGCTCGACGGTCACAGGGTTAAGTGGGGGTCCTCTTCCAAATTTTATACTTGGCAACATCAGCATATTTAATGTTTAAATGCAGAGGCACTTTATGCATAAATAAAAGTAAGCAAGCAACCCACATAACAACTTTTTAGAATACAGATATCGTCTTATGAAATGTAACTTTTAATTATTACCTAGTACCCTCATGGGAACATATTTTTAATTGTTATTATTTAATATAAAACTATCAAAATATCTAAATATTAAAATAATTACATGTAACTAATTCTGCCTACTGCAACTCTGAGTTTCAATTGTCGTTATGAAAGTTGTACATATATATATTTATGTTTCTTTATTTTATGACTGTCTATAAAAGGTAGATATTGTCTTATGCGATGTAACATTTAAGTCAAGTAAATTGATAAGAAAGACAGCTTGAACCGCAGTCTTTAGAATTTCATATCATTCTAGCATGACTATAAAATTCAAATAAGCACTATAAATTAAACGATCCTGATGGCTATCGTTTTTATGTGTGCACAAAGCATTCTGGCTGATACGCAGTTGTTGTCTATCTTTTGTATCATATTGGAAAATAAAATTACCTGTTCTATGCGTATATACAAAATAAACTAATAAATTGATAAATAAATAATAAAAACTTTATGTAGGTGTTTCGAAGCATTCTATGCAGCTACAAGGCTCTTAAAGTTCTAATGATAACTTTAATTTTATGGTTGGAACTTTGATTAATAACCTTGTAATTAAAAAAAAAAAAAGACATTTTTATTGTTGAATAATGTTTCTTTTTCTTTTGCTTCCTTTTTTCTTTTCTTTTTTCTTTGTTTATTGTTAACTTGTCTCCTCTGCATGCTTTAATTATGTTTTTCTTTGTTAGCACTTTTAGTTTAAAATTTTCTATGAAATATAGGAAGTAATTAAAAACACTTTTTATGTTTGAAACAATCTACATAAAAGTAAAAGTAATTTCATGCAAAATTTATTAATTAATCTATGTACATTTAATTGTACTTTTTTTTTCAAATAACCAAACAAATATTTATTCCATTCAATTTTTATGAAGCCTTTTTTTCCCTTTCTTCTGCAGGAAATCCCTGCTACTTTATGTCAGATTTCGGTCATTTCGAGAAACCTTGATAACAGGAATAATTGTCTGTTTCCGAAAGAAAATGACAGATGAATGACGTTAGACTAGAATTATTTAATAATATAATCTACTTTGAATTTCTCTAGCAATATTAAGCTTTAATTCTTCATCATTTACTTATTCTGCAAGTTATGTAGGATCCCATGTAAATTTTTTAATGTTTTACATTTTGTTTTGTGTCTCATGCATTAAGCAGTTTTCTCTATGTTTATTTTAAAGTGTAAATTGTTTCTATTTTCTGGGTAAAAGGGATAATATTATAGGTGCAAAAATACATGTGCTTAATAAAGGATTTATTTTCCTTTTTGTATTCTGGGAATTAAGCGAGAACTTTTATCCAAATGCCATATCACCAATACCAAGTTTAACTGAAAAGTAACGTTACGGAACTGAAAAAAAGTACCTGAATAATTTTTATTTATTTTGCTGTAACTCCAACTTTTTTAGTCTTATGACTGTAATTCTCTTAAACTATCAAATAAGTCTAAGTCCGTCTTTGTAAAGAAACGTTTCGTATTAAAATTTTAAAATAATAATAATAAATTTTAACTATTCCTTTAATTTTCAAACTCTGAAAAATCTACTTAATTTTCTAACTGAAATTAAAATTTACAACCATACAGTGTGTCTTTAGTTGGATTGGCAGTAATAGCAAGAAAATGGTGACAGCTATTAAAGTTATTCTTGAAGGTAAAGTTATTCTTGCAGGTGCATTAATATGTGAAGTCGAGATTTTCTTTAGCATATTAACTAGTTTTAGTAGCGAATTTCGCCGGCAGAAGGCGCTGCATTGTCTCAGATTGTAAGAATGCTGAAAATAACATATCAATTTTAATAAAACGCAAACCTCATTTTCGCTTTTCAACTCCAAAACAGAATGAATGGTAAAAACTAAGTGAACTTTGATCCATCTTTATATGTTGGCTTTGGCACTTTTACAGTTTGCGACAGTGCAGCACCATCTGTTGGTGATATTGGGTACTAAACCAAGAAATCCTGAAACTGTGAGAATGCTCAAAATAACGTAATTTGTATTGTAACGTAAGTTTTATTGAAGTATTGAAGTTTACTCAATTTTTACTTTTAAGCTGTTGAAGCGCGAATAAGGTTTGCGTTTTAAATTGTCTGGACACTTCGAGCAGACTTGCCAAGTCTCCGGCTTTTTGCGCACCAGTATTATCTTTGAGAAAATGTTGTTCTTTTAAATCGCAGAATGGTCCAATTACATAAAACAACATTTTCTGAACTAAAATACTGGTGTTCAAAAAGCCGGAGACTTGGCAACTCTGCTTCGAGTATTCTTACTGTTTGAAACAATTCAGTGCCATCCGTCGGTGATACTTGGTACTAAAACAAGTAACTACACTAACGAAATTCCCAATTCCATGCATCTCCAGCAAGAATAATTTTAATAGTTGTCACCATTTGCTTGTTATTCCGTTTCAAAAATCATCACTCTATATTAGGATACCCTGCATTTGCTGAGGAGTGTATTAAAAATAATTTATGTTGTGTTCTGTTTCGCTTTTTCTTTAAATTTTTCATCAAATTGCATGAACCTACTCAATTACTTAAAAAATATTACAAGCAGCAAGAACAACATAAAAGATATGCCATAAAGGAAATAACTTATTATGTTATATATATCATGCTTCTAGTTATGATGTATCATGATGAATGACATTACGCTTTTTTTTTCTTTCTTTTAACTAAGACTTTCACTTCAGGGTTTTAAAATTTTGATTTAGTTGCTAGTATTAATTGTATGTTAATATTAATGTTATTTTTAGATTTCTTTATTTTCTGATATTTTGATGGATATTAAAACATGGTAAATAACATTTACTTATTGTCTGTCAATTTTTTAAAGGATTATCAATTCTATGAATATTGCGATTGATGTACGACAGTATATGAAAAATCGAAAATGAATCGCATATTCTAACGAAAGATTTGACATTCATTAAAAAACATTTTTTTTAAATCGTATAACATATATAATGTAACTGTAAAAAGTATTTGTAGAAAGAACATAATTGTTATCGGAACAGAAGATTATTATTCACACTGCAAAAAATAATTGTTGATTTTACAGTATAAAACTGGCACCCCAGCTGCCAGTATTATACCGTAAAATTAACAGTATTAAACAGTAAAATAAGCAGTAATACGCTGCCGTGCAAGCAGTAATACGCTACCGCGCATGCGCGGCAGCGTATTACTGCTTATTTTACTGTTTAATACTGTTAATTTTACGGTATAATACTGGCAGCTGGGGTGCCAGTTTTATACTGTAAAATCAACAATTATTTTTTGCAGTGCACAGGTGAATGCAGTTTTTATTGGAATCAATAAAGTAGTAATATGATATGAAAAAACTGGAAATATGTATGATTTCACTTCTCTAATTCCTACAACAGAACATAATTTTAGCATTACTACCAAAATAAATAGAGATAACGAGTTGTAGGTAAATAATTATTTACAAAATATACATAATAACAGTTTCTGAAAAGTAGTCAGTTGTTTTAGTTATTACGCAATAATTAATAATGCAGCGGTTTTCATTTCTGTTTCTTATAATTACTGAAACTATACAATGATATTTAATTTTATGCTCATTTTCTTCGCTTTAAGGGTAACTTTTGTTTGTTTGTTTGTTTTTGACAATAAAATGGACAAAACAACATTTGAAAAATATTTTTTTTGATTTATTAACTTATGAAGATAAGTACTTATAAATATTAAATACTACAAATTCCACTGCCCAAGTAAAGATCAAAGCAATTTCGTTACTTACATTGAAGCTTTTTTCTTCTTTAAACTGCGCCATTGTCATCAGTGTCAGATTCAATTACTTTTCAATTAAGATGATGGGATTGAAATTGATGTACGGTTAGGAACTTTGGACTGAGTCAGTAATGATAGAAGGAGGCCTTCTAGGGTTATGTCGAGATTTGTAATTTTCAATTTAACTGTGGTTCTTTCCATTAACCGTCACATTTTTTTGGGTGATTGAAAAACGTTGCGTTAGGGAAAGCCAGTAACACCAAACAAGATACTTTAAATGATGTTATAACAGGCGCTTACTTACCTGTTTTCTCCAAAACTGACTAAATTGAAAGTTTTTTTTTTTCTTTAATCTTTTAGCCATTTAGAAAACCATTTTTCTTTCTCGTAATTCTTTTTGAAGAATTTATTTTCCTATTTATTTTTTTTGCTTATTTATTTATTTATTATTTTTTTTACAGTCATACGCTGTTTTGTCCTAATAAATTATTGTTTCCTTTATGTAATTGGTTAAAGGACGCTTGTGTATAATACGTATATAATAACGTACAATATAACTATATATATTGTCATTAACAACAGTACAAGTAGAAGTATGTTTAGATTGTAGAAACTAAGTATTCTATTATATATATTATGCAGCGTAGTTCGTTTTCCTGATAATGATTAAAAACATTTTTGATTCGGTAAAAGTAAATCATAAAATTATAAAATTTTATTCTAAAGAGATTTTATTGAAATATCAGTATTATTTTCTAAACTTGTTTTAATTGTGTAATTCATGAACAGCTTTAATAAACTTGATTTTTAAAAAGGACTGATAAATAATTTTTCATCTCCAAACTGGAAAAAGAACTGTTTTCGAAATACTGAAATAATTAGTAATACTCACCAATTTATAAACTAATTTGTATGAATTTGTAAGAATATAGAATATATATATATATATATATATATATATATATATATATGCGTGTGTGTGTAATACCTTTGAAATAGAAAATAGCTAACAAGTTCGTATAACAAAAAATTACCTAATCTCTAATTTAAAGTTGGCATGATATATATTTTACATTAATTCTTATAGTAAGAAAAAATATATAGAAAACAATATTATATATATTGGGCGAATGGGTGGGGGGGGGGAGAGAGGGAGAGAGAATGCTTTACAAAAGTACATTTGAACAATCTTTTAAAGCAGGAATTTCCAATTGTCTGTTCAGATTAAAGTTAATCAAATGTCTTTGCGACAGCATTTAAAATTATCTTGTAACTAAGAAGCTTGTTAATTTAACTTTCAGCTATCCAGTTTTCCTGTAATATTTTTAGAAACTGAGTAGCTTAACTTTTGGAATTGTGGTATAAAGTGATTGCAATTTCTAAACATAAATAATGTTATAATTTTTAGCTCTTTAAAAAAATGTAATATTTTTTAAACGACGGCGTTTTTAGAGTTAATTTTTTTTTAATGTAAAAACTTGCGATAGTTTTGCTTTCTCCAAATTATCTACAGAAATCCATTTACTGATAGAATGACTACTTTGAACAAAAGAGCCGCGAATTTCATAGGAAAAGGGCTTAAACGTTGCAATTTCTAATTGTTAAAAGGCGCCGATGATTAAAACTGTGATTCTTTTCATTGAGTACTTACATGCTTAAAAACCTTTTCAAGTGCAATAAATTTTAATCTGTCACTTCAATTAGCGTTTTTTCAATCACACATAGCGAAGCACTTAGGCCACTTAGCATAATTTGGCAATTCTACCGTTCTCGGAAAACAATGGTTAAACAAGATGTCGGTGATTAAATGCCATGTTTGAATGAAAGACTCTAAAAGATGCCAGATCGTTTTATCTCTCACATATGCATAAATGTGCTACTGAATTTCATCACTGATATGAAAAACCGTGTCTTGGATTTGCGTTGTTTATTCCGGAAAATGATATTTATCTTCTTTTAAAAGTCATCTGTTTGCTTGTTCGTCCTTGGATTTGATTTGTTCTGTTAACTAATGTTTCTGTTTCTTTCTAAAATTGTCTGTTTTGTCGGCTCCTCATATCCATTTGCTTAGTAGTATGGTTTGCGCAGTTTAAATTAAAAATTATCACAAAAAGGTACTAAACGGTGATTTTTGTTGGAGATACTTCTTTTGAAATCGTTTTATACATACAGCAGAAATATTTGAAAAATTTATTAATGATAGTCTAATTGAGGTAAAGATGTTAAGATAATCTATGTGTAATGTATGAGTTTCTGCTTGCGCCGAAAAACCATGGTAAAATTTTCTGCAATCTGAAAATCTTCAAAATCAGTACATTTAAAAATGATCATTGTAAAAATAAAAAAAAAGAACAGAGGAAGAAAGAAAAGAAAAGAAACACTGTATAAAGATTATTTTGTTTAAATAGCGTATGCAGTAATCTATTGAGAGGGAGGCGAAGAGATTTAAAATCCAACAGCTAAATAAATAAATAATAGAAATTGATATTAAAAAATGCTAAAATTGGTGCAAGATAAAATACTTACTGAATCATTTGCACATCACTTTTAAATGTAAAATTCAAATACTCCTGAAGCAGAATATAGCAAAATTTTGATAAAATATTTTAACATTTTTAATGTAATTAGCAAAAATAAAAGCTGTCAGAACATAATATCTCGCCATATTATCAAAAAACAACTCGTTGTAACTGGTCTCGCCAAGCCATAAACTCAAAACGTCAGCCATAAAAAGTACACATATCTCATGTGAGTACCGTCGTACCATGTGAAAAATCTATCACTACTCATAATTGTTTTAAATGCCTAGGGGTCTGAAACAGTATATGAAAACTGCTTGGCGATCTGCAAGCATGTGTAACGTATGAGAGTCCATATGATTACATGTTTAGATGGTTATCCTTTTGTATCTCTACTCTATTTATATGCAATTTAAATTTTCCCATGAGTATTCCCAAAGTTGATGAATGCCCATTCTTAATTATCTACTTGAACAATCCATTAGTTTTTTTTTTTTTTTTTTTTTTTTTTTTTTTTTTTTTTTTACGGTCTTCATATGCAATGAAGACGTCAATACATACGGAAGAATACTTTTGATATGTGTTTTGTGTTTGCAAAAGTGAAACAAACAAAAGGAAGGATTACATATAACACGTAGATTAATATCAGTACTCCATATAATAGAATTTAAGCTGTAACGAATGAACAAGTGACGAAGCAGTAAATATAAATAAAGATTATGTTTAGTTATAATTGGGAATGCAATTTCCACAATGAATATTTACCACAGTTACAAATTTCAGATTTCAAATTTCAGATTCAGTTAGACCTTGACATAAATAGACGCTGATTACGTTTTAGTCTAGATATCCCAACAGGTGGCGCTGCTATACCACTTTTTTCCTGATTTTTACGATAGCTATATCTCAAGAACGAATGCACGAAATTTCATAAAACTTTATATTCTGTCATACATTGACATAAATAGATGCTGCTTATGTTTTGGTGTAAATATCCCAACAGGTGGCGCTGCTATGATACATTTTTTTATTATTAAAACGATAACTATATCTCAAGAACTAATGCACTCATTTTCATCAAACTTCAGATTCAGTTAGACCTTGACATAAATAGACGCTGATTACGTTTTGGTCTAGATATCCCAACAGGTGGCGCAGATATACCACTTTTTCCTGATTTTTACGATAGCTATATCTCAAGAACGAATGCACGAAATTTCATAAAACTTTATATTCTGTTAGACCTTGACATAAATAGACGCTGCTTATGTTTTGGTGTAAATATCCAACATGTGGCGCTGCTATGGTACTTTTTCATTATTAACACGATAACTATATATCTCAAGAACTAATGAACGGATTTTCATCAAACTTCAGATTCAGTTTGACGTTGACATAAGTTGTTGTTGATTCAATTTTGGTCTAAATCTCCCAACAGGTGACGCTGCTATGCTGCTTTTTGCAAGATTTACACGATTTTAGCAATAGTCATATCTCAAAAACTAATGCAGGGAATTTAATAAAACTTTAGATTCAGTTAGACCTTGATATAAATTGGTGCTGATTCTTTTTAGTGTATGTGAAACCTGTGTGAGATAGAAGAAAGTTTTGGGATTGACACATCCGACTAGTTTTTTTTTTGTTGTTGTTGGGTTTTTTGTTGTTGTTGTTATTTTATTATTAAATGCTGAAACATAAATGAAGTCGTAATAAGAAATGAATAAACATATACTATCGTTATTACATGCATATAATGTCAAAACTAGTTGTTAACACAAAATAATAATTAATGTAAAGACATGTCCTACTAATAGGATGCCAGATCCCGAACGGTTTAAAGAGGAATTTTGGTACTTTTAAACACATGATCATGCCCATATTTCTAAATCATTATCTAAGACTTTCACACACTGCAAAAAATAACTGTTGATTTTACAGTATAAAACTGGCACCCCAGCTGCCAGTATTATACCGTAAAATTAACAGTATTAAACAGTAAAATAAGCAGTAATACGCTGCCGTGCAAGCAGTAATACGCTACCGCGCATGCCCGGTAGCGTATTACTGCTTGCACGGCAGCGTATTACTGCTTATTTTACTGTTTAATACTGTTAATTTTACGGTATAATACTGGCAGCTAGGGTGCCAGTTTTATACTGTAAAATCAACAGTTATTTTTTGCAGTGCATCTTATACATGCCTGTAGGTCACCAAGCAGTTTTTATATAATGTACTGCATTCTGTGGCAATTGCAGCAATTATGAATAGTGATAGAGTTTCACACTACACTAACGATATGATAGAAACTGGTGAAGAGAAAGAAAACATCCCACAACCGACAATGTCAGAGGTTTAAACAATGCTGGCGAATGTTCGCCAGTATTCTCAATCAATAAATAATAAATCAAATTTTGGAGAATGCCGCAAAATTAGAAAACAATGCGGTAAAAATATCGCTTGTTCCACAATCGCAAAAAAAAAAGATAAGTGACTTAATAATTTAAATATATTTAAATTATGTAAGTCCGGCAATTTATTTGTATATTTTGTTTGATATGAGTAATTAGTTATTTTGTATTAACAATATTATCATTAATTTTCACTTTTTACTAAAAATACTAAGCTAAAAGAACGTTGCTGCTTTAAGAATTAAAATTTTAACCTATTTAATTAAAAAAAACTGTATTGGATTAATCCAATGCAAGGGATTATTTTTATACCATTCAAAAGTTTACATCGTTTAATACAGACTTCGATTAGTGCGGATGAAAAAGGAACTCTCTTGGATGTCGGCACTAATGGAAATTCACTGGCATATCAAAACTAAGGACGTACTTAATACTTTTAGCCAAGGCTGTATGTATAAGTAGAAGGTGTAGCTGAATTTTAAAACTTTTTATTGCACCAATAGCAACATTAGAAAATCAAATATTTCAAAACGGATATAAATCAAAAATCTAATTAATATTTTTATATGAAACTTTAAAGGTTTGAAATTATCACAGAACAGGGATGTCACTGGCGACTATTTTTATGTTCTATTCGCACCACTATTTTAAAAAAGTAAATTTTGTAGTACATTTCTCTTGCACATGTTGTCAAAATGTATGTGAAAAAAAAAATTTTGTTTTGAGAAAGTGGTGCGAGATAGAATTAAACAAGTTGGAAATTGTACGTCAAACGTTACAAACGAGGTGCATTCGTACTATAGCTAGTTATATAAATATTCAGATCTTGATGATTTTTAATTCTCTGAAATGAATTATATCGTCTGCAGATTAATTTCTGTAATAAAATAAGTATCTCGGTCGCTTGACGATTAAACTTCGAAAGCTCCTATAACAAGAAAGCACCGATTTAAGAAAAAAAAATCTAATTTCTTAATAAATGTTTTTATTAATATTTTCTAAAGTTTTGATTCGATTTTTAAAAAAAAATTGAAATGTCTCGACAAAATTCTGCAAAGACAATATATCTTAAATTTCAAACCATTCGGTTGGGTAGTTTTTGCGATGTTATATGCGGACGGACGGACATACAGACGGACCAGACGACGACAATAGGTGCTACGTATTTATATAATTACGAACGCACCTAAAAATAGTCGCTAGTGGCAGCTATGATAGAAACATATGAAATGCAGCAAAACACGTAAAAATCCGATAGTTACATATTTCCGTCAAAAATGGTAACAGAAAAATCTTATTCATATTAGTATTTTATTATCTTATTCATATTAATATTGTATTTATTGTATTGTATTATATTTTATGTGAAATTAACGTTAACGACATCGCTTAATGCGTAGTACTCATCGGATAATGCGGAATAATGTATACAGCTTAATCCCCAGCGGACACATTCGTGATGATCAACAGCATTATTTATTTTATTACTTATTAAGTTCGAACTGCTTTAATACCTATCAAAAATGAAGGTTACAGAGCCTTTCCAACGTCATAGTTTAAATATTTGATAAGGGATAAAATCTATAAGCAGATTTCTAAGTTCAAATGTTTTTTTTTTTTTTTACAAGTTCTTTGTTTGAAAAATGTCTTGGGGTAGTGATAGTGAACAGCCACGATTTCATTATGCATGTGTTCTATCGTTCCGTTCCATTAATGGATTTCAAAAATTTGGAACATATACTTCACACATATTTATACATTTTGTTTGTCGGTGTATCGAATAAAATCCCGAATATGTCTTTATTTGATTGTTTTTTTTTTAATCTGTTGTTTTAGGTTCCAAATCTTACATTTTATAGGATTTGTTAATTGAAACTAACAAAATTTATGAATAAAAATACTGTGGAGCGGGAGATCTTACTTAAAAAATGTGTTCCGAAAATGAGGATATTTATCATCTCCAACATTTCGAAACACAAGACGTTTGTAATTATCTGAAAATTTTTTCCTAGAGATAATTTCTTCAGGTCTTTGTAAGACAATACAGTTATTTGAGCTCCATGATTGAAACAATTAGAACATAGCATCATTAGAGCGGCTTAAGTAGCCAATTCTTCAGCGACAAAAAACATTGAGAAGTTAATTATATTAAGAATGTACGCAAAATTTTCCTTTCGAACATTTTTCACCAGTTACTTTCAGAGAGCGTCTTCTAATTTTCTGGTGAAAAAAAATTGAGTTTGACACTTATGAGGGCTCCTCCTCTCTCGAAACTAGGTGCTTTGAACGTTTTTTATCTTCTGGTGAGAAGCACTTTGTTTCTCGATATTGATGGTGTATATTTATCGTCCCAAGCTTCGCTTATTTTTTTGCAATCAAATTGCTGGACGTCAGATGGTAATGGCAACTGCGGGTGATACCTGGGTTCATTTGTTTCGCTATTAGGGAGGAGGGGGCTCCATTAGGGTGTGTGCCGAGACCGTGTTCCTCATTTACTGCTTTGGCTTCATTAGAGAACGTGTGTGGCATGACTAAATTAAGCTCGGTTCAGATTTATTGGAGATATTATAAAAGCAGTTACAAGTTGCAAGAATGCGCCTTCGTTTCCCTTTTCTCACCATGCAAAAGAATACAGATAGTTATTGAATCCTCTATTATCCTTAGCCTTTTTTTTTTTTTAAGAGGTTCTTAGTCATGGCCTTCATTCCGGATTATAGTAAATGTATTCATTTGAAGTTAAGCTTTAATTTTTATTTATTTTATTATTATTATTATTATTATTATTATTATTTTGCAGTTTGTTATTCCCAGTAGTGATGGGCATAACGATTATTTTGATTATTCGAATGAATCATTCGGGCATGTGCAGAACCATATCTGTCAAACTTCAATTTTTTTTTTTTTTTTCAAAATTTCTGGTAGTAATTGAATAAAAAAAAATTTGAAGTTTGACAGATATGCTTCTGCACATACCCGAATGATTCATTCGAATAATCAAAATAATCGTTATGCCCATCACTAATTCCCAGTACAGTGAAGTGCGCATATTGGAATTGTCATTTTATCATTATGAATTATTCTGTTAAATGATGCATTTGATTAATCGGGATCATACTTTTATATAATAATTAAAATTATTATTATTAATAATGCAAGGTTAAACCAGTCGAAATTCGATGAAAGAGAATGTTTAGAAAGGAACTGTTAAATTGAATTTATAATAAACATACAAAAATAACTACAATGGAAAATCCCTTTTACATATTAGCTATGCTAACACTTAAAACAAATTTTATTTTTCGCCAAAATTACTAAAATACTATAAAATACTATTTCCATTAACTTCAACTTTTCAAATTACCGGAAAATTAAACTTTGTTTACATAAGTATTAAGTAATCTGTAAACACGCAATCAAGATAAATAATTATGATGAAGTTCTCAGTTGAGATCTGATCTTTGGTATTTGAAGTTAATGAAACATCAGTAAAAAATTACGTCACTCTGACACGATCATAATTTTTTTTTTCAATGAAATCTAAACATTACACCATTTTCACCGTCGCAAAATTTACATGCATACTTCTCATATTCACATTCTCCATTTAAAAAATATTTTAATGTGCAGTAAGTTATTAATAAATATATTTCCAAACTTAACGTCAAGTTTGTGAGTTACAACTTTGTATGTGAACAATTGGCACTTTTGATTTTGGGTTCTAATCTCAGTGCCGGCGAGTAAAAAGTCCAGAAATTTTTGTCTTTTAAACGCATTTCTAGTAAAATATTTAGTGTTATCAAAGAAAATGTTACTTTTTAAATATTACGTAATTTTCACTCACTAAGCATTTCGACTACCGCTGAGATTAGAGTCTCAGATTCAAAATCAGAGGAATGAAAACAAATTGAAATGTGACTGCTTTATGAGGGAAAATGCATGCTTTTTGAAACGTGGTGTCATTGTCTGTTCAAAAAAAATTTTAAGATATTTTTAATTTAATGAGAAAATTACATCAGTAAAGATATAATATTTATCATTATTTCTCTTTTTAAAGTAACAATGAAAGTAACCCGATTGCCACCACATTGGCGGGATTTCATTAAAAACATTTTAAATTAAAAATGAAGTACAGAAATGGAAATATTAAAAAAAAAAATAAATCGGGCTCGTCTGCAAAAGGACAACTTTCAATTAAAAAAATAATTATTAAAATTGGTTCAGTAGAAAACCCAAGGCAGACATCCTACTATTCAGCATCGGAGTATTAACTTTTTCCGTGACTTTAGTAGCCACGGTACCATGGGTGACATTTTTTTAAGCGCTCCCATGACTGATAAGTTTTAACTATTAAGTTTTAGCCGAATATTTTGCCTATTTTCGTCCCCTTAATGGTTGTCCGACTTCGCCACCCTCTAAAACCGACCCTATGCTCTTGCACAATTTAGTAGTTTCTGTTCCTATAGCTATGTACAAAGTAAGTACAGCAATGAATCAACTTCAATATTTTTTATTATATAACGTGACGACTGTTCAATGAATTTGATTCAGTTTTCTTTTAATTACTCTAATATTTGTTCTGTATCTTTCACACTTGATTTTGTCATGTGAAACAATTTTAATTTCACATCTGGCGACTCTAGATATAAACTGTTAAAACAGAAATTTCCACCACTATCAAATTTGAGTTTAATTATTGTTAATGTTACATCTAGTCTAGTTGTACAATATTTAATTCCATACTTCTAAAATAAATTTCTAAAGCATCTTTATAATCCTAAGTTTACAACTTTCCAGTGAAATAATAAATGAATGAATGGCTTTGAAAGCGTTCATATAAAAAATCCTTTTTACTAAATATATTTCAAGTATAATCAATCTTTGTTATGTCAGACTGCTCCTGGTTCATAAATATCTAAAATATTTGAACTATTGACAGCTATTTTTGTTTTCTTATACTAATATAAGTACATTTTTATTCTAAAATTTTGGAAAATAGTTTTTATTAAACACACGAACTATGCATTACTTAGTCTTTTAAACGGGAGAAAAGATACACGTGGAACGAGAATGTTTTTATCATAAAATTATTTAAGTACATGTCTTTTTTCTATGTGGTACATATTTGATTTCATTTATTAATTAGAATTTCTTATTCAAAATATGTTTAGTTTTATGTTTAGTTATATTTAGTTTTCTTATTCAAAATATGTACTTAAGGGGCCAGGTATCTTTGAAATTAACAAATTACATGTTAAAGTGACCCTATTATGGATTGCAATAATTCCACGTCTAATTAACTTTTGTATATGAAATTTTAAACACACATTAAAAGAGATAGTTTCTAAAAGTTAATGCTCTGAAAAAAAGTCTATATATATATACAAAGTTTTTTTATTTAATTTAAATTTGATTTTTTTTAATAAATGAATTTACCTAATATGACTTGTGCGCAGAATTTCTCATAATTAAATTGTCACAATGAGTTTTGTGTATATGATACATTTATATATATGTTAATGTTGTTTGTTTTCTTTGTCGGTAACATAAACTAGTTCATGTTTAAATGACGAATAGCAAACCATTTGAACTTAAAACAGATTTCAAATTATTGTATTTGCTGAAAAGTATTGAGAGGAAGAAAAAAATGTTGGTGATCGAAGTAGATTCATTTTTAATATTTTTAGAAAGAAAAATATAGAGTCAACAGATTATTACTAATGTAATTTTCAAGCTTTATAATTATTTTTCTCTTTAATTCTATCAAATTAAAAAATGCCTCAAAATCGCAAAATCTTTTTACCCATGTTACTCAGTAAGCGATACATTGTGCATTATTATCAAAAAGGAATGAACAATTAGTAATTCTCTAATAACATGATGAATCAAATATGTGTTCGATTTCATTTCACTAACTGCAAGGTTTCTTATTGTTAAATGTTTGAAAATCAGAACTACTTTCATAAATAAAATGGAGCAAGCAAAAATTAAAATTTTAGAATGACCTTACATTGTATTACTTTGACAAAATAATGATTAAAAAGGTCCATTTAAAATGTTTTCTTAATTTTTATTCAAAATGCATATTTAATGCATATCTCATAAGGAGAAGTATATCTCTTTAAGCTTATAATGCGACAGGCCAACTTTTTTTTTCTTTTCGTTAATTGTTCTCAACAAATCAAGGACTTCTGTGCGTAATATTTTGCCTCAAATTAAAAAGAAAATCAGTAGGTACAATTTGACAGACTGTTTTACTTTACTGCCCAAATACCTGATATGGATGCAAGAATCATAATTCGTTTTTTGTATGACTCCTGGTGCTTTCAAAATGAAAAAAAAAAAAAAAAAAAAAAAAAAAAAAAAAAAAAAAATCAAACACATGCCTCACACCTGTTCTAGGCTACTATGTCCTGTCCCAAACTTGGCATTCTTGAAAAGACGTGCTTTCTGTAGACAACGGAGTTTATGGGAACTGAAATCAGATGGCATATCAGACTCTTGTATGAACGGCCGTGCATTTTTTAGGGCGTTAGCTCACTCAGCGTGACACCTCAACAACTTCTTCCCCCGCGGGCGTACTCGTGAAATGAAATATCTCCATAGATCTTAATTTAGGAGCATCCTTTGCCTTTATGAATGGCAGTTTTATGTAGATGTTCATCCTCTGTGATGCTCTCGAACACAGGATCATAATTTAGCTTTATGCTTGCGAGAATTCGCGATGATGACGGCCGAATTGTTTCCACCTTGAAATTAGATTGAGACATTGAGCGGTAGAATCATATTTCCCCCTGTAATTTCATGGCTATATAATGAATATTTCGTTTACTGCGTCTTATTGTTTTACGCATTATTCTCGTTGAGCATACTGATGAGTATAAAAACGTCTGTAAACAGAAAATTGCTAAAAAATATATCCATCAGTAAGTTTTCCAACCACTTTCAACTTCAACTGACTGTTGCAGAAGCACAGAAGAAATAGGTCTGACATTTGATACAGTGGAACTTCCCTTTAACGAAGTCTCTATTTAACGAAGTTTTCTACTTAACGAAATTTTCTGCAGAACTTTGACTTTGAACACCATTAGCATGTAAATTAATCTCCATATTACGAAAAATATATTCTTTATAACGAAATTTATTCCACTTTTGTACGTGTACAGAATTTTAAATAATAGGTTTCTTTTGCGAAGTATATGTGAATTTATTTCAGCGCATTGTATGAAACACATTTATATAATTTCCATTCTGCTTGGTGCTAAATAAAACAACTTTTTTTCACACTAAGGAAAACACTTGTTATCATTACTCTCCCACACCGAGACTCTAGCGCTGACAGTTCGGAGGAGTCAAAATCCTCTTTTTACATTCAATGATATAAAGATGCAGTGACGCAATGGCGTCTGATGCATTGAAACAAAACATATCAATTAGAATCAGACAGTTACCATTGCTGATAGACGATTGCTTTGAACATGCACAAGAATGTACTTCAATATACAAATCGAAGAACATCAAAGTTATTCTTGTTCTTGCCAATACAACTTCTAAATTTCAGTCATTAGTCTAAGGAATAATAAAAAATCTTGAAGTGCATTATCGAAAAAGACGATGCAGTGAAAACATTAGTTTGAGAATCTGTGTATCAGAGCCGATGAAAGCTTGAGCCAAAGCTTCGAAATGTGACGTAATTTCATCGACCGTACACAACTGTTTTGTAAAAGACTGTTTCATAATTAAAACTGAATCAAATGCTTCTGAATCCAATACCCATTTGCCATATCTGAAAGAAAAATTTCATGAATTTAAGTTGATTTCTATTGAACGAATTTTCTTCATCACGAAGTTTTTAAGTGTAACGATGAGACTTCGTTAAATGGAAGTTCCACTGTATCTATATTCTGAGAAAGTTACGAACAGTGACATAAAATATAAGAAAGAATGCTATTTCTTTTTATTTTTTGTTTTTCTGAGTTATTCCAAAGAATTAATTGATAGTCATCTATTGTTGATGAATATTTTCTAAATATGCGCAAATTCATCAATATGTGAAAATGTTCAAGATCATTTAAAGAAT
The DNA here is from genome assembly GCA_963931845.1 of Maratus michaelseni. NCBI lineage: Eukaryota > Metazoa > Arthropoda > Arachnida > Araneae > Salticidae > Maratus > Maratus michaelseni. Next base: position 179,548,553 of record OZ007590.1, on the reverse strand, counting down.
TTTATTTTTATAAAATTTAGCAAGCATTTCAGCTTTAAACTTTGTTCATTAAATACAAGATGATTATTGCAACACAAAATGGAATGCATTATTTTTAGCTGCATAGGATTAACATACCCATTGGCTCTTTTGTGTCTTTTCTGTGTGTAGCAGTTCATGGCACGTACGTGTTAGAAAGGTGAAAAGCATAATAAATCAATTTAATCAATTTTAGTATAGTTTTATTTAGATTTCACATCAAATTTTTTTGTTAGCATTATATTCACTCTTTGTAACACGTTGCTTGCCACCTGTATATTATGTAGTTTGACACTATGCCGTCATTATTATACTTTCTAAACATTCTCAGGAGATAAACAGTGTAATATAAAATAGATAATTATAAAGTGAGGATAACGTTAAGCTTCTAAAATTATAGGATATTACTACGACAACCGTTGCGTGTTTCATTCCATTTAAAATACATACGACGATAGGCGTGTCGTAAGGCAGTAAAGGTGTTAAACAATAAAATTAACAGATCTTTTAGATTTATGTTTTTTTTTTTTTTTTTTTTTTTTTTTTCTGATAATGATTTAGTAATTAAACTGGTGTGCTAACTAAAACAATTATTTCTCAAACGTTAGCTAGATATCATATATTATAATACGAGCAAATCTTGTCTGTCTGTCTCTGTGTGTGTATGCAAATTTTATCTTAAAAACGGATCTAACGATTTTAACGAAATTTTGCATCCTGCAGTTTTCGGGCACGAGAAGACCATTGGACTAGGTCGCATGTTCGAAAAAATTCGATTAGTGGATCATTTTGGATCACTACGGGTCAAGGTCAAGCTAATTATATTTAAAAAACGGCTCAAACGATTTTGACTAAATTTTGTATCTTACCGTTTTCGGGAACGAAAAAGCCATTGCGTTAGGTCACATGTTCGAGAAAATTCGATTAGTGAGTCATTTCTGGGTAACTATGGGTCAAGCTAATATGTTGTTTTTAATAGTATTTATAGTACAAGGTGAATATAGATTCAATGACTATGTTTTATCATAGCTCAAGTTTTTAATTGTATTAACAAAAGTTTACATCTGTATGTTACCGTTAAAGCGTATAATTCAGTTATTCCATCAAATAAATAATCGAGTCGATTGAAGTGTGTAAAAATATTGGATTCTACGATTTAACTAGTTATTTTATAGAATGACGATTGCTTAATCGCTAAAGTGAAAAATAAGCAATTTGACATTAAAACAGTTCCGCTGTTTTATAAATTAATTGATGATAAATAGTTAAAATCCCTCGAAAAATACGTTTCACATTAAGGATATTAGATTAATTTATAAAATAATAATAATATATATATATAATATAATATTATTGTTAGATTAGTTAAACAGTAATAAAAAAAATAACAGAATATAGTGCAGCAATAGTTATATCTAAATTTTTACAACTTAAATAAATTATTAAGCGAGTCCTGCTGGCAAAAAAACTTTCTCGCTATTTAAAAAATGTTACAAAAATTGTATCGCAAAATATAATTAATGCTAACCGGAAGTATTATATCGAGAAAAAAAAACTCGATTTAAGGAATTCCCAGATTATGAAGCACTTATAATTATTTTATTAACATCCTAATTGAAGTACTTTTGATCGAAAGTATTTTAGCGATAAGAAAATAGCTGCTTTAATGAAATCCAAGATGGTTTAAATTGGTTCAAACAGCTTTCGCTTTCCGTCTTTAATTCTTTAACGATTAGGCAATCGTTATTCTATAAAGTAACTAGTTAACGTACAATCCAATAATTTTACACACTTTAACCGATTTGGTTAGTTATTTCATGAAATAACTAGGTATTTTATGAAATAATGGATTCCACGTTTTAACTGTAACATATATAGTAGTACTATCAAAACCTGCGGATTTGTTCGCGTAATTGTTGAAATATGCCAAGTGGTATTTGTGCGCCTACTTTTATTAGAGAACATTATACTGCTACGGATAATTAAAAAAATATTAATTAAGCCGCATTTTGAGTGAACTTCAGTCTTATACTGCATTGGGCGAACATGAGACTTAAATTAATGAGAAAAGCTAAAATTAATTCAAAATTAATCGTAATTTAGAACGTATTTTGGAAGTTTTCCGCTCATTTAATTTTTTATTTGAAATTTCTAAATTTTTAGAAACCGTTCTTAGTAAGCATTTACATCGTAAAAGTAACCATCATGCCAAATTCCAAGCCTCTATAACAACTATAACACATAAATAGCAATTTTAGACTGTTTTTTGTTTCTGCACATTTTGAAATTTCAAAACTTTAAAAAACTGTTCTGGAGTTGAATTTTTGTCTCTAAAGTAACATCCATGTGAAATTTCACGTTTCTATCCGTAATAATTTCAAATAAATCATAATTTAGAAGGTTTTTAGAACGTTTCCCGCTCATTTTACCCTTTTAAATTTCGAATTCTTTTAGAAACCGTTCTTAGTGAGCGCTTAAATCTTAAAAATAACTACTATGCCAAATTTCAAGTTTCTAGCCCAGCAGCATCATAAAAATCGTAATTTTAGAACTTCTTTTTTTTTTTTTTTTTTTACTCCTGCACTTTTTTAAATTTTGAATTTTGTAAAAACTGTTCCGTGCGCGTATTTACATCTTAAAAATAACAGACGTCTCACATTTTAAGTTTCTATCCCGAACAATTCTAAGTAAATTGTAATTTAGAACATTTTCCACTCAATTCACACCTTATTTCGATTTTTTAATCAACTGTTTATACCGTGCATCTGCATTTTAAAAGAAACCACTATACTTAATTTCAAGTTTGTAACCCGAACAAATCCATCTAAATCGTAATTTAGAATGTTTTTAGAATGTTTACCGCTCATTTCATCCTTTTAAATAATTTTTTTTTTTTTTTAAGAAACCGTTCTTAGCGAGGATTTAAATTTTAAGAGTAACCACCACGCCAAATTCCAAGCTACTATATCAATTGCATCGTATAAATCACATTTTTAGAATGTTTTTTGCTCCTGCACCCTTTTAAATGTCGAATTTTTATAAAACTGTTCTGGGTGAGCATTTACGTCTCTCCAGTAACAGCCATGCCAAATTTCAAGTTTCTAGCCTTAACAGTTCAAAATAAATAGTAATCTAGAACGTTTTTCGCTCATTTCAACCTTTTAAATTTCGAATTTTTTAGAAACAGTCCACAGCAGGTGTTTATGTTTAAAAGTAGCCAAAACACCAAATTTCAAATTTCTAGCCCCAGCAATATCGCATAAATCACAATTTTAGAACTTTTTTTCTCCTTCAACCCCTTGGAGGTTGTTTTACCGTCAATAAAATATGGCTTATGTTGGATCAGAGATTATCATCAGCATTTTGCCATCATTATTTTTTTAATCGGTTCGGTAGTTCCAGAAATTACCCGATACTGTAACGACTGAAGGAAGTTGTGGCCTAGCCTGCTTTGTGAGTTGCTGGCCTGGATTTGTCCAGTTTTGTCCGCCTAGCTTCGGCGGTGGATCGCCGTGTAATCTAGTCGAAAGAACTTTTCGATACGTAAAGAGACTGCGATAGATGTTGGTCGGTGAATAAAGAGAAGTGAACGGAGAAGGCTGGGAGATGCAGAGAGAGTTGGACGGACGATGTTGAAAAGAAACGTGTGATATATGTTTTGTAAAAAGTATGAAGTTTCTGTACGCTGAGTCTTGCAAAGGATTGTAGTGGTTTTAGATGTTTTTATTGTTTAATGTGTATTGACGAAGTTGAATAAAAGTGCTGGATGTTAATCATCACCTTGGATCACTGGAAATTCGTTAAGTCATTACAGTCTAAGAAGTTTAAATGGAGGTTCCACCGGAGATTAGTGTTTGTGCATGTGAAACCAGGAGGGGTTTTATGAGAGGTATGTCATTTCTCCCTTTTATCCATCGCAGCATGCCTTTGGTTTTAGTGGTTTTATTTGATTATATTTAAGTAGTTTATATTTGGGTTTTGTGTTAAACTGGTGAATTGAAATATTGTATGTATAATGTAAACCAAACTGGTTAAAGTTCTTAAACTGAGTATAAGATAGTATATTGCAACACCAAACTGGTGAATTGAATTATTGTATGTATATAGTGTAAACCAAACTGGTTAAAGTTCTTAAACTGAGTGTAAGATGATATATTGCTACACCAAACTGGTGATTTGAATTATTGTAGGTATATAGTGTAAACCAAACTGGTTGAAGTTCTTGAACTGAGTATAAGACAGTATATTGCTACACCAAACTGGTGAATTGAATTATGGAATGTATATGGTGTCAAAGCCAAACTGGTTTAAATTCTTAAACTAAGAATAGAGGTTGAAATAAGGATAGAGAGTTGGTGATTTTAGAAATTGAAAACTTGTTTAAAAGTCTGGTATTGGTAACATTTATGCAGTATTCTGAAAGTGAAGTGATATTGTAAATTTGTATTTAATGTGTTTGGTAAACCTTGAAACTTGAATATAAAATTAATTTTCAGAAGTTGGAAATTTATCTGGGTTTAAATTGATGGTGTCAAATTTTAGAGAAGTAATGTAATAGTATTGTTTGAAACTGTCGTTTTCCAGTTATGTTCTGATATATACTTGTGTAGTGTATAAAATTAGTATTTATAGATGTGTTGAAAACTGTTTTGAAATTTTAGTAATTAGATAATATATTTTTGTTTACTGAGTTAGTAACATCCTATCGAGTAAATAGTTTTGAAAGTATCGAATTAATTTTGGTTAGTTGGTTGGGTGTCAGTGGCTCTGAGGAAGTGTCTGAACTACGCACTAGAGTGCTTAAATTGAATTTTGAGATGGCGTACCTTGGGAAGGGCCTAGAGAAGGACCTGAGAGTTGTTGCATATGAATTGGGAGAGGAAGTTAATGATAGCATGAGAAAAGTTGATTTGCGTAACTTAATTATGAAAAGTGATAATTATGAGGAAGAGTTTGTAAAGGAAATGTTTATGTCAGTTGTAAATGAGAGAATAGGGCGAGAAGAGGCAGAGGAGAAGGAGAGAGAGAGGGTGGAGAAGGAAAGGTCGGAGGAAAGAAATTTTCAATTAGAGAAACAGAGATTGGAGTTGCAATTAAGGGAGAGTAAGAGCCCTGACGATTCGGTTAAATCTAGTACAGGTTTTGAATCGAGAGTGGAGATTCAGAAATTGATGCCGAAATTTGATGCGAAAGAGGATGATATCAGTTTGTTTTTGGAACTGTTTGAACGACAAGCGAAGTTTCTTAAGATTTCCCCTGAAAAGTGGGTTACTCAATTAATTGGTGTTTTGCCATCTGAAATATCTCAATTGATAGCTCGTGAACCTGTGGAAAATGCTAGTGAATATAAGTATGTTAAGACACTGTTGCTGAAGCGTTTTAAATTGAGTCCAGAAAAGTTTCGTCAGAACTTTGTGAAAACTCAAAAATCATCCGATGGTACTTGGTATGATTTTTACTATGAAATAAAAAATTATCTAGAGGGTTGGTTGAATGGTTTGAAGATAGAGACGTATGATCAATTAAAAGATTTGATGATTGTGGATCAGATAAAAAAGAGGGTACCGTCTGAATTTAAGGAGAGTTTTTTGGATCAATGGACAACTATAATTTCGCCAGTTGATTTTGTGACTAAGATTGAGGAGTTTGAAGATGTAAGAGGGTGTGTTCGAAATAAAGCTTCGATGAGTTGTAAGGATCGAAATGAGAAGAAATCATGGCAACCGAGATTCTGGAGGGGAAATAGCCAGAGAAATGAAACTACACAGGATGTAGGGGGAAAGGAAAATTACTTTAAAGGTAGAAAACCTAATCCTAATTTTGATAGAAGGAAACCTGATCCTAATTTTGATGGAAGGAATCCCGATCCTAATTTTGAGAGAAGGAAACAGTTCCGTTGTTACGAATGTGGGGATTCAACGCACTTCAGACCTGATTGCCCCAGGCTTAAAACTAGAAATGGTTTCGGAGTTGTGAATTATGTTAAAAATAAAGTTGATGAGGATTTATTGGCACCATATACGATTTCGGGAACGATTAATGGGGCTAGTATTCCTATTCTACGAGACACTGGAGCAACGGTCGATGTGGTGTGTCAAAAATCACCTGAAAGTATGACAGGAGAATATATGTGGGTGCAGCATTTGTTGAACCAGCGGAGGTCATGTTTGCCTATGGCCGAAATTGAGATTGATTGTGAATTGGGCCATGTTACCACTAAAGCAGTGGTTCTCCGAAATGAATTGGATCAGGGGACATATATCCTTGGAAATAAAACAGCCGCACTATTAAAAGAGATTGAGAATGATTGTGAGAGGAAAAAAGAAATTGTGAGTGCTGTATTGACACGAGCGCAGAGGCGGATACAGCTTAGTGAGGAGCTAGTGAATGGCCGGGAAGAGAAATTGGAACTGACTGAAAAGTTGAGGGAGGAGAGAGATGAGTGTTCTGGTGCAGCTCGTGAACTTTTGCCGAGGGTAGTGGAAACTGAGGCCATTCTGGATTTGGTAAAAGTGGATTCGAATAAAGTTGCTGAAGAGCAACAGAAGAGTAAAGAATTGGTTTCATTGGTTACATTGGCAAAAAAGATTGAAGCAGAATCCAAGGAAGTTGGAGTGGTTGAAGAAAAATTATTGGTTAAGAGGAAAGTTGATAAGATGGAAAAAAAGGTGGATTTGTTTGGGGATCCTGATCAAACTGAACAAATATTACTAGACATTGCTCATTTGTTTAAAAGTGTTCCTGTGAATGGCGAAAGAATATGTGGCATGGAAAATATTGCTAAGGTAAATGAAAAAGAGAGTGCGAGTGAAGAAACTCTTAATAACGATTTGAGAGTTTTGGACTTTACTTTAGTTGAAAATCAGTCATTGACCAAGAAACTTTGTGAATCTTTTAAAGTTGAAACTGATAATGTTGCAAAAGAGAGAGAGGAGCTTGAATTATCTAGATTTGAAGAGGAGGAAGGTGAACAAGTGAAAATGATGAAAGAGGGAAGCGAAATGCAGGAAATATTAAGCTTAAAGCAGATTAATGGAACTGATGAGTCAAACATTGAAGAAGATATAGAACTATTCAAGGTATCGCAAGTTAGAAATTCTGTAAATTTTGATGAATTTGGTAACGAGACTAATTTTGAATTCAATGTTGGACTTTCTCAAACTGATGTTAATGAATTCTGGGGAGATGGTTGTCCTTTTGGTTTGGAAAATAAGGACAATTCAGAAATAGATGATGATGTTCCGAAAGAGGAGAATTTTAATCCTAATGGAGATGATTTATGTGAAGATCATGAATTTGAAAGTAATGATGAGATAAAGAGTGAGATTGCTGAAATGACTGAGGAAATTGTGGAAGGTTATCAAAACCCTATTATGGCTGATTTAGTAAATGAGGCGAAAGATGAAATTGATGGAAAGATTGATAAAGAGAATTATGCTAATGAACAAAATGATGGAAATCTTGAACCTGATTTGTGGGTTGAAAGATGTGAGGAAAGTGTGGCAGCGAAAAGAAATAATGAGGTAAATTTACCTAACATAGGAAACGCATATAATCAATGCGCATCAAAAGATGAAACTCTTTGTGAAACAGAAAATGGAATCGCCTGTGGAGTGGTCAAGGAAGATGCGGGTAGAAATGGGAGCTATGTTAATGTAAATAAGTGTTGCAGAATGGGTGACAAAAAGATGGAGCGAAAAGCAGTGGTAAAATTAAGGAAAAATAAAATGATGAAGAATCATAAGAAAAGAAGGAAGAGATCACCTGCCGAGTTAAAGGTGCATGCAGTTAGGGAGTTCCAGAGAGACATTTTGCTACAAACTGATGCATCGCACATTGGTCTGGATATAGTTTTGACGCAGATTAGCGATCAAGGAGAGGAGCATCCTATATTATACATTAGTGGGAAGCTCAAGCAATCAGAGCAGAAATATTGTACCACTGAAAAGGAGTGTGCGGCTATAGTGTATGCAGTAAAACAGTTACGGTGTTTTATGGATGGTCATTTGTCATTTATGATACAAACTGATTATAACCTTTGGTGTGGCTTAAAACTAATGCGGGATCTAATCAGAGACTTTTGCGATGGGCCCTGGCATTACAACAGTTCAATTATAGGATTGAGCATAAAAGAGGAAAAGACCACTGTAATGCAGACACTCTGAGCCGGAACCCATACACTGAGTAATATTTATTAAGTTTATAAATTCTATATATTAAAATAGTATTAATTGTGTAAAAAAAAATGTATATGTTTATATTTATTTATTGTCCGTATTAGAAAAAGAGAAAATATGGAACTAACTTTGAAATGTTAAATTATGACTTAAAATTTTGGTTGCAAATTTATGAATATTTTTGAAATTGTGTTAATTCATATGAAAAGTTGTTTCATTTGGTAGAAAGAAAGTGTCATATATTTATTTGGTTTTGTATCATGTTAAACTTATATAAAAAGAAAAAAAATCTGTTAATTGTATTGGAATTTGTGTAAAATTACATTGGTTATAATTTTGTCTAGAAGTTATGGAAAAATTTTGTGTATATTTAAATTGTAGTAAATTTGTGTAAATTTTGGATAATATGAATTTTGTTAGTAAGAGGTTAAAATTTAGGAATTTTAGTTAAGGTGGCACATTGCTGTGATGGATTAGGAAGGGGGGAGAGATGGCATGTATGTGACAACGTAACAGGTTAATCCTGAACAATATGAATTACAGAAAAAAACATTTGGTGTTGAATGGAACTTATCACAAATGTAAATTTTCGTCAAGGACCCCGTTTGGACATGTCCAAAATTTGGAGGGGGGAGGAGTCTGTGACGACTGAAGGAAGTTGTGGCCTAGCCTGCCTTGTGAGTTGCTGGCCTGGATTTGTCCAGTTTTGTCCGCCTAGCTTCGGAGGTGGATCGCCGTGTAATCGAGTCGAAAGAACTTTTCGATACGTAAAGAGACTGCGATAGATGTTGGTCGGCGAATAAAGAGAAGTGAACGGAGAAGGCTGGGAGATGCAGAGAGAGTTGGACGGACGATGTTGAAAAGAAACGTGTGATATATGTTTTGAAAAAAGTATGAAGTTTTTGTACGCTGAGTCTTGCAGAGGATTGTAGTGGTTTTAGATGTTTTTATTGTTTAATGTGTATTGACGAAGTTGAATAAAAGTGCTGGATGTTAATCATCACCTTGGATCACTGGAAGTTCGTTAAGTCATTACAATACATACAAACAAACGTTACTTTAGTCATTCTTTATAATATAATAGATCATAATAATTCTATATAATATGTGTATAATAATTCTCAATTAATACATAAGAATAATACTTTTCAAAATATAAAAAACATTTTAAGAGAGATTTTTATTAAAAGTTTTTTTATGGGATTACTCTTTTTAATTTTTTTTTTACATATTTTTCTTTTTTATGGGATTTTTTATAGATTGCAAATTACAAAATTCACCTTTTCATGTTTACTAAAACTGTTTTTACATAAATATTTTATTTATTTTTTGATTAATATTATACATTTATTTATTAGGTACAATTAATTTTTTTTAATCAGAAGAAGAACCACAAAAGTCATTCAAATTAATTTTTGAGAAAAACCACAATCGGAATTTGATGTGATACGTTAGTTGCATAGTTGCATTATATTATACACATTTCATAAATTCATTAAATTTGTAGTTTATTTTGCTGTCTAACAGGAATTTTATACATTTAAATATTTCACGTTAAAAAAATATGTTTTAATCTATGAACGATATGTTTAAAATATACTATATTTTCATTAGCTTAGTCATTATGTCGCAACAATAATAATAATAACATGTAAATTACAGTTTTTTTTTCTTTTTTTCTTTTCTTTTTCTTTTCCTTTTTTTTTTTCAGATATTAATTCAAGGTCTTTTACGCTAGAATAAATGACTCTATGTTTGTTGTGGTTTTTGTCTTACTTGGAGAAAAAGAGACATTGCTGGCTACTTTCTTCTAAATTCTTTTCCCCCAAATTATATTATTCTTTTTTCTTAATCCGGTTTAGTTAATTTGGGGTTAGGAAAGAAAATTCGTGGGAAAAGTTCAGTCAAATCGTTCTTTGATTAGTAAGTTTACGGTTCTGGGTATGCTAATAAATATATTATAATGTACTCAAGTCAGGTTTTTCTATTTTATTTTTATACCAGCAATATGCTTGCACTTTGGAATCACAACCTACTTTTTCATCACGTCACGACCTGACATACATGGAAACTCACCTAATATATTTTATTTTTAAAATGTAGTAGCTATAAAGAAAAAAATATTATTTCATGAAAAACCGTGTGCATATTCTTTTCATTTTTTGTTTGGCAAATGTACAAAAGTTATTGTTTAAAGCATAATTTATTGTCACTTATTATTTTTCCTCACTAATCGTGTTTACATTTCCCTGTATGGCATTACAATTTTCTTTTTGTAGGTTATTTCATTTCTAGTAGCACGTGTTCTTATTAATATCTTCAAATTTCACCTATATAGGGTGAAAACCCCAGTTATTGACACCTAACCAGTAACTGACAGAGCAAAAATCTAACTCAAATAAGCCTTTTGTTGTAAAATTCTACAAAGTAATATCATCTAGTGGTAAATGAGACACTTAATTTTATTTTGGAGTCAATTTATTCACCACCAGGGTCAAGAACATATTCAATGAGGAAGAAACTTTTGAGAATTCAAAAAATGCCAGTTTGAAACAACCATCTTATTTCTAAAATTAAGGAAGTGTTTTTCTAATCTATTTGTAATGCAACCATCCTAAACGTTTTTCTTAACGTTTTACTTGTAGGAATTAGTTTTAAGATGCATATGATATATTAGGGCCATGATTTAAGGTTTATAGTTATTTAATATAACTTAATGGGGGGGGGGGTGCCAGTTATTGGTTGAATTTCATTTCACCAGTCTCTGACAGAGGTGTTAGTTATTGGTTATAGTAAAGAAAGTTTAAATCTATTATTTGATCTGTTTAAAAATGCATAATAATAAATTAAATTTATCTTGTAGTAAACACCATTAAAATTTAGTTGTTTTACCTCTGTATGACACCAGATGTCAGTTACTGGTTCATAAATGTTAGTTATTGGATATCTGCATTACTAATAATGCAGTACTAAATATTACTGCTATATACTCTTCATTACTAATAATGCAGTGCAGCTTACTAAATCCCACTTTTATAATAAATATTAATGTATTTTGTTTTAATAATAAAGAATAAATTTTTTTAAAGCATTTTAATCTTTTAAAATAAAAGTGTCAGTCACTGGTTCACTCTGTGTCAGTTACTGATGTTTCAAAATAGGGATGGTGTCAGTTACTGGAGTTTTTGACCCTATTTATGAATAAAATTATTCTTTAATAATAAAATGTATAATTTTTCAAAATTTTGTCAACAATATTTTTTTAATATATCTCTACTATCCTTTCAAAAACAAAGCTAAGTATAAAATAGATTTAAATTTTTGTAATAGTGATTTGAACAAGAAAGATATCTTAAAGTATCAGTTACTGGGGGTTTCACCCTTACTAACAAGTAGCTTTACTGTCATATATAAAATATCTTACATTAATTTCAGATGTTTCATATTTTTACTGTTTTCCATCTTTTCATAAAAAATATTTTTAAAAAAATGCATTTGATGTACAGGAAAATTATTTTCTGACTGAATCTAAGTGTTTAAAAATTATACTCGTCTGTTTTCTTTTTCGGTATCAAAATACAAATCAGTTGTAAAATGACTTTTGCTCTGGGTCATGAACTCAATATCCTTTTTTCATTTTAGTAACTCGTAAACGATTAGAAGAAAGATGTTTTTTTAATATGTATGCACCCTATACGGTATGTTGTAAGTAAATAAAATAAATAAATTTCCGTCGTATTGTTTCCCAAAGGAGAAAAAGTGCGTGATAAATCTTTTGCATTTATGAGCTGACAGCAAATAAAAACGTAATACATATTTCTTTAGAAATTCGTGCAATGTGCACCTGTAAAAGTGATGGAAAAAAAGAGTACAGGAATGATGGAACTTGTCACACCCATTCATAGATTTGATGTTCTATTGTCTGAACTTTTCTTTAATTAGTTCAAAAAGTTTTGAATACTGTGCTTCTTATCTTTTTACTTGCATTTAAAAAAACTGGAGAGCATTTTCCTTTAAATTTACTATTTTCAAAATGTGTATTTTTCTTTTCAAATTGTTTTTTGAAACCTATTATTGTTATTCCTGTTGTACTGCTTCGTCGTCGTTCTGTTATTGTTATTATTATTATTATTTATATTTATTATTATTGTTTTTATTAGTATTAGAAGTAGTAGTATTTATATTATTATTATTAGTAGTAGTATTTATATTTATATTATTATTATTATTATTATTATTATTATTTATATTTATATTATTATTATTATTTATATTTATAGTATTATTATTATTAGTAGTATTTATATTATTATTATTATTATTATTATTGTTATTTATATTATTATTATTCATTATTATTATTATTATTTTATAACTGTTATTATTACAAAAATTTTAAAAGTTTTTTTCTTTTGCTTTTGTTTATCCTTTGAGCATTACATTTAATGGAACAACAGTTTAAATAAATTGATGACTATGACTTTTAAAAAGAAAGAAAAAAAAAGAAAAGAAAAGGATTGTTGTAATTCATAAAATGTATCTTACAAATGGTTTATTTTGTCATAATAGGTCATCTGCTCATTTAACCCAATTGTTAAAAGTTCAACAGCAACACCATAATTTTATTACATGTTTAAATTTTGCAACCAAAAAACTTAGAAATACATTTTTTTTTTATCAACTTTCAATGCTTAGTTAGTAAGACATGTTATGGAAAAATGAACTAATCATTCCTAATGAGAAGCGTCGATCATTTACACATAGACATTTATGTATTTCACTACGTTTTTCTTCATATAATACAGTAAAACTTTCAATTATCCGTCACTCTTTTAACCTTTAGTTTCTATTATCTGTCAGTTACTAAAAATAGTATGCGAACAAAACACGAGTATAAATCGTATCGCCGTTATTTGTCGGTTTTTACTTGATGTATATAAACTGAAAAAGGACTAAAACGTATCTTAGAAAGCTATAGTTTTCATGCAATATGAACATTAGACTAAAAATTGCACCAGTAGTGCAATAAAAATCAGTAAATGTTTTGTTTTAAATGTTTAATGAAAGAGTTATAATAGTGTAATCAACTTCCAATTTTAATCTGGAATTACATCTATATTATATTTCCTGTACGATCTATACGATATTATGGTATTATATTGTTATATTATACTATACTATAAGTCCACGTCCCGTGAAAATTTGATCTTCTTCGCAGATCGCTGGCGTTGTCGTGGTGGGGGGATGGGAGGATGGATAATTGAAGTTTTATTGTACTTTGTAAAAGACTAAACACAATTAAAAACCAAGCTTCAATTATTTTGGTACTGATTAGCTTGTCCTTTTTTTTCATTTTACTTTTTTCTTCATTTATATACATTTATATATTACATTTAAAAACTTCGCTTTTAATCAAAAGCGAAGTTTTTGCTTCCATTTCTAGTTGTTCATTCTGCATAAATTTTCCTGGTGGTTTCATAACACCGCCAGCAAAAACAACTAGAAAAAAATAAGTATATTCTACACAGTAGCAGATGAAAGGGTTTCGTGGACATGAATGGTAAATATAGCTATCGATTTACAAAACCTATTAAAGCAAATAATTGTTATACCAATGACAAAATTTTACATTCGTACCATGTTTTCAATTCAATTTAATTTTGCGATACACTTTATGAATATTTAAACTTCAATAAAAATTTTTAATGTCTGTAAAATAGCCACCAAAAAGCAATCAGAGAACGGCTTCATTGGATTTCTAAACACTGCATTTAAGATTAAGACGTGCGAAGACGATCTTATCTTGATACTTGATGTACACCCTCAGCTTATCGGGAAAAAAAAAGAAATAAGGTGTTAAAACTCGTATTTATGCGCTATAAAATACTCGCAACAGAGATTTTCCATTAAACGAAAAACATCTTGAGTGGACGCCCTGTGTAGAGGCGCCGTGGTGGAACCAAGTCGGAAGATCTTTTGATTCTGTTGGCATATTTAAGCAAGCACAAGATAATCTACTGGCATCAGAGGGTTAAGTTAATGAATCCGCTAGTCCTGCTGTTGAAACAAATCCGTAACGTTTTTTGTTTCTTTTTTATTATTCAAGACCTCATAAATCAGGCAAATCGTTAGAAAAACTCGGCAGAGAATTAAAGGGATCGTTAACAAGACAGGATGCGGACGATTTAAGACTTACAGAAATGTATGATCTGAATATTCAACATACATGGCCGGTGGTGAAATTGGTTACCTTGTAAAGAATGTGATAAAGAAGGCGGAAACACGTTATGTTTGCTGAAGATATTGGATATAAGCGATATATCCCATCGTAACTGTTTTTCATCAATGACATTTACAAGACTCGCAAAGAAGCAAATGAAACAAATGGAATATCAAACACTTTATAATCACGATCAAATAATCAAATATGCTCTTATCTTCTGTGTTTTTATCTTAACTAAGACTGAAAAATGATTTCAAAGCTCATATTTATTTATAAGTAAATGCTATCAAACAACATATTTTGAATTTTATATTCAAGTTTCATTAATCATCACTTGATATTAACAGGCGATTGATAAAAGTTAATAACATTTTTTTTGTAATCGAAATTAATAAAAATTTTCCTCGACGTTCTTTTGCGCGAATAAAATTTCGAAAAGAGTTTTTTTTTATACAAAAAAGAAACACTTTTTAGCTGACACTTTCAGGATTTTTTCTTGTTCAAATCACAAGTACAAAGTTTTAAATCTATTTCATACTTATCTTTGTTTATGAAAGTATAGTAAAGATACATTAAAAATTATTATTGACAAAATTTCGAAAAATTATACTTTTTATTACTAAAAATTATTTTTTGTCATAAATATTGTCAATATCTCCAGTAATTGACAAAAAAACACCCTTTTTTATATATGTTCTGCTTAAAAAAACACCCTTTAAAAAAAAAAGTAGCTGAAAAATAAGTTATAAAAGGTAAAACAAATAAGTTACCACTAGATGACATTACTTTACAGAATTTTACAAGAAATTGCTTATTTGAGTTAGATTTCTGCTGCAGTGTCAGTTACTGGTTAGGTTTCAATAACTGGGGTGTTTCACCCTATATATGTTCTTACTTTTGCTAAATCAGAAGTTATTAGCGATTTTTTTTTCCTTTTTCCGCAAAAACTAAAAAAAAAAAAAAAACGATTTGTAGGTCGCTTATAAATAGACCCAAAAACCGCGAGGTACATCGACAGGTTACTTTCTTCCATGATCCTCTTCTCCGATGACGAATTTTCAGCAGATGGCTCTTGGTGTTCTGCTTAATATATGCACACAGGAAGCTCTTTGACTCGAGCTCAAATATTCACGACACTCGAACTTTCGCAGAGAGTGTTTGCTCATTTAGAAGAGGGGGGTTTCTGTGGGATGTGTACAAATGACGTACGTGAATTTGAGAAGTTAGACATGTTTGTTTTTAATTTGATCCCTTGTGTCAAAGATCTCCATCACGTAACTGTCTGGTTATTTGAATTATGGATTTTGGAAACTATGCATACTCATGAATCAGCCGTGTAGTAAGCTAATAATTTACCGGGTAAAAATTGATGGTTGCAGGTAGCTTTAAAATGATCTTCTATTCCGATGGTTTCACTGAAAAAAAAAAATGGGTTCTCAAAATTGAGTAAAAAGTACTGAATTTTAAATACGTCGCATACTCAAAATAGCTCCGATTCAAATGTTCTCAAAATTCAGGAACACGTGTACTAATTTTTTATTCAATGGATGTGTTAAAATATGAACCGTTATGTACTTATTTTTTATCTCATGGATGTATTCAAAGATGAACTATGATGTACTCATTTTTGGTCCCATGCATGTATCCAAATATGAACTCTGTGTTCTCTCTATTAAATATTCAATACATTTTTTTTCTTATTTTATATAATCAATAGTACCTTCTGTAAATATTAAATTTATGTAAATATTAAATTATGCACAGTATTTTAAATAATTTAAAAGTGCTTTAAAACAATGTTCTGGGTCATAAAAATATGAAGGTATATATACAAGATGGCGTCCAAGATGGCCGATTAGTAACACGTGGAAAAACAAAATTTTGGTAAAAATATGGGCTAAAAGACATTTAATAAAACACTTTCAAAACTAAAATAAGATAAATTGGGAAAAAAAATTATTCTTGTCAAGTGGGCACTGCCTGTAACACCCCCCCCCCCCCCCCTCCCTCCCGTTTATTACAGATTAAAGTAAAAATATACTAACATTTATCTCCCTCTCAAACATATAAACAAGAAACATTTAATTGGTTATTTATTTAGAAAAAATAGCAAAATTATTATCAAGATGCCCAAATCAAGTATTTTTATGACAAGAGCATTGTTTTCAAGCACTTTTGAAATATTTTAAAATACTGTGCATAATTTAATATTTACAGAAAGTACAGGTGAATACATAAAATAAGAAAAAAAAAGGTGTTGAATATTTAACAGAGCACTTATTTTCAAAGTTTACCAGAAAAATCCTGAATCTAATTTTCTTTTCACAAATATAGATGTCACTCAGTGCACAGACCGCCCCGGGACCGACTGCCTATGAGTATACGAAGCCCTCATATCAACAATGCAATATAACCTTACGCCATTATAATGGAGACACGAGATATAGTTCCTTTCGAGGAATAAAAATGTAATATTATTCCCTTATTTCCAAGGTATATTGGATTTTGTTCCTATTAATGAACATCTTTTATGCCACCATGACTGAAATAAATCATTATAAAGTACAAAATTATCGTTTCGCTTGAGTTTGATATCATGCTATGTTCCAAATTGAGAAAGAATAGTTTCATTTTTGATCCAAACATACTCAATTCGATATGAGTGCATCGATTTACTCATTTTTGAATACTTCATTTTTTTCAGTGTTAGAACGGATTGTGCTAGATGCGTTCTTTAGTGTCACAAAGTGTATACAGTGTATAAAAGTTCCTTCTATCTTTTAAGTTACAAACTTTAAAAAGTTATAGGAAACAGAATAACAAATCATCCTGCAAGCTACGCTCGCCCATCTCCATCCAGACCCCACAGGCTCTAAAAACACATTAATTTGCTCAGTTTTAAAAAGATTACCCGATTACGGAAGATTGAATGATATTATCACGACCACGGACGATCTTCTATAATCGGGTTGCCATTCATTTCTCTTTGACTCTGTAATTTTCCATTCCTTAAAGCCGCAGCCCCCACTGTCGCGATAGCTGCCATATAGTTTCTTGATTGATGAAGGAAGATTAGTTACACATTTGGAAATCAGCTTGTATAAAATGGTTAAGTAAAAAATGTCGCTGCCTCACGGACTTGTATAGTGTTTAAAAGAAAAGTTTTCTTTTAGACGCTATAAGAAAATCGTTTTAAGTACGAAGTTTTAAATATATCGTTTTAAATACGACGTAATTTTCACCATGAAATGCTTTTCGCATGTAATAATTTAATTATTTAAAGTTTTCTTTCTTTTTTAGTATTCACATGTAAATATATTTTCATTTTTCAATTGAAAAGTGTTCGGATATATTATTATTTGAGCTTTTTAATAATCTGGTAACAAGATAGGAAAATGGCTATTTATAATAACGCTTTTGATGATTTACTCTACAATTTATCATATGAAAACATATTGATAGTTTTCAGTTAACGGGATATTGTTTGCCACCAAACCTAAATATTGGCTCGAAATCTGAACAGAAACAAACATTATTGTAAATATGTTGAATCAAACCTTTTTTCTATTTATAAAATATTATTTGTGAATTATAAATCATCTGTATAATTTTAATTTTCACTATTTTCATTTATATATTTTACGCTCTGTCAATATTCTATGCCATCGCTCACTAAAAATAAAGGGGGAGGGGGGTCTTTTTTTAAGTTATTTTTTAATATTTTCTACGCACCATACTCAATGGTCTTTCATCTATTTTTAATAACGCATATTGTAGAAAAACATCAATGACGTAAATCATTTATTGATACATTTAAGAGCTTTTGGCTTTCTTTGAAATGCCTGTAAAACACGTTTTCCCGCTGAGATCTTATAGGGACAGTGAAGTCAACTTGATTTCTATTAATATTTATTTTTCGCTTTCAAAATCCTTTGGTTCATCAAAGCCTGATATTAACACAGACTGACAATCTACTTCTGATTTTTTTTCAAAACTTTAATACATTAATTAAAAATTATTAATTAATTAATATATTAATTAATATATTAATTAAAAACGCTCAATGTCTGTTCCAATTTACTTGTTTTCTATTCTTCAGTTACTTTTTCGAATTTGCCAGTTTGAAATTTATATAACAGTAAACATATGTGTTGGTTACATGTAAAATTGATAACTTCATTTACTGTGCTATTGAAATTATGGTAACATCCATGCTCCTCAGCGATGAAAGAAATTTCCGTTTTGTTTTCGTTTTTCTAATACATATTTGGAAATATTACGACATCATTGTACATGATGTATTTTTTTTCTACTAATCATTAGTTACCAACCAATGATTAATTTCATTAATTCATTGATTATGAACTAACTGCAATTTTTTTTAATGAGATTTTACCGTATGAGTTTTTAAATCAGTTGTTGATCCCGCATTTGTACTGAGTATATAAATAATATTTTGTACTTTTTGAGTAGGATAAAGTTAAACACAAAAGATGTATTTTTCTAAATATGCATTTATGCGTTTTCATATATCCATCTTAGGGCATGGAAAATATTTAATTTGGTGAGAGAGTACAGGAAGGGGGTGCCCCGAATGAAATCACAGAGTCTGGATCCCTCTTTAGCTTTGTCGTGGACTAGTGGCCAGGATCTTATACAACAACATATTTAAATTACATAGATTGCATTTACTTTTTATTGAAAAATGTTTTACCAGAATTTTTTTTTCCTTTTTGCCAAACATTACTTTACATGTACAGAGTTCCAAACAGCGTGCAGAACTAGTTTCATTATATTTAAACTAGTCGTTGGGGGCCACCGTAATACTTACCCATCATGGATATACATAATGTAAAATATTAAAATTAAAAATGTGTAAACTATTTATAAAATGCATTGCAATTCGAATAAAATCGTGGCTTGATGACGTCATAAACTTTAAAGGCTCGATTACTGAATTGCTTAAAAGAAACATCCTTATAACTCCAAAAACAATAATCCTATTAACTAGCGGTTTATTGCATCTGATTTAGCGTCTCATTTCCAATTAAAATATATCTTTGAATTGAAATTTGAATGAAATACAGAGTCATGAAAAATCTAAAAGTGTGGAAAATATTATTACAAATATCTCGGCAACTCATTATCCAATCGACTTCATGCTGTATGCAAAATTTATGTTTTTTTATTGTCTTTTATATTCACTCCTTAAATAAAACAATTTCGAAAATTTTATATACCTTTTATCAGAACGAATATTTCAAGAGTCCGAAAAAAAATAGTTCCGGTTAATCGAGGTTACTGAAATTCAAAAGGCTTCTTCCCATTGTTACATACTAAGTATATACCAAATTTCAAGAATCTATCTCAATTTTTTCGGGAGATAGAGCGTTTACAGACACAGACACACAGACGGACGGCAATTTTTTTTTTTTTTCTAAAAATATGTTTTACGGAATCTCCAGTGTCTGAAACGTGTAAATCCGTCAAAAAAAAAATTTCGATTTTCAACGATTACAAGACTTACCCTATACTACGTATGATGGGTAAGTAAAATGAAATTAGGTCAATTTTTCCTCATATGGTTACAAATTAGATTGTAGTATAAATCTTTGTTTCTCATTCTTTTCGGATAAATTTCTCGCCTCCTATTTTTACATAAAGTGCTGAAACTATGTATTGAGCATAGGCGCTTTGCTTTGTCAGTTTTCTTGCATTCTTAAATACACTGCAAAAAAAAAGTGCTGATATTACAGTATAATACTGTCCCCCCAGCTGCCAGTATTATACCGTAAAATTAACAGTAATAAGCAGTAAAATAAGCAGCAATACGCTACCGCGCAACTGGTATTATACTGTAAAATCAACACTTTTTTTGTAGTGTACAGGAGTAAAAAGGGTGTCCCAAAGACATTGAAATGTACTTTAATATTTTATCTGTTGGAGATACGCAGGCAATGTAAATTGCAAAAGTGTTTCAAATAAGGTAGGAATTAAGATTATGTCTAAGAAATACTCCTGTAATTAATTTTCAAAAAGTGTTATACGAAATTTTTTACGGTTCCTGGATCCTATACGTTATATTCGGGAAATAATTCCCCATGCTATGAACAAGTACAATAGTACAAATATCGTTATTTTACGACCAAAACTTGTTATGATACCTTGAATTTTATGGAGTTTCGAAGCTTCCCGGCACTAAAAACAGATAAGCGATTTTTTTGCGCCGGAAAGTTCCGAAATTCCATAAAATTTAAGATATCATAACGTGATGAGTTTTTTTTTTTTTTTTTTTTTTTTGCCTGTTGCACTTGTTTGAGCATGGAGAATTTTTTCTAAATATCCACTGCCAAAACAAAAAAAAAAAATTGTTGATATTACAGTATAATACTGACACCCCATCTGCTAGTATTATACCGTAAAATTAACAGTAATAAACAAGAAAATAAGCAGTAATAAGCTGCCGCGCCTGAAAATTAATGGAAGGACTATTTCAACAACTTAATTTTAATTCTTACCTTATTTTGAACACTTTTGCAATTTACATTGAATACGTATATCTAACAGACAAAAAACTAAAACGCGTTTCAATCTTTTTAGGCAACCCTGTATATTGTTAAGTATTTTATTTCGGAAGATTTATTATTCATTTTATTTCAGGCCAAATGTTTGTCCGTACAATGTGATGTCCATGGTGAAAGTTCGTAAACCATGCCTGAGAGCTTATACTCAAATTGAAAAAGTGAGAAAACCAAACTGCCCTTATTCCGATGAATGGTGCACCGATTATAAGCCCAAGTAAGTACACATTTTTCACATTTTAATGTTGTAAATCACTGCACTACTTCTGTTTTTGTATTAGTTGCATGTCTTTTAAAATGAACTATTTGTTGCATACTGTCCACCATACTGGACAAAAATTCTATTTTTTCCCTGTCATATTTACATATCATATTTACATCATTACATTTTATCATATTTACATATTTCATTTACAATTCCTTTTCAAAGCTTATGCTACTCTGTGACATCTATGCTTTCAGTAGAAAAATCGAGATAGCATCGCAACCAGGGTTCTCGCTGCCACTCGCCATTGCGCCAAATCACGACAAAATGTTTCGTTTGGCGAGTAAACGAACAATTAGACTCGCCAAATTGCGAGTACTGAATGTTTGCCTTTTTTCTTTATGTATGTGTGTGTGTTAGTACAGGCAACACTCTTATCCGTGTTACTGAACGATTTATGTTGCTTGCCATATTCAATCGCACCGTACCATTTAAACTAATTAATAACAAAATTAAACAAAAGCTATATTCAACAGTCGAATGTATATGATATAACAATAATGTCATTTCAGTATGTATTAACAGGGCTCAATAGGCAACAGTATAAACATCAATAAAAAGCCAAAAAATTCAAGGAAAAAAAAGGTTCTTTTTTTTAAATGTGACATATATTCTGTTGTTTACAATTTGAATTTTTCAGAATTCATTGAACGTAAATTTTAAAGTCCTGAGTATAATAGTTTCTATAGCTGATAGTTGAATTTAGATGAATAACTGCTCTACAAACAGATACAAAAAATTACGTTATTTTAGAATATAGTGAAAAAGGGGTACATTAAGAGTTAAAAATCCATTTTTCAGTGTTCCACGATGACTCTAGTTTGCTAACAGTTTTTTCATTTGGCTATTTTTGTTTGTTTCTGATTAGCCAAACAACTAACGTTGGGCAAAAGTCAACGAGAACACTGGTCGCAACAACGGGTAAATTAACTGGTTTAGATATAAGCAATATGTATGTCCCTTCAGAGTGCCGGCAAGTTGTTTCGCATGAACAACAATGTTTCTAAACCTACAATAATGTTACTTAAATGACATTTTGTTTATTATTTATTATTTTTAGACTCCTTGGTCTAGTGCATAATTGAAACACAAGTATAAAAAAAAACTTTATTTATTTTTGTTTTGGACTATTGTGGACAGGCTGTAATAATAATAAAATTATTATTAGTATACATAAAATATTTTTTTCTCATTCTGTGTGACTCTTTTAGTTAAAAAACGGGAAATCTAATGTTGGGGATTTGCCAGCTTTAAAGTATGCAACAAAGGGTTAAAAAAAAGAGAAAAAAGAAATTTTGTTCATTTGAAGCACATGCTCTTTTCCGGCGTTTTTATTACTTTTATTAACAGTTTGTACACTGAAGTGCCATTGAATTAGAGATAAACAGTATTATGAAAAAAAGATGGTGCTGTTGCCTTTTTCCTGCGCATGTGTAGACGCTGCTATACGATATATGTAGTTCGATGTATAAACCTCTACAAAGAACTATTGAAAGTTGCATGATGGTAAAAACTCGCGATTTAGACTGCTTGACCTATTATTTGTCTTCAATCGAAGACAAATAATAAGCGTTCGCCCCATAGGTCATTCAATTTCAGAAAGAGCTCAACCAAGCCGTTTTCTCGTACCAAAATATCAATATTTGGACATACAAGGATAGCGGAAAAGGGGATAGTAGTTGGGTAAGCTACAAATAATAGAAATGTTTGAATGAACTTGATTTTTTAAGATTCAGCTGTATCGTAGGCAGCCAGTGAACCAGTATCTTACGGACCATCCAATTGAATGATAGATGCATATAGATTGTCAGTTGACAGGTTGTGCAACACTAACTCCACCAATTGGACTTCAGGAACAAAAGATGAACCAGAGCACCACTTGTCAATGTGCGTTCTCGCGCTCAATGTTTTACATGGGCCAGAGCATACCGTGAATGGACCACTGACATTAAAGTAGAATGTCAGGAAGTGATGAGCCTCGAATACGGTTACGCTAGTGGTATGCTAAGAATACGGCGTTAAGTTTATGTAACCATAGATCCACCATGCCAGATTGGAAGTATGAAAAAATCGAGGCTTCTCAGCAATGACCGAATACTTTTGCCTTTGGCAATGTTTGTGACCTGTGGTACTTGTGTAAAACACCCTCTTTGCCTCTAATTATATTGACTGTAATCTGGCCGATCACTTTTATCTTTCTATGCTACTCTGCCACCCGGGTCGAAACTAGAAAGGATTATCAAGCATAATAACTGTTCTTTCGAAAGCTCCCGCTGACAATCACCTAGTTTGAGAAGAATTCCTCAGAAATCTGCTTACTGAAATGACCATCAAGAATCTCGGATTTAAATCATTTTCAACACCATTTGGATGCTCTTGAAAAGATTGTGGAACATGTTATCCCACATCAGTGTCTTTAAATGATTTATGGGAATTTTTAGCATATCTTTCAAAACAATTTAGAAGACTTGTTGAAATTATGCCACATCATGTGGCAGTCGTTTCGTTATCAAATCCAAAGAAGCAAAAACTCTTTTCTAATCATATGTTTGTAATTCAGTGGTACTTCAGAGAATTTTATAGTGCTTCTAATCTGCTTTTTGCGCGTTATTTACACAGATTAAACAATTTTCAAGCCCCACAAGATGATTTTAAACAAAATATGCATTCTGGAACGCTGAGTAAAAAAAAAAAATCAGAATGAACTAATTATTAAATCATTAAATACAGAATGCGCACAACTTTACCACAATTTTTAAATATAAATTTTCTATTTATTTAATCGCAGAAAAATATTAACATTCAAGGATGAACTGGTGACTATAAACCCTGCGTCTTAAATTATAAATAGAAATTTTCTAATCTCAAATAGTGGAGCCAGACTCTTTGGAAAATCCAAGGAGTGTAAGCACCTTGTAAATAGCAATTGACCTTGGCAATAATTAACAAATAGCAATTAAACTTCGTAACTCCCTGGTCAATGATTTTTCAAGTGTACCTTACATCTCACCTTTCTGGGTTGAGTTACTGTGTCATAGTGAATCACTTCCGGCTTAATCTGATTGGTGGATCATGCGTGATGAGTTTCTCGGTGTGTTGTTGTTTTCATTTGGGTTTCTCGATTCAATTTCATGTCTTTGGGGGGGATACAATAGTGTTTAATTTTATTTTATTGACACTGAGGATGTGAGTCCAAGTTACTCACGAAACGTACGTCTGTCCATTGTACTATGATATTGTATGTCAAACGTTGGTGTTTTTAGTGTATAGCAATTGACCTATTCCGTTAGCGTTTCTATTATCAATGAACGCAGTTTGATCGATCAATTAAAGTTGTCAGCAAGAAACTTTTTCAATTTTATTTTTATTTATTCATTTTTTCGAATGTTGAAAATTGAATATATATTCAAACTTCAAAAATCTGAACTTTGTGAAAATAAAAATTAAGATTGAGCTTAATAACCAAAATATAAAATTGCCGAAATTACTGTTACAAGTTAATGAAAAAGTAAGAAAAATATTGAAAAAGCACTAACAAAATTAAGATAAATAATGGCGTATGTTTATAGGTCGTGCATCCTGCCGATATGGATGTTTTGTGTCTGAAGAAATTTCGAAAAATTTTTATCCAAAACGTTCACCGTGGTTCATTTCAATTTTAATGTTCTCTTTTCAAGGTTTTTTTTTTCTTTATGTTTGATCTATTCTTTGTTCATAGTGTGACTTTTTTCTCTCCCTCTCTCTTTTTTTAATATAGATTTTACTCGTCTTTGATAGATGACAATCTATGAAAATTTTGTTCACATAAGTTTGCAGCTAAACTAATAGTCAATTTGAAATAAAAGTATATTTGATATTCTTCTATGATGAGCAATAGCTGCACAACTAGTGGCTGATTTTATTTTCATCCATGAAATGTATTTAGCGACTTGTGACATCTGTAAAAATTTAAAAGCTGTTACCGAATATCATTTAATTTTCTACCGAGAATTTTGCGTCTGAGCTGCATTTTTATTAGTCATTAACATTAATACAGCATTAATGTCATCCTAAGTTCATCATGAGGTTTATTTAACAACCCCGGTCGAAATCATGAACTATCAGTCAAAATTAATAGGAAATAAATACTTCCCAACAGATTACTGCTAATTTTTGTGAATTAATCAAACTAATTGAAATTCTTTGAGCGTAAAAAAATTTATAAATAGATTACTCCTTTGTTTTTCATGAAAATGTTCTCATGATCTCAAAATCCAACAGATATATATGCCCACGCAGCGTATATAAATTCATGTATTCATAAAGTAATTTATATTTTCCTGCCCTAGCTCTGGGAATTATGTTTATGAGTTTGATTATCTGATAATCTGCCTAATGTTGTTATACAGAGAATATTTAGTTGATTATGGTAAGTATTGATCAATCAAGAATCCTATGAACTAAGCAGTTGCCTTGTCGCTTCCACTCTTATAACAAGCCTTTATGTAGGATAGACTATCATAAATTTCTGAGGAGCACGCTTTCCCCATTAACTTCCTGGGTGGTAATGCATCTGGAAGTGCGCTTTGTTGTTGTTAAGGAAGGGACGTTTATTTAACTGGTGCTTCGATATGACTGAATTAAAAATATATAATGGTAAAATATCTATTAGTGTCAGTTACTATTTGCTGACGGGTATTAAGAAACAAAATATCTATATGTATGATTGTTACTTACGTTATAAAGAAGATTAAGCCTTATTAATCTTTGTTATGAACATCTAATAAGTTCCTAAGTTACGATAACACTGTCCTCATATGTATTCTGCATCCTAAATATTTTTAATTATCTGATTGCATGTATATAATATATATATATGATCGAAGACAAATTAAATTTAATATTTATCAATTTTGTATATGAATCAGCCGTATAATATATATACATATTTTTTATTTAGTCCGCACTATTAAAAGTAGAAAAAACTTTTTTTTTTCGGGGGGGGGGGGGGTATTATAAAAGATTTTTTTTTTTTTTTTACTAATCTAATAAATCTCAAGGTAGAATTCAACGAAAGAATGATTTTTCTCATCTGAAGAAATCAGGCACTAGAGAGTGCTTTTTGATTGTGTAAAATAGACGAATTTACTTTATAAATACTGCAAATTATTTCTAATTATTAGTATAGATTATTTTTGGCATTATAGTTTTAGCCATGAAAAGACTAATACGTTTCACAAGTACAAGTATCGAAACAAGCTACAAAATAAATTTTATTTATTTACCAATTATCAAAGATGTTTAATAGAGCAGAACGATATGATATTTAGTAAGGGTCTGTTTTTGCCATATTACCATAAGAAAAAAACTTTTGGTAAAATTTGGGTAAAACGTTTAGTAACAAATGCGGTAATATTTTCGTTTGCGTACAGGATATTGGAAGATGTAGCCTCATTTTATTTTTATTTATTTTTTAAGAAATGGGTTAAATGATCAGCATTTTTCAGCGTTTAAATGATCTCAAGTAAAATTTAATTTATTATAGAGGATTTTTAGAGAAATTGGTGTAATCAATAGCATTTAGAGCATAAACACAGTAAACTTTAGCTTATTCAAAAGCAATACAATGTTCAATCCAAAGCTGGTACATTTTGTTAATTTATCTGTTCATCTGAAGAGTTAAAAATGTGACTCTGCAAATATCTAATGATTTTTCTTTTTTTGTTGTTGTTATTATTTTCTTTAATTTTGCGCTTCAGATATTAACCAAAAAAAAAGGGGGAGGGGGGGGGAATCAGTTAAAGTGATATCAGTCAGAAAATCTGGTTATAAGTATGTGTTTAAAATATAAATTTGATACTTTTTAACACAATAGATGCATTTCTTGCAGCATAGTCTGGCAGTTTAATTTTTTACTAAAATAATGCAAACCACTCCAAAGATTATAATACATTAGCGTATCTCGTGTGAAATATTTTTAGCAGTGGAGCCTTTATTAAAAGCTACGAGTTTTTAAAAAATAAAATCAGCTGTGATGTTTATATTAACATCGTCGCTCTATTTCTTGCAGAATACTCTAATTCTTTTAGTTTTGGTAGAATTAATGTAGCCATTACAATTATTAAAATACAAATTACTCTGAAATAGTTTTAGCAAGTAGGAGAGACCAAGGCTTGTTGGTCCCTTTTTTCTTCAATATTTTTTATTTATTTTCTTTTTTTTATTATTAAAAAAATACTTTTTATTTTAATTTTTTTTTTTTAGTTCGGACAATCAGCGCACCTTAAAGCATAACCACGCAGGAAGAAATTTGAAAAATATTAATTAATAGTTTATATATGAAGCTCAGAAGGGCATAAAGTCATTGGGGGTTGGCCCACTAAATAGATTTCATTTTCGAATTGAAAACAGAAATGTAAAAGCACATAACATATCAAATGTAATTTTAGTTTGGTATATAAAGATACAAAGGATAAGAAAAGATGTTTTGTTCGACTTAACTACTGCTTTCATCGAAATATTTCTCATCATTACAATGAATGCAAACATAAAACATCATATCCACAGTGACATATGATTTGTGTGTCGAACATTGCACCTGGTATATTGAGTCCGCTCTTCTCCTGATTTACTATTTTCAAATGATTTAAAACAGTGAAAACATAGACCATACTCTTTGTCTTTTTGTTCTTCTTCACTGGATAGATCTACTGCTTCTTTCATTGATCTCTTGTTCAATTTCACTTCGAGAACAGCCAATTTCATTGTTTCTTCTGGAACCTTTCCTTGTCTGATTTTTTAACATAATTACGAACCATCTTGACATCTAGAAATGAGGCAGTAGCTCTCGCAGGGCATAGACAAAATTTAAATTGGATCCCATATTAATGCAAGTTGCTTTTGAAGAAATCTCAAATAATGTCACTTATAATTTTTATTAACAATAGAGAATACAATAAACTAATGCGATAATTTAATAATAAAGTTTCTCTAAATAAACTTTCGGAAACTTCCTAGCTTTCAAGAAACAACTAATCATCGAGTCTCTTTTACATTACACCGTTTTTTCATCAACTATTTACGCAATTAAAAAAAATATTTTTCTTTAATTCAGATAAATTATAAATTTTTGATTATATAAAAATTAGATTTTTATGGAATTTTAATATTACTTTCAATATTTTTATTATTATTTTATAAAGCCGGGCTCCTCCGATTTAAGGGCCTAGACATTTGTCTTATTTGCCTATTAGTTAATACCGCCCTGTCCACTAACACACTTAATCAGGGCCCGCTTAAGACTTAGAAGTAGGGGAAGTCCGACGTCACACAGCCCCCCCCCCCTTTTACTCTGCCAATTAAGCTTCAACAATTTGAATTGTACCATCAAAATTTCAAGTAAACAACACTTTTAATATTAAACTAAAACTAACTACCTATATACACAGACTTGCCAAGTCTCCGGCTTTTTTAATACCAGTATTTTCTTAGAGAAAATATTGTTCTTTTGTTTCGCAGAGTGCTTTGATTAGATAAAACAACAGTTTTTGCAATAAAATACTGGTATCCAAAAAGCCGGAGTCTTGGAAGCTCTGTATACATATAAAAAATATTTTATTATATACATAATTATACATAACGAATTAATTTTTTAAATGAATTTACAAATATGGAACAGGTGCGAATATTTGAACTGCAAAATATATTTTATGCTTTACAAATTGCGAGATTTGCCAGAGCTAAGAACAATGCAGGGACAACAAATATTTGACTCAAATTTATGCTTGGCTGCAACACAATTTTGCTTCTATTTTATAAACACATAAATTTGGTATCACTGAATGCTAATTACTTTCCTGATTATTTAAATAACCTAGGTTATTTAAATAATGGGGAAAGTAATTAGCATTCAGTGATTTTATATAATTTCTCCACTCTTTAGGAATATAAACAAAATATAACTGTACAGATTAAATTTTCTGTTATTTTTAGCACGTTTGAAATTGAAATGTAAAACATAAGAAAAATGAAAATAAGTTGCATTTACTTAATCACTGTTTTTATACCATTTATTATATCAACAGAAAAAAAAAAAGAGTATAAATGTGTCAGTAATAGTCTGAGGGAAAATTTAGTAGCTATAATAAAGAAAAAAAAAATTTTTTTACCCTGACTGAATTTTTTTTTCTCCTAAAAATTACTTTTGAAAACTAAATTTGGGGGTCTTTTTGTATTTCAATGGGTAAGATCGGGCTTCACGGGGCTATTCTGTAAAAGGCTCTGCACTTAATTAAGGAATTTTATTGACTTTTATAGGCTTATGAATGTAGAAAACAAACTCTTAGGCTGCGAGGCGGATTAAATGGCCCAACTTGCCCCATATCACCGTTTTGGTATTTGATCGCCGTATCAAAATATTCTGTTAATATTTTTAAAATTCAGTAGGTAGAAAATAAGCTTTAAACAACGATCTTTTAGATTGGTATTCACCAAAGTGAAATTTTAATTAAGAAACAAATCAGAAACGATTATTTATAAGTCAAATAAAAAAAAAAACTGAGTGAAAATTTGAAGTGGCTTTCGTTTGATTGCTTCTTCACTGTTAATTCTGTTGTGGGTGAAAGTAGACGTGATAAGACACATGTCACTTAGCTAGTAATGCTATCCACCAGATAGTTTTAAAAAAATCGCGGATGAGCCAATGTGCCCCTATGGCCAACATACCCCGGTCTCCCCTATAACCATGAAAGTGTAAATAATATTACTGAAGATATTCTTCTACATGTTTCTTTTCTAATGCCCATTGTAGTATGACGATGTGTATAAAAACGTTTAATAAATAGGTGCAATTTTTTTGTTTTTTGAACTTTGTTCAGATATATGTTAGCAGGACAGCTGAAATGTGTGAAGTTGGAAAATTAAGTTCATATAATAGCTTTAAAAAAATAAAACTTTAAATAATTTATAAGGAATAAACTGACTAAATATTAATTTTTATTTATTTTGTTTATTTCAGGACAATGTACTATACTAGTTACACGCACAAACTAGAACCCAGATATCACACTGTATATAAGTGTTGCCTTGGATGCTTTGCGGTAGATGCAAAAGGTTGTCTCCATAGTAAGTATTTGTAAAATGTTTTACACCTCAGGTGCATTCTGACTTCATTTCATATGTATTAAATTATAACTTAAAATGCTTTTTTTAATGTGCGTATTGTTATGTATTCTGCAATATGAAATTTTTCACCTGAAGATTTAATTAACACATCTTACGCGGGAAACGTGAAAACACGTCTTTTGGATATATGTAATTCAGCCTATGGGCGGTACTTTTGCATTTTATGTGTTACATTATTTCTCAAAACACATACACAATATCCGTATTTTTACAATTATACTACTATGCATATAAATACTTTGATTAGAAACAATACCATTTTTATATACATTCATTTATTATAAAAACACGAACAGGGAAAATATTTTTATTATATAACGAAATATGTTAGAGTAACGCCCACAGGCGGAGCTTCCTGTTTGAAAGATGAATACTAGCCGCTAAAGATGTGTTAAGATAACACTGTATTGGTACCTACGAAAAAAATGAAATTTTTACATCAGCCTCAATTTTATTACATTTGTAATGCATCAGACGCTTGGAGGTGAATTTCAAACAGAAATCTTAGCTACAGTTCTAAAATTCGAAGAATAAAGCTGCTTAGGTTATTTCTCTTTTTTTCTTCTTCTTTTCTTTGTAATTACAATTAACAAAGTACGATTCTGAAAGAAAAAAATGGAAAAACAATAAAGAAAAAAAAACACCCCATATTTATCAAGGTTTTAATAAAATCCTACATTTAAAAAATAATAAATGAAATAACAACCTTATTTTGTTACTATAAATCCTAATTCTAGCTGCGTCCCGATTAATTTTCAGATAAATGCGGTAACTCGTAATAGCTTTACTTGTGAAAAAAAAAAAAAAAAAACTCAGTACTTCACAACTGACTGGTTGTGGCTGTAAATGTGATAAAAGCTTTTTTTAAAACACCGCATATCTAATGAAAGTTGTGACAAAATCATGCATTTAAAAAATCATAAATGCGATAATTGCCTTATTATGCTACTGAAAACTCTACATCTGTTCCCATGTTAATTTTCAGGTGAATGTGGTAATTCGTCTCCGAATAGCTCTTCTTGTGAAGCAAACCCAACTGCTCAGCTGACTGGTTGTGTCTGTGAACGCGATAAACGCTTCTCTCAATACCGCAAGTGTCACGAAGGTATGTATTGTATTTCTACAATTACTAGTGCTTTATTTTTTAAACGAGCTTGACAAGGCAGAAAATTGCGGAAAAAAAAAAAAAAAAACATATTTTATCTCTCATTGTCGTTATTAAAAGGTCGAAGCTCAAACCAGTTATACGATGCTCATATTATTTATAAAAAATATTGCGATACATACTTACACATTATGTGTATTTTTTAAGCTGCATGTTAACATAAAATCTTGGTCAGTCAGTTTATTGCTGTTTCTTTTAAAGGTGTCGGTTCAGCGATCTTCAAATATGCCAAATTTTACAACAAGAAAATCTCTATTAATATTTTTTTAAGGAGTTTTTTCTCATTATGCTTTTTTTTTTTTTTTTTTTTAATATTAATCTGCTTTCGAACAAAGGAAAAACTTAAAAATACCGTAAATATGTGTTCAGATCGCAGCTTGTTTATACTGCAGTTTCTTTAAATATATCAGTTCAGAAATCTTGAAATATCGCAAGTGTTACACTAAGAAAAAACTCGAATAATAATTAAAAAAAAGAGCTGTGCTCATTGTTTTTTTGTTTTTTTTTAAAGTTAAGCTGCTTCAGTACAAAGGAAAGCACTTTCTAAAAATACTATAAAATCTTTATCAAATGTGAAGTATATAAAATGTGAATTTTCAGTTTCTTTTATTTTATCAGTTCATCAATCGTCCTTATTCTCAGAAATTTATATTTCATAAAAAATTATTTTATATAAGTTTTAAGGTATATGTCTTGAATACAAATACATTTGATTGTTGAGAGTTTGTTTATTATCAATTGCATACAAAAAACTGCGAAATTTTATAAGAAAAAAGGGATAATAATAATTGTGAAGAAATTTCAACTGCTCAGCTGACGGGTAGTGTCTGTGAACGCGATAAACGCTTCTCTCAATACCTTAGGTGTTACAAATATCCCAAGTGTTACAAAAAGAAACACTCGAATAATAATAAAAAAAAAACTGTGCTAATTTTTTTTAAGTTAATTTGCTTCAGTACAAAGGGAAAAACTTTCTAAAAACATCATAAAATATTGATTTCTGTCTCCTGTCTTCTTGTCGATTGTCCTACCTCTAAATGTTGAATCCTTAATATGTTTCATCTCTGAATCCCCTGCTCTATAATATCTACTATTTATTAGGAATACATTTATGAAAAACAAAGACAGGTATGTTCTTATTATTTTCAATGCGGATTTTTGAAATTGGTTATTTAGATTAAATCTAAAATAAATATGGTTATAATCCTTTCAATTTCGTAGTAAGCAATATTAATTTAAGCAGAGAGCAGACGAAAAGAAATTCTTTTCTTTTCTTCAGGGAAGCTCTAACGTTGCCGTGGGCAGAAGAGAAGCATGTAACATGATGCGCAACACTATCAACTCATCCACTACAGTCATAAATTTCGAAAAAAAGTTGTCGAAACATTCATTAGAATTCAATAATAAAAGTATAAATGCGTCCAAGCGTGTTGCAGCAATGGAAATATAAGCATATGTTGCATGCTCGTTATCACGACAACTAGTTTCAATGCAAAAGAGTTTTAAGCTTATTTGATGCATTTGACGACATCTATTAATATAATTTGTAATATGAGTCATAATATATGCTATAAATGTTATGCACGTATTATTGATACACACACCTACATGTTAATTTGCTTTTAAGTATCCGATAAGTTGTTAACAGCCGGATTACGTCTGTTCCTTGAGAAGTGTTGTTTAGTCGATTGAATAATCCTCATTCAACTGGAAATTGAAAAAAAATGTGGTACGTAGACTGACAAAAAGAAATAGATCTTATCTTTAATGGTAGCATGATATTCAAAATATGCAACAAAGGAATGCGCTTAACTTTAACACACACACTGTAAAAATATGAGAATAGAAATAGTGGGGAAAAGAAGTATTATGACATTATAAAATAAGTTAAAATAGGCCAAAATTTAAAAATATGAGACATAATTATTATGAAAATACACCAAAGAATGCCAAACTTGAAAATGATAAATATAATTAAGTAATAAGATGTTTTATAAAGATGGGTAACATAAATACAACAGATATATATGTGTGTATATATATATACTCGCACATTTTTCAACCGCATATGTTAGAGAAAATGATTTAATTAAAAGTATATAAAAAGTGTATAATGTTTACTTAAAAGTTTCATATGCAATAATTTCAAACTTTTAATTCTAATTCAACCTATGAAAGCATGTACTAAGCCTTTTAAGATTTATCGAGAATAGATGTATCAAACAAGTGGAAAGTATTACTTGCACATTGTGCTATTTGAGCACAATAAGTTGTCGGGTGAGCCAAGCAACTTTAGATGAATCTATTCGTTGACTATAACGTGCCAACCAGAATCAGAAATTAGCAGAATCTAGTTTCTGATTAAATGTTGCGTTTTTTTTTTTTTTTTTTTTTTCGTAATGTAACAAACTGTTTCAAAACCACAATCCTTCTTCTCATGGCCAGAGTATATATGTAAAAGAATGTTATAGAATTGAATCTTATAGTTTCAGTTAAACAACAGAAGAAAACTGAAACTTTTTTCTTTGCCGACGTTTCATGTATATAATTCTTGCAAGTTTATCTTAATCTCATAAGTAGCATTCTATTTATAGTTTAAAGTTGAATAATATAAGATTAAAAAAATTACTTTATAATTTCATTTAATTTACATTGATACAATTTCATTTCATTTACAATTCCATCTTATAGTAACTGTTATTTAAGTATTTCACACTTATCATTTCTATTTTGAAATGCAGAGCATTAATAAACTGACGCTAACTAAAATCCATCTTCAACGCTAGTTAACAACCGGAACGTCATGGAATTTGGTAAGCTGAACAATGAATACATGAAAAACATCATTTAACCAAGGCAAAAGATCAAAAAAGTCACCAATACATGTAAATGTGACAGGGATGTAGTGAGGGATATATAGCGGTATACGATGTATACTCTCTGGATTTTTTAAGGAGCTCCATATACCCTGTGTTTCTCAAGTAAAACTACGCCGAATACTATCTATGGTATACCCTCTGCCTATAGCATATACCCTCTGTTTTTTTTTTACGACTATGCCACTGAATGTGACACTTTAAAGTGATTAAAAAAATGGACAGACAAATTAATAAAATTATTAATCTGAAAGTAACGTTATTTTTTATTCGGCAGTTTTAAGGTGATACAATTCTAGGCGGGAAGAGCCTAGTTTGTGTGAAAATAGGTTTAATCTCCGCAAAGAATTTTCCAAAGCCAATAAGTTTCTGCTATTAAACGACAGACCAAATGTCACTCTTCTGTCATAATTTGTAATTACAGAAGATCGTTTGTACTTTATGGAAACGATTCTCATAGCTAATTTCTATGCATAAATTCCATATTACTGGCGATGTTTTAATTTTATTATATAGCCTTGAGTCCTTGACTCTATTATATAGCTCTGTCTCAAATTTTCCATGGGAGTAGAATTTTTCTCGGTACAGTTATGTCAATTTTCTCCCTTTCCTCTGGACGGCCTTCCAATATCCTTTCAATGTTCATGGATGGTGTCTTCCCAACACTCGTTTTAACAAGGGAAAGCACAAAAGTTCCCATAGGGGGCGGGAAAATCGAGAGTTGCCAACCTCCCGATTTTTTGAATACCAGTAAAATCTAATAAAAATTTTCGCCTTACTATATTGCAGAAATTGTACGATTAAATAAAACAAATATTTTTACATAGAAATATTGGTATGAAAAAAATCGGGAGGTCGGCAGCTATGCATAGGGAAAGCATGAGGTGATTTTACAGGTATTTCTTCAAATAGGACACAATTTATTCCCTTGCGTGATGCTTTTTTTGCTAAGTATAAGACAATGGATTTGGAAGTGTAACTGGAGACTTTGTCTATATGAAGCTCGACATTATTGGTGTATTTTCCCCATAAAACTGGAAATTCTTCTTGGAAAATGGGTTTTAAAATGTTTCGGTGATAGTAGAGTGAATTATTTAAACTTTAGTCGGTGCTTTTTTTAGTTTTAATTTACTTTCGTAACAAAATTTAGCAACAATCATGAATCATTTGCGAAACTTTTCTTCATATTGAAGAACGTAATTCGTTAGGTTATTTACTTCCATTGATTTTGTTTTTAAATACTCTTTTATTTAAAAAAAAAAAAAATCAGTCATTGAAATAAAACCATGCTTCATCCAGTGATACAAAATGCTTCTATTTATCATCAGCTA
Source organism: Maratus michaelseni (assembly GCA_963931845.1). Taxonomy (NCBI): domain Eukaryota; kingdom Metazoa; phylum Arthropoda; class Arachnida; order Araneae; family Salticidae; genus Maratus; species Maratus michaelseni. Next base: position 179,512,755 of record OZ007590.1, on the reverse strand, counting down.
GGTATTTCTTAAAGCAAGCTCTAGGAAAACGTTATCCTTGAACATTGAAAAGATTTTGGAAAGTCTACCAGGAGCTCTGGGAGAAAATTAATCTGACTGTACTAAGAAAAGATTTACTAAGATAGAAAATTCTAGCAGGAGCCATAGCGGAAGCCAAGAGTCAATGTTTTCCAACAGAGTCAAATTATCGCAAAGAGTACAGCATTTATGCGTAGAGATTAACTGTGAAAATCGTTTCCATAATGTGTGAACAATCTTCTGTATAGTTTGCGAATGCGAATGTTTTTGTGCGGAGGGAAGTGAGTGTCCGTAGTTCTTCGTCCGCAGGCGTTCCAGAAAACTCATGAGAAACTGTTGTACAACCCCATGGGCACTATTATTAGCGAAAAACTCTGTGTCGTTGCATATACATATATCAAATGTAATTTCTGTTCTGATACTGGTTTCTATCCTCTACTACGTCAGGTAATTAATGATCTTGTTTCTTCATACTTCTGAATTCTTGTTTTTAATGAGTTTGTATGATACTTGTACAGGCTGTATCGGGTTCTAAACTCACGGACAGCGGCCGCTGCGTTGCTCTGGTAAAAGTAAAATGATTTCATGTATTCTATATTTGAATAGCGGACAATTAGGGAACATGGAATTTGTCCGCTTTTTTGAAGTAAAAACATACAAACAGTGTATGCGTGGGGATTGAAAAAATTTCCTATAAACAGAGGTGTCCGTTGTTCGGAAGTAACCGTCATGGGGATTTCCCCGCATCAGCAAGAGTTTATAATCTAAACATTTATTTGAACAATTCCTTTCCATTTTTAGCCCAGATTAATTTTTAACACTTACCAACATAGTTGAAAAGTATTTATGAATTTGGTTGGCCTGTCCTCTGTCTGGCATTTTATCTGTCCCTTCTCTAACTCTCGTAAATATACTTGGATTGCCATGTAATTGATATACGTTATTGAGATTAACCATGGCATGTTCGGTATTGAAAATGAAGTGTGTAGCATTTATAGTTCATTTACAGGAGCAGTCAAATGTATTCCGTTACATTATGGTCTTTGGGGAAAAATCATTTGTGGTACATTTTAATAGTGTTACACTATTTCAAACATGATGACGTTTATATACATTATTGAGATGTACTACAAGATGGTTGAAATTGAATATGTTAAGCGTAACACTTACAGTTCATTTACAGGGGCATTCAAAATAATTCTGTTATATTATGGTCCATGGGAAAAATCGTTCACGGTGTATTTTAATAATGTTAAACTGTTACAAACATAATGAAATTGATATGAGTTTCTGAGGCGCATCAAAACATGCTTTCTGTAGAATATGGGGTGCAAAGCATTTCTCATTAATTTACAGGGTCACACAAAAGAATTCGATTATATAATGGTCGATGGAGAAAAACTATTTGAATCGTATTTTAATTATGTTGCACTATTTCAAATAAGAATTTTCAACTGTGTTATGTGTTTTCTTATTAAACTAAATTTTAGCATACTATGTAGAATTTATACAAATTTATAGATTATATACAGGGCTGTACAAAAGAATTGGAGTATCTTTCTGGCTATTGGCGGTAATTGCTAATATCTGGTTTTCAAATGTGTTATGCATTTTCTAAAATGTATACTTAGGTATATAAATACTCATCAAACACTTGCTTCCAACGTAAAATTATTTAATAAATATGAGTTACTTTTAAACTACATATATATAAAATAAACCTCGACGTTTCGGTTAATCTTTATAACCATCATCAGGAGAAAAACCTTCATAAATATGAACAGCAAAAATTAAAATGTGTTACATGATTGAGTCACAATATTCAATCTGCCAAGACGCTCAAATAACGGAAAATTAAAACAACATATTCAAAATACGCCTGGTGGCGCCCTCTATGAATCAGAAATGTAACTGGAACTTATGTTCGACGGAATTAACGTTTATTTTAAAATGCATTTCCATATGGCAGGAACCGAAAATGATGGGATATCGTTGCAAATTTCATGTTTCCTTAGTGAAATTTCTATAGATTCACGGATGAAGGCTTTAAAGGGATTGTTTTGTCTGGAAATAACTTTGACGTTGTTAAAATCAATAAACCTAACCTGTCCGTTAGCAAAAGTTCTTGATAAGGCAGTGGAAAATTTATTGTATTTCAAATCTCTCTTATGTTCTTTAAGTCTCTCTACGATGCGACGTTTTGTCATACCAATATATGCAGAATTTGTACCATCGGTCCATTCAAATGGAATTTCATATACCCCAGATAAACAAGTGGCTGATAATGGGTCAATGCTTCTATTCAATAAATTAAACAACGTTATAGAATTGGATGCCACCAGTTGTATATTATATTTCTTGAAAACTCTCTTTAATCTTTCAAAAAGAATGGGGATATATGGAATTTTTCTGTAAACCTGAGTAACTTTAGGAGAAGAAACTACTGTAACCCTGTATTTATCAATTAATTTACGAATAATGTGCGGTTTATATCCATGTTTCATACCTACATTAATAATATAATTAAGTTCTTCTGCTAAGAATTCTCCTGAACAAACCAAAAATGCCCGACGTACAAACGATCTAAAGGCTGCAATTTTGAAATTCCAAGGAGAGGCTGCGGTGACCGGGATAACACAATCTAATTTCATTGGTTTCCGGAATATTTTTTAAGCAAACTAAAGGGGCACCAATGGGATCCCCTATTTCCAGTATACTAGCTGAATTTAAATTAAGACCATTAGAAGAACATATTTTTGAGAAGTGTAATCCTAAGCCCACCTTATGGTTACGTTATGTTGATGACATTTTTGTGGTTTGGGATAAAGGTAGAGAATCTTTATTCGAATTTTTTGATGATATCAACCACCTGGACAATAATATTAAATTTACGATGGAATTAGAGGATAATAATTCGCTTCCGTTCCTTGATGTTCTTCTCCTTAAAGAAAACAATAGTTTAAAACGAAAAATTTTCCGGAAACCAATGAAATTAGATTGTGTTATCCCGGTCACCGCAGCCTCTCCTTGGAATTTCAAAATTGCAGCCTTTAGATCGTTTGTACGTCGGGCATTTTTGGTTTGTTCAGGAGAATTCTTAGCAGAAGAACTTAATTATATTATTAATGTAGGTATGAAACATGGATATAAACCGCACATTATTCGTAAATTAATTGATAAATACGGGGTTACAGTAGTTTCTTCTCCTAAAGTTACTCAGGTTTACAGAAAAATTCCATATATCCCCATTCTTTTTGAAAGATTAAAGAGAGTTTTCAAGAAATATAATATACAACTGGTGGCATCCAATTCTATAACGTTGTTTAATTTATTGAATAGAAGCATTGACCCATTATCAGCCATTTGTTTATCTGGGGTATATGAAATTCCATTTGAATGGACCGATGGTACAAATTCTGCATATATTGGTATGACAAAACGTCGCATCGTAGAGAGACTTAAAGAACATAAGAGAGATTTGAAATACAATAAATTTTCCACTGCCTTATCAAGAACTTTTGCTAACGGACAGGTTAGGTTTATTGATTTTAACAACGTCAAAGTTATTTCCAGACAAAACAATCCCTTTAAAGCCTTCATCCGTGAATCTATAGAAATTTCACTAAGGAAACATGAAATTTGCAACGATATCCCATCATTTTCGGTTCCTGCCATATGGAAATGCATTTTAAAATGAACGTTAATTCCGTCGAACATAAGTTCCAGTTACATTTCTGATTCATAGAGGGCGCCACCAGGCGTATTTTGAATATGTTGTTTTAATCTTCCGTTATTTGAGCGTCTTGGCAGATTGAATATTGTGACTCAATCATGTAACACATTTTAATTTTTGCTGTTCATATTTATGAAGGTTTTTCTCCTGATGATGGTTATAAAGATTAACCGAAACGTCGAGGTTTATTTTATATATATGTAGTTTAAAAGTAACTCATATTTATTAAATAATTTTACGTTGGAAGCAAGTGTTTGATGAGTATTTATATGTTAAGTGTGCAACGTAAAGTCCGGATTAATTATACTTAGGTATTTTTACCTTATTAAATGGCGAAGTTTTGTTAAAATATTGTGAAATGTTGGAAGTGTTTCATAATCTATGTTTGACGCATTATTTTTCTTTCTTGTTGGTATTGTATTCTACTTAGTCAAACAATTTCATTGAAGATTGTTATATGTGTTTTATTATAATTTTTAAAGACTTAGGATACAAAAGTACCACTACTTTGGGTACTTTTTAACTGTACTTCTTTGGGGTTGGATTCCTCTATCCCATGTAGTTAGTTACCATATTAATTTTCGTGATATTCTGGTTATTAGGTCAAGCTATAGTTAGCATCGAGTAGCATCATTTTTTTTTGTCCACCCTGTATATTAATAATGTATGTTGCATTTATCCAGAATAAAACCTTAGAAATACTCATTTTTATTCATTCAATTTTTCATTAACACATTTCCTTAAAGTTTAGGGAAATAACTCGACTGCTTAAATGCTGCATTTTCTAATAAGACTTCAAAATATTTTATCACATTTCTCTCACATGATAAATGCAAAAGATGATTATATATAGATGATACAAAAGTTTCCACAAATCATCCATCGTTTATGCAATGCTATTTAATACATATACTTTCATTAAATTTGCAAAACATTCCACCACATAATTGTGCCGTAAAACGAACATTCTTTTCTTTGTGAACATTTTCTTTTAACGCAAATATCCAACGCTGTACAGATTAATCCAAAAAAGCTTAGAGCGTTTTTTTTTTTTTTTTTTTTTTTTTTTTTTCTGTCGTTGTTGTTCTTTAAAAAAAACTAAAATTGTACGATTAAAATTTATTTTTCTTCCTTTTTTTTTTTTTTTTTTTTTTACAATCGGGAAATGAACACCATATAGCTTCAATGGATGGGGAGAAAACGGTTGTTATGTTATTAAATAAATTTTAAATATTGGTTTTGTCTCTTTTAGTTTAAAGAGAGTGAAACTGATGAGAATAAGAAGAGATGAAGCTTCGGTGGCGATTGTTATAGCTTTGTCGTTCCCATTCAAACGTAGATTCATTTTCATATTCACACAATAAATCACATAGAAAGTGGCTAATATTGAAGTTGAGCAATTAAATGACCATCATGGCATAATTTGTCAGCTGATCAGCAATTATTTAGGAACATTGTTTGAAGTTTAGACAATAATTTAACTTCTTCAATTTAATAAACTTCTGTACTCGACTTTTCGGCCCTTTTGTCACAACTGTATTATTGAGTTGGTCTACCTGTTGGAAATTATTCAGGAACGAAAATCACACAATTTTACTTAACAAAGAAACAGTAGTAATGAGTTATCACACTGCGTGTTGTATTACTAAATAAAGCACATTATTAATCTTAATAATTTTATTTATAGACTGAGTTTTCGATTTTCGCATGTGGAAAAATTTGCTTCCAGACAAATACTTTATCATTTAATAAATAGAAAAATATTCTAAAATTAGAACAAAATTCACCTTTATGTAAGATTTAAAATATACCATTAAAATGGATCACAGTTTGTGTAATTACTAAAATAGGTGTAAAAAAAATAATAAAAGGTTCTAAAACATTAAAACCATTTCAAGATGTTAAAATATCCATCCGAGTCCCGAGCGCTTTCAACCAGAAAACCTGGCCATCATCAGAGGGTGGAAATGAGAAAAAATTCTGTAACGTCCGGAATGTAAGCTGTTTAAATGTTTTTACACCTATTTTAGTAATTACACAAACTGTGATCCATTTCAATGGTATCATATTTTAAATACTTAATCGTTAAATAAAATATTTAGTATTGAAAAATTTAATCATTCAAAGATGTTTTATCTGAAGTATATCAGTATATGTGGGAGAAAAATACTGTATACTTCACTAGCGTCCATAAATTAATGAGCAAAAGCAATATCCTAATTTTCGTTCACAAAAGTACATTGGGAGTGGTCAAAAGAAACTGATATAAACGTTAGTTGTAACAAATGGGTATCACCCCAATAGCACAGCTAATATATGTGGGAGAAAAATATCATTGTATACTACACTGGTGTTCATATTTTAAGAGAAAAACACAAAATTCTAATTTTTGTACACAAAAGTACATTGTGAGTGGTAGAAAGAAACTGACATAAACGTCAGTTGTAACAAATGGGTATCATCTTCAATAGCAAAGCCACTTGATAAGACTTCACTGTGATGTCACAAATGGTCACAAGTGCTACTACCACAGCGGTGAAATGATGTTTGTAATATATTTTTGATATTATTCGTCGTATTAGAACTCTCAGGTGACTCGACAGTGAAGTCTCCATAACTATTGCATTGTGACGAGTTCCAAGTGACGTTAAAATTAAATTAACTAAGTGGCTCTCGGATGACCGTCATTTTGCAAATATACTGAGAAGTCATAATAACCAATGCTTCGTAAAAAGTCACCAGGTAACTTCATTTTGACGTCATTTGGGGACTCGTTCTAAAACAACGATCGTGATGACTTCACAGTCGAATCACTAAACAATGATCACCTTAGAGTCATCAGTCGATTTCATTGTCACATCACCTGGTGACTCGTCGCAAAGCAACGGTCACGATTACTTCATTATAACGTCACTTGTTGATTTGTCACAAAGCAATGGTCACGATGACTTCACAGAGAAATCACCAAATGACGATCACATAAAAATCCTAATGAAACTAATAAAAAAATATCACATTTTGGCACCGTGACTGTGGCACTTGTGACTATTTATGTTGTTAAAGTGATGTCACATTGACTGGCTGTGCTATAAGGGAATACTTATTTGCTGTACCTGCCGTTTTTCTTAGTTTCTTTTGACTACTCATAAGTCATAATGAACTTTTGTAAACGACCATTAGCATTTTTGCCCCTTGTATTTGCCCCTTAATTAGCGATAGTGTATTATAGAAATGAAAAAAAAAATTATACTAAATAATCTATCAATTAAAAAGCATTGAAGTATAATCATAATATATCACAATGTAACATATGAAAGTTTCAAACGTCATTATAAAAAGTATTAATTACAGGATACACTACTTTGTTTGTTTGTTTGCGCGCGCATGTGTGAGTGTGTGTGAAAATGTTGCAACATGATAAGACTCATTTCTTCGTTCATTCTTAAACAATATATTGCTGACACTAATTTAGTAAAATACAAAAAATTTTAACGTTTTGAACAAAATGCTGATATTTTATCGTATAGTGTTTGCCTACATTCGTATATTGTTAGCCTACATTCGTATATTGTTAGTCTACATTCGTATATTGTTATATCCAGAATATGGATTGCCAGTTCGTATTCTGGCGTAAAAGGTAAACAAAGGTAAAAGACTTTAGAACCTCTGTCACTTCACATCTGCCTCACCTTTGACAATCTGTCATTTTCGTAGAAACTCGGTGAAGAAATATGATCAAAAAGAAATAGTAAAGAAATAGCGGTTTGTCGATCTCCAATTCATTTATTACCATTTCCGTTCATTATTTTATTATTATTATTTTATTTTTTATCATTTGAGAGTGTCTGGAGCCGAAACCTGTTGTCAGTATCCGATTTGACGCCGGTGCCTGATTGATTCAAATGGGTGGTTAGCAGGAATATATCTCATTCTCCCGTATCATAATGACACCCGTGTTGAAAGAGGCAGTCATTTTTCTACACTTCACTCACTCCTCATTTCTTAGCCAAATGAATCAATCAGACATCGTATATCGCTGAGATGGGTATCTTGCCCTCTTTATTTCTTCTTTTTATTCTTTTGTAGAAAGAGAACTTGGACTTTTATTTTTGTTTAGAATGGATTGTTATTTAGTTGGATTATTATTTTTGTACGGTATCTGAAGAGTTCGTATTACGCTTTGGTATTTTTTTAGAAGGAATTATCCTTAATTCCAGCTCGTTAACGTATTTCTATGACTTCTTGGCAAGTTTTATTTCTTGATTGTGTTTTCGTGCTCAGTTATTGACACGAATGCTATCATTTTTACTTCTCCGTGAATCATCCAGATCAGAATTGATAATTATAAACAAAAAAAATAAATAAACAAATGGAAAAATAATTTTATCCTAGATGCTGCTCATGATATGTTGCTTCTCTTCGTAACCGAAGTATACTGCTGCATCCTCATATTTCGTATTTGGTTGCAAAGTAAAGTGCAAAATTTGAATGGAATTTCTATCGGAGTAAAAGGCAACAAAAAGTACAATGATTTATTTTTTCATAAAATAAGTATTCTAACCAAAAATAATTCTTGTGAGGAAAATGACAAACATAACAAGAATTATATTCCTTGAGTAAGTGGATTCCCAAAAGGTAAAAATTCGTCTTTTATTAGCTGCTTGAAGGATTTTCTATTGTCTAAATAACTTTCATTTTTTGTTGAAGATTTTTTTTTACAACTATTATTGCAGTAAAATGGTCCTGTATCTAATTTTAAGTTTTGTTTTACCACAAAATATAAGCTGGCATCTGATTCCGTCTTTATAACCTTGTATGCTATTTTTTTTTCTTATTATTATATACAAATTTCTCAACAAATCATAAAAGACTTCAGTTGAAGAAGATTTCCCCCTTAATTTTCAGTTATAAAACTTTATGTTGATATAAAATCACTTTTCTGAGAAAATTTTGGACCCAAAAGTTTTTACACCTGATAAATCATCAACGTAAATTTAAAACCCTCAAAGATAGAATTCCTATTGCTTGTTATGACTTCTTATTTACAGTACTTAAAATACTGTATGTCACATTTCCGCTCAACATGTAAAATCCGTTTTATCAGAAAATTTAAATTAAACTAAAAATTGCCCATTTCTTTTTCACATGAGTTAGAAAAACCAGTGCATTAAATGGCTATAACTATTTAAAGAAAAAATCCTAAATTAAATCCACATTCCTAAGTTATAACATATTATCTTACGTGAGATCTAGTTATTTATTGAAGCACTCTATACAATTTTATTGAAATATTTCACATTTCAAAAAGTTTTAATGAAAGACAGAATTTAAACCTTTTTTTTTAATTTAAAAATTAAGTGATGAGTATATTTTCATTCAGGTTTAAATATAAAATAGAAATCAATATTTGAACTCATTCATACTAAATACAATTTTGAATAATTTTTTACACAATTTTAAAGGAGAGAAGTGAGTTTTAAACATTCAAAAATCGATATTAATAAATAAATTAATCGAAGTTAATAAAATGTATAATTATATAAATGTATATTTATATGCCATCTTTAAATAAGAGATTTGGTAATTTTGTTATACAAACCTGTAACTTGTAAATTATTCTTTGATTTCAAATATATATATAATAAGAATTAGAACTGCTTCATACAAAGAAATAATTTAAGATACATAATAATGGTGTTTGTGCTCAGTAGTTTAAGATTCTTCAATTAGGTTTTTGTGACTAATGTGCCAATAATAAATATGATTTTTTACTACGTTCGTATCAATTTTTTGTTGTAGATATATGAAGTCAATTTCAATTTACACATATTTTTATATTATATATAAGAGAAAAGTTGCTTATATAACATTTATTCTTTAACATTTATTATTAGTTTTACATTTAAAAAATGCTGTTTATAATCGTTTTATATTGTGCACTCATGGGAAGAAAGAAAACTGATCATTCTACTAAGTCTGCCACAAATCATCATATGAAAATATGACGGTCTCCAATCGATTAGTAATAACATCTAATAACTAATGCTATACTTACATTTTTCTTAGGCGATTGTCTACATATAGAAATTGAATCAAACTTGAAAATTTTCAATCTTAACACCTAATTTTGACATTATACTTGGATTCTTTGGTACAATTTACATTCAGATATCTAACGGAAAGTCATTCGTTCGAGTAGTTTAGAAAATTTGGTAATTTAAAGTTTTGAACCCCTTGTGTTAAATTCATTTTTAATAGTACCAAAACAAACTGCAATGCTGGTAATAATTATTATTTTATTTATTTATTTATTTATTTACTTATTTATTTTTATTTTTTTTTATTTTTTATTTTATTTATTTTTTTTTTTTTTTATTTGCATAACTCAAAAACTACTTGCCGGAATGAGTTAAAATTTCGCATTCGCATATTCGAAGTTTCTAGAAATCGATTTCTGTTTTAAAAAATGTATAGGTATTCACATGTTTTTCGAAAAATAATTTAAAAAAATACATATAATTTCAAAATTACTTTTCGAGAAAAGTATGAACTGCAACTATGAATTTTTTAACAGAAATTGATTTCCAGAATCTTCAAATATGAGAATCCAAAAACTCCAAGTAAAATTTAAGTAGAGTATTAATTAGTAGACGTTATTATTAGTCAATTGGCGTTAGTGATATTTTATAAGGTGAATTGCTGCTGTGTATAGACTGCGATCATTTAATTTTTCTCCATTACTTTTACATTAAACAAATCCAAGAAATGGAGTTGTAAGTTTATGACTATTTTTTAAAATGTTTATAATAATTCACATTGTTCGATTCCTAGGAATCTGAATATAAATACGTGTCAATCTTATACGTTTATGGATAAAAAGGGTTTCTTAAATGTGTCAGAAATTTTAAAATAACCTTATCAAATTGGTGAAAACCAAAAATGGGAAATGTGAGTTAGATATAATCAGAAATTTGAAGCAAAATAATGATTTGCTAGAGAAATGAAACTCGTTTTATATTTATGTTAAGTTAGAATTGAAATGTTTTAAGTTTATTGCAGAAAATAATTTAACTTTGAGAGATAACTTGAAAATAGTTCTTTTAAGCATCTCAATTCGGTAATTTTAATTTTTACGAATATCGAGATAATCTCTCTCAAAGATCTTAGAAGAAGTATTTCCTTGCTTTACAGTTTCTTTCAGCAAACTAATCTCACTTTAAGATTGTTCGAGACAGGAAAATCTTGAAAAAAAAAATCACATTTTTACTAAAAGAAAAAAAATCTAAACTGTTATTTAGAAAGAAAAAAAAAAGACGCAAACTGTGCGCAAATATGAAAATTAAATTAAAGATATAACACTTTTTCAAGTTGTGCGCTCTCTGTGGCTTGCTGCGTCTTTTTCCAGGATTTAAATGCATTTACCTATGACTGTATTTTTTCAAGATTTGTCATATTTAAATTGTGAGTAACGCTGGCGCATTTTGATGGTGCCAACACCAAACCAATTAATTTCGCTTTTACTTCACTTTTTTAACTTCTAAACATCGCACAATTTAAATTTTTACTCCGACGAATAGGAAAAGAAATGTTCTTTCAAACGCAATTTGTCTGAAAATGTATCTAGATTTACAGATTTTTTTGTGGGGTTTTTTTAGATGATTTTTTTTTCTATCGCTTGCATGTAAAACAATATAAATCGTTCAGCATTTGTTTCCAATTAATAAACGAATTTAAAGTTTCATCAATAAATAAATAAAATAATGAAATAGTATAAATAAAACACAAATTTAACAGACATATAATCGAACTACGTACTTAAATTGTTGAAGTTATCAGAATCAAAATGCCTGCCATTGTTGCAAAATGAAAAGGAACCACCAGATGGCGCTAAGCGCGTAGAACTTTTAGACTGACTGACTGTTTTGTTTACTTTACGTTTGTACATAGCTTGTCGTGTATTCGTTCTGTATCGTCTTTAAGTGTGTCTACCTGTCCAATAAATAATCTTCATTAGTAAAAGATGTTTCTACCTTTAAAGAAGCTCATAGAACACGAACCAGAAAATTAGGTGAGATCAAACCTTTTATTTACTTTTATTGTCTTGTATGAAAAAAGAAAGTTACGAATTCTCTTTTATGGTGCCGAAATTCCCAAGAGTTGAAATTTAGAAAATGGCGCTACCTAGCGAATTAGATAAATCAAAAAGTATGCGTAAGTCTCTTAGAACATCTTTAACGAAGATTATTAACAAAATAACTGAATATTTGGCAGGAGACGAAAAAGATATAGACGAAATTGAAGATCTTAAAATTCAATTAATCGAGAATGCAGAACAAGTTTACAAATTAGATTCAGAAATTCAGAAACTTGTAGATAACTTAGAAACGCTAGAAAAAGATGTATCATCCAGTCAAGAATATCGCGAAAAAATTACGAAAACGAAAGCTAAAATTGATCGATATTTAAAGCGTAATGCTCCTAACGAAAGTAAAATAAACTCTTCTATTCTATTGTCCACAGGACCTGATGAATCAAAGAATTATTCTCACGTAAGATTACCGAAGCTTACGATACAACCTTTCGATGGGAAATATGAAAATTGGCAGGAATTCTGGGGGCAATTTGAAGTAGCTATACATGAAAATGTAAAGTTAACTAACATAGAGAAGTTAAATTACTTAAAGAATTTCTTAACAGGAGCAGCTTTAAAATGTATTCAAGGTTTAGCTTTAACACAAAATAATTACGATGTCGCGATCGGATTGTTAAAAGAAAGATTCGGAAAAAATGAATTAATAATACGATCGCATGTAAACAAGCTATTAAGCCTAAATCCTGTAAAATCTGGAGCGAATTTAAGAGAGCTTAGACAATTGCATGATACCTGTGTTATTCAAATCAGAAGTCTCGAAACAGCCGGAGTAGAATTAAATAACTATGGGGGAATTTTATTCGCTATTTTAGTCAAATTAATTCCTGAAGAAATTGTTCTAGGATTCAATCGTTCTGCTGGCGAAGATTCTTGGAACTGTGCCAAATTATTAGAATTTCTGAAACATGAAATCGAAACGCGAGAAAAAACGTATATGTTTCGAAATGATGAAGTATTTGAAAAGAATAAAATTAAAGAGTTACCTTATCGAAAACATGAAACTCATAAAAATATACCCACCGCAGCTACATTAAATGCACTTATCAAGAAAGACTGCCTATTTTGTGCAGGGGAACACGAAAATTTTAACTGTCCCTTAACCATTAATGAACGAAAATCGAGTCTTTTACGAAAGGGTTATTGTTTCCTTTGCCTTCGCAAATCCCACGTATCAAAATTTTGCCGCGAAAAAATGCGTTGCAACATTTGTGGTCGAAGACATAATGTTTTAATTTGTGACGAAACTGAAAAGCAACATAACAAAAAGGAAAGCGTCTCAAAGTCTCCGGAAAGAAAAAATAATTCCAATGCTCTCAATTGCGCAACAACTGCAGTAAATGAAAATGTATTTTTACAAACAGCTGTCGCCTTTTTAAGTAATAATTCTCAGGAAAGAAAAATAAAAATTATCATGGATTCGGGGTCGCAAAATACGTTCATCGATAAAACGTTATCTCGTAAATTTAATTTAGAAGTTATAGGAAAAGAAAAATTAGCAATTTATGCTTTTGGGTCAAAACCAAAGAAATCTATTGTAAGAAATAGGGTAAAAGTAAATTTACGAAGCATTTATGATCCAAAGAAAATTATTTCTATAGAAGCAATTGAAACATCTTCCATATCGGAAGCTGAAATTCAAGGTCCCAGTAAAGAAATTCACAAATTTTGTAATGAAGCCAAAATACAGATAGCTGATATTGAAGGGTCTGAAAATTTAAGGGTTTCTCTTTTAATTGGGTCAGACTATTTCTGGAAAATCGCTACAGGGAAAGTCAAAAGAGTGTCCGGTGCTTTAGTAGGAACGGAAACGAAACTAGGTTATGTATTTAATGGTTCTGAAGCAAAACGCAAGGATTTTAAGGATGTTAGCGTAATGAATGTTATAGTGCGTAATCAAAATTTAGAAGAATCAGACATTTTGAAAAGATTGTTCGATTTAGAAGGTTTGGGAATTTCGCGTAGTGACAATCTGAATGAAGATGACGAAGTTATGAAAGAATTTGAAAATTCTACGAAACTAATCGAAGGTCGCTACCAAGTTAAACTACCATGGAACGAATATTCTGAGTCGCTACGTGATAACTATAGTAATGCTAACGACCGTTTGCGAACACTTGTCAAAAGATTTAAGAAAAATCGAAATTTTCATAGTCAGTACAAGGACATTATTTCAAAGCACCTAATTCAAGGAATAGCTGAAAGGGTCAATGAAAATGAATGTGGTGATAATTCTAAGATCTATTACATGCCACATCACGCAGTAATACGCGAAGATAAAACAACGACGAAAATGAGAATAGTTTTCGATGCCTCCTCGAGTGAACATAATTTTCCGTCCCTTAATGACTGCTTGAATCCAGGTCCGAATTTAACGCCCGATATCCTAATACTTCTTTTGCAGTTCCGTCTGAATAAGGTTGCCATAACGGCGGATATAGAAGGTGCATTTTTGCAAATTGCCCTGGCGCCAGAAGAAAGAGACGCAGTTAGATTTCTATGGGTTACGGAAGATTTAGACGCTGAACCCGAAGTTTTGAGGATGACGCGTGTAATTTTTGGAGCAAGATCGAGCGCATTTTTACTGAACGCGACAATTAAACATCACATCAAGAAGTATGAGGATATTTATCCAACTGCCTTCAGCATTTTGAACAGTAGATTGTATGTAGATGACCTTATACATAGTTTAGAAGACACAGATTTAGCGTACACCGTCCACGAACAAATAAGGCTCACTTTGGGAGAAGCAGGCTTTAATATGAGAAAATGGAAAACAAATGTACGCTCATTGCAAGATCGATTTAAGGAAGAAGTTAACGAGGAATCCACGTTATGCAAGGTCCTTGGCTATTGCTGGAATTCAGCAGATGATGTCTTAAGCGTTGATAGTGATAAACTTTTAAGGGATAAGGATATGGCAGAATTAAAATTTACGAAGAGAAGCGTAATAAAAACTATGGGAAGAATCTACGACCCGTTGGGCTTAATATCACCATTTGCAGTTCGAGCTAAAATACTACTGCAAGACATATGGAAGAAAAAACTCAATTGGGATGATGCTTTACCAACCGACTTAGCAAAAATATTTCAAGATTGGTGTGAAGAATTGTTTTATTTGAAGCAGATATCTGTACCAAGACATCTATTCTCAATGAAAGGAATGGAAGAACTTACGGGCTGTCAATTTCACGTCTTCGTAGATGCCAGCAAACGAGCTTACGGAGCAGTTATTTATGTACGTTTTCGCAACTCTGACGGAATTTTCCATTCCAATTTAGTCACTTCAAAGACTAGGGTTGCACCAGTTAAAGAAATAACTCTGCCGAGGTTAGAGCTTCTTGCTGCACTTATAGGAGCCAGATTGTTCGATCATATTCAACTACATTCAAGTACACCGAAGGATACGAAGACTATATTTTGGTCAAATTCCACGATTGTTCTTCACTGGATCAAGAATAATTCTCGAAAATTGAAGATGTTTGTCAGGAACAGAGTAGATGAAATCAAGAAAATATCTGAACCTGATTGTTGGAATCACTGTCCTGGGAATGATAACCCTGCTGATATTTTAACACGGGGTGAAAACTTAACCAGTCTAAAGGACCTGGAGCTTTGGTGGTTTGGGCCACCGTGGCTAAGGAAGTGCGAAAGTCAATGGCCACAATCCAACGTTCATACTGAACAGGAAACCAAGTTAGAAAATAAAGAATATGAAGTGGTGAATATGCTCCTGACAACGAAACTTGAAGATCTTTTCGATATCCGCAGATTCAGCAAACTTAAACAAATATTACGAATTACTGCATGGATTCAAAGATTCATCCACAATACAAGGAATCCTCAGAGTAAGAGAAGTGGTCCCTTAGCTACAGAAGAACTTGAATTTGCCGAAGAATACTGGATTAAACTAACACAAATGGAGCATTTTCCTGAAGAATATTCAGCGCTGACGCAAGGAAAACCAGTACCAGCAAACTCAGTTATTCGACCGTTCAATCCAATTTTAAATGAAAGAAAAATAATCTTGATTGGTGGACGATTACAGCAAGCTAATATCTCATACCATGAAGCTCATCCAGTTTTACTACCTGGTAAATTCCATTTATCAAATCTTATCATCAAAGACTGTCATGAAAAAACAAGGCATGGTGGTGTATCGGAAACTTTAACACAACTCAGAGAAAAAACTTGGATATTGAAAGCAAGACAAAGAATCAAGAGTTTGATATTTAGATGCAATTTATGTGAAAAACTTCGTGTTAAACCTGCCACCCAGATTCCTGCACCTCTACCTGCCGACAGAATAAATGAAGCCTATCCATTCCAAGTTACAGGCCTAGATTACTTAGGTCCGTTGTACATTATAGATCACAATGAGACTAAGAAAACTTACATATTGCTCTTCACATGTGCTGTAACAAGAGCAGTACACCTAGAATTAACCCCGGACTTGACCACAAAAACGTTCATTCAAGCGTTCCGAAAATTTGTAGGAAGACCGGTGCAGCTTCTTTGCCCACTTGAACTTTCAACACTTTCGTCTCCAGACGAACTTCGCCCGGCGGAAGTTGTTGCAAAATGAAAAGGAACCACCAGATGGCGCTAAGCGCGTAGAACTTTTAGACTGACTGACTGTTTTGTTTACTTTACGTTTGTACATAGCTTGTCGTGTATTCGTTCTGTATCGTCTTTAAGTGTGTCTACCTGTCCAATAAATAATCTTCATTAGTAAAAGATGTTTCTACCTTTAAAGAAGCTCATAGAACACGAACCAGAAAATTAGGTGAGATCAAACCTTTTATTTACTTTTATTGTCTTGTATGAAAAAAGAAAGTTACGAATTCTCTTTTAGCCATAAATAGCGATTTTTGGCGGTTTCTTCGGTTATTAACTTCTGGCACGAGGACAATACGAAATTACCGCTTTTAATAAATTTGAAAACTTTATTTGAATATATAATTGATATTTTTCATACAAAGATTCTTTTTGGTGTTGGTAGTGGGCAATCTATAGAAATATATTAACTGTAAAAAAATTATTGGAGTTTTCAATATAAAAAATCCCTGACGGCTCGGCCTACAGGCACAGGTAGATTTCGAAGACGCAGACCGTGGGGCACCTCTTTATTGGGAATTGCAGAAGAAAGACCTATTTGCCATGATGTGGCAGTTCGGACCACCCACTTCGAAATATATATCTGTCTGTAGGTGGAGCCAGCAGGGATTTTTTTGTTTTTAATTTTTGTTTTTACCGTAAAAGTTGGTCCTATAAAAAAACTTGTATATAATATTAAGAAGATTTATAATAAATTTAAGCGGATTTGATATCTTGGGATTTGACAAAGTTATGAATTTTTTTCTTCTGAAACTCCTATTCCCCCCCCCCCTCCATGGGGGCATTTTTAACGAAATCAAAAGTCTGCCATACATAAATTTTTGGCCCTTTTCCTAGAAGTAATAATAACTTTAAACGGATTCGATATGTATAAAAATTAAGAAGTTATGGGTTTTTTTCTGTTTTCACGTCTGCTTGTAGGCGGAGCCAGCAGGGGTTTTTTTTTTTTTTTTGCCATAAGAGTTGGTCCTATAAAAAACTTGTCAATATAAAAGTTGTAGATAATTTTAAGGAGATTTACAATAAATTTAAGCGGATTTGATATCTTGGGAATTGACGAAGTTATGAATTTGTTTCTTCTAAAACGCCCCCTTTCCCCCCCCCCCTGGGGCCATTTTTAATGATATCAAAAATATGTCATACATAAATTTTCGGCCCTTTTCCTAGAAGTAATAACTTTAAACGGATTCGATACGTATCATAATTAAGAAATTATGGGGAGTTTTCTATTTTCACAAAAAGCCCCCCCCCCCTTTCCCACCCTCTGGTTCAATTTTGCCCGTTGACAAACTTGACCGAGATTTTATGCCCCTTGATTTTATGTATCAATTTGGAAGGGATTTGTGCAGAATTATTGGAGTTATCGTGTCTATAAAAAAGTGACATAGATAGATAGATAAAGTTATGAACTGGGGGGTGTTTTTGGGTTCTGGGAGTCATGATCGACGTAGATCAGCAAAAATTTTTCAAAAATTCCAACTTAGGGGAGAATGCAATGGGTAGTATTTCTTACGAAATCTACCTAAAAAAAAAAAAAAATCGTTTTCACAAATATTCTGTAACTTGAGAAACTCGAGTCAGATATATAAAATTATCACATTTTTTTCAGTGTTTTTAGTATGTTTATTCTTTAAATTGTCGTCAAGATGGTTTGTTTCTAGAGAAAATTTTGAAAATATGATTCTCATAGTAAAAAATACTCATAGAATTTTTTTCTTAAAAAAAAAATATTAATAAAAAAAAAACTTTTTTTGTACATACCGAAGACAAATTAATGTTATTTTACATGTATTCCAAAATGTCAAAGGTATGCAAAAAGGGTTTTTTTTTTTTCGAATATATATCAAATTTTAAACATAGCTAAATTTTGATAATTTTAACTTTCAAAAATACTTTATTTTATTTTAAGTATTTTCAGTTGAAAAAAAATTAATAAATATACATTTCAAGATTTTTAAAAATGAGCAAAACACATTTATAAATAAAAAACGTAAAATTTTGTGTTTCAGATCAGCTATTTCTCTAACCGAGCGTTAGTGTATACGCTTTTTAAATATGCATTTAATAAGTATATATTTTGTTAAAATATTTTTATATAGTCGCAATTGTATAATTATGTTTTATTTTTAAACTGCTTAATGGTGGTGTACATATGAATCAAACTGATAAGATCTTTTTTCTGTTTTCTTTTTTTCCCCCACTCAAAGCAACTGACATCATTTGTCATGATAGAGAATAACTCTGTATATTTAAAGAAACTAGGGGTTTTTTTTTTCCTTCAACTAAACAAATTTGTTAAACAAGAAAGCAATTAAAGCAAAAGTCATTTTTTTGATTTTGGAGTGACTTTGAAATAATTTAACAAAATAATAGATTCATGATGAAACAATTATTAACAGAATAAAATAAAATAAATTCAAAGTAAAATAATAATACTAATTTTGGAAAGGAAAATAATAAAAAACATCGATAAATGTGTGGAAAGTGTTAACTTTTAAAACCAAGACAATTTTTTAAGGATGAATAAATCAATTTAAAAATTGGGTACAATAAGATTAAGTGATATTTCCATAATCTAATAGGAAGTTTAATCGAAATGAAAGTTTCTAATGCTAACACCAAACTTTGACATCAGATAACCCTAAGCTTAAATATAAATTTTTACGACGTGTCACGACGTTGCGAATTATTGCAAATACACTCCCAAATTAGAATTGACTTTTGCTTTAATTGGTTTGATGTCTTACAAACTTGTTTAGTCGTAAAAAATCACTAAGTTTCTTTAAATATACATAGTTACTCTTTGTCATGACAAATGAAGTCAGTTGCTTTCAGTGCAAAAAGAAAAAAGAAACAGGGAGAGAGAAAGATCTTATCAGTTTGATTTATATAAGCACTATAGTTAAGCACTTTCGAATTGCCCCAAAATTATTCAATACTTATGGGGGGGGGGGGTCCCCTCTAAATTTGGAGATGTTTTCTAAAGTAAAAATCGTTACTGTAACATTCAGGTTCAGCAAAAATTTTATTAATACTGTTCAATATGAAATATCATCGGAGATATAAAATTATTAAACACACATTCAAACAAATAAGTTCAGTCTTTACTACATTCATTACTTTTATTATCAAATTAATCAGTTTATCAATATTTATATGATCCCTCAAATTATAGTGGATAATTTTTTCTACGTATAAAGGAAAAAAAAAATGTTGTGATCTGAAAGTTTGTATTCACATATTAAAAGCCTCTAAAAATCACCGATTTCTCTCTCTCTTTTTTTTTTCCTTTGTAGGTGTATTGTTCTGATTCTTTATTTCTCTACTACCGCTTTAAAATATTGTTCTTAAATACGTACAATTTTATTTCTATGTTTGAACTTTCCGTCAATTTATTTTTATTAAATTAGAAATAATAATTATTTTTATTGTGTGTGTGCATGTATGAATTATCTTTTAGTATATTTGTAAAGTACACTATTTATTTCATCAGATGAAATTGTTTTATTGAATCAAGGGGATGGTGTACGATCAAATTAAGAGTTTTCCCTTTTCTTTTATAAGCTTTATAATCTATGACTAACATGAAATATGTATATTATACGTTAGCATCGGGATGTTTCAAAATGAAGTATAAAATATTTCTGGGTAAAAAATGGGTTTATTTAAAAAATAAAGTTATACATAAGAAATTTATATTTTTAAATGCTCCACGTAAGTTTTCATTTATTCCAAAACAATAATTATTTTAATATAATCCCACTTTCTGAAAAAACACATGTTTCTGCGTTCATTTTAATGTATACATTAATTAAGACTAAAATTATAGAAATAGTTTCTACAAACTGGGCAAGCTTGAATGTTTACCTTAATGTCGTATACTATAAATTTGGTAATTTATTATTCTTTGTTTTTCATACAGATACCCATTTATTTTAAAAATAAAACTATTAACCTACTTTAAAAATTTGAAAGGGATTGGAGGAGAAATAATTCACATGGGACACTTTAATCATTGGGTGTAAGTGAGATTTTAAACCTGCGTGAAACTAATTAAAAAGATTTAAATCACATTCAGACAAATTTAAAGTGAATCTTTGGAATTAGAAAAGACATATATAAATCAAATACGGTTTTTTTTTTGTTTTGTTTTTTTTTGGGGGGGGGGGAGGGGAGTTAAATTAATTTTCTTTCATTTTGCTCGTTTTCAAAGTCTACCATTGTCTTAGTAGTTTAGCCTAACCTCTTGAAGGACGTTTGGAATATTATATATTCCAATTAATTTTAATCCTCAAATGCCACAATGGCACCAGAATTTTGGAATACAATTTTGCTTTTATAATGTAGGTGAAGAAAAGCTTTTACTTATTTTCAAATAAATTTGTTCATAAATTCTAGTATCATTCAACCATTTCAACATTTTAGTAGCAGAAGTACTTCACCTGGTATATAATTTCTAAACTATCACACCTTTAATAATAATACTGTATACATTTTAATGTGTGAAAACTGGAGATCTTGTCGACATTGGAAATGAAACAAGTGTTATAAAAAGGTTCGCTTTTTTATTTATTTATTCGGTGTTCTTCAAAGCTGTTTTTTATAGCTTTTCAATTTCATACGCATGCTTGACTTCTGCTGAATTCGGGGTTTTGCGTTTTTCACACAAGACGTGTACCGCCAGAATAACGCTTTTAATTACTTCTTTTTCATACTATTTGTGTCTATTTGTTGTGCGATGAAATAAACACAGAAGAAAAAGAAAAGACAAATCTAATTTTAGAAAATAATGTTTCCGGTTAATCTGTAGAAAAGGTGGTAAAGAAGGTAGCAAGCGTGTCGTGGCTGATTTTCACCACAATTTCTTTCATAGTTGTAAAGAGTCTACGGCTTCCGTTTACTTCTCAGTTTCTAAAACCATTTGTCTGTATCTCCATTTAATTTAACTTTTCGCAAAATTGATCTATTTTAGATGAAAATTGAATGTGCAAAGGAAAGGAATTCGCAGAATTCTTCTTTCAAAAATAATCGCTTATTCAGAAAATGTTTTTCTGATATACTAAGGGAAGTATCTCATAAAATTAATTTATTTTATTTTATCTAATAAAAAAATACTACCATGTTTTAAAATTTTATTAAACGACGGTGTTACTTATTGTTTTTAATCCCCTTGTTGTACTTGTCGAGGAGAATCTATAATGATTCATTTCTATGCGCTAAGAACTAATAATAGTCATCTCAAATAAAAATTATTGGTATTAACTTTTCCATCAATCCAATGAATTTATTAAGTTTTAGTTGATTCAGTATTGCAGAAGATTTCTCGTTAGTTACTATTATTTTCATTTGTTGAAAAACTGGTTATTATATCTATTGCATGTATTGAAAATTTTTGTATGCATGTATGTATGTTATAAGATGTGTATAAGTATATAAGATGTATGTAAGTATGTTAAGGTCCAAACAAATAGCTGTCTGAGTGGGTGCTGTCACTTATGTGGTCAAGCGCTCCTTTTCATCTTTTATGATTTTCTTAGCATGTCTAAAGTTCAGGTGTCAAAGCGGGAGCTGTTAACAGGTGGGACAGCCATTGACACCACCCCTTTCTTTTGTTGAATCTCCCCTTTCTTTTTCTCCCTGACCACAAAATGATTCGAGAAGAATGTGAAGTTGTGTGAATTATGGGTATCTTAGACTGACTTGCTCAGGATGGCTCTGAATGCACCTTAAGATGAAAGTAAAATGATGCTTTCTCCCTCAATGTATCAAAGGTGTGAAGAAACAATTAAAGATCAAAGACTATTCAAAGACTTTCCCTTCTTAACTCATTTGATTCGTCATACAATGATGTGTGAGTTTCTACGAAATGATTGATTACGTTAGAAGGTGATGAAACGTGAAAACTGAAAAAGTCTGTTTTATATCAATAATATCTACTTTTGTAATTAATCAAAATAAAATATTTTTAGCTTAATGCATAAATTAGGAAAACTTGTTTTCGTCCTCTTATTCAAAAAATTCGAAGCCATCAAATAACATTACGGAAATTTCAGTTTATTGAGGGTCAGTCTTATTCTCTTATTATGCTCATCAGTATTTCACACCAGATTAAATATTTAAATTTATTTTTAAGAAAAAGTGCAAACGGCAGTAAAAAACGACATGTTTGAGCAAATGCATACAAAAAAACAAAATTCGAAAAACTCAAATTTTTCGTGAGATATCCTTAGAAAATAGAAGTACTTGATCTGGCCCTTAAACAAAATGTTTTCATCATTAAAGCAGTTTAACAATTAAAAAGTATTGATTAATCTATCTAGCGAGTATATAAAACCAGCCAATATAGTAGGGGTTTTTTTCTTGCTCGTTATTAAATGAATGTTGTAAAATTTTTAATTTAATAGGCAGTGTATTACTGCTTACTTTACTGTTTATTACTGTTAATTTTACGGTATAATACTGGCAGCTGGGATGCCAATATTATACTGTAAAATCAACATTTTTTTTTTTTTTTTTTTTTTTTTTTTTTTCAGTGTAGTAAAGGTGATTTTACTCCCATCCTACATTAAGCTTACACTGTACAAAAAGACAAATGTTTCTTAATCTAGGAAAATATAATATAACCACCAGCAAAATTATACAATAACCTCTTCTGAGTTACCCATGTTTTCGAAAAGCGTTCTTTATCTTTAGAAACCTCAAAAATCAATACATTTCCGAGTATTAAAAATACATTTATAAAATGTATTTTTATAAATGTTTTATAAGACAGAAAAAAATAAGAAAAAAACTGTTTTTTTTTCTTGCTGCTACTGATTTTCAAAAACCTTTTCGAGTAGTTTCTATCTATAATGTAATGTTAATACGTTTTCTCTAACTGGAATATCAGTTTTTAGAATGGTTTTAATTCTCAATTAAACATTTTCAGCTGCGTAACTGGATTTATACATGCCCAAAATAATATTAATTTTAATGTGACTGTAATTGCTGTTAACTTATCATATTTTTCTCTAAAAGATGTTTGTTGAACATTATTTACTTGAGAATTGATAGCATCCTAATTCCAGGTTGAAAAAACAAATTAATGCACTGTAAAAACTACTCGGAAACGTTTCCGAAAATCAGTGGTAGCAAAAGAAACTTGGATTTTATAAATGCATCTTTAAATCTCGAAAATATATTGGTTTCTGTGGTTTCTAAAGGTAACAACGCTTTTCGGAATCGTGGGTAACGCGGAAGAGGTTATTGTATGTTTTTGTTCATGTTAATATTAGATTTTCCTGGATTAAGAGACATTTGTCTTAATTTTACAGTATACCTATTTATTACACAAAAGTAATTTTCGAGGGGGTTTGTTTTTCTTTTTCACAACATAAAGTTATGGTGATTGCTCCAATCATCCGAATTGTGTCCAGAACACATTAGTCTATATATAGGGAGTTCCGCTGTATTAGTAAAATATACTTTATCGCATGTCTCACTGTTAATAAACTCTTGAAACAAAGCAGAAAAGGATTGAATGAATAGAATCTTTATTAAATTTACGTGAATGTGATGAGATGACATGAAAAATATTTATGTGATGTGTCTATAATTTGTTAGAGTACTTGGAATCTCAGTGTAATCTATGAGTTCCGTCATTTTTCATTTCCTTCTTCCATTCCCTTTAACTTTCGTTGTCTTTTTTTATTAACTAACTTAATGCAAATTAGTAATCTTTAATTTATTACAAATTCCTCATCATTTTGTAAATGCAAAACCTAAGTAGCGTTTAAATATTTATTTCACAGAAAAAAAATAATTTATAATATTACGTAAAATCCTTGAATGTTCCATGAAAATTGCATCATGAAACATTACTTTAAACACTGTATGTATAGAAATGGAACTACAAATTTAGAAAAAGTAAAATATCTTAACTAAATTCTTTTGTAATTATATAATTTAATTTATTATTATTATTATTTATATATTCTTCTTGGTGATTAGTATATGAATTTGATTTTTTTTTTATCAAAAGGAATTATAGAATACCTTGATTTTTATTACTTTGTAATTCACTTTCATATCTCTTCTCTAAATGATGCTTACTGATATATTTATTTACAAAAGGAATTATAGAATACTTTGATTTTTATTACGTTGTAATTCACTCTCATGTCTCTTCCCTAAATGATACTTACTGATATATTTATTTAAATAACTTTTTTTAATAAAATATGTAACTTTATTTCAAAATAAGTAGAAAAATCATCCGCCAGAATGTGTATCTCTGCTGCTAATTAGTTTTATCTTTTTATAAGTGATTCTTTTATATGCCTTAAAAATCGATATGCTAAAGTTTTCGGCTATTTTCAACATTTCTTTAGATCTTCTTTAGGTTTTCTTTAGGTTTTCGCACGTCAAATATCCATCTTTGTATAGTTTTGATTTGCAGCATATTATTGTTTCAAATAAAACATTTTCAGTGTGATTTTTTTTTTCAGTGTACTTTCAATTAGAGAGCATATTTTAATGGTCAAAATTTCTTAAAATATAAAACAAAATACAGTGTTTGCATAAACATTTGTAGCCTTAATATTTTGCACCTAAGTTTTGCTTTTGCATTTAAAATTCAATACCTAAAACGTTTCACAGAAAAAAAATAATCATTCATTTGTTTTATTCAAGTTTCTTGCTCCTCTCTTTTCTGCTTTAGAAAATTCTAACATTTTCAGTTATCTGTCGTATTATATTAGGTAATACCCATAATTAATGTTTTCTTTTGTCCTTTTTTTTTCGGAAATGTATGTTTAATGTATTAAAAAAAAACAGCATTTAAACAGCTGTATTTCCGTAGGTTTATATCTCACCCTGTATATTTATTAAGTTTTCCATCCTAAAATGCGCTTATAAATAATATATTTTAAAGCTATATTAATTATGGGTAACTCTAATAGGTTCACCTAAAATAATGTATTATATTTTGAATAACTTTTTTTAAAAATTAATTTATATATTATAAGCTAGGAAGATATGAAACAAAACGTCGTATTTATTTTTATTGCAGAAGAAAATCTTTGTTTGAAAGGCAATGGTGGTTGTCATCATTATTGTCACTACCAGAACAAAAGCGTAACATGCAGTTGTGCCGCTGGGTTTGTTTTACATGCTGATGGAAGAACTTGTGAAGGTAAAAGAAAATTATTTATTTTCTCCGGTATTTTTTCTTATAAAATTACTTTCATTTTAAAATAGTAAGAAAACAACTAAGAAAACTGATGTCAGATAATTATGATTTTAGAATGTAAGGTTTAAGAATTTTAAGAGTGTAACTGTTATTTTATCATTTCTTTATGGTGTTCTTTACAAAGTTCTTAAACACTCATTTACATTCATTTCACTTCATTTATAGAATATAATAAAATCATATAACTGGTCGTTGGCATTTTTTCACTTTGATATAGAGGTTAGCATAGTTACGCTCTACTATAGAGGTTAGACCGGGAAGCGGCAGCACAGACAATCACCTCATCGAGTTCACGGCTGAAATTCCAGAATTAGTTAAAACTCGATTCGCATATTAAAACGCAATCGGTCTGCCAAGTCATATCTTGGTGGAAAACACGTGAAAACCCGATTTTAGCGGTTGACTCGTAGGTTTACCATTGTGTTATCCTGCACCGAGTTCTCCATGTTTTCAAACTTTTGGGTGCAGGAAAATACAATTGTAAACCTACGAGTCAACCGCTAAAATCGGATTTTCGCGTGTTTTCCACCAAGATATGACTTGGCAGACCGATTGCGTTTTAATATGCGAATCGAGTTTTAACTAATTCTGGAATTTCAGCCGTGAACTCGATGAGGTGATTGTCTGTGCTGCCGCCTCCCGGTCTAGGTCAGCGGCCTGTGCAAAGCAGAACAACTGTCGAATTCACAAATTCGACAGTTGTATTATTTTAGCTAGGTTGGATTCATACCATCCCATCGACGGCCAGATTGGAATTAAAATACATATACAGAGTATCCCATAAGTACGTTCACATTTCTAAAATTCAATTTTTAAAAATTCAAAACTTAGCGTATCGGAGTGTAATTTGTACTATAATTCTTGCCATCTAGTTAGAATTTTCGTGGCAAAAAATTGTTCAAAGAAAACATGAACTAGTTCTTGCTTTAGCCTTGCCACAAAATATCCCACAATTTGAAAAGTCTTATGATGCAAAAAGCACTCCGATACGACAACTTTTTCTTTTTTTTTTTTTTTTTTTTTACATTTTTGAAATGTGAACGGACTTATGGAACACACTATATATAGTATATGGAACACCCTGTATATAGCGGACATTGACCGAACTGGGTTCTTCGATTTCCCAAGATGTGCTACAGCCCAGCTTAGTTAGAAACATTTTTTATATTCGTTTTCTCATCTGTTACATGCTATACTGTTCCTATTGAACAGACAAAATTTTCTTCACAAATTTTAAATTTTGAAAGTTACAAAAAACCCATAATCCGATTATGTTACTGTATCAAAATTTTCTAAAGAGTTTTCCTGCCTATTTTCCCCTTAGATATCATTCGAAATTTTATAACGCAAGAATTTAATAAATTAAAAAGTAATAATTTGTTTTTCGATCTATAGAAAAGGATTCATGGAAAGGAAAAGATCATGATTTACGAATTTTCTTTTAAATGATGTTAAGAAAAAAAAGTTTCATTTTTCTGTAAAGTTGTATTTTTTCATCCAAAATTAATTTTAACTTACAGCATTTTTATGAATAAAAAAAATCGAATACCAAATTCTCATAAATACCATTGTAACATCTCAAAGTAAAGGTTGATAAGCATTTCTATGCGGCAATAAAGATTGGTTTAGTAATAAAATCACCCGGTTTGTTCAGATGCACGTATTTAAAACAAAAAAGCAAAAATGAAATAAATATTACTATTGTACAATCTTTCTTATGTCGTATTCACATTAATCAATTGTTAAAATCATTTATTTTGTAAATTGCAATAATATCGTGATTTACAAATACAAAAGTGCAGTGTAATATAAAGATATATTTACTATAACCCAAATTTTAACGTTATACTGAGATTCCCAGATTGCAAAATTTAGTATTGAACCTGTCTATGTACTAGCAGATATATGGCTTTAAATTATGTATTCAGATGTGATTTTCTTTAAATATTGCTTGTGACATATTTTACACGGCGCTGTTTTGTCTTTAGAAATCAACCCATGTTTGAAAGGAAATGGTGGATGCGAACATTATTGTCACAACGAAGCTAAAAGTATGAGATGCACCTGTGCTGAAGGATATGTTCTTCAGGAAGATGGAAGGTCTTGCAAAGGTACACTTTTGTTGATTTGAGAATAGATATTCCGAAACTTTCGTTTTGTAGACAGTGCGTCACTGATTATAATCTCTGATCGCGAGAAAAGTACTTTTTCTAAAATATGATGCACTTTGTAACGATTTCCAGAAAATAAAGTGGTAGCAAGTGAGTCGAGTAATGACAGATTACTTAGGTAGCAAATGACAATGATTTATTTAAATATGTCAAGTATTTTCTTAACTATGATTTCCTTGGAGAGATGGAATATTTCAGAATTTCATACAATCGCCAATCGAGAAAGTTCCATTCAATTAGATACTCCGCTACTGTTCGTATGTAATCTCAGTTGATGAGAGAGCCTTGCGCTTTTCGATAAAATAAATTTATATGTTTAAGAAACCATTGATTCCATTTCTCATTATTTGAAGTATTTTTCCTACGAAGAAATAAAATCTTCATATTGAAGAATATTTTATAAAAATCGAACAAACTTTTTTTTTTTCCCGGTAAGCATTATTTAATGACAATGTTAAATTAATCACTCAGTGTATTACACTTCAAAAATGCTGTAATTTTACTATGAAAAAACGGATGAAATTGGAATTTTAATATGTCTTTTCCAACATTTTTTTTTTTTACTTAAAAAAAAATACATTCGAGTTGACAACCCCATCTATGCATTTAATATTTTAGTGATAAGAATTAAAATCGCTTAATACAGTAAACTGTCCTTAAGTAAATGCGGTAGCTTATTTTTCAATGTAGAGTGATACCTCGGCTTACGATTGCTTCTTCTAACGAATGTTTCGGCTAACGAAAATTCCTTTCGCTATGGTTTTGAATCGGCTAACGTAGATAGATTCGGCTAACGAATATGGATTCGATTAACGAATATGGATTCGACTAACGAATATGGATTCGATTAACGAATATGGATTTGGCTAACGAATCCATATTCGACTAACAAATGTTTTATGGGATGTGCGCTCTATGATAATGTAACCAACGTTACATTTTGACTGGACGAAAAGCATAGTTTCGGATAATGAATGTAATTCCGGAACGAAGTATATTCGTTAGCTGAAGTATCACTGTAGAACGTTTAATAACATTATTAAATGGTAATTAAGTATGTATAAATTCAATATTATGAATTGTTTTTATCGAACCTTAACAAGGAAAATTTGAACAAATGTAGAAAAATTAAGAATTCTCGCACTAATTTCAAATTAAGCGCGCGCTCTCACTTGCACACATTATTAAACGATTGTTTGGATGACATGTCCAAGCATACTGAATAAAAATGTAGCTAAATGGATTTTCGGTAAACTAACTAAATAGCGTTGTAATCATTGATATTCATAAAACATGTATAATTTCATATAATATTGTGTTTTGCAATGGTTGAATATAATACATAGGAACTGTCTACATACAGAAGACACCTAAGAAAAGAAGTCATGGCTTTCAATGCGTGCATCAGTAAATATGAATGTTATTCGGCCGCGATTTGTCCAGTTGAATAACTTTCATTTAAAACACTTTTTAACAACATGTAATTTCACTGTTTTTAGGTGCGTTCGTAATTATATAAATACGTAGCACCTATAGTCGTCGTTTGGTCCGTCCGTCTGTCCGTCCGTCTGTCCGTCCGTCTGTCCGTCTGTCTGTCTGTCTGTCTGTCCGTCTGTCTGTCTGTCCGCATATAACAACGCAAAAACTACCCGACCAAATGGTTTGCAATTTAAAATATATTATCTTTGTAGAATTTTGTCGAGACATTTCAAATTTTATTAAAATCGAATCAAAACTTTAGGAGATATTAATAAAAATATTTATTAAGAAATTTGATTTTTTTTTTTTTTAAATCGGTGCTTTTTTGTTATAGGAGCTTCCGAAGTTTAATCGTCAAGCGACCGAGATACTTATTTTATGACAGAAATTAATCTGCAGACGATATAATTCATTTCACAGAATTAAAAATCATCAAGATCTGAATATTTATATAACTAGCTGATACATATATATCTGAATATTTATATAACTAGTTAAGATATTTGTATGAACAGTGTCATAAAATATATACTTAACTAGCTGTTTAACCCGTTCTACGCACGGGATATCATGAATTTAATTCTAAAACGTGCGTACGAACGCACCTCGTTTGTAACGTTTGACGTACAATTTCCAACTTGTTCTGATTATAGAAAATCCTTGCCTCAGAAACAATGGTGACTGCGATCAACACTGTCAATTTAACAGAGGAATTAAAACATGCCTTTGTAAAGCGGGCTTTACTTTGCAAGCAGATGGCAAGACATGTAAAGGTAAATGTTTTTTGCATCATCTGTGTTATTTCGATTGTTGCATTTTCTATCTACAAAAGAAAACTAAATAATTATATGTATTTAACTTAAAATAAACAGACAATATTTCCTAAAACAGAAAATAATCCTTGTAAAAGAAATAATGGTGGATGTCATCATATTTGCCGATACAAAGCTGGAATAAAAGCTTGTTCTTGCCGATCTGGGTTTGGTTTACAAAGTGATGAAAAGACATGTAAAGGTAAGCAGACTTCTTTTTTATTTATTTATCTTGTTTTCACAGACGGTTCTGAGTAATCTATGCAGGATGTTTCAGTATAACTTTTACAAACTTTAAGAGGTGATAGAGTACGCTACAACAAACAATTATTTTATAGGAAACCAGAGTCCCAGTCTACTCATTCAGTCACAATTACAAGGTGCTTCATTCTGAAGCAGAAATTTTGGTCATAACTTTGACAATAATGGGGATATTTAACGTTATTTACAGCATAATTAACTTTCAGTATGCAAAATGCGATAAAATCACGAAAAGTAACATTAGTGAACAGTAATTCGATTAGTGCGCCGTATGTAATGTCAATTATATTTCGGAAAGTAAATCGTCTAATTTAGCACTGATTGGATGCTGGTGATTGAAACTTTCACCAACTCGAAAGAGACACTATCACGAGATGTTGTCTGGGCACCAGCCTCATCCAAATAGCACTAAATTAGACGATCCACTTATCGGAATGTACTTGACATTACATACGGTGCACCGACCAAATTACTGTCCACTTCCAAGCACTTTTCGTGATTTCATCGCATTTTGAACACAAAGTTAATTCTGTTGTAAATATCGTTAAAATATCTTCATTACTGTTAAAGTTATGACCAAAAATCCGGTCTCAAGTTGAAGTGAAGTACCCTGTAATTTTGACTGAATAAGTAGATTGCGACCCTTGTTTCCTATAAAAAATTTCTTGTAGTGTGCTCTACCACCTCTTAAAATTTGTAAATGCTATACTGAAACACATACATGGAAGAAATGTATAAGAAAGCGGTGGCGATGGGGGACTTTCAAGAAAACTTAATTGCTTTTCAGTTACTCTCTCTCTCTCTCTCTATATATATATATAAACTCTTTCCTCAAAATAGACAAAATGGATATCTATAACCATAAGTCTCCTTGTGGTTTTGAAAAATTATATTTAATAGTTTCAAACTATTTTTAGGTTTGGTACACATTATCAGCCACCATTTTCAAAACCTTGTTCAAAAATATTACATTTCACATATTCAAATAGGGCTTTCTTCAGGGCCTATTTTAAAATGAAACTATGATTAACTAGATGTGGACAATTATTTCGCCATACCACCATGGAAATAATACCTATACAGAGAATCATTTATTTTTCTATTAAATTCTTAAAAAAAAAAAAAAAAAAATCGTATTTTATGTTTATAATGCGCGGGCAAATTTTGTGATGTACCGTTGGCAATTAATATCAAAATGTAGAAAAACTGAGAAATATATATATATATATATAAAGAGGGGGGGGGGTGCTATAGAAAAAAAGATTTACTACTTAGATAAAAGATATACTACTTAGGATTTGAGAAAATTATCATACGCTTAACCTCAAAAGTGTTAGGGGTTTAATTAACAATAAATTAAGTATTTGTGAAAACTATTAGATATGATTGATATTTAAGATCGAAAAGGGTTGTTTTTTCTTTCCCTTTAGTTCTATTTAATTATCAGTTTGAAGAAAGAAAAGAGATGAATAAGAATTATTTTTAAAAACGTTATTTAGAATATGTAATGTGTCATAATTGTTTTTCTATCTAGAAAATAATCCTTGCGACCAAAATAATGGTGATTGTGACCAAACGTGCCGGTATGATAAAGGAGTCAAGACGTGTTTATGCAACACTGGATTTGTTCTACAAACAGATGGAAAAACTTGCAAAGGTGTGATAAAATTTTGGTTTTTCATAGTTTTATTAATTTAGGGTTCCATTTATGCATTTTTATGTACATTTTAAAGTATAAATCAAATTTATTAATATTTAAAACATTTATTATTTGTAACATTTATGAATACTAGAAAAACACTTTAAAAGATCAAATAGTACTAGTCTCACAAAATTTATCTTATTTTTGCAAATAAACCAAATACATTATTCACGACAGTTATACTAAACAGGAAACTTTCTCTATTATTCTTTTCTTGTAATAGAATACAATCCTTGCCTGAAGAATAACGGTGGTTGTGATCAGAGATGTGACTTCATAGACAGGGTAATACAGTGCTCTTGTAATATCAGTTTTGTCTTACAAGCTGATGGAAAATCTTGTAAAGGTACCTATATTCTTACTTAAGTCTTTTTCATGTGCATCAATTGTTCTTTATATTGTCTCATTTCCTGTGGCAGGATATATGCTAGCTTGTTTTCTGAACAATCAAGATGACGCATTCCTCACTTTTTACAGTTAAAAATTTGTATACATACTTTCTATTTCAAAATTGTCAAATGTTAAAAAATCGCTTTCATTTTTCACTGTCACCGGCGTTTTTCATAAGAACGAAAACATTGATTCCCGTGTATCTTCAATACGCCGATATTTTATTAACTTGCAGAGAAAAAAATGATGAATTTTGAACAAAAGTTATTCAAGAAACACACAAAAGAAACGCACAAAACAATAATTTACATTACGGAAAACAGCCCTTCCAACGCATACCTGCCAACCTCCCTGTATTTTTCCGTAAAATTTGAGTTAATTTGATCCAGGTTAAACACGTTTTGGACCAATCAAATATGTGTCATCAGTGTTCACAGTAGAAACATGAAATTAAATAAATAAAGATATATCAATGTCAAACCGGGTGGAGAGGCCTACCTTTAGGCTTAAGCTCAACTAGCCCCGCCCAATAAAGATATATCAAATAAATTTTATGGTTTGAAACATGTTTAACCTGGATCAAATTAAACCACATTTTACAGAAGAATAGCTGGAGGTTGACAAGTATGCCAACGTAAGGGCGGAACATTCTCTTTACTATCATTAGTCATTTAATATCAGCAAAGATTTTGATTGACGGATAACCTGACCAAAGATTGGAACACTGTATTATAACACGAATAATATTTTTTGTCAATATTTAGCAGACGTGTTCTGAGGGAAGACTTACAAGCAGTATATCTCATTATTGTGATATAATTTTACTTCAATATCTTCTGTTTTAAAGCTCCATAAGACCCGTTTTATGCATTTGCTACCCATGACGCTATGATTTGCTGAACGACTGGGTAAAGAGGCTGCAATGTAAATGTACAGTAGTCTCGAAAACCCGAAGTTATTGGCGCTGATACCACCTCAGGTTATTGAAAATTCGGATTATCCGGAAGAATAGAAAATGATAACGATTATAATTTTACACAATTAACAATTACCTTGCATCACACAATTAAGCTTTATCTTGCTGTTCTACATATTTTTAAGCCGTATAATTATGTTAATTAATTTTGAAAGCCGTTCAATTCCATTTAATCGAAACTTCGGAATTTTGATACTCAGCTGCATTTCCCTTCCAAGTTACCTGATTTGAATGCCACTGAATCTTTATTAGAATCCGCAAGAAAGCGATTGGGAACAGAAAGGCTTTCAGCAAGGAATTGATTCAGCTTTTCCAGGAACTCATCTTTTACCCACTGCCGTTCAAAAAAATTGTGAAGCCTGGTAGAGATTATATTTATGGGCCCGCTATATGCACTGTATATGTATACATTTTATATGAAATAGGTCTCTGGCGGGTCTTCTTTCAACTTGAAGCCCGGTACAATTGTTCCCCTTGTCTTCTTCTGTGCACACACCAGCCTGTTCACGGGTTGCAAATTTAGTGTAAAGCAGTTTTTAAGGTTTTCAACACAATCTTCTGATGAACACTTACTCTGACGTTTTACCGTCACTATTTTTTTTAAGACAGCTAGTTAAAAATCCGCTTTCGTTTGAATTTCTTGTATTATTTATTTAATTTGGACTAGAGGATTCAGAAACTGTATATTATTTTTACACATCTTAGTCATTTCAATATAAAATAGCAAGTGAAAACCTGTTACTGTTCTTTGCGATTAGACACAAAATAGAAACAAGGATTTCTTAAAAAATAAATTTAAAAAAATCCTACTTATGAACTGCTAGTTTTGAACCCACAGTTTGATTGCAAATTTTTTTGAGATATTTCAAGTCTGTCTAACAACATTAAAATAAGTCATATTTGCGGCAGTGAAAATAAATCTACAAGAAAATATATTGCATTTGATGTTTTACATTTTTATTCACTACTAGCGGAGCTTCACCCGCTTCGCTGGTCAGTTTTTTTATTTCTCGAATCAAACGATCCTCTTTCCGCATGAACTTTTTTTTTTTCTAAAAGTTCTCAATTTCGGAAAATGGGGACTTTTTTTAAAAAAATCGCGAAGTTCAAAAATCGTTGTACCAAGTAAATTTTATTGAAAGGACAAAATTTACTATCTTGGGCTAAAAGATTAAAGCCTGATTTATTTTACAAATGTCAAAAAATCGCCAAAAAATTGTTAAAATTTAATAAACAAATTCGCGAAAAATTCAAAAATTGTTGTACGAATTCCAAATATATTTCATTGAAAATAGGACAAAATTTACTATATTGGGCTAAAGTATTGAAACCGGAATCCTTTATATTGTGGAAAAATCGTTGCACAACAACAACAACAAAAAAAGGCTAAAAATCGCATAAAAAATATTCAAAAAATCCAAAAACTGACTTCGAGGTTCATGATTTCAAACATATAGGTACTTTCCTCTAAATCGTGTAGCTATACGCGCAGCAGTCTCGTCAGAAAACTGCAGACAAACATACATACACACAAACATATGTCTTTATTATTATAGGCTAGCAAACCTGCCCAGTGCTGCCCAGGAACGCGATAATAACCCTAAAACTTTATGACACTAAATATCATTTCGAAGTAAATCGCATAATATGAAATGTTTGATATTAAAGTATCCATATTTATGTTAATGATATAATCATTGCTTGATGCAACTCGACTTAACATTTTCTCGACACACTCCAGCTCCTCTCACGGGCATCATTGCACCACGCACACCGACTGAGAACCATTAAATATATCTCGCACGCACTGAATTAAAAAAAAAACTCCTAAAAAAAAAAGCTATTACATGTGTCGTCATGGCAAACGGCGATAAAGAGAGATGCTTAGCAAACCCATACAAAACTCAATTTTTCACCTTGCTTTCTTTGCGTTTCACAGAGAAAAAAGGATGGCCTTACTTTTTTTAATAATTAACTTAAAAAGAACTATTAATTCGTATATATATATTTTAATCGATTTCCGACAGTGTACTCTATACAGGGGTATGAAATATGAGATTGGTTGGATAAGGTATCAAATTGAAATTGCTTAATAAAAAACAAACTTCTCGTTTCCGACGAAATTAAGGCAATTTAAAAAAAAAATTGCAAACAATTCCAAAAATTGATGTACGAATTCCGAATAAACTTTATTAAAAAGAGTACAAAATTTACTCTATCAGACAAAAATATTGAATTTAGATTGCTTCTATGAGTAGATCAAAATAGGCAGCAAACTTGGAAAATCAGGGGAATACGCAATTTTTTTCTGTACAAGAAAAATAATAACAAAAAATCTAATCGGAAAAGCTAAAATTTGGGTCTTATGTGTATTCGGACCTGTCTTTGTCTATCCGGAACCAAATTTGCAGATCTCTAAGCACGACAGATTTCTCTAACCATCACCAACAAATAAACAGACAGAAACACATCTTTCTTAATATAGCTACCCTATTTTCAATCATTTTTTAGTAAATATTTATGAAACTTAGGCATTATTTCTTTAAAAAGGGTATAGCCAGTTTTCCTAGTAAAATATGGCCTTGAGTCAACCAGATCGAGTCCTACATGAATCGATAGCCATTCAATAGAGATGCGTTTTTTCCAAGTTTGAAGCGTACATCTCAAAACCATGGGCAGTTATGACTCTTTATGTGCGTTTTCGAAAAATGTGCATTGTGAAGAAAGCAGTGATCGAATTTCCCCGAAAAAAATCAGGGATGTGTAATATTAAAATACAAATAGTGGATATTATTTTCAGATTTGTTTCTGCAAAATAGCCAGTTTTATTAAAATTTTCTTGTTTTTATTTGAAGTTTTTAATGAAGAATATATCGACATTTTTCAGTGACCACCTTCACGTTTTTACCAAAAATACTACGAGGTATGATGTATATGTGGTGTGAGATTCAACTCTCTACGATGGGTGCATCATAAAAAAAGAATTAAAAATGTGTTCCAGGGATGGGGGAGTTGCAAATTGCGTGTGTTATTACAAGTTCATGCACAGTTCTATGTACAGTTTACGTATGTAGTTATGTTGTTGGTGGCAATCATTTGAAGCATAAAATTGTGTTTTGTTAGTTGAAAATTGACAGATTTTTTTTAATAGTTTTCGGCTCAGTTTGACTTAACACTGTTGTTGATTAATCGAAAACAGTGTTAACACATTGAGGAAAACACAATTGGGGAAAACTTCAATCAGTAAATTTTAGTAGACATTTTTGCCTTATTTAAACACTCTAGTCACAAAAAAATTACTGTCTTGAATAAGAACGAAATTTCTCTTCATTTTTAATGGTGGAAGATTATACCGTTGGTAATCAGGCTCTGAACGGGAGACATGAATTCACGTATTTTAGAGATCAGTAATTCAGCCCATGGGCGGTGCTTTTGTGTTTCATATGTTACATTATTTCTCAAAGAAAATACACAAACTTCGCATTTTTACATTTAGAGTACTATGCATATAATTAGATCGATTAGAAACAATACCACTATTACATGCATCTTTTTATAATAGAAACACACGGTGATAAACATTTTTGTTAAATAATGAAAAAAACAAATGTAACGCCCATAGGCGGGGCTTCATGTTTAAAAGACGAAAAGCAATGTGTTATGTAAAACTGCGCAGAAAACTAAAAACAAAATCAGTCGACTGTCAACTAACAAAACAAAATGCTTTCCTTCAGATGATTGCCACCAACAGCATAGCTACATGCGTAAACTGTACATAGAACTGCGCATGAACTTGTAATAACACATGCAACTTGCAACTTCCCTCACCCCTAGTAAACATTTTTAATTTTTTTTCTATGATGCACCCAGCGTAGAGAGTTGAAACTCACACCAAATATACATCATACCTCGTAGTATTTTTGGTAAAAACGTGAAGGTGGTCACTGAAAATTTTCGATATATTCTTCATTAAAAAGTTAAATTAAAAACAAGAAAAACTTTATAAAACTGGCTATTTTGCAGAAAATAATCTGAAAATAATATCCACTATTTCTATTTTAATTTTACACATCCCTGATTTTTTCGGGGAAATTCGATCACTACATTCTTCACAATGCACCTTTTTTCCAAAACGCACATAAATAGTCATAACTGCCCATGGGTTTGAGATATATGCTTCAAACTTGGCAAAAAAGCACCTCTATTGAAGGGCTATCGATTCATGTAAGACTCGATCTGGTTGACTCGCTGTCATATTTTAATAGGAAACCTGGCTATACCCTTTATACATTAATCAAGGATATTAAGAATTTTTTTGAAAATAAGTTAATTTATCTCAGATTTTTGAAAATTTTCAGAAGGTTAAAATAATATTGTTTCATTCAACAGAAATAAACCCTTGCCTGATGAACAACGGAGGATGCGAGCATCACTGTCAATATAAAGATAAAACGCAGTGGTGTGAATGCTACGCCGGATTCCGTCTGAAAAACGATGGGAGATCATGCAAAGGTAATGTCCGATTAGTGTTAATGAAAGTAACTAAATAAGCAAAATAAAATCTGTCTAAGACATTTTTTTCCCTAAGAAGAAGAATTACAAAAGAAACCATTCAGCATTACATGTATTTAAAAGAAACACTTTATATAATGTAAACGTAGCAAATAAAACCTTTGTGCAAGAATATTAAAAGTTAGAGAACCAACGTTAAAAATGCACAAAAATGCACAAAAAAACAACAAACAGCTGTTTCGAATCCACAAGTGGTGATTCTTCTTCAGTGCGAACAAAAAACAAAGCCCAGCGTGCTAGAAAAAGCAAGATTTGGCCAGTCTTGCTTTTTCTATCACTCTATGCTTTGCTTTATATAATGGATTATAATTGCTTTATATAATTGCTTTATATAATGGATAACTTTATATAATGGATTATTATAACTTTATTGCAAGTTATCGCTGCTAAATTATGTAAATTTAAATAATAATAAATATTGTTTGAGTTTTTTTATGCCAAACATGTTTAATGACTAGATAATTTACGGTTGCAATTAACAGAAATCAAAGGAAATTTAAGTTTCAATTAGCTAACAGTAATAGGATTAAAAATAAATTCAAATATATATTCAAATTATATTCATTTAAAATCAATTCAGTTAAAATATATTCAATTTCTTAATATGAATGCTATACAACAATTGAATTTCTATAAACTAATTTTTTGTTATTACCATAGAAAAAAAATAAAATATCGCTCTTGCATCAAATTATTGAATAAACCGCAGTACATTTCACAGCCAAAAAAAAGTATTTTATTGGATTATGGCAGAGAAAATATTTTTGTCTATTTCATAATGTTTTTAAAGCAGTATTCCAACAGATCTTGTGAATGACTTAATTTACAAACTGAATAAGTTAGGAAAAAAGTACAAAAATATTAATATCAATTTTGGAAAACTCGTTAAAGATGCTGTTGCATTTGGAAGAAGATATAAAATGATTAAGTTATATACCAGTATATTTTGTTTTAATCTTCTCTATGACTTAAAAATTATTGAACAAAATCAAATTTCTTGCAGAAGATAATCCTTGTGAGATTAATAATGGTGGGTGCCAGCAACAGTGCTCCTATGAAAGTGGAATTCACCAATGTCATTGCTTTCCTGGATTTCAGTTGGAAAGTGATGGGAGATCCTGCAAAGGTAATAGACATTTTTTTATGATTTTTTTTTTTCAGTTTTAAACTGTTGTACAAGATAAAATTTCCTCGGGATAAACTTTTCTATTTTCGAATGTTTCCTCTGTTGCAGAAAACAATCTTTGCTTGACGAATAACGGTGGCTGCGAACAACATTGCCAGTATGATGGCAGAATACACTGGTGTGAATGTTCAATTGGATTTGAACTACAAAAAGATGGAAAATCTTGTAAAGGTGTGTACAAAAAGCAGTTATTTTAACTAGTATAGCATTGTAAAAGAAATGTGTGAATAAATTATGTCTAGTCCATTGTTTTAGTAAATTTGTTTAAGTTTGCGTAAGTAACTTTAAAGAGACGGTACACTTTTAAATGAGCGCAAATCGATCAAAAATACGATTTATTTATTTATTTATTTACTTACTTTCTTACTTATTTTGTGTGTATGTTTGTGTGTTAGTTATTTGGTTAGCGCACGAATGGGTCGGAAACGTGCTCGTGCTCGGACTCAGAATGAAAATTTTATTTATTACAAAATTTAAAACAAGTTGAAATTGTACGTCAAACGTGACAAATGAGGTGCGTTCGTACTATAACTAGTTTTATAAATATTCAGATCTTGGTGCAATAGCTGTTGCACACGTACGCAAAAATACACGAATACCAAATTTATTGTGAATTGTGATATTATAGATATTAATTCTAATTTATGAAATTAAGTTACAATACACTTTTTTTTTTACTACAATTAATTACAATTCTGTTACATTAAAATTATACTATGCAAAAATATGCAATACAAGACAATGTAAAAAAAAAAAAAAAAAAACATCTTTATTATTTTAGTGAAATGAATTATATCGTCTGTCTATTATTATATGATTAATTTCCGTAATAAAATAAGTACAGTTTAAGTTGGCAACATTTTATCTTTTGTTGACATTGACTGAAAATTCCAATGAGAAATTTAAGCTTAGCTTTGAAAATTTCAGAACTTGAAATCCATATTTAGACTCTTTTTCCATTTAATATCTATTTCTCCGGAAACATTTATCCAAAAAACTGTCGGTAGATTATATGATTGCTATAACTAAACAATTTTAGTATACAAATTCGGTTTTTTTAAATTCAGTAATTCGGAAATAATATGACTCCATCTTAAATAGGACGTAATCACCCATGGCAATCTAGAACCATTACCTATCATGGGATATCATTGAATTAATTACGTATGATAGGATTTAATAGAATGAAGAAAACTTTTATTAGTGTATTTTTAAGTTTTAATTCGATTTTCATAAAATTTGAAATGACTAGACAAAATTCTGCAACGGTTACATATATTAAATTTCAAATCATTCGGTTGGGTAGTTTTTGTGCTGTTATATGTGGACAGACGTCTACTATAGGTGCTACGTATTTATATAATTACAAACGCACCTAAAAATGAAAAAACGAAGAAAATATTTAAAATTTTTTATCGGATGGAGCATTTTATTTATTTTTTAACTAATTAATAACTTTATTTAATTATTTATTTTGTTAAATTAAGTTTTTTATATCAAATATTTATTCAGTTCAGAGTACAGAACACTTCTTTAAACAATTTCTTGTTGGAATAACTTAAATAATGAAAAAAATATTTTTTAAAGTACGCCGCCCTCTTAAGAAGTTTTCCATTCAACAACTCTTCCGCCACTTATATTTCCGCCCCGCTAATTAGATATTTGGTCAAATCAAACTTCTAAATGTTCTTAACCTCTTGAAGCTCTTAACCACATATGTGAGAATTTAACTTAAATATTATGCATAAATTATTTGAAGGCGTTGAAAGGCGCCGAAACTTTTCCAAGATCATGCTTAGTTAAAAATTGAACAAAATTGATTAACTCCTTTCAGATCATGTTTGAGTTACCAATTAAGGCTTACATGTTTATCGACAAAGTTGTTGGTGATTTAGAGCTAATTAGATGTTTGGTCAAATCAAACTTCTAAATGTTCTTAACCTCTTGAAGCTCTTAACCACATATGTGAGAATTTAACTTAAATATTATGCATAAATTATTTCTACTGGTAAACATTTATTTTCGGAGTAAGTTCATTATCAAAACTGATTTTATTATCTAAGAAATGTACAATGTAAAACAAGACAAATGTTTTTTAATCAAGGAAAATATAATATAACCACAAACGAAAATATACAATAACCTTTTCCGAGTTACCCGCGATTCCGAAAAGCGTCTTTATATCTTTAGAAACCGCATAAAATAATATATTTTCATGATTTAAAGAAGCATTTATAAAGAGTAAAGTTTATTTTTCTGCCGCTGATTTTAAGAAACGTTTCTGAATTGTTTTTATAGTGTATTAATCAGTTTTCTTAACCTGGAATTCGGGTATTATCAATTCTCAAGTAAACATTTTCATGTTCAACAAACGTGTTTTACACAAACATGATAAGTTAACAGCATTTACATTGACAATAAAATTTAAAATTAACCTATATTGAAACCACTGACAATAAAATTAACCTATCTCGCAGAGGGCAGAGGCCCCTAGTAAAGGAAAAAATAATAAGAAATAAAACCATAAATACCAAAACAGTATTTCAACATCAAAGCATTGTTTCTAATTTACACACACGAAAAATAAATCTAGTCGAGATGTCTAAAACTTCACTTCAAAACTAAATCTGAATTTATTGGTTCATAACGAGGCTAACGAAAAAGAAAGGCTACCGCAGTGCTTTACGCATATCTTTTTTTACAGACCGCCGGAGTCACATGATGCTCGAATCCACCAATGCAGGTGTACGAAAAGAGTATCACGTCACTCTAGCGGTCTGTAAAAAAAGATAAGTGGAATGCACCGCGGTAGCCTGTCTTTTTCGTTAGCCTCGGTTCATAAGCAAATGACGTCAAAGGTTTTTTTTTTCCTGATTTTATTCTCTGCAAGTGCGTATTGTTCACCATGAGTTTCGCAAAGAAAAAAATCACAATCAATTCAGTTCCTTTTCTTTGCTTGTTTACTTTAAGAATGAAATTTTGAATGCCGATAACTCCAAATATGTACATTTTAGAAGTTCTCTCAGAAAAAAAAAAACTTACGATTTTTCAAAAAATGTAACTTTTATGCAATTTTATTTGAAAAAAAAAATGAAAAAATGAAAAAATGGTCAAATGAAAATATGAAACACAAAGCTGTTAGCCCCGTATCTGTTCAGGAGAGTCATATAAGTTGCGCTAGTATAATACAGATTTTTTTTTTTTTTTTTTTTTTTTTTTTTTTTTTTTTTTAATGAAAAGATGGTACCTCATGGTAACAATTTAAGACATGTATTTTAAATGTATGCGATGTATTTATTTTAAATATATGTATTTAAAATAGAAATTATGTATTTTAAATACATATATTTAAAATCAATATATCGCATACATTTAAAATACGTCTTAAATTGTTACCATGAGGTACCATCTTTTCATGAAAAAAAAAAGAAAGAAAAGAAAAAAAAAAATCTGCATTATATTAGCGCAACTCATGTGACTGTCCCGAACAGATACGGGGCTAACAGCTTTGAGTTTCATATTTCCATTTGACCATTTTTTCAAAAAAAATAAAAAAATAATTAAATAAAATTGCATAAAAGTTACATTTTTTTAAAGATCGTTAGGTTTTTTTTTTTTTTTTTTTTTTGAGAGAGAGAGAGAGAGAACTTCTAAAATGCACATATTTGGAGTTATCGGCATTCAAAATTTATATTATAATTTAAAATAGAAATTATGTATTTTAAATTAAATGAGTGGGTTTATAATGAAATGAATGCAATGCGAATGATTGCAATGATAAAAATATTTGGCAATATATCATCTGCGCACTGCTAACATAAAAGTACCGAGAAATATTATAAGCTTCCATTTAAAATAAAAGCAAAGAAATCGTCCCATCCTTTGAAATATTTCTAGTACGACTTAAAAAACGTTGTTCCAAGAAAATCGCTTTGCAACAAGTCTAAAGTTTGCAACAAACTCGCTCGTGCACTTCTCGACAATAATCGCTATAACTTCTATATTTATTTTAATTTTTAAAAGGACTCGAAAGAACATTTATGAAGTGTCGAATATTCAGAAAAATATACATTTTTTGATACCCATAAACCCCTTAATGCAAACTACTACAGCTATTGTAGGGTTGAACGTTTGTTGCGAAAAAAATGGGCACCAAAACATTTTAACACCACTATTTCCAAACAAAAATCTTCGTGATAGATTTCGACAACATTTTCAATAGAAAAGGAAACAAAGATTATTCTTTGCAAATAGTTGTGTTAATTTTTTTAATACCGTTTCTTCTGCAACAAACGTTCAATCCTTGCTATTTCTTTCTATTAAAGATACTAGGTGATCAAACCCGGCCCTGCCGGGTTACAGAATATAAGCGATTTCTTTTTTTAAACTCTAGTAGTTTTTTACATTCAATGTTTTTTTTGTTGTTTTTTTTTTATTGCGCACTAATAACACTAAAAAGCATTTTCATATGAAAAATATGAATAATGTATTCAAAAATAGTTTAGAAATTTATTAATAGCGATACTTTTGTATTAGACGCATACCAGGAGTTAACCGAAGAAATCGCCAAGGATTCCACTGCATTCAGGGGCTTTTGATTCTGATAATTTCAGTGTTTTACACGAGTAGTTCTACTACATGTATGTTAAATTTGTGTTTTATTTATTTTATTTATTGACGAAGTTTTAATTATGTTATGGAATATTAGCTGGAAACAAATTATGAACTATTTATATTGTTTTAAGTGCAAACGGATTAATCTTTCGTAACTGGGCAACACACGATAGAGATAAATTTAAAAATAATTCATACTTGAAAATTATTTTTTAAACTATAATAAACAATTAGTAAAAAATAAGATGCAGGTTTTCAAACAAATTATATGTGAAAGTATTTTTTTTTCTATTCGGCTGTGTAAAAATTGAAATTGTTCGATTAAATATGTTAAATTTGTGTTTCATTTTACTTTATTTTATATTAATTGTTTATTTATTTATTTATGCAGTTTTAATTTCGTTACATAAAATTAGCCGGAGACAAATTCTGAATTATTATATTGTTTTTAAGTGCAAATGGGTTATTATTCTTCCGTAATGGAGCCTGCACGCGATGGAGATAGATTTTAAAAATTCATGCTTGAAAATTATTTTAAGTCATAATAAATCAGTCAATTAAGATACAGTTTTCAAACAAATTGTACTGGAA
The DNA here is from genome assembly GCA_963931845.1 of Maratus michaelseni. Lineage (NCBI taxonomy): Eukaryota > Metazoa > Arthropoda > Arachnida > Araneae > Salticidae > Maratus > Maratus michaelseni. The sequence goes on along the minus strand of OZ007590.1, from coordinate 179,468,255 downwards.
AGAAGACTTTTTTTTCCTATAACGGTGCAAAAATTTAAAATGTGCGATTTTTAGAAATTTAAAAAACTGTAGTATCAAAAATCGCAAAGCCAAAATTTCATCGTCAAGTGTTGCCATTCACAAAATGACGTCAGCGTTACGCACGGACAGGTTTGTCCTTTATAATAAAGAAAATGCAAGCTAAAATATTAAGAAGAATGCAAGATGTAAATCACTTATTCAATCATTAAAATGCATTACTAAACTTCCACGCTACTTTAAATAAATATTAATTTAGTCGCTTAATAACTTAGGTTTTCTTAGAAAATTGATTGAGGCGTTTCGAAGTTGTAGATAAACAAACAGAACAATTTCACGGGTTTTACAGTCATAATTGTAAGGGGCGTACATATGTAAAATTACATATAACCTGCTTTCATCTTTATGGCCTGAAACAAAGCTGCTGAGATCGTCGCCCCGATAATATATTTGCACAGGTTTCAGGTGTTAAAGAGTATAATGCGTGGGACGTAAGCTGATAAAAGTTGCCGATAAAAGCAGAAATTACCGTGTAAATCTAATTTACTGTTTGCAAATAGAAGTAAATGAATGAATAAGTTTACGTGAAAGATTAATATTTCCTTAACGTTTGTAATTTTGTATATATATATTTTTAATCTTTGTATCTTGCCGATGTATATCTGATAACTATTTTTAAATAAGTATTTCTTAAAAGAATTGTAAAAAAAGAAATCCATTTTAAAAATTGCTACTTTACAATTCAGTTTTAACTTTGCGTTTCATTATTTAATTTTTTACAGGCTCTCAATTTAAAAAAATGAGATGCAAAACATTTAAATAAACAAATTAGCAGGAAAAACTTTTCCAAAATCTCAACTTAAAAAAGAAAAAAAACCTTTATCATTTCTATTAATACTTTTGTTTCTAAAATACCGTTTAACTGTTGCATTTATTTATTTATTTATTTTTAATTATTACGTAGAATAAATTCGTTACTATTATTGCTATTTCTACTAGTAATGTTTTTTTTTTTCACTAGCAATAATTTAGTTTCTTTTACACTAAGCAATAGTTTAGTTTCTTTTTCAGTAGCAGTAGTATAGTTACTGTTTCTTTTTTTTTTCTTTTTTTAATTTTAGTGGTAATTTACTGTTATTATCTCCCGAAAAATATATTGCTTTTCCTTTCAGGTTTTTGCAATTAATTAGACCTGTTAAATCTTATTTGAAAGAAAATATATTAGATTACATCCTTGAGGAATAATACCTGAATTTTCTATGTAATACAAAAATGCGGCAGTATACTTTCGCTATTTTATTCCTAAACAGAGAATGGCATATCATGCTTAGATTTAAAAGAATCGTCTAGGCATAATTATATCATTATAAAATCTATTTTAAATTAATTCGATTCTGTCAAAATAAAGAGAAAAGTAGTTATTGGGATTTCTGTAGTATTTAAAATAATGTAATAGTATTACAATTTTTATAGGAATATTTTTTTTTTTCAGAGTTGAATCCGTGCGAACTTGAAAATGGTGGTTGCAGTCAGATTTGCAGTTTCATCAACAGAACATTAACCTGTTTTTGTGAGCCTGGATTTGAGTTATTGGCGGATAAAAAGTCTTGCAAAGGTTTGCTATCTATATTTAATTCCTACATTAAGGAAACAGTTTTTTTTTCTTTTTTTAATTTAATCTATAGAATATACAAGCGAAGAAGTAGGCTTACAAATTGAATTGAATTTTTAAATGATCATAAAAAATGACCCTATAAAAATATCTACTTTTTTTATTCATTATTTAATATCAAATTAAAAAAATATATATAAACATACAACATACATTTTTTTTCTCAGTGAAAGATAAAACTATTTGTATAAATAAAAATATCCAAGACGAAAATTAATCTTTTATGATTGTTTTTAATTAATATAAAATAAATACAAAATAATTTTAAATATATAAAAAACAGCATAAATACAAAACAAAATTTCAAACTTTTTATTTTATATGTATTAGTATTCCCTATTATTGGTGTCTTTAAAGTTTTTAATGTTTCTAATGGTATTTTTATAAGAGTTGTCCAATATAGGTTAAATTTTTCTTTGTTAAGATTTGCTAATTCCAGAAAAATATCGAAGAAATCTTTTTAACATTTATTATTGTTTTATTGCAATTTTGTGTATTAGTTTAGTGTTTCTTTCTTCTGATTTATGACTTTTTTTATTTAAAAAATTCCTAGCTTCCTGTGAAACAAGCTAATTTTGTAAACTTCGATAAAACCGTTTACAAAGTTCTAAGGATTTTCTTTGTTCAGAAGAACATGCTACTGTTTTCCCATAAACAAATACTCTGGCATAAAATTCAGATACATGGTATGATAAAATGAAAGTTAAACAAATGTTTATGAAAAAATTAGAATAAAATACAAATAAAAGCATTACAAATGTGTGGCAATGCCTCCGTATAAAGAGAAAATACTTTAATAACAATACATTATTGACAGTAAAACCCATAACATTATTAAAATACATTTAGTGTGTGAAATTTGATGGAAAGTATTTGAAAATTTCAGTATTTTATAGATTAATTATTTTTTAAAAAAAAATCTTGACATAAACACTTTAAAACCTTCACGTGTTAGTAAATGAGTCTCTATTGGAAATCTGTGATTAAATGGATAACAACTTCCCAGATGTCATTAAAACATCTCAAGAAGAGTTGCGTAATGAGATGTTATATATTTTTTCCCCTTTGTAATAAAAAAAAAAAAAAAAAAAAACATCTTGACATAAACACTTTAAAACCTTCACGTGTTAGTAAACGAGTCTCAAATGGAAATCTGTGATTAAATGGATAACAACTTCCCAGATGTCATTAAAACATCTCAAGAAGAGTTGCGTAATGAGATGTTATATATTTTTTCCCTTTTGTAATAAAAAAAAAACCATCTTGACATAAACACTTTAAAACCTTCACGTGTTAGTAAACGAGTCTCAAATGGAAATCTGTGATTAAATGGATAACTTCCCAGATGTCATTAAAACATCTCAAGAAGAGTTGCGTAATGATATGTTATATATTTTTTCCCCTTTGTAATAAATTAAAAAAAAAGAAAAGAAAAAAACCATTGTGACATAAACACTTTAAAACCTTCACGTGTTAGTAAACGAGTCTCAAATGGAAATCTGTGATTAAATGGATAACTTCCCAGATGTCATTAAAACATCTCAAGAAGAGTTGCGTAATGATATGTTATATATTTTTTTCCCTTTGTAATAAATTTAAAAAAAAAAAAGAAAAGAAAAGAAAAAAACCATTGTGACATAAACACTTTAAAACCTTCACGTGTTAGTAAACGAGTCTCAAATGGAAATCTGTGATTAAATGGATAACAACTTCCCAGATGTCATTAAAACATCTCAAGAAGAGTTGCGTAATGAGATGTTATATATTTTTCCCCCTTTGTAATAAATAAATAAATGAATAAATTAAAAAAAATAAATAAACATCTTGACATAAACATTTTAAAACCTTCACGTGTTAGTAAACGAGTCTCAAATGGAAATCTGTGATTAAATGGATAACAACTTCACAGATGTCATTAAAACATCTCAAGAAGAGTTGCGTAATGAGATGTTATATATTTTTTCCCCTTTGTAATATATTTTAAAAAAAAAAACCTCAAAATCTTGCTCGGATAATGTTAAGCATCAATTTTCTACTGGAATGTACAGGGTGAGCCAAAAAAAAAAAAAAAATCCCATTACTCTCCATGTATTTTGCGACGATAGAAAGTTATGGATGTGAAGGTAGAGATGGGAGATGGTAGAGATGGTAGAGATGGGAGATGACACATGTTAGGTGAGAAGGTTACAAGGCAGCGATTTATTCCAGAGTTTCCAAGTTTAATTTTGGAAACCCTTGCTGCTCCCTGCTCCCTGTTCCTTGTTGAAACTAGGTATTCAGAGTTTCAGCAAGATGGGGGACTCAGCCCATTACTCGATTGCTGTGCAAGAATATCTCGATGAAATGTTTCGTGACAGATGAATTAGACCAAGGTTACTATATCACACGGTGTACATCGGGGCGGGATTCTCGACAAGAACTCTTACATATATCTAGTTATAAAATATTCCGTATGAAATTTGAGTTAATATATATAAATAAAATATTTTAGTTGGTTGAATTTTTCAGTATTTTAAGTCTTTATTGTAACTACGCCGTATACCCCTTTTCACTGAAATCATCTTCTCTCTGTTGTAATAATGTGCCACATGACTTTATGTTGGTGTTCCTTCATTAAACCTGTTGTTAACTAATGACATCTCTAAATTCTTCTATGCTATTCCAATCTAGTGTTGAAGGGGCGAGGCCAACGAGGTAAGCGCGTAACATCAGAATATTAAATTCTTCAAATTAAAATTAACTCTGGTCTTCAACATGCAGAAAGAAAAGGAATTGCTTACCTTTTCTAAGGTCTATCCAATTTATGAAATATCCACTGGTTTATATATTTCAACTATTTGAGAATTTATTATAAACACTTCTTGAATAATCGTGTAGATGTACCACTGCTGAAATAAGACTTGTAAAAAAAAATTATATTAATGCACAATTCACATTGAATAAATAAGTTCACGTTTGGATTGATTTTAAAAATTATATTTTACATTACTTAAAATTTTAAAAGGTTTACATTTAGATTAATTTTAACATCAGGAAACATTTTTTCCTGTGACTTTACAGAATGAAGGATAGTAATACACTGACTCATTTTCACAAAGTTTGGAAAGTTACGAGTAAAGTTGCATCATTTCTTTGAAACAAATTGACGTTGAATAATTGTCCTTTTAAATGTTTTAGTTCTGTAATAAGTTTATAATGGCATAATCACAAATAACAAATTATAAACATATTTCACATTATTAGAAGAGAACGATTATAACGAGGTAATAAATCTCTATTGCTTGATAAACTTGAAACTTAAGAGTCATAAATTAGGTCACTTGTTTTAAGAGATGAGAGAAAAATTATCGTTGGGTTTTTATCTGCGTGCTTCATCATTTTCTTTATTTATTTATTTTACTTTGAGTGGAAAATATTAAGTGATTGAAATGAATGGATTAGTTTTCTACAATTTCCCCCTTAATCCGTTCATGGGGATTAACTAATATTTTCATTGAATTTCTGTGTTCGATGAATCGAGTCTTGGGTAAAGGTTTGGTAAGTGCATCAGCTATCATTTTTTCTGTTGGAAGATATCTTAACTCAATTATGCCTTCTTCGCTATATTGTTTAATGGCATTAAATTTGACGTCGATGTGCTTTGATCTTTTCGTGAATTTTTCTGATTCAACCATTTTTATGGTACTTTGATTGTCTTCATATAAAGTGATTGGTTTTTGCTGTGGAAAGCCTAGATCGTCAAGTAACTTCAATAACCAAATTATTTCTTGGCTAGCATGTGCTGCGGACACATATTCAGCCTCTGCTGAAGATAAGGCAATGCAACTTTGCCTTTTCGTCGTCCACTGAATTGGGTTGTTGCCCAACATATATAATATTCCCGATGTTGATCTGCGGGTTTTGGTATCACCTGCCCAATCGGCATCAGCGAATACTTTTAATATTGGTTCTTCATTAGTGTTAATTATTAATTTTAGTTCTTTAGTATGATATAGATATCTTATTATTCTTTTTACGGCTTGCCAGTCTTTTTCGCGAGGATTCTCATTTCTTCTGCTTAAAATGTTTACTGCTGCTGAAATGTCAGGTCTAGTTATTGTTGTTATATAAAGCAATGAACCAAGTGCCTGGCGATATTTAATATTATTTGGCATTAAATTATCATCATCATTTAATTTGTTATACCCTGGTTCCATTGGAGTTTTGCACGGTTTGGAGTTTTCAAGATTGAACTTTTTCGCTAAATTTTCAATCTTAATTTTTTGATCAAGAGAATAACCGTTAGGTAATTTCTGAATTTGAGTACCTAAATAGTTACTAATATTGCCTAGATCCTTTAATTCGTATTCTTGTTTTAGAGAATTTACGATTTCTTCTATTATTTCATCTTTGCTGGCGATGAGTATATCATCAACATATATTATTATGTACGATGTATGATCTTTTTCTTTTCTAGTGAAAAGACATGTGTCTGCTGTACTTTGGATAAAGTTCAAGTTGTCTAGTGTTTCAGCGATTTTAATATGCCAAGCTCTGGCGGCCTGTTTGAGGCCATAGATTGCCTTTTTGAGCTTGCAAACTTTTTCAGGAAATTGTTCGTTTACATAGCCTTCAGGTTGATTTATATATATTTCTTCATTTAAGTTCCCATGAAGAAAAGCGGTGTCAATATCTACATGTCGCACATTCAAATTATTATAAGCTGCTGCTAAAAGAAGTGTTTTGATGGTACAATGTTGTGCTACTGGTGAAAATGTTTCTTGATAATCTTCCCCATAATTTTGACTGAAACCTTTGGCAACAACACGTGCTTTATATTTTTGTGTATTTCCTGAACTATCAATTTTTCGTTTGAAAATCCATCTACTTCCTATGATTCTTTTATTAAGAGGAGGATCGACTAGATCCCATGTATTATTTTTCATTAACGATTGTATTTCGTTTTCAGTGGCTTTAAGCCAGTTTTTCTTTTCTAGTGGATTGTTTATTTTGATAAGCTGTTTCCAGTTTTCAGGTTCTGTTGTATCGCAATCATTTGCTAAAGCAATAAAATTGTCGGAAGTATATCTTTGAGGTGGTACTCCTCTGTTTTGTCTTTCAGATCTACGAGGTTGATGTGTTTCTGATTGTTTGGGCGCGTCAGGTGTACAGGGTGTGTCACCTATTTCTATTTCAATGTATTTTTTATCTTCAATTAATTGTTCGTGATCATTAATTTTCTCGTTTAAATTGTTCAGTTTTTCTTCCAGAAATTTTACAGATCTGGAAATTATTATTTCACCATTTTTAGTGAAAACGCGGTATCCCTTTGTATTATTATCATAGCCCATGAAGATACCCTCTTCTGCTGTGTCATCTAGTTTAGATCTTTTGTGTTTGTTTATGTAAGTGTATACTTTACAGCCAAATACACGTAAATAATAGAGATTTGGTTTTCTTTTGAACCAAATTTCATATGGCGTTTTATTTGTCAATTTAGTGGGGAGCCTATTTTGGAGGTGATTAGCAGTATTTATCGCTTCACCCCAGAACCTATGAGGTAAGTTTGCTTCGGATAATAGGCTTCGTGTCATTTCAATTAAACTTCTGTTTTTTCTCTCAGCAATGCCATTCTGGCTGGGACAAAATGGAACTGTGTATTCATGTTTTATACCATGTTCCCTTAGAAAGGCTTCTGTATTATTTCCTATATATTCCCCACCGTTATCCGATCTAATCGCCGTCGGATATTTTCCTTGTCTGGTTTTGACCATTTGTACATAGTCTTTTATTTTTTCATAAACTTCATCTTTACTTTTTAATAAGTAAATAACTGTGAATCTAGAACTGTCATCTATGAATGTAAGGAAGTAATTTTTTCCTCCTATTGTGGGTGTTTTAAAAGGCCCACATAAATCAGTATGTACTAAATCTAATACTTTTGTTGTTTTATTTTCGATAGATTTAGAGTACGGTGCATTTGTTGACTTTGTTTTTATACAGGTTTCACAGTTTGTTTTATGATTACAGTTATTTATTTTTATCCCACTGGCCAAGTCATTTTTGACTAATTCTTTTATACTTTCATTATTTCTGTGGCCAAGGCGTTTATGCCAAATTTCGAGGCAATCTTTATTTCTGCAATCATGTGCAATGTTTATTTTATTTTGAGAACTTTCTTCTAGTGTTTCAACTTGATATAAGTTATGTTTCTTTAATGCTTCTAAGTATATTTTTCCATTGCACGATAGTATGCATTTTTCATTTTCGAAAAATACTTTGTAGCCATGTTCTGTGGCTTTACTTACGGAAATTAAATTTGATTCCAATTGTGGAACAAATAACACATTCTTAAGTGTAATTCTATTTATACATCCATCAGATGTTTTTGTCATTATTTGTGTTTCGCCGGTTCCGTAAGAATTTAATGTATTCCCATTAGCAATTGTTACTGTAGTTTTTTCAGTATCGTTGAATTTTGTAAATATATCCCTATCGTTCGCTATATGCGAAGACGCTCCTGAGTCAATTAACCAGGTTTTATTAGCGGGATTGACAATTATGAATGCTGCATCTTTATGTTCACTTTTATTTATTTGTACCTGTTCATTTGTTTTTGATTCATTCATTTTATTTTTACTATCACCTTTTATATTTTCAAAACACAACGATGTGTACTTTTTGTATTTGTATTGTGTTTTAGGTGTAGTGGTCTGTGTGTTTCTGTTCTTGAGATGCCAGCATTGTTTGTAAGTGTGATTTGATTGTTTACAGTAGGTACAATATTTGTTTTGCCCTTTATAATCTTGAGTGTATTTCTTTTGTGTTTTAAACACCTTTTGTGAGTTTTCAACTTGCTCACTATTTTCTACCCGTTTATTAAATTCATCAGTAAGTTTGCTCTTGATGAATTCGGGAGTTAAATAAATTTCATTTCGGGCTTCGAGAGCTGTTATTAGAGTATTATAACTCGCAGGTAACGAGCACAATAGAAGTGCAGATAAATGCGAGTCGGTTATGTTCTCTCCTATTGCGGAGAGCTTACCTTTTATTTCCAGTATATTAGTAATGTGTTTGTGCATGTTCCCATTTTCGGGAAGTTTTGCACTATACAATTTTCGTAACAAATACAATTTACTGGACAAATTGGCTCTCTCATGAATATTTTTTAAACTATCCCATGTCTGTTTTGCTGTTTCTAAATGTTTTACATGAACTATTTGCGTATCGTCTATACTCAGGTTTATTAAAGCGCGAGCTTTTGCATCCTTTTTTCTCCAATCTTCGTTAATTGGTGTAGGGGGTTCCTGAGTTACGAGTTCGTACAAATCTTCCTTAATTAACAACATATTAATTTTAAACTTCCATATAGAATAATTATTATTGTTTAATTTATCTACTAATTGCATTTCCTTTATTGTCGCCATCTCGGAGAACTTGTTTATACAGTTTTTAAAGTTTTATTAGTTTAAATAGTTTATTAAATTCAATTATGTTTTCTTGAATTTTTAATCTAGCATAAGAGCTGAGTATTATTTTTATTAATTAGAGTCAATTATTAATCCTTAAGAATAAATTCTGAGTTCATATATTCATCAGGCTCATGATCACTGTTGAAGGGGCGAGGCCAACGAGGTAAGCGCGTAACATCAGAATATTAAATTCTTCAAATTAAAATTAACTCTGGTCTTCAACATGCAGAAAGAAAAGGAATTGCTTACCTTTTCTAAGGTCTATCCAATTTATGAAATATCCACTGGTTTATATATTTCAACTATTTGAGAATTTATTATAAACACTTCTTGAATAATCGTGTAGATGTACCACTGCTGAAATAAGACTTGTAAAAAAAAATTATATTAATGCACAATTCACATTGAATAAATAAGTTCACGTTTGGATTGATTTTAAAAATTATATTTTACATTACTTAAAATTTTAAAAGGTTTACATTTAGATTAATTTTAACATCAGGAAACATTTTTTCCTGTGACTTTACAGAATGAAGGATAGTAATACACTGACTCATTTTCACAAAGTTTGGAAAGTTACGAGTAAAGTTGCATCATTTCTTTGAAACAAATTGACGTTGAATAATTGTCCTTTTAAATGTTTTAGTTCTGTAATAAGTTTATAATGGCATAATCACAAATAACAAATTATAAACATATTTCACATTATTAGAAGAGAACGATTATAACGAGGTAATAAATCTCTATTGCTTGATAAACTTGAAACTTAAGAGTCATAAATTAGGTCACTTGTTTTAAGAGATGAGAGAAAAATTATCGTTGGGTTTTTATCTGCGTGCTTCATCATTTTCTTTATTTATTTATTTTACTTTGAGTGGAAAATATTAAGTGATTGAAATGAATGGATTAGTTTTCTACATCTAGTGGGAATGATTGTGAGAGATATAGAACTAACAAAAGATGTACGTCGATATTAGTATCATATATATGCGTTTAACACCTTTAAATAGAGTTAAATCCTAGATAACTAACAAGTAACTGACAATGCAGTAGTAAAGTTAATATTTCAATTGGTATTAAAATCCTTAAATGTAGTAGATATCGCTAAGACTTTCTTACTTCCTGCTTTTCATATATAATGTATATATAGTGTAAAATAATTTAGAGATGTCATTAATTCACAAAAGGCTGAATAAAGGAACACCAACGTAAAGTCATTTGACATATTTATAACAAAAGCCAGAAGATGGTTTCAGTGAAAAAAGATAAGGTACTTACAAAACCACTAAAATACTGAAAAATTCAATTAGCTAAAACTTTTTTGTTTATGCTTAACTGTCTCTCTTATGATAGTCTATGGTCGATTGAGTTTTGAGTTTCGCGTGCGATGGTGGTGTCCTGAATTCTAACTTTTGTGCGTGAATGATGCGTATCCCTGTCGATGAATATTTTTATGTGCATAAACATACCTTAACAATTATAGCATATAAAAATATCTTATATTATCTTATCTTATATACATATATTATCTTATATTATATTATATTATATTATATTATATTATATTGATATATTATCTTATCTTATCTATTACGATTTTTCGCATAGGACATAATGTAACAAAATCCTTTTGTGCACCCCCGTAAATGAATGATGAATGCTATGCACTTCATATTTCATACAAAGAATGTTATATTGCGCCTCAAGAATCCACATCATGGTCATTATGTTTGAACCAGTGTAACTTCATTAAAATACACAACAAACGATTTTCCTCCATATATGTAACAGATATTTTTTGTATCCTTGCAAACGAAGTATAAACAATACACACTCCATTTTCAAAAGGAAATGTCCTATGGTAAACCTTAATGACCGATCTCACGGTAACCTTAGTATAACTTAGTATCACGGCAATCTTTTTAAATTTCGTAAAATGTGTCTGAATCTTCGCAAAGCTTATTTTCATGGTTATTTTGTGTAATAATATGTTAATTAGGTATGTGTGGTTCTTTAGCTGATATATACAGGGTGTCCGAAAAGTCTGGAAACGATCGAATAACTAAAGAAATATACATCGTATTGAAAAACGGAAAAATGCACGTTTAGTACGAGGGTCAGTCGGAAAATAAGTTTCCCCTGGCGACAGTGGACGGAGGTGTGTATGAAAGATAAAAAATGTAATGAGACATTAAAGATAAAACATAACTTTATTTTTCCACATAAGTACCAAGTACATTGAGACATTTGTCATACCGCTTTATAAGCTTCAAAAAGCTCTCCATGAAAAAATCAGGGCTTTGCATACGGACGAAGCGTTGAATCGCTATATGCGAAAAACGACACAGCAGATGAAAGCGAACGTGCAAGACATCGATACCATTGGGTAGAGGTCGACCGCGATCAAGCAGATGGCGCTGTTGCAGTGCCTGCGCAAATAGCGCTGTTTGCAGTCCACAGCAGTCCTGATTTTTTCATGGAGAGCTTTTTGAAGCTTATAAAGCGGTATGACAAATGTCTCAATGTACTTGGTACTTATGTGGAAAAATAAAGTTATGTTTTATCTTTAGTGTCTCATTACATTTTTTGTCTTTCATACACACCTCTCTCCACAGTCGCCAGGGGAAACTTATTTTCCGACTGACCCTCGTATTTTTGAAAATCTATTTACGGATATCAAAGTTGCCCACCCAACTCTGCCCCCTGGGGGGAAAGGGGGGTAACTTTGAAATCTTAAATTACAACCCTCCTTTTTTATAGCAGATTCGCAATCTACAGGGGAAAAAATACGTAATTTTGTATTGAACATTTTCTTCGGAAAATCGTAGATGGAGCTGTAATCGAGTAAAATGCTGTGAAAATCGTTTCCATTGAAATGTCTGGAAACGGTAGATTTTTCAAAACTATTGAACATGCAGTTTTCCGTTTTTCAATTCGATGTATATTTTTCGAGTTATTCGACCGTTTTCAGACTTTTCGATGGAAACGATTCTCACTGCATTTTACTCAATTACAGTGCCATCTATGATTTTCCGAATAAAATGTTCAATACAAAGTTATGTATTTTTTCCCGTAGAATCCGAATCTGTAATAAAAAACGGGGGGTTGTCATTTAAGATTTAAAAGTTGCCCGCCCCCTTTTTACCCCCAGTGGACAGAGTTGGGAGGGGGAGGACTTTGATATCCCTAAAAAGATTTTTCAAAATATTGAACATGCATTTTTTCGTTTTTCAATTCGATGTATATTTCTCGAGTTATTCGACCGTTTCCAGACTTTTCGGTCACCCTGTATATATACTGAGGTAAGAGTTAGATTCAGTGTATTTTGTCGCATCTCGTCTTGGGTGATAATCTAGACTTGATTGTGTTGGCAAAAAAGCCGCCTCTGCTCTACGCTGTAGGTTACGCGCGCTAATACTTAGATAAATAAATAATCATTCTGGCGATGAAAATACAATTAATATAATAATATAGGTAATTTCTTACCTTTATCTTTCTTCAGCATCAGTATTCCTACTACTTCAGCTTGATGCACATTTTTAACTGCGTTAATCCATTTATTTCTGAGCTAAAGTGTTGAAAACATAAATATTGGTTAATGAAGTATATTATTTATATTGAGTCCACACTCAAGACGATCACTTTTGTTATAGATAATTATATTAAAATTTCAACTTATTAATTTCAAGTAACATTTTACATACAGCTGCCTTTTGCAGCAACAGATTAAAATTATTACATCTTTCTCTATTGAGATAAAAAGGGCAACTAAGCTTAATAATAAAAATAGTTTTTGAATCAGAGTTCTTTTGATGACGTCAGACAGCTGCAGCATGCGTGGGTTGATATTAAAACTAATTTCGCGAACATATTTCACATATTAATATCATTGTTTATCTTGAGTAGGATGATTTGTCTAAAATAGAAAAGTCTGTTCATTATAGAATGATTTATTGTCACTTAATGTATTTATTTGCGTGCTCAAATGTTTATGTCCTTGAATTGCTTCCTGTTTTGAAATCAGTTAATGATATCTGAGATGGTTATAAATCCATCACCCTTCCTTAACCATCTCAGATGCATCATGTAATAGTTGCATAGATTCTCGATGTTTCACAAACTGTGGTTTGCCCAGTGGCTTGGTCAGGGCGTCTGCTGTCATGTCTTGTATTGGGCAGTAACGAAGGTCTAGTATACCGTCTTCTTTCATTTCTTTTATCGCGTGATAGCGAACGTCTATGTGTTTTGTTCGCTTTGAGAATTTTTCGTTCTCCACCATTTTGATGCAGCTCTGGTTGTCTTCGTACAGTTTTACTGGTAAATTTTGCTGTAAGTCCAGGTCTGCTAATAGTTTTATTAGCCATGCAATTTCCTGTCCTGCACTAGCTGCAGCAACGAATTCAGCTTCTGCCGATGAGTAGGCAATGCAATTTTGCCTTTTTGAGTACCATTGTATCGGACTATTTCCCAGCATGAAAAGGTTTCCAGTAGTCGATCTTCTGGTTTTTGTGTCTCCTGCCCAATCAGCGTCAGAAAAACCGATGAGTTGTGGTTCTTGATTTGTATTCAATGTGAGGTTCAGGTTTTTTGTGATGTTTAGATAACTAATTATGCGTTTCGCAGCGTTCCAATCTTTAAAACGTGGAGTTTCACATCTTCTGCTGAGGATGTTAACGGCGACTGCTATATCTGGACGTGTAGTGGTTCCTATATATAACAATGATCCTATTGCTTGTCTGAATTTTGTGTTGTTAGGCATTAAGTTTTCGTCGTCCTCTAATTTGTGAAAACCGGCATCCATGGGAGTGCTTATTGGTTTTGCGTTTTCTAAGTTGAATTTTCTTGTGAGTTCTTCTATTTTTAACCTTTGATTTAATTTGTATCCGTTTTGGGTTTTTCTTATTTCCATGCCTAAATAGTGGGATACTTCCCCAAGGTCTTTTAATTCATATTCTTGCTTTAAAGCTTTTATTATTGTTTCAATTGATTCGTTTTCACCGCCTATTAATAAGTCATCTACGTAAATTATTATATACGTTGTGATGATGTTTTCTTTTCGTGTGTATAGACATGAGTCCGCTGTGCTTTGTTGGAAATTCAATTTTTTTAAAGATTGTTTTATTCTTGACTGTTGGCAAAAAAGCCGCCTCTGCTCTACGCTGTAGGTTACGCGCGCTAATACTTAGATAAATAAATAATCATTCTGGCCATGAAAACACAATTAATATAATAATATAGGTAATTTCTTACCTTTATCTTTCTTCAGCATCAGTATTCCTCATACTTCAACTTGGTGTTTTAATAAGTATATTACGGTAAATCTAGAGTAGTCGTCAATGAAAGTTACAAACATTGTTTTACCACCTATTGTGGGGGTTCCTATCGCTGTGCATACGTCCGTGTGCACTAGATCGAGTACTCTACCTGTTTTGTTTCTATACACTGTTTTGGGATAGGGAGCATCGCTTGTTTTTGTTTGTATGCATGTTTCGCATGTTGTTCCATGATTGCAATTATTTAATTTTATGCCATAGGCTAAGTCGTCTTTAACCATTTCCTTTATGGAATTATAATTTCTATGCCCTAGGCGTTTGTGCCAAAGTTCCAGGCAGTCTTTACTTTTGCATTCATGTGCCATATTTACTATATTCCTATCTGCATTTTCTAATAATTCAACTTCGTATAGGTTATTTTTCATTTTTGCCTCCAAATAGATTTTCCCATTTCGTGACAGCGTGCATTTATCTTTATCAAATAATAATTTATATCCATTCTTTGTGGCTTTACTAACCGAAATTAAATTAGATTCTAGCTCCGGTACATATAACACTTCTTTTAACGTAATTTTATTTATGCCTCCATCGGATGTTTTTGTCGTGAATGTAGTTTCTCCGGTACCTAACGAGTTTAGAGTTTTTCCGTTGGCAATTATGACGGCTGTTTTTTCTGTGTCATTTAACTTAGTAAACTCATTTTTATTATTTAGGATATGTGAAGATGAACCAGAATCAATAATCCAGGTTTGTTTTCCTGCTTTGTCTATTAGAAAGGCTGCGTCGCTGCCTTTATCTGGTTTTGTTTCCGTTCTATAATTTCTCGTGTTTACTGATTCGCGGTCAGTGTTTCCTATCTGGTTATCCGATTGTTGATAACACAACGATGATGAGTAATATTTATTTTTGTATGTTTGTTGTTTTTGTGTATTTGGGTGATTGTTTCGATTTTTCAAATGCCAACATTCTCTGTACGTGTGATTTCTCAATTTGCAATACGTGCACTGTTTATCTTTTTTAAAGTTATCATTAGGAAATCTTTTCTGCGTTTTAAACGCTTTTGATGAATTTTCACCCTGGTCTGTGTTTTCAACCCTTCTGTTATACTCATCTGTTAATTTACTTCTAATAAATTGTGGTGTGAGCTCGTCCTCATTTCGCGATTCAAGGGCAGTAATTAACGTATTATAACTAGGGGGTAGCGAACACAGCAATAAAGCTGAAAGATGGGAGTCGCTAATTGTTTCCCCGATCGCTGAAAGTTTGTCAATTAGTTCTAGAATGTATGTTATATGTTTGATTAAGTTGCCGTTTTCTTGGAGCTTGGCTCCATAGAGCTTTCTTAACAAAAATAATTTACTAGAGAGGTTCGCCCGTTCGTGTATTGTTTTAAGTGCGTTCCAAGTGTCTCTAGCTGTGTTAAGCCCCTTAACATGGACGATTTGAGAATCGTCAATTGATAGGTTAATTATGGCTCTTGCCTTCCTGCCTTTCTTTTCCCAGTCAGTTGTGACTGGCGTGGGCCTATCTTCGGTTATTACGTTGAATAAATCTTCTCTAATCAGTAACATTTCAGTTTTAAATTTCCAATTACTGTAATTACTTGCGTTAAGTTTTTCTACAAGCTGTATCTCACGTGATGCGGCCATTTTACTAGTTATTTAATTTTTGTTGTTAAAGAGGAATTGCTCTTTTATTATTTTATATAAAACTTCTTATATATATCTAGTTTTCTTCAATTGTTTAACATTTCATATATATCAACAAAAAATGCACAATATTTATTTCATCATCAAATAACTAACTATATTTTCAATAATTTTCAATTTCTTTTTCATGTGCCCACATGTATGGCCAGTAGTTTTTTTTTTCACAAATATTATTTATCTACTAAAATATGAGACTTTCTCAGTCTCGTAATCGACTGTTGGCAAAAAAGCCGCCTCTGCTCTACGCTGTAGGTTACGCGCGCTAATAATAAATAATCATTCTGGCCATGAAAATACAATTAATATAATAATATAGGTAATTTCTTACCTTTATCTTTCTTCAGCATCAGTATTCCTACTACTTCAGCTTGATGCACATTTTTAACTGCGTTAATCCATTTATTTCTGAGCTAAAGTGTTGAAAACATAAATATTGGTTAATGAAGTATATTATTTATATTGAGTCCACACTCAAGACGATCACTTTTGTTATAGATAATTATATTAAAATTTCAACTTATTAATTTCAAGTAACATTTTACATACAGCTGCCTTTTGCAGCAACAGATTAAAATTATTACATCTTTCTCTATTGAGATAAAAAGGGCAACTAAGCTTAATAATAAAAATAGTTTTTGAATCAGAGTTCTTTTGATGACGTCAGACAGCTGCAGCATGCGTGGGTTGATATTAAAACTAATTTCGCGAACATATTTCACATATTAATATCATTGTTTATCTTGAGTAGGATGATTTGTCTAAAATAGAAAAGTCTGTTCATTATAGAATGATTTATTGTCACTTAATGTATTTATTTGCGTGCTCAAATGTTTATGTCCTTGAATTGCTTCCTGTTTTGAAATCAGTTAATGATATCTGAGATGGTTATAAATCCATCAGATTGTAGCATCATAGAGCCTTCCGCGTGCTGTGAAGCAAGCGAAGTTTTCTGGTGAGCTCTTTTTGGAGTAGAAACTTCGTCTATGACTTCGCCAGCTTGGTGAAGACTTGAAATGTGATATTTCAAATAAAAGAGTATTGGAATCCATGGGGTTTCCTTGATAGTGCTATTACAGTATTTCGAAGTGACAATTTTTACAGTGCTTCTATTGATATTTTTACAGTCAGCTGAACTGAACTTTTCCGAGGTTCCGGCAACCGATCAGCGTAGCCATTTTGGTTTTAAGCTAGTGTTTGAATTTAGCAAGTTTCTTGGGGAAAGCATTCCATCTCTCAGTTTTAGGGTTTGAATTTAGCAAGTTTCTTGGGGAAAACATTCCATCTCTCAGTTTTAGGGTTTGAATTTAGCAAATTTCTTGGGGAAAGCATTCCATCTCTCAGTTTTAGGGTTTGAATTTAGCAAGTTTCTTGGGGAAAACATTCCATCTCTCAGTTTTAGGGTTTGAATTTAGCAAGTTTCTTGGGGAAAACATTCCATCTCTCAGTTTTAGGGTTTCAAGCATATTTTTTTTATCATCGTTAGTTAAAACTGCCTGCTCCACTGCCATCTATCCTTATTTATTGTTTTAAATAAATTGAGTATTGTTAAATTTTGTGTCGCCGTTCAAGGTTCGTCAAGGGGTTCGTCACAATATTAGCCCAAATTTCATATGAGATTTTTAAAACCTATGTAGGACCTTCTAACTCTCCTTGTAAGTAAATTTTAAGTGTAGCAATTAAAAGTAGACATTATTCCAGATTGGCTAATACTAGTTTCTACGATTATTTGTGACAGAATTAAATGGGGTATTTGCTTATCTTTTTTTTTTCATGGTTACATGTACATACAAGGTGTTCCACAAAAGACTCCATAACTTTAAAAATACATTACATTAAATCATTAACTATAATAAATATGAAATAAGGGACATGCTTATCATGTATCTCGTAAATTTTGTATACAGCAACTTTAAAAATAATTAAAATTTTCGTCATTAGATTACGCTGAACTGTCTCAAATTGTAAAAATTCTCAAATTAACTTAAAAATTTTGAAAACACAAGTTTTTTTTCGTGTTTCAATTGTTAAATAGAATACAATAATGTAAACACTGATATACCTTTGATGCAGTTTTAGACGTTAGTTTGAGCATTCTTACACTTTGGGACATCGTATTGCCATCTATTGACGAAAGTTCCAACTATTCTTTTAATTACTTTATAGAAAACGTATGAGCTCACTGATGGATTTATTTCTTTTTATTAACTTTTTATTTCTTAATGAATTATTTGGATTTTAAAGTTAGGCAGTTATTTATGAAATACCCTGTACATGCCTGTGTAAAATGTAGGTGCCGTTTGTAACTTTTTTCTTTTGCGTTGCAGAAATCAATCCTTGTGAAATCAACAATGGTGACTGCGAGCAAACCTGTACCTTTGATTCTCATCAAGTTGTATGTAGTTGTTTTGATGGATATGTTCTATTAAAAGACAGGAAATCTTGCAAAGGTACCACGTTTATCTTCTGTCATGCTTTCAAGTCAGCAAAAGCAAAATATATTTTAAAAAATTAAATATTTAAATCCTTTACTGCGCGGTTTTAAAAAATGTACCTTTTATATAATTAAGTGGTGTAAAAAAAAAGTTAAAAATAATTTTAAAAGTAATACTTCTTTTTTTCTGTTCCTGGCATGTGCCAAAAAATGTAAAATTCATTATTAAAACAGTGTGACAGATATGGCATAATGCTTCCTTAGAATAATAATGTTCGTATATTTAACCCTTTTTTTTTTTTCATTTTACATTTTTGTGAATTTATTACTCCCAATAGAAACGGAATTTTATCGCTAATATTTGTATTTTACTTTTTCTGCTTTTGTAAAACAATATTCTTTACTGTTATGCCAACAAATAGATTAAATTAGTGTCGTTTAAACGTTTGATTGCACCAGATATGGAAAACAAGATTCATACTTTTCAAATCCATGGCACACGGTAATATAGTATGTATTATGTACCAGATATAGCACACGGATATATGAAGGGTTAATTGGTTTTAATAACGTTAGTTTAAATTTTAGAATACAGACAAAAAACGCTTAACTAGTACAGTTTTTTACATTGATAAAATTATTACACTAACTAAAATAGCCATTTTAAATTAAAATCAATATAATAAACTAGTCGGATGTGCCAATCCCAAAACTTTCTTCTATCTCAGTCCTGTTAATACTTCAAAATTCGATATCACATCGCCAATAAAATCAATATTTTTCATCATTCTGTTGTACGTCAGCGAATCGTCGGGTTACAGGGATGTGAACAATCGATGTATACTAAACTACGAAAAGTCCTTCTGGCTTGAACGACAGGAATAGATAGCCTCCCTATTCCTTTGTTTTACGATTTTAGCTAATTTTACTGGAAAACACGAAGGTAAAATGCGTGGAACCTAAATAAAGAAGACTCAATCCCAGTTCTCGTCAACATTGAATTTGAATGAGAATATCGCCAAATTAGTCCTCTACAGCCAAGTTGGCTTCATTTATGGCAACTTACTTTGGTCGCCCAATTTGTCGATATTCCGCAAACTGTCGCCAAGTTTGGAGATAATTTGACGTTGGCGAATATAAATATATAGTGATAAGCATATAATAGGATTAATGGTTACAACAATGAAAGAAAATTTGCCGAAACCATGTTAACTAAAACTCATAAATTAAACCCGTTTATGGATGAATTCTGCTGTCTTGTTTGAAAATGTCAGCCACCCTAAAATTTCAAACCGCTCTATCTCAGCCATTTTTTTAAGATAGAAGCAAAACAAAAACTGCTCCGGATTCTCCGGATCAAGGCCGAACATTTAACGAAAAAAAGTTTTAGGATTTCTAATTTTTTTTTAATTTGCACATCTTTTTGAATTTTAAATCTTTAAATGGCTATCACAGCGAGCCCTTTCGTCGAAATATCCCCAAATTGTAATAGAACCTGCTTACCACAGCCAAAAACAGAGAAAAAAAATGTGGTTCAATTTGAAGCATAACTTCATACACTTTTCGATGGTACAATAGTTAAAATGGAACAAAAATATCGATCACAGCGCCCCCTTTCGTCGAAATATCCCCAAATTCTGACAGAACCTGCTTGCCATAGCCAAAAACATAGAAAAAAATTTTTGTTCAATTTGAAGCATAACATACACTTTTAGATGGTACAATAGTGAAAATGGAACAAAAATATCGATCACAGCGCCCCCTTTCGTCGAAATATCCCCAAATTCTGACAGAACCTGCTTGCCATAGCCAAAAACATAGAAAAAAATTTTTGTTCAATTTGAAGCATAACATCATACACTTTTAGATGGTACAATAGTGAAAATGGAACAAAAATATCGATCACAGCGCCCCCTTTCGTCGAAATATCCCCAAATTCTGATAGAACCTGCTTGCCATAGCCAAAAACATAGAAAAAAAATTTGGTTCAATTTAAAGCATAACATCATACACTTTTAGATGGTACAATAGTGAAAATGGAACAAAAATATCGATCACAGCGCCCCCTTTCGTCGAAATATCCCCAAATTCTGATAGAACCTGCTTGCCATAGCCAAAAACATAGAAAAAAAAATTGGTTCAATTTGAAGCATAACATCATACACTTTTAGATGGTACAATGAAGACACACAGACGGACAGACGGACGGACGGACAGACAGACGGACGGACAGACAGACATTTTGTAAAAACATGTTTTTCGGAATCTCTGACCTCTAAAACGTGTAAATCCGTTGAAAACCGGAAGTCGAAAAAAATTTCGATTACAATACTTTCTTCTATTATAGATAGAAGAAAGTAATAAAAAGTATAAATATCAATCATTTAATGCATCTACGAAGCCGAAGACTATTAGAATTTGAAAAGTCTGGATGTCAAAACATTGATAATTACTAAGTAATTCATAATCTTTACATTAATTATCCCCTCATTTTATAAATGGCTTAAATGAAATTAGCTGACGATTCAACGAGTCGACTACAAATATTTATCAGGCATTTTGTCTTTCTTAAAAATATGTCATATCTTTAATACTAAATATTAAAATTTATGTATGATATATAATTTTTTTAAATAAATAAAGAGTGTAAAATTTGGACAAATTTGCTATTATAAAGGTCAGAACTATAAGTTAACATATAATAATTACACTATTTCATACATTTATTTAAAAATCATTTAAAGTAAATATATAGCAAAAATCATAGTTCTACAAATACAAAATCCAATTTTATGCGATATTATTAGTATTTTAACTGTCCATTAATTAGTCTTTTTACTTCATTAAAATTAAAATCTCGGAAATGTAAACTTGCTATACAGAGTGGACATAAATAAGTTGAGAAGAAAGAATGGTTTTATTATGCGCGGGGAAGCGCCAGGAAAAGTTTAACGCTACGCGACGTATAGGGTGCTTGGAAATCTTGATTATTCCTACCGGGAATTTTGAATAGAAAATTTTGCCTAATTCATCACATTGCGGCAATTAAATTTGATTTTTTTTTCTTTTCTGAATTACCGATGGTACTCCTCGCGAAGGGGTTGAAATATTGGGTCGCTTTCTTAGTGGTTACTATCATTTTTATGCTATATTGGCGTATGCAACATTTTCCCTTAAATATTTAGCACCCGGAGCAGTCGCCCTGGCCCTGTACGTGTCTGTAGTGCCATTGTGCGTAATTATGCAGTCCAAACATGAGAATATACATGATTAAATAAGTTAATGAAACACGCAAAGTTTACCTTTTTTACAAAAGTTCAGTGTTGCTGCTCTTCCTTACTCCGTAAATGTCTCATCGATAACTTAATTCTTGCCATATATTTGTGAGCATATTCGAAATGTTTTTGCGAACAATCCATACTCCATCGTTGACCGGAAAACAAACATTGAACATGAGATTAAAAAAATAAGTGTTCCAAAAACCAAGAGAAGAGTGGCCTCAAATTTGAAACAAGTTGGAAATTGCACGTGACACATGAGGTGCGTTCGTACTGTTATTATTTCAGTAAAATGAATTATGTCGTCTGTTATTATGATATGATTAATTTCCGTAATAAAATAAGTACATTTCAAGTTGGCAACATTTTATCTTTTGTTGACATTTACTGAAAATTCAAATGGGAAACGTAAGTCTAGCTTTGAAAATTTCAGAACTTGAAATCCATATTTAGACTTTTTTTTCATTTAGTACCTATTTCTCCGGAAACATCTATCCAAAAAACAGTCGGTAGATTATAGGATTGCTATAATTAAACAATTTTAGTATGCAAATTCGGTTTCTAAATTCAGTAATACGGAAATAATATGACTCCATCTTAAATAGGACGTAATCACCGTGGCAACATAGAAACATTACCAATAATGGGATATCATTAAATTAATTACGTATGATAGGATTTAATAGAATGAATAGCGTGACTACAATTTGGTCATAGAGGTTATAAAATGTCAGATACGTCATAAGGTTTGCCCGACTTTTCGATAACCCCGTATATCTGTTTAAGCATGAATGTCCATAAATACCTAATCATTTAACATAATAATTTATTCGAGATTTAAAAACACAGATATTTTTATATCATAGAGTAAAATAATAATTCTAATAAATATTCCTTCTATAGAATTTAACCCATGTGAAACGGACAATGGTGGCTGTGATCATCAATGCTTCTTTGAAAACAAGAAAATGTTTTGTGCATGCTATGACGACCATGACCTCCACAGCGACGGAAAATCTTGCAAAGGTTTGTTATTTTTCATTCTATTGTATCTCAATGATAACAATTTTCAATTATTGCTGAAAGGACTATTTGAAATGCATTGAAAATCATCTAATTTTTACATACTATAGTGTGGTTAATATTTTCCAGAAAGGAATCCATGTCTCATTCAGAATGGGGGATGTGAACACGTGTGTACATATGTAAATAAAAGAGCTGTTTGTAGCTGCCATAAAAATTATGTCCTTCAAAAAGATAATAGGTCGTGTACAGGTATTTATACTTTTTTCATTTTATTTAATTCTATAGGATTTCCTAAGCTAGGAAAACGGTTTTTAAAATTCAATATTAAACAAATGGTGACAGATATAGGTTACTTTTGCAAGAATTAACTTGTAAAGTCGAGAATTTCTTTAGAGGATTGCTTGTTTTAGTTCTAAATATCACCAATAGAGGGCTCTGCGCTGTCTCATACTAATATAACGCTCAAACTAACATATAAAAATGGACCAATGATCACTCAGTTTTACCTTTCATTCTATTTAGCATTTCAAATGTTTTGCGTTTTGAAATTGCAAAGTTTTTTTAGGAAGTTAAGCGTCATCTATTGGTGATATTTTGAACTAAAACAAAGAAATGTAGTTAATAAATTCGTGACTTCACACATGACGCTCCTGCAAGAATAATTTCAATGGCTGTTACAGTTTACTCTTATTGAATTTTGAAAACCGTCAGTCTTTTTTAAGACACCCTATATACATATAATACAATTTCAATTATGTCTCTGTGTTGATTGATAACAAAGGCTAACAATGTTTTTAAGCGGCTAAAACTATTTAAAGTGCATTATTACAAGAGAAATGCAATTCTGATGTTTGTTCAAATATCAGGTGAATCAATCTACAATAGAATAGCTTGTTTTAAAGCTTAACTCTTTTACTAAATGATGCACTTGATCGGATTCTGCGTAGAAGAAAGACTCGTTTTTGTTTTTAGTCTTCTTCGGAAACCAATCAATTCGATCAGAAGACTCAACCTTTGTTGATAGTTTATTTCCCAGACTTTGTGGTAAGTTCATTTTTTCCAATTTCAAACTTCTTCAAGACATAATTTGGGACATAAAGGTTTAATGCCTTTGGTAATGAAACACCTTTAAAAAAAAAAAAAAAAAAAAAAAGGTGGGGGGAGACCTTCATACTGGGACTTAGATTCTAAATTTCATTGGAACTGATCTCATCATTTATAATTCAGCAAATTTACCTCTCGATATGAGATGAGCTAGATAATTTCGTTCTTTGGGATAACGCGATTACGTAAGTAGTATGCAGTGTGCGATAAATCGATACGATAATCTTCCAAGCTAACGATAACGAATGCGTTAAGTTGATGCGTCATCATTCGACTTAACTGTAGTTTGGTATTAATCAGTTCTTTCGTGTGTATTGTAATCTGTGACAAATTTCTCACATCTATCTACTCCAACCTAACATTGTGTGAGACATTTTTGTTACATATTTCATCCAGTACTATAGTGGCAAAAAAAAAAAGAAGAGGAAGAAGAAAGAAAGAAAAGAAACAGGGGATAGAGCTGGATTTTCCAAACTATGGTATGTGTACTGTACCAGTACTTGTATGTGAGGCTTCCTGAATTGGTACAGGAACCTTCTATTCTGAATGGAGTGGGGATGAATAAAATAAGATTTTTCATGCATTCCATGAAAGCAAATAATGCTTTGTTCGCTAGTCTCCACACACAGACCATATACCAGAAAATTTAAAAATAGATTTTTTTTTATTACAAATCCTTTTTTCATTTAACACATTCGCATCGGGAAACGAGAATTCTCGTTTTAAAAAAAAAATAAGTGTTGTCGTCGGAAAATGAGAATTGTCGTTTTTATTCCAAAAACTTCACTGACTATAAGGGCGTGGCTTCTACCTTACAAAAAAAGGCATTTATATCATGTTGCCCATATTTTTTAGATTTTTTAGACCAGTGTCTGATTACCGCTTGGGCAAACTTCCACCAGCAAAATTTAATAGAAATTTTCGTTTTATTGAAGCGCCTTATTCATGCAAAATTTCTGTCACAAATAAGCCGAACATTTCTATACACTTTTACTGGTGAAAGTTTGCCCCGTTGCTAATTAGAGATTGTATAATAAATCCGTGCATTGAATGGTATTTACTGATATATAAACTTGAGAAAACTAGAAAGCAATTTACGAAAGGGTTTCAGAAGAGGGGGGAACTTCTACTGTCGCGAATGCGTTAACATCATTAAAATACCCCGTTTTATAGGAAAGTGTAAGGGAAAATTGCCTGATGCGAATGTGTTAAGATACTCTGCCTACCCGATACCAGGTAATCCCTGACGGAAGAGTAAAATTTAGCTATTCTGTGATGGAATTCTTGAGAATATTTTTATAAGGATGAATTATTTAGAGAATTTTATTTGCAGAGGCAAACAGTATAATCGTTGATTTCTGAGATGGCTGTAAAATAGCGGTCTTCAACTTTCCATGCTCGAGGGCCACATCAATAAATTCTTAATGTTCCTCAGCCCACCCTTAAGTCATTTAAATAACGTAGGCAAGGAAGGTATACACATCAGAGTTACAAAGACCAGGAGCGAGTTGTAACAGTGTAACAATAAATAACTCGGACAGACGTTTTAGCTTATATTTTTTTAATAGCTACAGAAATTAAAACCAGATTGCTAACAAACAAAGTATAGATCTGTGACTTACATACAAACTACAAATTTCCGCATTTTGCTTTTATGTAGAGAAAGTAAATCTTTTGATAAAAAAAAAAAAAAAAAAATCAGCGAAGTGACGCAACTCATTTCCTAATATTTTTTCCCATTTCTCCCAAAGAGATTTTTGTAGGGACATCAAGCTGCTATGAGGTTTAGAACAAACTCTTCTCTGTAAGATAAATATGCAGAATAACCTTTCTGGTTGAGATCAAGAGATTACAAGAGCCACTGGTGGCTCATGACTGGCTTTTTGGAAGCACTACATGCCTGTATGTCAAATTAACACTTTTTTGTTGCCACCATACTTTAGTTGAAATCGTTGCCTTATTTAATGGAAGAAGTTAGGCCCTTAAATAAAGCAAAGATTTCTTTTAAAAAATATTGGAAAAAAGCCAAAAGTTATTTTGGCAATTATGCATGTAATGAACGACTCTCATTGCCTCATGCATTAAGAATGTAATGTAAAAATCGTATTTTGCCATAATTATAAAGCTTAAATAACCTTTATTAGCGAGGTCCAATGTTTATTTCTCATGTACAGATACTGAAATTTCAATCCTGGAGTTTAGGAATGTTTTATATTATTTTAACTTGAACTTTCCTCGTATTATTTCTTGTCACCCTTTGTTGAGGCGATGCGGAATTGCAGAATTCTCATTTTCTTCTTGGCTCATAAAATATATTTTATTTATGTACTAGCTAACCCGCTCGGCTTTGCCCGAGCCCGTGATAATAACCTTAAACAAATGATTTTATATCTTCGGAAAATCTTTCAAATGAAACTAATTTCGGTGTCCAACTGCCTTCGGCAGCGTATAGTGTTTCAAATGAACCTAGTTTCCGCGGCCCCATTGCCATCGGCAGCATCTAGTGCAGAGTCGGCGAACCTTTTCACATTCGCGTGCCAATTTGTTTCACAAAACGTTTTCAAGGGACCATGGCGTGCCAACAACACCCCCCCCCCCTCAACCCCCTTCAAACAGCTCTTTAGATTAAGATAAATATGGATAAAATACTTGCAAGTAATATCAATATACACATTCAACTAAATAATATAAAATATTGAAAACTAAATCCAAAACAACTTTTCACACGAAAAGATTAATTAATTATAGTATAATTATAGAACGAAGATAATATATAAGAAATAATTATAGTAATCGTAAAAAAATATTAAAAACTTAAATCGAAACAACTTACCAAATGACTGTAATAATTATGATAATAGACAATGTTGCCGTTGAGATCTGTTGATTTTGACATTATAAGCAGGGTGGTGGTTTTATAGTTGAGGTAATTTTATTTTTAAATAAACAATGAGAAACGAAACTTTAAATAAAATCATTTATGAATCATATCTGCAAAATATTTGTTTTACAACTGCTATTAAATGGAAAATTGTTATTTAAAAAATATATTACAATGTATAAGAATAAATTAGCAAATATAAAAAACATTACTTAAAATGTCTGCAAAGAAATCTGTTTTTCTCTTTGGTTTTCGTTGATTCAACTTTATTTTCTAATTTCATAAGCATTGCAAAATCTTCTTTTTTTTTTCAGAAGAAAAATAAAAACTTTGTAAGGTACGTAATGCAGCCACAGCGTTTTGGAATTTGGGTGTTAGTTTCTCTTCACTGAGTTTGTTATTTCTCTCATTCAGCTCATTGTCACAAATGTTTGTTTCTTAATTCAATTTGCAGCAGTCGTTTGTTGAAAATAAGGTAAATCATAAGCCGAAAATGGCGGTTTAACATATCTCATAATTTTTCCAGTCAAGATTTATTAAAATTTTTAACCGCTATTTCCTTATCTGTTTGCTTGGTACTTTAAGAAACTAGCATAATATGTAGAGTATTACTTTAAGCGAGTGACGGTTTAACAATGTCTTACTGTAGTTATCTTTTTAAAGTAATTAAAAAAAGAAGAAAGTAAAGTACTGAAAAAAATTAATGTGATTTCTGATGTTGCATCTTGGATGCCAAATAATTGATATCCCGCTCATAATTGGTTACTTTTAATAAAATGTATCATGAACTGGAGTCATCTGACATGTGGATTCGATTTGAATTTTTAATATTGTTCATCTCTGAAAATAATGATTCACAAGCATGATCAGAGGGAAAGATTGTCAAAATGGCAAATACTAACTTCTTTAAACAACTATAAGTGTCTGAAATTAAATTCCAAGTGAACATAGTTTTATTATAAGCATGATGCCTGATAGTCTTTCTATCATTTCCAAATCCTCTCTCAATCTGACAAATTTCTGAGCCCATATTGAGGTGGATTGGAAGTCAATAAGTTCCATTTCAATTTCCTAAATTTCCAACCAATCGAATACAATCAAATTCAGTTTATGAATTATAATGACATCTCCATAAATAATAAATTGAAGCGTTTCCGAAATACTATGGAGTTTACAAAATCTTTATGCAAACTATTCAAATAATGCCGAAATAATATCTTCAATCTTCAGTGAGACTTGATTCGTCTATTTTTTATGTAAATTAAAATCCCCGGCTATTTTGTTAATTTTGGGAAATACTGACAGTTTTTTGGACACAGTGTCTTTTCTAAATATTTGCAGTTTCGTTTCAAAACATCGAATCATATCTATCATGATGATAACAGTGTTATTTGTACATAGGATATTTAAATTTAAGTTTTTTAAATGTTGATACAAATCCGTAAATTACATTCATTTTGCAAGCCATTTAACATTCATCCATTGCATATATTTCTCACTGTTACTTTCTTCATGTAAGATAAGCCGGATTTCTTCCAGATAGTCAACGAATCTTTGTAGCACTTTGCCGAGATTTAACCAGCGAACATTGTTATACACCAGTAATCCACTGTACACAGAATTGACTTCATCTAACACAAGCGTCAAACTTTCGTTTATTTAAAGCCTATGACGAAATGAGATTAACTGCGTTTGGGACTACAACCATAATATCACTAAGACATTCGAAACCAGCCTTTGCACACAGGACTTGCTGATGTGTGATGCAGTGAAATCAAAGACTAATACGTCCAATGCGAGTTTTAAATAAACTGAAAAAACAATTATTTTATCCACCTTACTAGGGCCCCCGTCAGTTGTAACAGAAACTATTTTAGACAAATATATTTCATTTTCAATAAGTGAATTTATAACTGCCGTATAAATATCTGCACCATAGGTCGTAGTTGATAATAATAATAACAAGAATAATGCCTCCTTAATGTCATTTTAATCAAAATATCTTACAAACACAGCTAAACGAACAGATTTGGTTACATCTGTACTTGCGTCAAGACATAAAGAGATAAAATGAGAATATATCAGATTTTTGTTGCTGTTGATATCAGACTTTTGTTGCTCTCCTACATTTTCTGCCAATTTTAGGATTCTATTTTTGACTGTATTCCTTGATAAACGAATATCCTTAATTTGTTGAATTATTTTATCTTTATTTTCAAATTTGTCAAGAAGTGATGGAGCACATTTTAACCAGGCTTCCTTCAGAAACTCTCCATCGCAGAAAAGTTTACCATTCAGGGCAATGACGTCCGCAGCCAAGAAACTTGCGTAATAGTTTAAAACTCCTTGATCACATATTTAATTATAGATGTCGATAGTTTATTTTTATCTTTAATTGCACTTCCAATGAAATTTGACAAAATTTTGATTTAGAACTTAAATCAACGGCGTGCCAAAAATATCCTCTCACGTGCCAGCTACGGCACGCGTGCCATAGGTTCGCCGACCCTGATCTAGTGTGTTCCTAACAAACCTCTTTAAGAACGAACCTGTGGCTTGGGTCCCTGCTGCCTACAGCAGCGTATACCGGGCGTGCTCCGCACGCGCCGGAGACAATCGAAAGCCAAGTTGAATGAGCCAAACCCCGTAGTTATCCTGCGCGTAGAATCCGGTATAAGAATGCGCCCCTGGCGGTGGAAGGTGGAACTAAAATCTGTAAGACAATCCAAAACCAAGTTGAATGAGCCAAACCCCGTTGTAATAGAGCCCGTAGAACCCGAGATAAGAATGCGCCCCCCGGGCGACGAAAGGTGGAACTAAACTCTGTACAGAAATCGAAAACAAAGTTGAAGGAACCAATTCCCGTTGAAATCTGGTTCATAGAACCCGAGAAAAGAATGCTCCAATAATGTTCGGAAATGATGGTAACTGAAGTTAGGGTAGACTTTCATATCTTTCGTCATCATTTTCTACGGAATTTAAACATACTATATCCACAAACTGGCTAATTTGAAAATCAATGGTTTCTGCATTCTCAACATAGTGAACGCTGTTATCTTCATGCTCAATTTTTTTTTGCTGTTTCATAAGTCCTGTTATGCAAACTTTGCCAATATGTCTGTTTTTTGAGCAATATTTATATTTGAGTTTAAGCTTTACGCGCCACTGGCTTGTAGCGTGGTTATTTTTTCCATAGTGTAAACAAACATCGCCTAATCCTAAATCTTTCAAATTAACTGAACGGAAATTTCGACTGCTTGATAGATCCCTGCTGTATACGTTTTATTTGGGCCGGAAATGATTATTTTTACTATGGGCAGTCGAGACTTTCAATACGTTTGTGGCACGACTTTTGTAAACTTGTTTGTTTTCGATTTATTGTTTCACGTATCTCGGCATCATAGAGATCACGAATAAACTGTGCACGTAATAATAGATTTATAACAGATTTAGAGCACTCTGCTGTATTGCAGGTCGATTTAAAATCGGCATTCTTTATCAGTTAGAAATGGAATCACCTGGATCTTGAGTTTTGCACAAAAACTTGTGTTGTTCAGTCAAAATATTAATTGTCTTACATTGATGCTCTTTTAGAAATTTCAGAAGTTCGTCATATGTTCACTTAGATGGTAAATCAGGTGCTATTAAGTTTGAGATCAATCGGTAATATTTGACTCCGACACAGTTGATCAGAACTAACTTCTTTCTGTAGTTTCCGGCGTAGTATCGGTTAATCCTTTGAGTTGATAATAATTTTCTAGTCTCTGTATTCATGAAATGTTTCAACATTATCATCAAAACACTCAAAGACTCAAAGGTTATCGTTGATTCTGGAGGAGGCCGCGAATCCTTGCGTGTTCACTGGATGCCGCCAGCGTCGTTCTAAGCCTAACCACTAATGTATTTAAAGCTGTAATCAGATCGAAAATTTCAGCCATGTCGACTTCTGTTTTCTCTGGTCGCCACTTTGTTGTGTTTGTAGTTGTGTTAGAATGGTTATTGGCTTCAATGGACTTTACCGACGAGTGGCAACAACCAAGCCTCTGTATATACCCTCCGAAAAATACAGTATATTGGAAGATGGAGAAGCAGTATTAAAATATTCTTCACGCATATTGATGTTTATTTTTGTATAAGGAAAGGGCAGCTGACGTCACTGTGGGATGAATTACTGTGGGGTAGCAAGAAATATCTGTCGATCTTTATGACTCCTACTGTACAGATGAGTTCGGCCGATCTGATTGGTTTACGTATAACAGATCTATGATGTGATTGGTCTACGTCGTCATGACGATTCCTGCACTGATCGCTAAGGCAAAAATGTACTGGTAGATTGGTTCACGGAAGTGCTTGCTTGTAAATATGAACTTTCCTTATACCCGCAGCTTCCATGACATAGATAAAATACATAATAATTAATTTAAGACATAACTTATTTGATAATAGCTGACCCGCCCGGTGTTGCTCGGGCCTATGATAATAACCTTAAATAAATCTCAAGTTTGTATGATTTTATACCTTCGGAAAATATTTCAAATAACCTAGTTTCGAGTCCCCCCCCCCCCACTGGCTTCGGTAGCGTATAGTGTTTCAAATTAACCTAATTTCTGGGAGGGTGATGGGGGCACTGCCTTCGGCGGCAGCGTGTAGTGTGTTCCAAACGAACCTCTTTCCGAACGAACCTGTGACCAGGGTATCCGAAGCCTACAGTGGCGTATACCGGGCATACTCCGCACTTGCCGGAGACAATCGAAACCAGATTGATGAACCAAATCCCGTAGTAATCGAGTCCATAGAACTCAAGATAAGAATGTGCCCAATGGTGGTCGAAGGTGAAAATAAAATCTTTAAGAGACGAAAAACAATTTAAATTAGCCAAACCCCGTTGTAATAGGGCCCATAGAACCCGAGATAAGAATGCGCCTTCTGGAAGAGATAACTGAAATCTATAAGACAAGCAAGTTGAATGAACTAATTCCCGTTGAAATCTGGCCTATAGAACCTGAGAAAAGAATGAGCCAATAATGTTCGAAAATGATGGTAACTGAAGTCTTAGATAAACTTTCATAATGCAGACAGTAGCTGAATCGTAAGCTAAGTTGAATTAATCAATTCCCGTTGAAATCAGATGTTACCTTGTGCAATTGCCTTCTAACCATGTAGCATTGGATTTATACGTGATGAAAAATCAATTTTATATTATCCGAATCGGCGCTGTGTAGTGTTTATTTTGTTATATTTTATGGTGATATCAAGAAAGTTCTCTACTTTACAACTGATATCAGTGATGAACTCATGACTGTTCGGAAGGATGAAATCACCCTCGGAACATCCAATATTTCCCCGGAAGTGTTCAGATTTTCTATTTATAAATTGCCAGAAAATGCGATTCCTTCCACCGGAGCTCCATAATTACCTCATACAGACGCGCACGCGGGAGCTGCAAAAATCCTTCCCGGAGAGAAATGTCTAAAAAGCAGCCTATGTGGACACGCTGCCAATTTTTTGTCGATATGTATCAATTGTGTATTGGAGCTTTCTGGGAGTTTTTCTTGGCGTCACAGCATTCTTTGCAGATTTTCCCAATGGACTTTACCCATATCACGTCATCTGTGGGTAAAGAGAAGAAAAACACCAATAGGCGTGAAGAACATTTTAACACAGCTTCCCCTTCGTCCAATAAACAGTATTTTTCCGAAGGAAATTACCCTCAGAGGTGGGGTTGTTGCCACTCGTGGGTAAGGTCCATTAGGGGTGAGAAAGGTGGAAGGAGAGCTGACTAGCGTTCCCAAAAATGGGACCTGGGAAGGAGGGGGAGGCCAAACTACCCCAAAGGGCCAGAAAGAGTCCCACAGGGAGGAGCGCCCTTATGCCAAGACAGAAATGCATACTAGATGGTGAATATATAACATATAGCATATAGTATATTACTTAAATGAAAAGCTGGTATACGGTAAACAGAACAAGTACTAGCAATGAGAGATACACTCCTCCTTGAAGTCTCTAAAGGTGACTCGGGTTCCGCAGACTCTTTTTCAGACACTAGCAAGTACCTGTATGGAGCAGAAAGGTACTCTTATATTAAGTAAGATGGAACTGTAAGTTTCAAATAGCAACAGTCCCGCGACTGTTGAGCCCTTTGGGGAGACTCATTCTAGCCCTTTGGGTATTTTGGCCTCCTCCTCCTCCCGCCTCCACCTATCCCATTTTTCGACCCCCATTCCCCTAGTTAGCTCTCCGTCCCCCTTCCCGTCCCCATTTCCCTTTTTATCCTTTATTTGGCCCCTTTCTTGAGTTATTGCTGTTTTCCGCTTTAGACAGTATCTCAGTAATTATACGCTTTATATGCACAAACCTGATGTCCATGCTATTGTCTAACTCTGAACTATTAGGTTACGCCTTATTCAGGGTTAATTTGGGCTTTTGCCAGTTTCCTGCCATAATTCAGGAAACTTCTCTAGAGACGGGTATAGATCGATAATTCCACTACCGAACTATCGATAGCAATGAGGATTTAAAGAAAAGAAAGATATACAATAGATTATTGAGATCGATAGATTTGAAGAAAATAAAGATGTATGATTGATTGAAATCGATAGACAGTAGCAAGAGAGCAAAAAAACTTAAAAGAAGCCTAGCAATGATGAAAGAAAGGGTGGAGGAGGTCATGGGAGGACATGGGGGGAGAAAATGTGAAAAAAATGCCTGTTTCTACATTAAATAAATATCTGAGAGATTCAAGCTTAATAGTGGACATGCATCAGTGGTCCATGGGGCAAAAAGATGGAAGGGGTTGTAAAGGAAAAAAAACTGCCTAAAACGGAAAATCTGAAAAATACAATGGCACGGAAACTAAAGGGCCTAGATCCCAAAGGACCCCGAAATAAGTTTTACCAAATAGTTGAGTGTTAGACGATACCATGGATATAAAAACTGAGGTAATTGTCTAAAGCGAAAAATAGGAATAACTCAAGAAAGAGGCCACCTAGACTAAAAACAGAAATTGAGATGGGAATTGAGGAAGTAAGCTAATTAGGGAACACAAAAGTTGGCCCAGGAAAGGAGGGGAAGGTCAAAATACCCCAAAGGTCCAGAAAGAGTCTCCTCAAAGGGCACAACAGTCGTGGGCCTGTTGCCAATTACAACTTACAAGAGGTGTTTCCTAGTGTCTGCAATCTGCATACCCCGGTTTGCCTTTAGAGACTTCAAGGATGAGTCTATCTGACATTGCTAGGATTTCTGTTGTCCATCGTATACCAGCTTTTCATTTAAATAATATACTATATGTTATATAATCACCATCTAGTATGCATTTCTGCTTTAACACAGGAAGTTGCCCTCACCGTAGTTACCTCTCCTTCCCCCTTCTCATCCCCTTATACGTTTTTAGCCTAGGTGGACTCTTTCATGAATTACTGCTATTTTCCGTTTTAGACAGTATCTCAGTACGTATAACACTTATATGCACAAACACGATATCTATAATGTCGTCTTGCTCTAAACTGTTCAGTTAAGCCTTATTTTGGGGTCCTTTAGACTTTAGACCTTTTAGCTTCCGTGCTGTGAGATTTTTGCCTTTTCAGTTTTAGGCAGATTTTGACCTTTTCAACGCTTTCCATTGGCCCTGAAGTATGTTTTTAGCCTTTTTTCCCCCATGGACCACTGACGCATGTCCACTATTAAGCTTGAATCTCTCAGATATTTATTTAAGGTAGAAACAGGCATTTTTTTCACATTTTCTCCCCCCCCCCATGCCCCTCATGGCCACCCGCACTCTTTTTTTCTTTTTGCTAGGCTTCTTTTAAGTTTCTTCAACTTCTATATAATTTTAGTGAAGATCGGATCATTTTAAATATTTTTTTAGCATTTTGCCCCATCCACTATATGGCGCTGCTGCATAGTGTACATTTCTTCTTTATTCGATATTTTAGGTTCTACGAATCCGATCCTCACACAACGTGAACCATTCGTCTTGGTTTGTTTCTTCCCACAGTTCACCCACTGAGCCAATGGCGGATCTAAGGGGGGGGGGGCGATGGGGCGATCGCCCCTTGAGCTAAAAAAGGGTCGGTAAATTGACATTAGAGGCCTCCATGGGAAAAGGCCTCTGACAAAGCCCGGCCCGACCCGTGGGTCGGGCTGGGACTGGTCTTCACTCTTTATGGGTCGGGACGGGACAAGGCCTTATTTTTTCTAAAGACTCGGGCTTCGCTTTTTCTGAAGACTGGAGCCGGACCAGGCTTCTTTTTATTCGGGTCGAGCCGGACATAGATTTAATTCCTTCTAGAGGACTGTACAGGCCGAAATTTTTAGACCTGGGCACGGCATAAAAGCTGAAAATTCGGCCCGGTTTTGACCAGTGGCGGATCGACCCCCCCCCCCCCTTGCGCTAATAAAAAGTCTACAAACCGTCATCAGAGGTCTCGCCCAAAACTCGAGCCAATTTTCATTCACGAAACTTGGACCTTGCCTGTTCTCCAGTTGTGGCAACTCCGACTGCCTATATTAAAATGCAGTCTAAGCTGCCGACATATAAATAATCAATTTTAATGTAATTGATTTCTAATAAAATTAGTAAGAAACAAACTTTCTTACCTCTAAGTTCCAAAGTGGGACATCGGTGCTCCGGTTCTTCAACGCTCATTATATTTCAAAAAACTAAACATTCTTGAGAGACGAAAAGACTTGACTCAAAATAAAATTCAGGATATTAGAAGACATCACGATTTAATTAATACTTCACATGACGAAAAAACACAGATTATTATATACAGCTTTCTAATTGAGCAACACGCTCTCAAAATATCATAATCATAAAAACTAAACTAAACTAAAACTTAGAGTTCAAACTAAAGTTCTAATAAAAATATTCAAGAACAGTAACAGGAGAGAAGAAAAACATAATGTTGCGCCCATGCGCCAGTTTCATTGTCTCTTTTCAGCTAATCAGAGCACATTCCTACCTCTACATTGCGTAGATGCTTTTTACGTTTCAAAACTTTGAGAAGAAAAGGGGGTTTTGGATGATGCAACAGGAAATTAATTTCCAATTATAACATCCTCCCACCTTTGAGTTTCGGGATCTGAAACTCAAATCCAATTCGTTCGATGTTTTATGATACGCCCGTATCTGGAGCGACGAACCGAAACGTCCGATGTACTGTCGCTGACCGAACCACTAGGAGGATTACTAGCACCTTTATGTTCATTAAAATCTTGTTTCTTTTTAATGTCCTTGAAATGGTTTCTCATACTGTCGTTATCTTGTGATACTTCTAAGGGTATTAACCTGCTTGTAGGTCTTAAATATTCCCCAGTTTTCATTCTTATTTTCACTAAGCGGATGTGTCCATCCTTAGATGGAAAAATTTCAGTCACTTTGGCCAGAGGCCAATCAATTCTTTTATTATTGTCACTGGAAACAATCACAACATCACCTATTGCTAAAGGTTTCTGTATTTTCTTCCATCTACTAAGTTGTCGCAGTTGGCCTAAATATTCTGATCTAAATCGTTTACGAAGGTCTTGTCTTATTTTCTGTTGATAAACAAGCCTTTTGTTCAATGATTTGGCATCTAGAATATCAATAACGGGTGTACCACTACCTTTCACTTCTAGCAAGAACATGGACGGAGTGAGAGGTACGAGATCATTTAAATCTTCTGACACATAAGTAAGGGGGCGACTGTTGATAACACTTTCTAGGTCACATATAATGGTTTGTATTTCTTCATAATTCAGAGAACTTTTTCCTAAAACTTTTCTGAGTATTCTCTTGGTTAGGCCAATCAATCGCTCCCACCACGGAGCTGAAGGAGGTATAAATTTCCAAATAATTTTCCTTGATATACTATCATTTTGTACTGAATTCCAGTTTATTTCTTTCAACAAATTTTCCGCTCCTACAAAATTTTTACTATTATCTGTATAGATAATAGAAGGTCTGCCTCTACTGGCTATGAATCTTCTCAACGTTAGTAAAAACACTTCAGTTGATAATGAGGTAGCTAGTTCAAAATGAACTGCTCGAAAAACAGCACAAGTGTATATTACTAGCCAGATTTTCCTATTTTCTTTAAGAATAAGCGGACCGGCATAATCCAGACCAACAATTTGGAAAATGGCAGCTTCTCTTACTCTATCTTCAGGTAAGGGAGGAGTGGAAATTTCTACTGGTTTAAAATCGTGTCGTCTACATCTTACACAGGTTCTAATAATTTTTCTGACAGTTTTTCGGAATTTTAAGATCCAAAAATCTTCCCTAAAATTAGACATCATAATTTGTACACCAGCATGTCCTAGTTTCAAATGTCTAAATCTAATTAATTTTTCAACTACTGGATGGTCATGTGGAAGGATAATAGGAAATCTGAAATTCATAAGATCCTCTCTTAAATGTATCCGTGATTTCAGCCGCAGAACTCCAGCCGAATCTGTCATGGTCTGAAATGCCTTTAAACGTTTATCTTGAGGACCAGTAAACGATTTTTGAACTAATTTCAATAATACTTTTTCAGCTTCATTCTGCTCTTCTACAGTTAAAATTTTAAATTCTCTCTCTTCTTTAGCTTTCTTACAATTTTTGTAAAATCTGTATATCCGCGCGATTACTTTTACTAATTTATCGTAGGAAGAAATTCTAGTGTAAAATTGTTCACTGTGAACATCTACATTTGTAGTACTAATAATTGTTTTTCTTCTTTCTGCATCGATAGTTTCGAAATCAGGAAACATTTCTGATTTTGGCCACTCGTCCATTGGTTTTCTCAACCACTGCGGTCCCTCCCACCATTTATCTCGGGCTAAAACCTCAGCGGTACAACCCCTTGAAAGCAGGTCAGCAGGATTCAATTGGCCAGGAATAAAGTGCCATTTTGAAGGATCACTTAATGTGCGAATTTCGGTCACTCGGTTGTAAACAAAAGGTGCCCAATTTTCATTTCTTTTTATCCAGTAAAGCGCATTGACCGAATCAGTCCAATAAAAAATGGCAATGTTATCTAATTTCAAATCAGTTTTAACACTACTTGCTAATCTAGCCCCAATATTACAAGCCAATAATTCTAACCGCGGGATAGAAATTGTTTTCATAGGAGCAACTCGGCTTCTTGCTTGAACCAACTGACAGAAACTACCGTTCTCATTTTCGGTCCGTATAAATATACACGTAGCATACGCTACTTTACTAGCGTCGCAAAAAACGTGTAATGAATGCAACTTATCTGCATCTCGAGAAAACACCTAGGTATTTCAATAGTCCCTAATTTTCCTAGTTGTTTTTTCCATTTTTCAATTTTTTTCTTGATAGAAACAGGTAATTCCGTGTCCCATGTCACTTTAGCTTTCCAACACTCCTGTAATAATATTTTAGGTTCTAATGTTACAGGACATGTGTATCCGATAGGATCAAAAATTCTGTGTACAGACGATAAAATGTTTCTTTTAGTTACTAGACGATCATCCTCTGAAATTTCTTTTAAATCAACTGCTAGTGTATCCCTTCTAAAATCCCACATTAGCCCTAAAACAGGGACATTTTCCCCTGTAAAAACTTCTTGAAAACTATGCTCCCACCCGCGAAGCTCGAATTTAGCATTGTTAAGAAGAGTTTTTGACTCTTCGATAAATCTGTTTAGCTGTTCCTTATTATCAACACTCGTAACACAGTTGTCTACATAAAATGACTCTAACAATTTTAACGCAGTGTTTTTAAATTGTTCAGGTGCATTTTTCAAATGATATTCTAACGTGGCACCTAGAAGGTAGGGGCTACATGAAATGCCAAATACTACTCTTCTATGTTGAAGCGTTATCAACTTTTGATGGGCCCCTTCTTCATACCATAGAAATTTCAAGTATGATCGATTTTTCTGTAATGCCAATCTGTAAAAAAGCCTTTTTTATGTCAGCAATTACCCCTATTTTCCCCAATCTAAATCTGTTTAAAACAGAAGGAATCAGTTCTACGAGGTTAGGCCCTTTTTCAATACAATTATTTATCGATGGTGAGTCCTTTTCCCGAGCTGAACCATCAAAAACTGGCCGCACCTTTGTAGTGGAGTTTTCTTTAAACACTGCTCTATGAGGAAGGAAATGCTCACTACCTAACGTTTTCCTCTGATCAACCTTTTCAATTATTTTCTCGTCTAACCATTCATTAAATATTTGATTATAATCACCTAATTTTCCTATCTTTTTTAATGAATCGACACATGTTTTTAATCTACGTCGAGCGATATTTTCGTAACTGGGTAGTCTAGGGTGGCATGGAAGACTAACTTCATATCTACCCTCAGTGCCGTAACTAGGCAGATGCAACAGGTGCAGCTGCACAGGGCCCATCTGAAAGGGGGGCCCCCAAAATGATGTGCATAAGAAATTATATTTTTTAATTGAAAAAGAAATTTCTGCCTTTCTACTGCGCGATTTGACGGTTAAGTTTTGTGTTATTTAGATCCTAGATGTCTCTGCTTATCAACATGAACATTCGAATTAATATAGAACTGATATTTTCAACTTACCTACGTACCTGTCAAACTTAT
Organism: Maratus michaelseni; assembly: GCA_963931845.1. Taxonomy (NCBI): domain Eukaryota; kingdom Metazoa; phylum Arthropoda; class Arachnida; order Araneae; family Salticidae; genus Maratus; species Maratus michaelseni. Next base: position 179,428,870 of record OZ007590.1, on the reverse strand, counting down.
GCTAGGTTATAGGTTGAATACAGTAACGTATACTTATGTTTTCGCTTATGTTTTTACCAAATGCCAGTTTTTTTTTCGTTTTATTTTAACTTCCTTTAACCAAACCATTTGAAATATGGAAGGTATAGTCTTAAAATTAGTACCTTTACGTCTCAAATTCTGCAATTAGTTCGAAAAAATATCGTTGTTAGCCCTTTGAAAAATGTTTGCAAAAAAGAGTCGTTTTCGCAGTAAACATTTCCCATAGTATGCCAACGTTCCACACCCCCCCCCCCTCCCAGGTCGCAATTTTAGGGGCACCGATAAGCAAAAAATATGCCTTAATGCCGATACTTTCTTCTAATCGTCAGTGCAATCGGTTTTCAAAAATAGGAAAATTTTAACTCTTTTAAAAAATTCACGACCGCAAGTCACTTTACCTCTCGGAAGCGATATTTTTTCTACATTAAAAGTAAATAAACGTCCCTATTTCGACACAATATTTTTACAGCATCTCGGCAGACTGGATTTACAGCTATTACAAAAATTTTGAAATATTCGGGGGACCACAAATATTTTTAAAAAAATTAATAAAATCTAAGAAAAAATCGACGAAAAAAGTGGGATATTTCGCTGGATTTGGCTTACGTTTTCACTATTAAATATGCATATTGTTTCATAAAATGGTTAAGGGAACATCATATTTTTAATTCCTAAAAATTTCGAAAAAATTGAACGATAACCACTGAAGAAAAAATAATCTAAATTACAGGACAACCCCCCCCCCCCTTCCCCTTCTTTTATCGGCAGACTTCAGAACTAAGCATTGATTCCGAAAATCAAAATACGCAAAAAAAAAAAAAAAAATCCTAAGCAACATGTACGCTGAATTCGTTTTCCAACACTGCAAACCATTTCAATAAATATCATCATTAACTTTATGAAAAAAAATTCATTTCCGAAAGCCAGTTTTGTCAAATTTTGAGGACAACTAATTCGTGGGGAAATAAATGTTCGGGAACAATAAAATTTTTCGAAAAAAAAACTTGGGTATTTTCTTTTCCTTATTTCACGTAAAGTTTACTTTTAGTCATTTGGCAACACTGAACCTGTCTCGAATTCTATTCTGTTTTTGCTTCCACCGAGCTCTATGTTTTTATGCGGAAAGCGAAAATAAGTACGGAAATCGATTTTATTAAGTGGTCGTGCTTTATAACGGCACAGTTTACTCTTTTATCTAATTCTAATGTCTCTTGATATTTTTAATTTGTATTTCTTATTTATTTCTTATTCAAAGAAAAAGAAGTACCAAGAAATTTAAGGCCAGAATTTAAAGGTAAGTGAAATCATTGAAAATATTTATGTATATAATCTTGGAAAAACTTTTGTAGAAGAATTATTATTTTAATTATTATTATTATTTTAATTATTATTATTATTATTATAATTATTATTATTTTAAATCTCATTAAAGGTAAACATATATCGAATTTGAAGGGTCCATGCAGGTTTTTTTTTCTTTCTTGTCTCTCAATTTATAAAACAAGAAAATGTTATTTTTATGTAATTTATTATATTATTAAATTTTGTGAAGGGGCTTGTTTTATTAAAAGGAATTATTAAATATTTTATTTTATTGAATATATTATATTTTATATATTATATATATTATTTTATTAAGTGTTAAAGGAATAATTAAAAGGGCCTATTTTGTTAGAGTTTAAAGAAGGATTCTAAAAAGGCCCTGTTTCTGTCTGGATCAACCAACTGATTTGATTTAAAAGTTCTAAAATTACTCGCTTATTTTTAAATCTGTGAATGAAATTGTTGTCTGGAGACTTTTATCTGCTATTTCAACATCGTTAATTAAACGTTTCCTATATTTTGCTTGATAGACTTCATCCCATCTTCTAATCAATCTGGATAGCAGACAAATGGACTTTACCCATGTGACGTCAGCCGCGGGTATTCAGAAGAAAAACACAAATAGGCGTGCAGAACATTTTAACACTGCTTCCCCTTCATCCAATAAACAGTCTTTTTCGGAGGGTAGATACCCGCTGCGGCATGGGTGTTGCCATTCGTGGGTAAAGTCCATGGTCGCGAATTTAGAATTGTCTACTGGCGGTAGAAAAAAATATTTGCTTCTATTTTTTTTCATCGCTTTAAACGAGAGGATTTATTGTTCAAATGTTTGAAACCTTTTACGATTCCTTCTACATTTGAGTTTTATGGCGACGTTTTAATAATTAATTTCATGTGTAACAAATTTTTAGATTTTTAATATTTTCTGAGAAATATTTGATTGGAAAAAAACATCGAAATATGGCAAATAAAAGGCATCCAAGCAAGTGATATTTCGTCACACGCTTGCATTCGTTTTACAAAAAGTAGTTTATGTACGTTATAACAGTTTTATACTTGTACAGGCAACATGCTAACAATAATATTTTGTTTTCTAGCTTAAAAATGTCTAAGCATTTGTCAGGTGCACAAAAGAGAAATATAAGGAAACGAAAATTGGAAGAATGCAAGTCAATGTCGCAACAGTTTGGTAAATGGCTAGAAACCGAAAACTCAGAGAATAGAGGAAGTGTGGAAGAGGTCAAATCTAGCGCTACTTCACAAGGTGATAAAAAAACACTACATTTGGCATCTACCCCTTCAATTAACGACAATTCTCCGAGTAACAAAAACGATCCATTGCAAGAAAAGCAATCTGCTGCTTCTCAAGATATTCTACTACAATACCCTCATTATAATTCAAAAGAGGATGAGCCTGCACAAAGTACTGTCTCACAAACTGATAATACCGAACATTCTGCTGCTTCACTGGGTATTTTACTACAATTGCCCCATAATAGTTCAAAAGAGGATCAGCCTGTACAAAGTACTGTCTCACAAACTGATATTACCGAATATTCTGCTGCTTCACTGGGTATTTCACTACATTTGCCCCATAATAATTCAAAAGTGGACGAGCCTGCACAAAGTACTGTTTCACAAACTGATAATACCGAACAAAATATGTTCTGTACTGTTCCAGAAGAAATACTGCTTAATTACAACGATCCCCATTCCTGGCCTGCCGTTACTGGTAAATTAATACATTCTCTTGTCTCACATGGTGCAGATCAAGGCGACAACATTAACTTTAATACGTTAAAAGTAGACGATTAACGTCGAAAATTTACAAAAGGACTGGTTTTATGTTAAACAAATTAACGGAGAAACTGTTAAAAGAAAATGGATTTTATATTCCGTTAATCAAAATGCAGTATTTTGCTTTCCTTGCATGCTTTTTGGGCAAAAATCGCATAATCTTTCAGACCCACAAAAAGGTTTTTATGATTGGAGGCATCTTCATCCGGTTATTCCCCGACACGAAAATTCTCCGGAACATCGAATTTCGTATGTGAAATGGAAAGTAATGGAAAAGAATATAAAATCAGGAAATGCAATTGATGATTATGCAATTAATTCCATTAACAAGGAAAAAATGATATGGCGTGAAATATTGAAAATAATATTGGATGCTATTCTATTCTGTGCCAAATATAATCTTGCTCTTAGAGGTTCAAATGAAATTATTGGAGATCCAAATTGTGGCATTTTTTAAAATTTGATTGAATTTGCTAGCCATTATAATACTACTTTAAAGGAACATATTGAAAAACATAAAAAGGGTTCAGTGTCTTATTTCTCACCCACTATTCAATATGAAATAATAAAATTAGTTAGGGACAAAACTAGAAATGAAATCATCTGCAGAATTAAGAAGGCAAAGTACTACACAATTTTATTCGACTGCACTCCTGATGTTTCAAGAAAAGAGCAAATGAGTCAGATTATAAGATATGTCCATGTTGACTGTAAAGGGAAGGTAATGATTGAAGAAAGCTTCATAAACTTTATTCAATCTCATGAAAAAACGGGAGAAGGTTTATTATCTGAAATTTTGAATAAACTAAATGTTGATAAATTAGACATTCAGGATTGCAGAGGGCAAGGATTTGACAACGGTGCCAATATGGCTGGCAATTATAAGGGAGTAAGTGCACGTATTTTGGAAATTAATGATTTAGCAATATTTGTACCTTGTGCAGCTCATAATCTAAATTTAGCCGCTGCCCACGGTGCATCTACAACTCCAGAAATGATTGCTTTTTTTGGTACTGTGCAGAGGTTGTTTATTTTTTTCTCGTCCTCAACAATTCGTTGGGAAACTTTAATGAAGTGCTTAAAAATATCACTTAAAAGTTTTTCTGATACAAGATGGTCATCAAAGGCCAGAGCAATAAAAGCGCTGTATTTACAATTACCTGAAGTAATGGAAGGACTTCAAATGATTACAAACGATTTTTCGAATCCGGAAGCTGTATCGAATGCACAAAGTTTGATTCTGCATATTAATTATAGGTTTATCTGTACACTTTCTATATGGAATAAAATTCTACAATGCATCGATCGAACAAACAAAGCATTACAACAGAAAGATTTGTCAATAGATATTGGCACAAAACTAATTGCTGGTTTACGTAGTACATTACAAGGGCTTCGAGATACAGGTTTTGAACAAAATATCCAGGAAGCACAAAGTTTGGCTGAAAAAATGGATATAGAGAAGGAATTTCTTAATAAAAGGAAAAGAAGAGTGAAGAAAATGGAAATAGATCAAACATCAGATGATGGAAGTAAATTAACAGCTGAATAGTTATTTAAAATACAAATGTACAGTGTTCTTGACACTCTGTTGTCTCAGATAGATTTGCGTTATGAAAAAATGAGAACCATCTGTGATTATTTTTGCTTTCTGTATGGCTCGTCTTTAAAACATATGAGTATCGCTGACTTAAAAAAAATCGGCTGCAGATCTCGCTATTAAGTACAGCAAAGATTTTAAAAAGTACGACTTCACATGTGAAATTGAAAGTTTTAAGTTTGAAGTAACGGCTCTTATACAAAACATACAAACTGCATCTCCGCTTGATATTCTACAGACTCTTCATGATTTTAGTTTAATTGAATCTTACCCAAATATCAGTGTCGCCCTTCGAATATTTTTAACTCTTCCCATTTCTATTGCTTCGTGCGAGCGAAGTTTTAGCAAGCTGAAATTAATAAAAAATTATTTACGATCAACTATCGGACAAGAACGTTTATCCAATCTGTCTATTATTTCAATAGAATACAATATAGTTAAAAATATTAATTATGATGATGTTATTAACGAATTTGCCGAAATGAAAGCCAGTAAAGTGCAATTAAAATAAAACTTAATAAAACTTTTTATTGTGACTTATTTTGTTTTCATTTTTCCAAACCTAATTAATTAAGGGGCCCAAATGCGAATTCTTGCACAGCGCCCAGGAATGGCTAGTTACGGCTCTGTCTACCCTCGTCATCTACTCTTATATTACTAAGAAAATGTTCTTTAGTGGCTAACTCTATCTCTTCTCTACCCTTTTTCTCCCCAGAATCTCGAATTCCTAAAGTGTCAAGGTGCCATAACTCGGAAATTTTTGCCTCTTTGACATGCAGCGAGAAAACTAAATTGTTCATATTTTTATTTTCATAACCTTCAGTTTTCCCGAGAATTGTCCAACCTAAACGAGTTCCCATGCAAACTAATCCGCCCTGTAATTGTTTTAAATTTCCGGTAAATAATTTTCCGGCGATATCTGCACCAATTAACACATGAATTTCATCAGGAGAAAATTCTTATAGTAAATCATTAGTTTTAGTGACTCTATCAGTCAATAAAATTCCGTACCGTTTTATTTCATTAATAAAGGATCCTTCCGGTATAGGTGACATTTCAGAGCAAATCTTTTGTTGGTCTAATACCTCAAGTTTACATCGATAACTATTATCCATATTTCCTAAATTAATTAAATATCTATCGTGTAGTTCTTCACATTGTCGACCCCCAAATAAACTATGCACTATTCTTTCTTTACTTATACTATTATATCCTAACATGTTAGCAGCAAATTTTGATATATACGACCGTTGCGATCCCGTGTCATATAAAATTCTAACATTTCGTACGATATCCCCATTGTATATGCGTACAACCAATGTTTGGAGCAAAACCCTTTTTCTAGAAGTTGTATTCGCAAGCATACAATATTTATTAGGAGTAGAATCCTCTTTAGAATTATCGCCTAAGTTAATTTTATTCTTTTCTATACACATGAACTGGTGGTGATTTTTCCCATAATGAGTACAATTAGTTTTAATTTTACAAGCTTTAGCCAAGTGGTTGGCATTGAAGCATCGAAAGCAAGCTCCTTTTTTTAATAAAGCATCTTTTCTCTTCGCGAGTGTCATTTTCCATACCGCTCTACAATTTTGACTACGGTGTTTATTTTCGCAAAAGACACACTGTTCTTCCAATTTTTTATCATCTGCATTATACAGTTCGGCCGCCGTAGGAAGGGAAAAATTTTTATCCTTACGATCAAATCTAAGTTCTCTGTTTACTGAGACATCTTTATCGAAAGAAAACCCACTCTTAGCCAATTTGACCTTTTGCTCTATTTCAATTTCAATTTGTAAAAATTTCATTAAAGTATCTAATTTATTAATTCCCTGATCTTTATCTTTATCATTAACAGATAAAGTGCCAAGATGTCTTTCCCATAATTTAAGAATATCTGAAGGCAATGCTGATTCGACCAATGGATATAAAATCGAAGAATAGTTTTCGCTCGATACGCCTAACATTTTTAATGACCGAAGGTATGTTTCTATTTTATCATACAACTTAACAAGGGACAGTCTCTGGCCTTGTCCCAAAGAATTATTTATAACTAATCCTAGTACTTCGCGTATGTATACTTCGATTAAAATATCTGTTCTACCGAACCGTGCCTTCAACGATTGTATCGCCTCTGGATAGCTATCGGCTGTAGGGGGAAAAGATTCAACAATTTCCCTTGCCCTAGATCCCTTTTGGGTGGCTTGAATAAGATATTGGATTTTATCTTCGTTCACTATGTCGGAGTCTTCGTGGATTTTTTCAAATTGGCCCCAAAAAGATAGCCAATTTTTTACATCACCATTAAAGGGCTTAAGTTCTAATTTTGGTAATTTAAACTTTCTTCTAGTGGCCATACCATCTGATGATAAAGAGGTATCCTGATTGCTCTCTTTCTCTAATTTAAGAATGTATCTAGATAGTTTATTTTTCACCTCCCAATAATTGGTGTTATATTTATCTGTTTGTTCGTATTCAGCATCGAATGCGTCTTGTGAACAATTTTTATCTTCAGATAAATTATCTAAGATTTGTTTATCGATTAATGAGAGTTCTTCATGTTTTGATTCTAACCTATCTAAAAGAGACGACAGACTGTCTAAATCATTACATTTAGCCTGCAAAGTATCTTCTATTTCTTTTATCAACTTTGTGAAGTTGGAACGCACTGGCGTCCTTGATTTCTTTAATTTTTCCATACTTAATATTGAATTTTCTAATTAATTTTCTAAATCTCTTTTAATTAAATTTCTAATTTCTAATTCCAATTAACTACGGAGCATCCGATCCCGGCAGGGGATGCCACAATTATGTGGCAACTCCGACTGCCTATATTAAAATGCAGTCTAAGCTGCCGACATATAAATAATCAATTTTAATGTAATTGATTTCTAATAAAATTAGTAAGAAACAAACTTTCTTATCTCTAAGTTCCAAAGTGGGACATCGGTGCTCCGGTTCTTCAACGCTCATTATATTTCAAAAAACTAAACATTCTTGAGAGACGAAAAGACTTGACTCAAAATAAAATTCAGGATATTAGAAGACATCACGATTTAATTAATACTTCACATGACGAAAAAACACAGATTATTATATACAGCTTTCTAATTGAGCAACACGCTCTCAAAATATCATAATCATAAAAACTAAAACTTAGAGTTCAAACTAAAGTTCTAATAAAAATATTCAAGAACAGTTACAAGAGAGAAGAAAAACATAATGTTGCGCGCATGCGCCAGTTTCATTGTCTCTTTTCAGCTAATCAGAGCACATTCCTACCTCTACATTGCGTAGATGCTTTTTACGTTTCAAAACTTTGAGAAGAAAAGGGGGTTTTGGATGATGCAACAGGAAATGAATTCCCAATTACAACACCAGTCTTTCCTGGCCGGTTATTAATTTTTTCTGTAGACCTCGAGCCGGGTTGGGCTAGACTCCTTTCTTCCGGGACGAGTTTGGCATGGAATGTATTCTTCCTAGAGACCTGCACGTGCCGAAATTTCCGGACCCGGGGCCGACCCAGTATAAAAGCTAAGCGTTCGGCCCGTGTCTGACTCAACACGTATGAAAACCATTATTGGCTCATGCATACCTCTAAATTCCCCCCCTCCCTCCCCGAGCCTATGTTCGGGTGACATTTTTTACTTTATTCTATCTTTACAAGAACAAAATATTGGATTGGTAAAATTATCGACGTATTTCTACTTTTTAGGAGGTCCTAAACACGAATTGACTGTTCTTAGAAAATGTCTGTCTATGTGTCTTTCTGTCTATATGTACGTACACAAATTTTGTGGGACGCTCTAGCTCAAGCACTAATGCGCGGAATTTAATGAAAACTCATGTTCAGTTAGACCTTGACATAAATTGGTGCTAATGAGGTTTTGGTTTAAATTGCTCAACAGGTGGTGCTGCTTTTCGCGATTTCCGCGATAGCTATATCTCAAGAATTAACGCACGGAATTCCATTAAACTTTAGATTATGTTTGACCTTGCCATAAATAGATCTTTATTAGAATTGGGTATATATCGCCCAACAGATGTCACCAAACTATGATCTGTTTTTTACGATTTCCACGTTAGCTATATCTCAAGAACGAATAGATTGTCATATAATTTTTATTGCAGACGATTTAATTTACATAGAAGAAACTTTTGTGATAGTATTTATTTGTTTTCGTAAAAATTGTAGTGATGTTGTGCATTTTTTTAGCATAATTTTTAGAAATTTAATTTGGTTTAATAAATCAAAGAGAGATATTTTTAACTAGTCGGATGTGCCAATCCCAAAACTTTCTTCTATCTCATACATGTTAATACTTCAAAATTCGCTATCACAGAATTCTGTTTTGCGTCAGCTGCTTGCGAAGCGCCGGGTTACCTTTGCTGCATGAACAGCCGATGTTAAACTACGAAAAATTTCATAAAAATCACTATCACTGCGCCCCCTTCCGGCTGAATATCCCTAAATTCAATTAGGACCTGCTGGCTATAGTCGAAAACCTATAAATAAAATTTGGTTCAACTCTATACATAACTTCATACACTTTCCGATGATACAATAATGGAAATGGCACAAAAATCGCTATTACAGAGCCCGCATCCGGCGGAATACCCCCAAATTTAAGTACGACCTGCTAGCCGTAGTCAAAAACCTATAAATGAAATTTGGTTTATTTCTATGCATAAACTTCATACACTTTCGATGATACAAAGAGGACACACACACGGACAGACAGACATTTTGTAAAAACATGCTTTTCGGGATCTCTTTCGGTGTAAATCCTTCGAAAATCCGAAAATCCTTCAATTACAATATTTTCTTCGGTTATATACCAAGAGAGTAAAAATGTACTATTTTTCTTTGTAGAGCTTTAAAATTATATGACTTTCTTTTATTATTTGTTTCTTTAATTCTAAACTACGTTAATATTAATGAATATTCATCCGAATGTAATTGTATAATTCAAATATTTAATGAGTGTTTATATACACAATTATCTAACTCTCATTAACATTGTTGTCATTCTGTATTCCATGAATTTCGAACATCATCTGAAAAAAAAAAATCTGCGCATAAGTAAGTGGGCTTTATGAATAATTTTAATTGTAGAATAATGTTGCTTCAGAAATATCGGCATGTTTTGTAGAAATTAAGTCTGGCGGTGAAGTACCAATTAAGTTTTTGCACAGGCAGATCCGGGCTTGGTGCAAACTTTTAGCTTTTATACTAGAGCGGGCGGAGCCGAGCTCGGGCTTTTATACTGGGCCGGGCCAATATTTTTTGTACGGGTTGGGCCTGGCCCGAGACTGGAAATTTCGGCAAGTGTAGACCTCTAACCAAGATATCTAAACTAGTTTTAATGTTTTTTTCTAAATGCTTCTTTCAGTCAGCGTCCCATAGCTACTGAATATATGTTTCATTAAAAAGTTTCAAAACAGTCTTTACTGAATTAGAACTGATCTTTGATATAAAGAAACAAGCAGTCTTATACCCAGTTAGTATTTTTTTACATAATTCTGAAATATGGCGATCAATCAAAGCTTAAAATTGTCTCTTATGATTATATTGAGCCCTTATGCGTCTTCTGGAAGGTATATCTCCCCAAGGGCCCAGAGATACACATTTCCTCTAAAACATGTTTTGTATGAATGCTTTGTATATTTTTCATCCTACCGCTATATAATTCTAAGAAAAATCCGAACAACATTTTTATTAGTACTTTAATATGATAACATTCTTCCCTATAGCTCTATCTCCGAAGTGTTTGTTGTTTCTTTGGGCGTTTTATTACAATGTCCAGTTCGCTCATTGAGTCAAGGGTGATTTTACAGGGAGGACGCCCAGTCTCACTATACCCGCCACTACATCTATCTGGTTGGTGACAACTTTCAAGTTCGCATCCCCGATAATCTTCACTCTCTCCTACCCTCACTTTCCATAATTTACTTGCAGTGAGAGTAAAAATAATCAAGTTATATGGTAATTGCCTACATAGGCAAAGTGACAGGTAACAGAGATTCGCATTCAAAATTTTAGGTGTTTGTTGCGAAAAGTGAGAAAAACTGACGTTCTAGCATATGTGATTCAGGGGAAATATGGAAGAAAAATATAAAACATGGAACGAAATTTCGAAGTATATTGCGCAGCTTCCATTATAAAAAAATTGGCTTGAAAAAGGGTGATAAAGATTAAAAAGGTAAGGGCATTTACAACATTTGTTTATTGTTTTTGTTAATACTCTCAACGTCTCAACAACAGTAAGCCCAGTAGTGTAATGCTCAGCGCTTCTCGCTACCACGCTACATGTCCCCAGTTCGATTGCGGACTGATCAAGGCTGATTCAGGCCTTCATCCATTCGGGGTCTCTAAATTGAGTACCAAGCTTATTTGGGGACTAAACATTGATGGTCCCGCGTTAGGCTGACAACCTGACAAAGGCATATGTTCTATAGCACCCCAGGGCCCATAGTCAAGAAAACAGGGTTCGGTAGTATAGGCCATAAGCCATAATGAATTGTAACGTTAGTTCTCAAAAACAAACTCGCTTTTTTTTCTGACACATTTACAAAATCATTGCTATTCATACATATCCTCTTTAATAAAAAGCTATACGTTGCTGACGACTGGGATTTTCGCGAATCGTTGCCAAAGATTAATCTCGGAAAATGAAACATTTGAAGTTACTGAAAAAATTAATAGCTCGAAAAGTATTTGTCAGAAAAATGTTAGACAAACTGCGTTAGAAAGGTAAAAAATTTTATTTTTATAAATTTCAAATCTAATGATTCTGCCGTTTTTCAAATACTGAATTTAAAAAATTAGCAAATTTTACAATGGAGTACCATAGCGAAACCTTCACGCTTGAAAAGATAATGATAACAGCAATGTGTCCTAACGTAAGTATAATGACTATAGCACGAGTCACAAATTATAGTAGCCTTATAATTCTGTTAAAATGTAAAAGTTAATTATGATGTCACGAGTGCATGATTTTTATTTAATTCTCCACAAATAGCATATTTTAGTCCACCTCAGTGAGGCATATCCATTTCATTATATTTGAAGTATTATAACTTCATTAAAATCCAACTGGAATGATTTTTCCCCCATAGACACCATAATATAAACCCCATAGACACCATAATTTAACACAGTTATTCATTTTTTTTAAAGCTGACCTATTCCATAATAGAGTCTACAGAGAATTGCCTAATTTGGAACGAAGTTTTTTTAATACCTTTTGGTGCTTTTTCCTTATACCAACATCATGCCAAAATGTATTCTAATGCGCCATTTATTTCAACCCTGAATGTGTAAATAATTTTTATTTCAAACCGCGTCAAGTACTGTGACTCGCTATTTATTCAACGTGAACGTCTTTTTTTTTAAATTATTATTTAATTGTAAGCATGCAAAAAATTTTAATTTACTACTTTTTGAATCGTAAATACTTTTTATTAAGTTATAACTTACATTTTTTGCTGATTCAAAAAGGAAATGTTTACTAACCTTGAGGAATGGATTTTGTCGGGACTTGCACAGTTAGTTATATAATTTATCAGAGATGGTTTTAGTATCTTGCATATTGTTATACTTTGCTTAATTATAGATTTATGGGGGAAAGTTTTATAATCAGATGAACCCGATTATGAATGCTTAGCCTTTTAAAAATATTTTGCCGAATGGATTTTGACGGAACCTTCACTGTTAGTTAGATGAGTTTTCAAGGATGGTTAACGTAACAAGTCTGGCGTTCGTAACGTTTTCAGAAATGCAGAAGGACATTCCAAGTAAAGGTCCATATGGTTTTAAAACACAAGGTCAATATTTTGTTTGATTAAAGGTGCATTAAAAGAAATTGACCAGCTTAGCGGGCGTAGCTTGCTAGTATAAGAATACAAGATCAGTAGCATACTCTGTGTTTTAAGCGCCCGTAGCAATTCAAAAATTTGCTCCCGCTCCCTAGAGACTGCCGTAGTTTCTTATACCGTAATTTTTAATACAGCTAGGTTTTGGAAATCCTAAAAAAATTAGGCTGAGCAATTTTTAAGATAGTACAAAAATCCAATTTAAAATAACTCCGCCTTTTGAACATATAACTTAAAATTCCACCTAGAGACCTGCGCGGATCGGGTTGTAACGAAACGAACTCGAAAATTCCACTGTAACTAAAACGGAACCATGATAAAAAAAATCTCCGTTCTCCCGAAACCGAAATGAAAGAAAATTAATCCATATTTTAATAGAATTATAAAATATAGTATGTAATTATATCACTAATTTCAATTTTATTTTATATAGAAATATAAACATATAGTATATATATATATAGACACATTAATATTCAAATACTGTAAAACATTTAAATAACGGACACCTCGGAGCCATCGAATTTATCTCTTACTCGGAAGCGGGCGCAAAAATATGCAAATACTTGTATTGTGGACTGGCTCCGCTCTTCAAAAGTGACCGTCTGTCTTAACTGTACATGCTATTACTTCTGAATTTGCGGATATATTCGACGGCTCCAAGGTGTCCGTAATGCGGAGGTTTTACTAAATAAAAGATTAAAAAAGTATTCGCTACATAAAGTTTTCCGCTATTTGGGCGTGTGCGTTATGAAATTTGTACTGAATGTAGATTTTATTGGAAAAAATATTTTAGACATTCTTTTAAGAAATCGGGTCATCCCGAACACGACACGCAAGAGTGAAAAAAACCTAACCCGATAATATAAGTCAAGCCGACCCGCAGGAAAACTGTAGAAGTAAACCCGATCCGCAGCAAAAAAAGTAAAAATTAACCCAAACCGAACCCATCTCGTACCAAAAAACAAGTAGGAGTCAACCCGTCCCAAACACGACCCGTAACAAAAAAGTAGAAATAAACCTGACTCGCAATTAAAAAAAATTAGACCCGACCCGACCAAAACTGTGGGTCGGATATTAACCTCCAAATTTCTGATATCGCCCCCCCCCTTGAAGATTCTCTGGATCCGCCCTTGCACTGAGCTCCACAATAGTACATAGAGCTAACTTCCTATTCTGTTACACTGAATCTAGTGGTCCGCCCATGAATACACTGCCAAAGAATATCGAGAAAAAATTTTGGCAAAACAGATTTCCTCCCATAGAATAGTATGGGGTATATATTTTATAATTGGTTTTTCTTTTTTAAAAATATGACGAAGTTGTTGCAATTTTCACTAATATATATTTTTTATTGAAAAAGCTTTATTTAATTTTATTTAATTTCATCACAAATATTTAATTTTATATTATTTAAAAATTATTTTTATGTAAGCTTAGCAAAAAAAGTAAGAAATTTGTTGAGTATTGCTCATAAAAATATGAAAAAGGATTGGAAATGGCCAAAAATGATAAAAAGTATGGGGGAAAGTTTGAAAAAGTGCCTCTGACATTAAGAAAAGTGCAGGATTCATTACTTGCGCGCTTTGAAAATGTAATGCAGTTGCGACAGAAAGTGGACTGGTGAGTTAGCTCTCCGTTCTATTATGGAGCTCAGTGAGTCCACCATCATTTTACTGCTTGCACTCTCCGCCAGGGGGCGCTGTAATTTCCTGTATTGATTTCTATATGGACTTTACCCAGGGCACGTCATCTGCGGGTATAAAGAAGAAAAACACCAATAGGCGGGAAGAACATTTTAACTTCGTCCAATAAACAATATTTTTCGGAAAGTCCATTGTTTTCAGCTCTTATTTTCGACGTGTTTTGATGGGAAAATCACTTTATGTATGTGTCAGAAAACAGTCAAGTTGAATTCTAAAACAGATATGAATAAAACGTGAAAAACCCAATTTAGGAATTAAAATCACCTCATTAATTATAGGTTGTTTTAAATTAGTATATGAATAATTATAGATTAATTGATGGATTTTTCACTATTTCCGTAACGATTAATTAGATGCATGCATTTTCCCTCCCTACCCTAGTCACTGGCTTCTCCACTCTAGGAGGAGACAATGCCCTAGTGCGTCTTTTGAAACAAATATTAGTAAAAGACTCAGCCTTATTTTCGGGGAAATACGGAAGCGGCAACCTGCTGAAAATCAACGTAAATTTCTAAATGTGGAAGATTTTAAAAAAAAAGAGAGAAGTAGAAGTTTAAACAAGTGGGTAAGTGTGATCGAAGTTCGCACAAAGGGTTTCGTTTAATATTCCTTTCAAAACACTTTATCCTTTCTTTAATAAATCCAAATAAATTTCATTTCCCACTCTGTCATAACAATATCTATCATGTGGACTAAATGCAATATTAAAAAAATATCAATTTCAAAATTAAACATGTTGTATAGAGACCTTCAAAATGTTAAAATATGCCAATATTTCCGTAATCTGGTTTTTATCATGATTCAATACGTTCCTCAAATTCATATGACGTTATAATCACTTGCTGATATCATATCTACTTGCGTTCTCTATTACACATATTGATACTCTCTTTATATTATTCTCAAACATTTGAAAAAGTCTGTTAAACTTCCAATATGACGTCAGATTAATTTTCTTTTTAATTCTCTAATGACATCATATTAACCTGCTTTCTGTACTTACACATACTCATACCTCTTGTATTATTGAGAAATGTTTGAAAATTTCCGTTTTGTTACCAGTATGACGTCATATTAATCTTTTTTCAGTTGGTGAAACTTTTTGTTTCATTTTCATTTTTCACGTGGAAAATGTTTTTACGGAAAATGTTTAACTTTAATAGAAAAAGGCTGTTAGATTTTTGGTTTTTCATCTATCTATATTAAAATAATACGATTTTTTCAAAATTTTATGATTTTGAGCTTCATAGTAGGTATTCAGCTATAAGTACCCAAAATTTCAGGTCTGTAAGTTATGTAGTTTCTGAGAACCGGCTCTGTGACGGACAGACAACGTAGCGGGACGAATAGGGTTTCGTGAGATAAACGAAACCCTAAAAATGAAAAAAAAATAGCATTTAGAAAGTAAACTACACTTTTTTAATTCATACGCAATTTTTTTTTAATCTGCTTAACTATAAAGAAATAACTTTTAAATAAAAAAAAAAGAATAAACAATTGTTATTTTGAAGGGATTATTCGATTGCATAAATCTCATGATCGCTGCTTAATACAAATCGTAAAATGTTGATGATAAAGCATTTCGTTACAATCCAATTCCGCGTCTCATTACTTTTCAAATTGAGCAGTAGAGTGCGCTACTACCTTACTTGTACACGGAGAAGAAGAAACATGTACGTAAGCGGAAGCGGAGTGCGTCATTCATTTTTCTCTTCGGCTCTTCGCTAAGCTGCGTGAATTGTATTGATCTTTCTCCTTTCTGCTCTTGAAAACGATCACAATGTCTATGAGAAAATGTGTTTCGGGAATTTTAAGGGGAAGATCTTTGTTAACCAAATTAAATTATTACGTTGCGTCAAGCAGATCGATATATTGGTCTCCTATTTTTAACGAAGAACAAGCTAAAAGAGCATCTGATCATACTAAAGTAAAATGTACTCTTATACCGGGTGATGGAGTTGGACCAGAATTATGTCAATCTGTGAAGGATGTCTTTCAGGCTATTAGTGTACCGGTGGAGTTTGAAGAGTTATTTCTCAGTGAAGTTCATCAATCAATGAGTGTATCAGTCGAAGAAGTTCTGAATTCCGTGAAAAAAAATGGAGTTGCTCTTAAAGGCACTTTGCAATCTCCATTCAGTACCCATACTGGAGAACTTCAAACATTAAATATGAAAATCAGGAAAGATCTCGATTTATTTGCAAATGTTGTGCATGTTCGTACTTTCCCTGGTGTAAAAACCCGGCATACTGATTTGGATTTCGTTATTATCCGTGAATCTACTGAAGGAGAATATAGTGCATTAGAGCATGAAAGTGTTCCTGGTGTAATCGAGTGTTTGAAAATAGTCACACAAGAAAGATCGCAGAAGATTGCAAAGTTCGCATTTGATTATGCAACTAAAAGAGGCCGTAAGAGAGTCACTGCAGTCCATAAAGCTAATATAATGAAGCTTGGTGATGGGCTGTTTTTACGATGTTGTGAAGAAGTTGCAAAATTGTATCCTCAAATACAGTTTTCAAACATGATTATCGATAATACATGCATGCAGCTTGTAGCTCACCCTGAGCAGTTTGACGTAATGGTTATGCCAAATTTGTATGGCAATATCATTGATAACTTAGCTGCAGGTTTAGTTGGTGGTGCTGGATTGGTGCCTGGTGCCAGTTATAGCTCTGACTGTGTGATCCATGAGCCAGGAGCTAGGCATACCTTTGGCGAAGCAGTTGGTAAAAATATTGCTAATCCTACTGCCATGCTGTTTTGTGCTGTTGGTATGCTTCGTCATGTTAATTTAGTGTACTATGCTAATTTAATAGCAGAAGCTGTTGAAAATGTGTTGAAAGAAGGAAAGATTCGTACCAGAGATCTCGGTGGTTATTCTAGTACTACTGATTTTACACAGGCTGTTATTGATCATCTACCCCATTAAACACTGTGATATTTATTAACTTCAATGTCACTTGTGTAATTACAAAAGATATTACTTGAATTACATGTTGTGTAGATCACAGCATCATTAAGGAAACATTTTAGTAGGTATATCTGGTCAATTTAAAAGAACTTTTAGATAATAAAACTATAGATATTAGATCATTTTAAATGTTCTCGTGAAATTTATTGTGATGTTTAATTTATTCAATTCTTTATTGAAATTGTTCAATATGTCCAAAGCTGTTTTATTCACTGTGCTGATTTATCAGTTTGTTAGAATATTGCAATGTGATGTTTACAAAATGAAATTTGCATAGTTAAACTATTAATGTTTTATAATGATGTTCCTCTTATATAATTTTCTGCATGTATTTGCATACTTTATTTGTATTTATAATGATTTTTTTTATCACAAAAACAATTTCAAATTTTGAAAAAATTACCAAAGTTACAAAATTGTATAATTTACACGTTCATTTTTGTTTCTCATCACTAGTCATATATAATCATGTTACTGTTAAGCAGGATATTATTTAGTTTAGATTAGTAATATTTTGTGAATTAAAAGACATTCACCTTTTTCGTACAGAGGTTACTTCACTCGTGTGAAAACACTTGCGTGCTAATGTTAAAACTATGGAGAAATTTTTAAAAATATCTTGTTTGCATTTCAATATTTTTAAATGATTTTCTTTGCATTGTATATCTGAGGTCGATCTCTACAAAGGCCGTTTTTTACTTTTTCGATTTTGTTTGCAGGTTTTATTTAAGAGGATACTTTCACTCTCAGAGCCTGCAAGCAAAATCAAAAAAGTAAAAAACGTTCCTTGTAGAGATCAACCTCAGCTATACAATGCAAAAAAAAAAAAAAAAAAAAATTGAAATGCAAACGAGATATTTTTAAAAATTTCTCCCATAAGATTACAGGGGTCGATCCAGGAAAAATTTAGGGCCTATTTAGGGCCCTTTCACAAAAATCTATTTAATAAAATGGGCCCCTTCACAAAAATAAATTTGGTAAAATGGACCCCTTCACAAAATTATATTCCATAAAAACTTACTATTTATTATTTTATGATGTTTTAAAATGTGTAATTTATAAACAAACAAGTTTACCAGAGAGAAAAACTTCAGCAAAAGGGTTTAAAAAAGTTTTTGTTTATAAATGCTTGGTTCGAATTTGATTAACTGGATTTCAACTTTCGTTACAAAATGTTATTTTTCACAAAAATATAATAAATTTCACAAAAATAACCTTTACTTTTCACAAAATGGGCCCCAAGAAAAAAACCGGCTTAGATGCTTTACACTCACGCTAAAAAAAAAAAAATTTAATCGGTTAAAAAAAAGAAAAAAGTCGCCAAATTTAGGGGATTTTTTCCTTTAATGGCAACCTAGCCATTGTATTAAGTTATTCGTTTGGCGCAGTCTTGGAAATCGCGCCAACCAAACAGTCGCCAATCTTTTGTTTACATTTTAGCGTGAGTGTAACACATCTGTTCCAAAAAACCTGCATCGACCCCTGGATTAACATTAGCGAGCAGGTGTTTTCGCAAGAGAGAAGTACCCCTTAAATGCGTTATATGACTTGTCATCAAATTGTTTATTCCAGAACAATGTCTTAATTTGTATTTTATTCTGCTTTAACTATAATTGTGTATTATGTGTATTTTTTTCATTTTCACTCTGTGTATGATTACAGCCTTGCATAAAGGCAAAGTGAGAAAAGTATGAATTGATAAATTCAGTGCAATTTGATTTGAAATGTAATAACTGCATGAAAAATGCTATTAATGTGGGATTGACTACATTGATTGAAAATTGTTATTGGTGAACTTAAAGCTGCAGTACTGTGTTCGTTCATATTTCATGCATTAGCCTTAACTTAAGTATCATGTTATTCATATTTATTGAACATTGAAAATGGTTCCTTTCACTCAATCTCTTTATGAAGTATAAACAAAACAATTTAAAATATTTGTGTATAGTAAATTTCATTAATTCTAAATATTGCTTTATTATGTTTCTTCTTGAAAGTTATGATTTACTACGTGGGTGCTGTTTATCAGAAAAGATAATGGCATATTTTATTTATTCTTGCTTTCTAGCATGATTCTTCTAAGGTAAATATTTTATTATTTCAGAGAGTAATTTTAACTGATTTTTTATACTAGAATGAAATGCACATTAATATAAACATAAAATTGTGGAAGTTTTTATTTTCATATTATAGAAACACAATGAAATTTCAAAAAGTAAAGTTACAGATTTATATAATTTACCAAATGAATTTCATGCTTTTTTTTTCCTGTTAAGTGTCTGTTTTGATTTTGGAACAAACCAAAAAGGAAGTAGTATAGTTTTGTGGAATTGTTTTTCATTTTTTTCTAAGCTTTAATTTTTATTAAGTCGTTTTAAAATTTCTAAATGATTAAGGGCTTCCACATTATTTATTACAATGAAGTACTTTTGGAATGGTTGTTTTTATTATAGTTGACATTTAACAGGGCGGTTACAGATTCTGGAAATCAGGGAGGTTTATCAATCTTGCAAAGTCAGGGAATTTTGTAAAAGTACTTGAAAATCAGGGAAATTTGTCTATATGCAAAAATATTTGTTTTCACACAAGACTGATTCGGATAAGTGTGTTTTATGAGGAAGCGGCATATATTAAAAAAAATACCATATATGTGTATTGTTAATAATGGAAATCAAGGAAATCTGATAAAAATAGTCAGGGAAATTTTTTTAACGCAATTTCTGTAGCCATCCTGTTTAAGAAAATTATTTGATTTTTTTCTTTAGAAAAATTAAAAAATGAGGATGAAAGTAAATGTGGTATAAGAATATTAGTTTACAATGGTACAATTTGGTTTTTGAAATTTATGGAAAATTAGTTATGAGTATAAGTACATATATATATATATATATATTTACATCTTTTGTTTTTCTGCTTTTTGCATTTTTCTTCTTTTGGCAGAAAAATAACAAAAAAAAAAAGATTTTACTGTGTAACAAATCAAAATTCTCTGGAAATTTCTTATTAGATGCTTATCTAAATTCAGAAAAATTTCTAAAGAACTTTGCTTACCCAATGTCTCTAAATTTTCGTAATCCTGTGTCCTTTCCCTTAAAACCCAGATACTTCCACATGATGGCTCTTTTTAAAGAAATGAGTCACCTTTTTAATGATAATTTCAACGTATTAATACAAAATATGTTTCTCCTATAATTAGTTCTCAAAAGTTTTATTTCTTTTTAAGAACAAAAATTATGCATCCTAAAGGACCACCAGAAGTTTTTTCATCTCTTCACCAGTATTTTGCATAATGGGTGTGGTATTATAGCACATCACTGTTAAAGTTCTCATAAGAATTCATTTTAAAATTTTTCATATTGGCTGTGTCACAATAATTTATTGACATTTGAGACTATTTAAGAAAAGATTCACATGCATGTTATAAGCATGCACATTAATTTATTTTGTAATTTTTACTATCGGAACTGTGAGTGAGAAAATACAGAGTGTAGCTGTGTTAGATATGTGTTAAATCAATTATTTAATTTTTTTTAAGTGGAAAGAAACTTTTAAAAATGTATGTTATATGTGTTGCCTTCTTGTTTAGAAGAAATGAAAGAAAAAAAAGTTCATGTTATGTGCTGCTAATAGTGTATATTTGAAATCTAAATGAAACTAATTATTTGAATTGTGATTAAATCAATAATATTTATCTAGAAGACAAAATCATCAAAGTTTGTAAGAAAATTATATTACTATGTGAGATTTTTGTATGTTTTCACTTGTTTTAAAATGGCTAGATATAAATAAAAATATATTTAAAAAAAACCTTCTGTTTTGTGTCTTAACTCTATGCTCTAGCTTCTAAATTTCTTTGTAAAAAAAATGTAATTAAGACTTTTATCTATTTCAGAATTTAATTTATCGTAATTATATTAACATCTCAATTTAATTTGTAACATCAGCAGTTTTATGTTTAACTCCATGTTACTACACAAAAATTTTCTTTTCCTTTCCTTTTTTTTTCTTTTTTTAAAAATGCGAATCACAATTGGACAAAAATATCCAATGCACAAAATGTGATATTATAAAGATTTCAGATGAAATCTATAAAAATGTAACTGAGCCTAAGCTTTGGGATTAGTCTGCTGTTCGTCATCTTGTTTTTTAAATCAAAGCATTTGTTTTGTTTCTCATTTCCAAAATAATTTTCATCCATATGTACTTATTATAAACACTTTATTTAATTTTATTGACTAATTTATTCATATTTAATAATAAAAGTTAAAATGTTTTGATTTAAAAAATGAGATGGCTGACCGCAGGCGATAAATCTTGTTTTGTTTCTGACATAATCAAGTTAAATCAAAATATTTTAACTTTTATTATTAAATATAAATAAATTAGTCAATAAAATTAAATAACATGTTTATAATAAGTAGATATGGATAAAAATTATTTTGGAAATGAGAAACAAAACAAATATGTTTTGATTTAAAAAACAAGATAGTGGACAGCAGGCTAATCTCAAAGCTGTTCTGAAAAAAAAAAAAAAAGTTGATTCTGGTTGGATTGTTTTTAACACTTTGTTGACCGGTGACATGTATACTTGTCATTAATTTAGCATCTTTTATTCAAAACATCAACCTGAATTTTCAAATTGCTGTGCTTTATTAAATCTCGGAATGTATCATTCAATAAAGCAAAAATTACTGTTTGAAAATTCTGGTAAATAGTATGTTAATTGCTAGCAGCATGGGCATATGCATTTTTGTTGGGGGCAGGGGGTTCTCCCTTGTGTATGTTCATGGCTAGTGTGTTTGATAATGATAAAGCTGTGACATTTTTTTTCTTTCTATTCTTAATTATAAAATGCCAAAGAAATTTCAACAACTAGAAAATATATTTATCCATAACCTAAAACTAATTAAAAATAACACAGGTGCTTATAAATCCTAGCAGGGTTTAAATAATAAGTTTAATTTTGCATTTTAACAGCTTTTATTATTAGTTTTTTTCAGTCAGTATAATATTATTCTTTTTTCTATATTTATTTATATAAATGTCAGAGAAATTGAAACTTAAAAAAAAAAAAAAGCTATTTATAATGTAGAGCTAATTAAAAATAAGACAGTTGCTTATGAAACCTAACAGAAATTTTAAAAAAAATAACAAGTTTAACTTTGAATTTTAATAGCTGTTGTATTATTATTAATTTTTGTAACTTTAGGAAGTTAAACTTCAATTTCAATATCATAAAAATTGTCTATTAGAAAATATATAATTAACACACATATACCCCCCCCCCCCCCCCCCAAAAAAAAAAAAAAAAAAAAAAAAAAAGCACTCAGAATTTATTCTGTAGGTATAGGTATATATCACCTACAAAATAAGTGATAGGGATCTGTTCAGAAAGAAATTAGGTTCTTTAAAGAATCCTTCACAAAACTTTTCATATTAAAACAGGATTCTTCACAAAACATTTTGCCTTGAAAAAGAACCCTTCACAAAATTCTTTGTTCTAGAAATAGGCCTTTAACAATTTTTTTTAATCCCAAAACTGAACCTTTTACAAATTTAATCATTTAAAAGTAAAATCTGACCTGACACAAAACCAAAGTTGCCAAAGAACCTACTATCTAGCTTTTACATATATAAAGGATCTTATTAAAAATTTATAAACAATAACCTGAATATAACTGGCATTTCAAATCCACAAAATTACAATTCTTTTTTTCACAAATAAAAAATACTTTTCACTAAACCAGGACTCTGTGAGAAAAGTCCAGACGAACACCTGGTGATAATATAAAACTTGTTTGTGTATGAAGTTCACTTGTACAACATTTTTAATTTTAATAGATAATGTGCATGTGACCAGCCCTTAATTTCTAAGAAAATAAGTACCAGAGCCCTAATATTCTGTAGTACTAACACCCGTAGCGTATCTCTCCCCTCTTCCTCCGCCGTCACTCCAATCTGCATATTTATATTTCATACATTATTTTCAAAATTGAAAACATTGTTTTTTTATTTAGCAAAATAAAAATTTTAAATACATCTGCATATATTTAGCTATCAACTATTACATTTTTTAGTTATTACTATTTCCAAATAGAAACCTCTGCCCAATCTTAATGTTAATTAATTGCAGAATTCTGCGATTAAGTAAGCTCAGGATTATGATTCGGAAATATAGTGTTAACACAAAAAATGAGTAGTTCTCAGCTATGCACAATAGAAAAAAGATTATTTCTGTTTACTCTTTACTTACTTTTGATCAAAATAGCATTAAAATGATTTGAAATGGAAATAAATAAAATTTTGAATTTAAGACAGATTGAGCTCGAGCCTGCTCAAACCCAAAGACTGATATAAAAATCGAGCCTGTTTCATCTCCATCTCTTACTTGAGCGACACATTACATCACTTATAAGTGTTTTGATACAAAAGGAGACAAAAGATTGGAGATGGGAGGGAAAGGAAAGGATAATTTAGGGTTCGTTTTTCAGAAGCATTATTGCATTGGGCTCCGGAGTGCAGTGTTTATGAGCTCCAGAAAATTCTGACCAATATTTAAATATTTACTAAAAACAGAAGTACCGGAGCTGGGCTCAGCACAGTGGGGCGTTTTGAGGATCTAGGTGGACAAAATTATTGCGTTGAAGTTTAATTAGGTTTTGCTGGGTTTTCGAATGTATCAGTAATAAAATAACCAAACAGTGATAAATATTTGACTTATTTAATTATTTATATTATTATTATTATTATATTATTACTTATATTATTATTATATTATTACTTATATTATTATTATATTATTACTTATATTATTATTATATTATTACTTATATTATTATTATTTTTTAAATTATAATATTGTATTGTAATTGAAACTACACATGTATTCAAAGTTTCAGCTCAATCGGATAGTTAAAAGTGGTGAAAATTGACTTGCAAGATTTGAATTAAACACTCAGGTGCACACTTCGAGTTAATATAACTTAATGATTCACAAACTTTCGCAGGAGCTGTCTTAAGTTTTCAATACTTTAGGAATGGCACTTTGATTTAAAAAAATGCTTATTGCTTAATAATGCTTAATACTGTATTAAAAGTCAAGATGAAGTTTGAAAACAAGATGGCGCTTATTTTCAAACAACAATGGGTTAAATCGTGTGACAAACATGTGACCAGTAATCTCCTGCTTTCAAATAAAACAGAAGTCACGACTTGCTTTCGAACTTACAGAAAAATAATGCAACTGTTGAAAGTCTCTCAAATCAACTGCCTTCTTTACGGTCGTAGTTAATCGACACATCGGGTTTTTTCGACAAAACTCGTACGGATCTCGACAAAAGAGACATTCAGCTACCAGTATACGCGGTCTTGTTAAATTCCGAGATAATCAGAAAAATGAATTTTGTCCACCTAGATCATGAAAACGCCTCACTGTGCTGCGGTGCAAATTAAGCCCTGCATGTGATGTCACAAAGCATCAGCACCCAAGTAAAGACGTACTTCTCAACTTGGTGTAGGCAGAAAGTAACAAGTCTCACAGAGCTAGTAATTCATAATGTATTATTTTCTGCACATAATATGATGTATTATAACTACATGAAAATTATGAGCAATTTAGTTCAAAGTTTTGCCTACATTGGGTTTTAGTAGACACTCAACAAGCCAGTTTGTTGACAAACATGCACATTATTTATATTAAAGGATTAAAGCAGGGACTGTCATGCCTCACTTAAGATCAACCTAGAGTGTAAGTCCTGACTTACAATATAAACAAAATGTAAACCATATTGCAGTGCCTCATGATCTGATGTGATTCTGAAAGTTATCGCAAGATGAAGTGTTAATGAATGTGTGCATAACCCCAACAAATCTAACTGTATTTTTGATTAGCTGACTGTAGGAGGACTTACACTGAGGCACTACAATACAAAATTAATATTGATTGCGGGAACACGCATCCTATGATCGAGCATTAGCTTTAAGAGGCTATTTCACTCCCACGAAAACACTTGCTCGCTAATGTTGGGTAATGATGAGTAATGTCACTATGGGGGAAATATTTAAAGACATCTCATTCGTATTTCAATATTTTTAAATGATTTTTTTTTTTCATTGGATAGCTAGGGTCAATCTTTATGCAGGCCTTTTTTTACTTTTTCAATTTTGGTTGTTTTTTTTTTTTTTTTATTGGGGATACTTTCACTTTTGAAACCAGTTCCGAAAGTGAAAATATCTTAATAAAAAAAAACTTGTAATCAAAATCAAAAAAGTATAAAAGGGCCTGCATAGAGATTGACTTCATGTATCCAATGCAAAAAAAAAAAAAAAGTATTTTAAAATATTGAAATGCAAACGAGATATCTTAAAATATTTCCCCCATAGATGTAGATTCCATAACATTAGCGAGCGGATGTCTTCGCTTGAGTGAAGTAGCCTCTTAAGGTAGCGATGCACTGCAATCCCAGCCTAAATTCTCAAAAAAAAAACCTTTTTATTTCATTTTATTGAATGTAAAGGAATTAAAAATTTGGGTAAATTATACATTTTTAGTAGGTTAATAAAATATTAATTTTCATATACTTGTTTTTTCTCTTTTAACATAAATTTCATCTTTGCTGTAATACGGAAATGCTAAATTACTGGAATTTTCTGAGTGCACAAACATGAAATGATAAGATAAATAAAATAAAAATAAGAAACAAAAATATTTACTTATTTATTTTTTATAAGGCAAGTGTAAGAAAAATATATCAATGATATTTTTAGAAAAAGTGCTTTACTTGTTAGATTTTGCATTTTTCGTAATAAAAGAATTTGGGTTACATATACTTCTTTATGTTTTTCAAACTGCTCAGCACATTGAGATATCAGTTTTTTTGTATTCATAATATATTGCATTCTAGCTTATCTTTTTCAGAAATTTTAGATTATGATGATTATGAATTTAAAATAAGAAGAACTAATGAAAAAAAAATGTTTGTGTGATCTTTGATTTATTCTGTTATACATACACAGTTAATTTATATTTGCAAGGGCTAAATCTAGCTGGGCTTACAACCAACTTAAATTTATCTATCAAGGTGTAAGTTGAATGTGTTATATATAAAATGGCAAACAGCTGTTTCGTTGCCCCTAAAGCTTCATCATCAGTGCCAAATTTAAAAGATTCAAAACGATTCAAAAGTTTAAACCATGTAAATATGCTTGCGTTTCTGCACGTGTCCAAGATTAAATGCCAGTCACTGCCATTCGATCTTGGAAACGTGCAGATATGCAAGCATATTTGCATGGCTTAAACTTTTTAATCTTTTAAATTCGGCACTGATGATGGAGCTTTAGGGGCTCCGTAACAGCTGTTTGTCTTATTTGCATTATTTTATGTTGATAATTTATTTTTAATATAATGGCACAAAGTTCAATCCACCTATTTTAAACAAGTTTTCAGTTTGGAGAAAACTTCATTTGAAAGTTTGTAATGATCACAAGTTATAAAAGAGAGTAATTCCTATTGTAGTCCTGAAAGCAAGTTTTTTGAGAAATTCAGAAAGGGTGCTTTTAATCAATATCAACTGTACTACACTGCTAGACACGAATTTTCTCAAAATATACCTGGAAAAGTCAGGGAACTTCATTCTCTTTTTTTGGTTTTAGTAGTGACTAGTGACCCTTATTATCTTTCTTGGATGACTTTCAGATCATAATTCTCTCTATTAGAATTGCATACTGCTAATTAATTTATTAACTTTTATCATTTTTAAATGACATCTTTTGTTTCTTTTAATATAGAAATAACTTTTATAGGTTTAGGTTTTCATTGGATTCTGCTTTTATTTTTTCTGTGTCCTTTAAGCTTTTTATAGTTATGAAAAAAGTGAAACAGACAGTGAATAAGTAACTACAGGGGTGATTGTGTTCAGGTTATATACCTGAATTCAGGTATTTTTTTCATTTTCAGTACCAAAATTCCAGTTTTTCTGATAGTCAAGTTCATATAAAATAAGACTAAAATATCAATTCATATGATTGCTAAACATAATTAAAATTCCTATTTTTCATAATTTGACCTAACTGCAATAAATTATATGTTCCCTCACCTACAAAATCGTTTTCTCATTAATTTCAAGTATTTTTTCATGAACCCACAATCACCCCTGTAACCATCATAGTATTCAAATTATGGCAATTAGCCTCTACCAAAAAAAAAAAAGTTAGAATAGTCAAAACATGGTACTCCCTCTATATTAAAATGCTGTATTCAAAAATGCAGTTTTAATTATTTTGTTACGGTCAAGTTAGTTTCAAACTATAATTAAGAAGAAACTATGTTTAATTTAATAAAGTTTATAAAGCCCTTTAATAATTTTAACAATTCTTCAGTCATTTACTAGTACTTTTATTGTATTGAAAATTATTTGTACTTTATATTTCAATTAATTCAAATTATCCATTTCCAGGGATGTTTTTAAAATAACCAAAAATTGAGATTTTGTTACTTTTTATGGATTACCATTGCCTTCCTGCTCTATAATAATCTCTGATTATATTAATTTTTTGAAATGTATTAGTATTATCTGTTTTCTCTATCTCTTTAGTTCTAAATTTTCCTTCTTGTTTGGCATACTTTTCTAATTCTTTATTACATCATTTTTACCTTTATATCTTAAAAAAACCCCTGACGGCTCGGCCTACAGGCACAGGTAGATTTCGAAGACGCAGACCGTGGGGAGCCTGTTTGTCGGGAATTGCGGAAGAAATGACCTTTTTACGATGATGCGGCAGTTGGAACCGCCTACTTCGAAACCTAACTTGTTTGCAGGCGGAGTCGGCAGGGATTTTTTTGTTTTTAATTTTTTTTTTTTTGCTATAACGGTTGGTCCTATAAAAAACTTGTCAATATAAAAGTTTTAAATAATATTAAGAGGATTAATAATAAATTTAAGCGGATTTGAAATCTTGAGAATTGGCGAAGTTATGAATTTTTTTCTTCTAAACCCCCCTTCCCCCCCCCCCCTAAGGCAATTTTTAATTATATCAAAAATCAGTCATACATAAATTTTCGGCCCTTTTCCTAGAAGTAATAATAACTTCAAACAGATTCGATACGTATCATAAGTAAGAAATTATGAGTTTTTTTCTGTTTTCACAAAAAGCCCCCCCCCCCCCCCCCCCCCACCTTGGTTCGATTTTGTCCATTAACGAACTTGACCGAGACTGTATGCCCCTTGATTTTATGTATCAGTTTCGAAAAGATGCGGGAGTTGGAACCGCCTACTTCGAAAAATAACTTGTTTGCAGGCGGAGCCGGCAGGGATTTTTTTGTTTTTAATTTTTTTTTTGCTATAACGGTTGGTCCTATAAAAAACTTGTCAATATAAAAGTTTTAGATAATATTAAGAGGATTAATAATAAATTTACGCGAATTTGATATCTTGTGAATTGACGAAGCTATGATTTTTTTTTCTTCTAAAACCCCCCTTTTTCCCCCCCCTTGGGGCCATTTTTAATTATATCAAAAATCTGTCATACATACATTTTCGGCCATTCTCCTAGAAGTAATAATAACTTTAAACGGATTCGATATGTATCATAATTAAGAAATTATGGGTTTTTTTCTGTTTTCATAAAAAGCCCCCCCACCCTCCCCCCCTTGGTTCGATTTTGCCCATTAACGAACTTGACCGAGATTTTATGCCCCTTGATTTTATGTATCAGTTTGTAAAAGATTAATGCAGAATTTTTCCAGTTATCGTGGTCAGAAAAAAGTGACATAGATAGATAGATAGATAGATAGATAGATAGATAAAGTTTTGAACTGGGGGTGGTTTTGGGTTCTGGGAGTCATGATCGGCGTAGATCTGCAAAAATTTTTCAAAATTTCCAACTTAGGTGAGAATGTAATAGGTAGTATTTCTTACGAAATCTACCTAAAATTATGTTTTTAATTCCTGTGAAACAAGCATCATGTATATATGCCATATAGGATATGTGTGGTCTTTATTTTTTAGTACCACTATTTCTGAAAAATAATTTTCACTTTATTTAATTGCAGAATTTCTGCAATTAAATATTTAAGATGAAGATTATTATTTGAAAATAGTGGCACTCAAAAATAAAAAGTCTGTAGGATGCTTGTCTGGAAGGTGTTAATTAAACAAAACAATTTTTTAATAATATATATATATATATTTATTTAAGATGGCTTTCAGTACATACAGGTTTTAAGTACCTTGCAAGAAATTTAACTACATATCTATATTTATTTCAGCATTACAACTACAATGCTTTAATTAAATCTATCTTTGACTTTGTTCTTTTAGAAATATTAAAGTTTTTATTGATTTTTAGAATTTGATCCATGTAGTGAGGAGAATGGAGGATGTGAACATATTTGCATCAAGGATAAAAATGTTGCTCGATGTAAATGTTCTCCTAGTTTTGTGTTAAGAAATGATGGAAAATCCTGTGAAAGTATGTACTGAAATACTATTTTGTCTAGAAAGAAAATACTGTTCTCAATTTTTGCATGCATTATTTTGGTTAGATATTTAATAAAATAAGTAAAGTAATTTTAATTTAAATGATATATGAATTAGTTAATAGCTGCCAAATGAATTAATTTGTTGAAATTTACTTCGTTTTATATATTAAAAAAAATAATAATTACTTTTGTGTTGATTTTAATAAATTACAAGCTATGTGACCCCATCTAATTTTATTTTTCACAAATGTAAAAGCAAACAACTCTTTATTTAAAAGTATTTTGACTTGTTAATGGATATGTATGTTCAATTTGTGTAAAATCTGAGTAATTAGAATACACAAAGAAAGATTTTTTCTAAAATGGAGGGGGATATTGAAATCATTGAGACAATTTTCATTAAAATTATGCATAAAATAAAGGTTTTCTTGAATGCATATGGCAGTAATTGCTTAGCATTTATTTGCAAGAGTTACATGTTACGTTCTGGAAATCCTCATAAATGTTGAATCTATCTTGCTGTACAAATTTAAGGTTACCACAGATAATTGTATTCTGGTAAAACACTATATTTCTGGTATTATTTTTCATTATAAATTTAGGATTTCTGTTAGAAATTTATTCATATATAGGCCTTAATCTTCAATGTTTATTTCATTTTTCATAATCGATAAAAGAAAAAAAAAATTCTTTTCCAGACAATTTTTATTTGATAAAAGATTTTTGATAGTGATCACACATTTGAAACTAGAATCATTAAAATTGAAAGTAATAAAAGTATCCTATCTGAAAATTTTTAAATGAATTTTAATGTATAAATAAAAGAATAAGTCACTCATATAGTATCAAGAAAAATAATGGAATTTTCTTTAAAATTTGACTGTATTCATTTAAAAGGGTATTGCTAGACAACATTTTATTTTAATTTTTTCTGTTTACTAGATTCAAAATCTTAAATTTAATGTAAGTATAAACTATGTTTGAAAATTGTGTTTTAAAAATTTTGTAGTGTAGTTATTGAGTTTCTAATTAAAAGTATTCTGTCTTTCTTTTCAGAGTATAATCCATGTGCTCACAAAAATGGAGGTTGTGACCAGTTATGTAAACCTGTCAATCAAATGCCTGTTTGTGACTGTATGGAAGACTTTTTCTTATTAGAAGATGGATTTACATGTGAAAGTACACATGACATTTTACTTTTTTCTTTTCTCTATATTTGACTTTTAACTTAAAATATTTTTTCTTTGTTTTCTGTTTTTCTCTTTCATTCAAATTGTATAATTTATGCTATGTCATGAGGAATGTGCAAAGGAAAGGGGCTTAAGCTTTCTCCATTCTAATGAAGACATTTTTTTTTTTTTTAAAGTCATATGAGCTCTTCTGAAGACTGTGTTTCTATCTTCAATGTTTGATAAGTCTTCCCTGAAAAAACAATTCTACACCTAAACAAATACCATAATTATTCCTTATATTTCAAATTTGTAAATCTGCAGAATGTCAACTTTGCAAGCCACCTTTTTTATTTTGAATTCAGTTATATCATTTGAAACTCTCAACTTGGAATTTCATATTTTTTTTCTATTGGGATTTCAGATGATGTAACATTTGAGAAAAGTAACACAAAATGTGATTACATGTACTAATACTCCAGGACAATTTATTTTCTACAAAAACTTTTAATTATATGAGGGGGGTTCCTCTTGAACTCCTTGTTTTCTGATTAATTTGATATTTGTAATTCTCTAGAATTCAGTATCTTAAGTCTTTTTCTTTAAAAAAAAAATTAAAATATTTATTTCCTGATAGTGGCATTAATAATTAGTTGGAATGATAAGTTGATGGTATAAGTATTTTATTAATTATTGGAAATCCAAATTATTCAATTTATTTGAAAACAGCTACTTGTGAACACCTCCCATAATTTTTTAACCCCTTCGGCCCTGATTTTTTTTCAATTTTGGGAAAAAATTACTGTTATGCTAACAAAATTAAAAATAGCTATCGGAATCACAGAAGTTAAGGTTTAATGAAAGTTAACGAATGCGTTCTTTACCAAAACCTCACAAATGTAGTTATTTTGCGTGTTTTTCATATAACAATAGTCTAAGGAAGAATTTTTGAAGACGTTTGGAAAATGTCGTATTACAACTAAATTAAACAAGCATAAAAATTTAGTAATATTTTTTATCTTCTATCACAAATTACCAATTCGGAAAAGGATTCCCAAATTTTAATTTAAAGAGTGAAACGTAAGTTTTAATTAAAAGAAATGCCAACGGCTTGCTAATAATTATGAAAATTATTATTATTATTACTAAATGCTAAATATAAGTGAAGTTATAATAGGAAATGTAGAGATTCATACTATCACTATTAGGTGCTGGAATTAATAAAAATAATGTTTAAGACAAAATAATACTCAATAAAAGATATGTCCTATTAGTAGGACGTTAGGGCCGAAGGGGTTAATCACTACATCACTGTATACCATATTACTTTCAAGAAAGGAGGAGGTTATTTAACTTGATAAATAAAATTATTTATGTCTCGAATATGCTGGTATCATCATTAATTTTATTTACTTGAATATTATAGGGATTGATCCATGTTCTAAAGAAAATGGTGGCTGCTCACAGATATGTGATTCTGAAAATAATCAAGTGAAATGTAGCTGCATAGAAGGATATATCTTAGAGGCTGATAGAAAAGCATGTCAAAGTATATAATTTTCATGTTACATGAAAGCCTTACATTTGTAAAATATATTGTTTAAAATCCTTCTTGAAGTCAAATGAAAATGCACAAAGTTTATGTATGTAATGTAAGCTTGTATCATTT
Source organism: Maratus michaelseni (assembly GCA_963931845.1). Taxonomy (NCBI): domain Eukaryota; kingdom Metazoa; phylum Arthropoda; class Arachnida; order Araneae; family Salticidae; genus Maratus; species Maratus michaelseni. The sequence goes on along the minus strand of OZ007590.1, from coordinate 179,396,258 downwards.
GTGTATCCCAGATAAGTTGCTGCTTTTGAAAAAAATTGGCCAGGAAAGGTTGTTTATTTAATGAATCTTGTTGTAATTTAGTTTTGTAGGTTTAAAATATTGATTGATTGTTACACCATTATTATAATTTATATCTACTCTTTCATACCTATAAAAAATCTGAATAAGAAAAGCCCACAGATAAGTTTTAATAATCATTTGATTCTAATATATTTCAGTGACTGTGAAATATGTTATTTTGCTTCAAACCTGAAACTGTCAGTATGTAATAAAGAGTAATAAAATGTTAAAAGTCATCTAATGCATTATATTTATAGAGCTCAGTTGCAGGCTTTTCTTTTTAAAGCAAGATAAGAAACTGCTAAATTTACAGCTTTAAATATTATTGCAGTCTAATTAAAATACTATCCATATCTTTTTACATATTATATACTAGCTGATCCGCCTGGTGTTGCCCGGTCCATCAAAAAATAATATAAAATGCGAAATCACTCTAAAAATAGCTGCACAAAACCGTTCCTCTGGTAACTCTTTGTCTTTCGGAAATTAAATAGAGAGATGTACCACGGGCAGAAGTAATTTCAATACCACCCCCTCAAATGTCTGGAACATTTGATTCCAAGCAAGTCAGTTTTTGGTAAAAAAAAATTTTTAAGTTACCGTCAACCCCCCCCCCCCCTTTCCCACAGATTAAACCAACGACGTTAAAAAATTACTAATTATCATTAACTTTTGAAACAAAAACAAAATTACTCTTTTTTTTTACATAAAAAAACAGTAAGTTATTATTGCCAATTTCCAAAATCAAATACATAAATGATGCCACGTACATGAAAAAACTAAAAATCACAAAAAATTTACAACTTGTTGTTCGAATTGGAATCAGCTGATGACCCTTTCATCTGCCAATCACAATTGCCCGGTTGGTTTCTAGCTGTGCCTACAATCCTATCAGCTACCAATCACAATTGCCCTCCAATGGTGTTTGACTTCTAGTGAGCGATTTGTGGCATCATTTGATACAAAAAATGCTGCAAAACATGAAAATAAAGGTTAAAAAACTTAAAAAATCCAAATCGGGATAATTAATAACCCACGTTTTCCTTTTAAAATCATGATTTTTTTATCTGTAAAGAATTATCAATTCACTCCAAGCTAAAAAAAAGAAGAAAAATTACGATTCTGAGTGTAACTGAGGTTGAAATGGAAGCAACCACCGAACTAATCAAGCATTCTGGGCAAAATTGCTTAGTGTCAAAGGAAAAAAATTCAAAAATCGCTGTACAAATTCTGAATAAACTTTATTGGATAGAGAAATATACTTACTATATTGGGCTGAAAGATTGGAACCAGATTCCTGTCACTAATGCGGAAAAATTGCAGCAAAATGTCAAAAAATGCTAAAAATCACATAAAAATTTAAATTAAAAAAATCTATTCAAAAATTCTAAAATCGGGCTTTGAGGTGCAAAACTACATGCTTAGAGGTACCTTCCCACCAAATTTGGTAGCTCTGCATGGATCAGTCTCTTCAGAACACAGCCCACAAACATACACAAAGTTCTTTCTTTATTATAGTTATGGATAATGAAAATTAAAAAAATATATACAATATAAAATAAAATTAATTAATAATTAATACACTGCCTAATGCAAATATAATAGCAAAAAAATTAATAAAATAATAATATTAATGTACTATAATAATTGATAATTATTAATACAAGCTCTAAATTTTCTTTAAAAAATGTTTAAGTGATTGCTCTCTTTTTTTAGTACCTGCAATTTTGTCATTTAAAGTAGTAAATATCAAGCATGTTACAGAATTTGAACATACATATATTAATTATATATGTTGCATATATATATTTGTGTGTATATACATAATTTATCACTTTTAAATTAAAAACTGATCCACTTTTTAGTTGTACTTAACAGGACTATTCTTGAAGCGTGGAAAATAAAAATATATAATATTACTGCTATCTGCTGCATTGCATTTTATATTAGGACATAAATGCAAAAATTTATACTATGTTACTAAATGCATTTCTACTTAAGCAAATTGAATTACAGTCAAAAAATTTATTAAGGAATTTTTTTTATAGTTATCATGAAATATTGAAATGACTAAACAAAATTAAACATGAATAAACAAAAATGTTAACTTATTTGAATGACTAAATTTTATTGACCCCAATAATATAGTTTGTATTATCGTTGAATGTCTTTATGTAACTTTATTCATTTTGAAACTTTTTCTTTTATAATCTTATAGAACCAACTTGTTACTTCAGTTTTTAATGCCTCCTCTTCTCAGTATAGTAGTTTTTACCCGTTTTAGTCAAAAAACCTGTTTATGACTTAAATTTTTCTCAATTGTTTTTGTGAAATTCCTATGTTATGATGATGTAGTCTTGCATATCCCCTATATTTTATAATCCAATATTGGAGAATTGTTAATGAAAGAGTCATAAAGTATCAACCTGGCAAAAGTTACATGTCAGTCTTTTTGCCACTCATATCAGGTATCTACCATTAACCTATCTCTCCTTAAATATTTAATGGGGAAATTTCTTGTAACTGACCATAAATGTTTCTCCTCCAGCATAGTAAAGTTACAAGACATTCCTGCTTTTTAGGGTTCCATACTTAAAAAGTAAAAACGGAACCATTATAAGATCACTCCTGTGTCTGTCTGTCACAGCCCTTTTTCTCGTAAACTATGGGACGTGGAAAGTTCAAACTTTGAAAAGTTATAAAGCTTTTTTACCCACTTATTTTCAGATTATTAGCCATTCACAAATATATTTAGGAAACATTTAGCAGGCTAATTAAGTTACTTGAAAAAAAAAAGTTTTCCTTTTGTATATTGTGTGGGGTTATCGTGTGAAAGATCTCATAATACCAAACTCAAAAATATATTTGTTTTAATTTTAGGTATTATGTTTTCAGAGATATCATCAAAAATGCACCACAAAAATATGTCCATCCCCCCACCCCTCTATTTCCGAATCTACTGAAACTAAACTTATCAAAAAATTAGGGATAGTAGGAGTTTATTTAAATCTTGCAAGAAAACTATAGTAATTTTCATAGGTAACATAATTTTTGAGAAAAAGCATTTTTCCGTTACACACAGACTTTACTTTTCAGGTGGTCAGAGGGAGAGTTGAGGTATGTATCAACACAGAATCATCTAAGGATATTTCATAATGATTTTTGAAAAAAAATTTTGGTAATTAGCCGAGATATTAATTAACTTACTTGAAAAAAAAAATTCTTTTTAATTGTATTGTTCAAAAGATCTTGTAACATCAAATTCAAAAATATATTTGTTTTAATTTTAGGTACTATATTTTTAGAGATATCGTCGAAAGTATACTGGAAAAATATGTCCACCGTCCTCCTATTTCCAAATCTATTGAAACTAAAATTATGAAAAAATTAGGGGTAGTAGGAGTTTATTAATTAATAAATTTAATGTGTGGAACCCTTTGAGCACAAGTTATACTCATACTTGACCGATTTATTTTAGGTATATATTGAAAAGCAAAGTTGAAATTCAGCAAAAAGTTTGTGGTTAAGAACACTGGTGTCAGTTCATTTTTACATTTCCCCGCTATTTTAAAGCTTGTGAGAAAGTTTATATAATTTCAGTGAACTGCAACTTTATGACTTCATAGAAAAGATTTATTTGATTGTTAAATGGAAATTGTTTCTTTTTTTTTCATTTTCTGCCAGTTGGCACCAGCAGCAAAAAGAGTGAACATGACCAGTAGCATTCTAAAAAAAAAAAGAAAAAGACACAACTACTCTTGGGTTAACCTTTCAGAGGATGTGCCTAAATTTTTTGCACAAGTGGGTGCATGTAGTATTTTTGTACACAATAGTTATGCTGTTACAAATGGAAGATTTTTCACAACATTAGTAGGAGACATGTTAGAAGAACAATTATATATATCAGTAGTAAAAATTGAAGTCTAATTTTGATGCCCTTCGAGAGAACAAAATGGTGGGAAAATAACATTTGTCATCAAATTTGCATGCCTGGTTAATAGAGACTTATGATAATGTATTTTTCTGACATGAAATGATTCATTTATCTGTACCACTACATTGATATTTATTCATACATTATTCATAGTATTTTGTGGTAGTAATAATAGTAATAATAAATTCAATTTATTGTCAGAGAAAGCACTATTAAATGTGTATTTAAAATGCTATAATGTAAAAACATTAAAAGTATTTATATTTTCTGTTATTCTTTCATAAATCTTAAAAAATGTGTTTTGCAGAAATTAATCCATGTGAATTTTCTAATGGAGGCTGTACTCATAAATGCCATTATGATCAAGATACTGTCTACTGTACTTGCAATGAAGGTTTCTATTTATTAGAAGATGGAAAATCTTGTGAAGGTATTGTTTTTACTGTTCTCCCCTATTTTTTTCAATGCTGAAATGATATAATTTAGTGTCATGAGTTTTCCATTGAATACAAAGGTTATTTCACTTAATTTAAATAAAACATGTTTAATTCAAATTAAAATTATGAATGAGTTCTGTCTGTCTTGACTTTTTGTAATGCATCTATATTGGCACAGTCTGTTGTACAAAGTATTCATTGGTATCTTCTGCCTGTAAACCTAAAAAAAAATTGATTAAATGTTTAATTTTTTGAAAATATGTACATTTTTAGTTTTTAAGCCATCAGTTTTCGAGAAGAGTAATATAATTTAAAAATTAACTGTTTGAGAAAAAAATGTCAAGATTATGATATATTACATTTTTATTTTCAAATTTATCTTGCAGCAACCACGGTTGTTTTAAAAATTATATTTTTCCAGATTAAAAAAAAAAACCTTAATTTGAAATATAATGTTACAGATATCTCAAAAATAATGATTTTTGATATGTGTCACTCTTCTCAAAAACCGATTATATGTTGCTGGGTGATTTCATTTGCAAGTGTATAACAGATATATTCACTTAATATAAAAATATTGAGGAAAAAGAAATGAAAAGCAAAATAAATTCTAAAAGCTGTTGCATATTTTATTATGCATTAGAAACCTTATGTAACTACAGCGGGAAACTAAAGTAGGTTTATTCATTTTACATTATATGTTAGGAGGAAATTTAACTTGAAAATCCAACAGATCTGATCATCTATTGAAATGAATTGCATTCAACTTTTGGAAATCAACTGTAATGGAAATCAGACACCACCAACATCAAGATCATTATTCTGAATTCAACGATTGATAACTTTTGAGAATATTTATGTTTACAAAAATATTGCTCTTCTTGTTACTTAAAGCATACAAAGAGGTGTTATTTTAACATGCCAGCTTTCCAAAATAATGCGGATGCCAGTTAACTTAAAGCATATGAAAAGAAGTTATTTAACCTCTTAAGCTCTCAAACAATTAGTAATTTTATTCAACGGTAAATATTTCAAACTTTTTTCAAAAACTAAAATAAAATAAAAAATTCAAAACAGTAAGTAGTCTTTTTTTTTTTTTTTACATAACATCCTATAAAATGCATCATCAGAATTAAAGATGAAATGATAATAATAAAAATAAATAAAAACATAGACAATAGATGTAACATCCTCCCACCTTTTGATTATTATCCTATAATCAAAACTTTGCATTAACTAAAATTTTCATGAACATTATTAATTGAGTCTCTCTGACATTTTTATCATTCTACCAGATATAGTCTTTTAACTTATGAATATGACTCAGCCTTTGAAGGCTTTTGCATCAAAACTAGAAGAAGCTGTATGGGTTCTATGTCATGCTTTAAAAAATTCAGCAGTAAAACAGGATTCTACCATCATAATAATATTATAAATCTGATTGTGTGCAAATGTTAGGCTGAAGCCAGCGTCAAAATGGAGCATTTAATGATCCTGTATCTTTGCATATAGGTGGATTATAACCCTCAAATGAACATAGGCTGGTTTTTGATTATTTTATTCAAATATTTTTCTTAATAATTCAAAATTTCATTATTTTCATAGAGAATAAATGGACATTTTGTCATAGAATTTTACCATTTTACTTTATCGTTGCTAGCGCTTTGATCGTTGCCAATAAATAAAAACACGGAAAAATAATTTTTCTTCAACAATTAATTTTCAATTGAACGTTTTTCATGTGAAAATTGAAAATGAAAAAGAATTCAAAAGAAGATGAATTTCGGTGATATTTGAAACAAAAATATGGAGTATTTGTTATTATACATGAAGTATGAATATCGGTTACATTAAAAAGATCTTTTTCTGTCAAAAACTGTGTTATAATTAGAAGGAAAAATGAACAATAATTCTATTTTTAAAAATAGATTTCGCTTGGACCATGGAACTATGAAAAGGATCCTCCTCAGCTTGGACAAATATGACGTCATAAATAAAACATGTATTTTCAAATATTCGTAATAATACAAGGAGCATGAATATCAATGTATAATGAAAGTAGAGAGATAATGGACGTAATATTTAAGATGAAAAACTGAAATATTTTTTATCGATATTGATTAATAATTAGCTTGAATACCAGTTACATACAAATGTGAGTTTTCCGATAAAATTTACGTCCTGATTAACAAGAATTATGCCATTAAAAAGAGATTTCTCTGAGGAAAAAGTGACGTCGTATTTGAAATAAAATGAGAATTTTCAAATGTGTTTTACAAGGAGTGTGAATCAATTCTACATTAATAATACAAAGATCGGTAAATTTAGAAAGTAGACGAGTTTCATGGCATATTTAAAACGAAAAATTAAAATTTTTTTTTTATCTATACCGATTATTACGCATGAATATCAGTTACATACAGATGAGAGATTTTGCCAAAAACCACACCATGATTATTAGGAAAAGAAAAAAACATACAAATCTATTATATTAAAATCTGACCGCCTCTTTGTATTTTGCAACTACTTCTTTCAGATTGTCGAACGCAACGCAATTTACTTAACACCAGTTATCATTGATCCGAGGATGTCATAAACTCTCAGAATTAAAAAAAAAATGATTTAAATTCTGAGATACAGCTGAAGCACTTTATAACGAAAAGCACGATATAACGAAATGATCATAACCATTTAGTTGATCTCTATGTTAAAGAATACTGAATTCGAAACGATATAACAAAATATTTATAACGAAAAGCACGATATAACGAAAAGAATTTTAGCATTAAAAGTGAAATAAAAACGATATAGCGAATTTTTCACTTTTTATTTTTTTACTTAACACAGGAAATAGAATTTTATTTCTTAGTTACCAGTTTTTTTCCATGACATAACATTCAATCTTTTTCCCTACGGCCATTCGCAAATTTTCAATGCTTCCAAGAGAGATTTGAGAGAGGGGCAGTGTTTTAAGACAGACAGAGGAGCGACAGCGTAGCTGAACTGAATTATGTTTTATTTTTTATTTGATGACTGATTTCATTGACATTTGCTTTTCCTGTAAAATTATCACGTGTTATTTTTTAAAACTCCTTGTACGCTGGCTATGTCTGGTAAGAGAAAATATTTTAGTTTAGAAGAGAATTATATGTCGAAATTATAAAAGGCGTAGAGAATTATGTTAAAAATGCGATACAGCAAAAAAATTTGGGATTCCAAGTAGCGCAGCAGTTTTTTTATCATTTAAACGTTACGCAAAGCGAAATATGCAGATGTGGAGGAAGTGTATTATTGTTATGGTTTAAAGATGCAAGATCGCCATGTACGCTAATGGCGCCTGGTACATGTAACATCCGTCGTGGGTGCAAAGTCCTCCAAGTTCCCTGTGAATTTATACCTCTGCAGGTGCCTAGTCAGGTGAAGGTCTCGTCACCTGATCAAGTCTTTAAATTACGAAATCGATTCCTTTCTCTTTTTTAATATTTGCATTTTTTTAAATCTGCCAATTCAACAATGTTAAATAAAAACCATGAACCGGCAAACAACGAAAACTTTGGCAGAGCACTGCAGCGATGCCAACAAGGCTTTTGTCAGGTGGATCACAGCCATACTGTGACGAATTTCGCGTCCAGGTACTTACTCGTCAAGCTAGGCACTCATGCCCGGCCAGTCGGGGCCTGGTTAGCGGTATAAAAAATAAAAATACAACAGAAGATGCAAGATCCAAAAAATACCTATTAGTGGAAGTATTTTGCAAGAAAAAGCATATGCGTTTGCCGAAACACTAAAGATATATATAAAGACATTTATGTTAGCAATGGTTGGTTGAGTAAATTAAAAAATATATATAAAATTGTGTGTAAAAAATTATGTGGGGAAGCAGCCTCTGTTTCAGAAGAAACAGTTGAAGAATGGAAGATTGAAAACTCAAAAATATTTAAGGATTATAATCAAAAAGATATATTTAACATGGATGAAACTGGATTTCTTTTCCGTTTATGCCTAACTTAAAAAAAAAAAGAAACTTGTCACGGTGGGAAAAAGAGCAAAGATCGACTTTCATTAGAATCGGATCGGAAAGGCGAAAACTTCTTGTAATTGGAAAAGCAAAGAATCCACGCTGTCCCAAAAAAAGTAAAATAAACTTTGTCTGTAATGTACAGGCATACCGCAAAGCGTGGATGATGAAATGTCTTTTTGAAGAATGGATTTTAAATTTTGAGATGCAAAAAGCCAAAAAAAAAAAAAGGTTCTGCTTATTTTAGACAAGGTCTCTTCGCATGTGCGTTCTGTTCGTCTTAAATGTATAACATTACTTTTTTTTGTCACGTAACACTACATCCAAAATACAACCATTAGAGACCAATGAATTATTTGTTCGTTTAAAATTAAATACCGGAAGGTGCTTGCGAAAAAAATAATTGCGAATTCAGATGACAAGAAAGAAACAGAAATAGACTTGCTGAAAGCAATTTATATGATAAATAAAGCTTGGTGTGATGTTTCGAAAGAAACTTTTGTTAATGCTTTTTCAGTTTCGGTAATTTTTCCATCACCTTCAAATAATAATGAAACGATTTCTTTTTACCTGAATTGGAAGATACAGATGAACTGATTTCATCCTTCAACCAGACTTCAGACTTTAACTTTGATCAATACGTTAATGTTGATGAACACATAATAACAAATGAAGAATTCAATGAAGAGCATATCGTCAAAAAAAGTACAGAACATGAGTCGTCCGATGGCAGAGTCAGTGAGGAAGAAGAATTTATAAAAGGTGGCGAGAAACTTTTACCATCTGAAGCACTCGAGTATTTACAGAAAATCGTGTGTTATATGCATAATGAAAGCTTGTTAACGAATGAAATTGTACATGTTGACAAAAAGAACGTGCAATATTAGACAATGCTTTCAAGAAAAAAAAAAGCAGAACTTGTTAATTTCATTCTTCAAACCTATGGTATGTAAAACCGTCCATTAAGAGAATATAATTATTTTGAAATTACTTTTTAAATCAATGCTTTTCTTCTTTTCACTGATTGTAGTAAAAGTGATCATTCCTAAGAAGGCTTAATTTAATATGAATACATAAGTCCTAACTTTTTTTTTTATTAACCCTCTGACAGTCTTACAAAAGGGCAAATTTGTAATGTTTTTTTCTCTGCATTTTATTTTAAATGCTAAGAAAAACTAATTTTTCAGCATTGAATATAAAAAACTTAATTACAAATATAAGTGCAATCCTTAAGAGTATTATTTATTGCTCAGTGCAATAAAAATGCATTAAATCAATAGAATTTTATTACTTTAAATAATACTTATATTGCAGTGAAACCTGGAGCTTAGTGAACGTATTAACACGGCTTGTCAGTGAGAGGGTTTTAAACAAATGCAATTTTAAGAGATATTTTTATGTAATAAACCACTCTTTTTTATCATTGTCTCCATTATCCGGACTTCTGCATACTCAGATTACATTCAGACCACATTAGTCCGGATAATTGGGGTTCTTACTCTATAACGAAATAATTCGTTATTACGTTTTAACGAAAGCACGTTACAACGAGCAAATCTTTGGTGCACTTTCGATTTCGTTATAAGGTGCTTTGACTGTATTATATTTTTTTAATTTTAACGAAGTTTCTCTAAAAATGGCAACTAAATTATTCCAATTTTGTGGATAAAAAAGAAGAAACAAAACCGATTAATATATTTTTTCTCATTGAAACTGAAAAAAAAAAAATTTTCAATTTAAATAGATGATGAAAAAAAAAATCTTGATTACAGTAAAATTTTTGAAAAATAAAAACGTACTTTCACATATTCAAACTTCATGAATCAATTTATTCTGGAGAACAAAAATCGTCTGTCAACATATTTTCATTTAGAAATAAAGATTTTTTATTCAGTTATAGATTAAATCAAGGAGGCAAGTTTAAGCTCCTTGCATTTAGGTCTACAATTATTGCTCCCTATTCACAAGAATTGAATTTAATGAAAAAGAATATACTATTTCCATTATCTTTGAAGGATGGCTATTAAAACGTTTCACAAAGGCGTTAAAAGTAAACTGGTTTACCAGGTAAACTTGACATATGTTTTTACACAATTCGCCGATTCCACGATTTTATTTGGCCCGCCATTTTTCATTGGTTCCAGTTTCCTTTTCGTGATTATTTGCCACAAAATTTCACTTATTAAAAACTTAGTTATGTCAAAGCCTCTATAACATAGAAATACTGTATTGTCTCCTATGGAATGTGAAGAAGAGTTAGTTAATTATTTACGTTTCTAATTATCGGGAATGAAATATTTTGCTTAATTAATGCATTTATTCTTCTTTTAATGATACGTGAACGAAGTCACGGGTAACAGCTAGTTGTATATAATATTGAAGCATATTTATCTGTTGTGATTCCCAGTATCTCAAGAACTCTGAAATATGACTCGAGTTTATCATTTAATGAAGTAAGAAAAAACTTTTCTTTTGATTGTATAAACATAATTAATTTCAATAATTCACTAACTTATATTTGAACCAAAAGATCTTCCTTACTGAAACAAGCCTTAAGACTCTATAGCCTTGATATAGTTAGTGTGCCAGTTTGCAGAAAACTATCTACAACGTCTAAACCCAGTGATTTGCTTAAATCTATAATACTGAAATTTATTTCTTGGCACAATGGCATCAGTATGAATTTGTTCAAATTGACCCCAGAATGGTAACCATTTTTTTAAATCACCATCAAATTACTGAAATTCCAACTTAAGTAATGTAAATTTTTGTTTGAATTATTAGTTTCATTAACAGTTGAAATGCACTCACCTTGAATTTGTCTTTATGACTGGCTTTCAGCTAATTCTAGTTGAAGGTTTTAATTCTAGTTTTTTCAACTCTGCTTCTTGGTCAAACTTCTCTTTCTCTATTTCTTGTTTACATCTTTCTTTTTCTTTTCTCTCAATAACAGTGGTTGATAAAATTTCTTGTACAAAACCAGCATTTTGTTTATATTCTTTGTCATGCAAAATAACTAAGATTACAATCATATAATCTTGCTGAATTGATTCCTCAAGTTACTCTGCTATAAAGTTTAAATTGGCTTTTTTTTAAATCTTTCACTGCTTGAAACATTTTGCTTGAAAGAAATCCTGTGATTCGAATCTCCTGTTGCCAATGCCACAAATGTTTCTTTAAACATACAAAAAAAAAATAAATAAATATATATATATATATATATATATATATATATATATATATATATATATATATATATTAACACCTCAGCTTTCAAAAATAATTCGGATGCCAATTATTAACTTAAAGTGTAGGAAAAGAAGCCATTTAACTAATTAAAATAATGTATTAAAATCAAATACAACATTTACTAAATAGTACACACATTAAAATTGTGAATTTACAAACACATTTAAAAATAATCTACATTTCATTTCACTTCTGCGAACGTCATCAGGATGTTACAAACAAGTCTAAAATGTCAAAATGGGCATAGACGTCTGAGAGTCCTGGAGAAAACTTGATCTGAGAGTGCACAAACGTCACAAAGTTCCCATGGTAACCAAATGGATCAAACCACCATAGTGAAAAAAAAGGGGGGCGGGTGGAAGACAAAATGAACAGATTTTATGAATGTTATAGGATAAATTATTGTTACATGTATACTGCTCAAGCTTAATAATCGTAAGGGACTGTAAAATTTTATTAACATAAGGATTCTTGCATGGGAACTTGGTAACGTTTGCACACTCTCAGATCAAGTTTTCTCTGGGACTCTCAGACGTTTATGCTCGTTTGACATTTTAGACTTGTTTGTAACATCCTGATGATGTTCGCAGAAGCAAAACGAAACACAGATTATTTTTAAATGTGTTTGTAAATTCACGATTTTAATGTGTGTACCATTTAACAAATGTTGTATTTTATTTTAATACATTACTTTAATTATATATTATGGTGCAATTGTCCTATTTTTAATTAAGACATTTCTTTTAAATTTTCAAAAAGTTAGTAATTTTATTCAACAATAAATATTTTAACCTTTTTCTACAAAAAATATTCAAATTAGTAAAAAAAATTTTTTTCACACAACACCTTTAAAATGGATCACAAGAATTAAAGATGATATTATAATAATAGAAATAAATAAAAACATTAACAATAGATGGTACAGAAAACTTCTATTTTAATAATGCAGTTTCTTGACAAAATTATGTTCTACCAGCATTTTTCTTATGTAATTGATACCTTCTAGACCAGCCATATTCAAACTGTGGCTAAAGAGTAAAGACATAATCATTATCCATATTTATAAAATTTTCTGATTAACATGAAAATTGGTTAAGTGCAATTAAGTTTGGTGTGGTGCAGCAACAGTGAGGTTAAGTTTAATTCTGCAATTTCTAACTTTATATTATACATTTTTAAAATTTATTTTTAACGTAATCATTGTGTATTACATTTAATTATTTATAAATTGTCTGTAATAATTAAAAATTTATTTAAGATCTTGACTATTGTTTTGTATTTTGTTCTTTTGTTTTTTTTTAATGGAAAAAGACAAAGTCTGCCTTGTTACTTATAATTAATTTAAATTATTAAACATCATCTGCTTATTCAAAAGTCCTTCTTACATGTAGTCTTATTTGTGTTATAGCAGTGTAAATATTTTTTTTTTCTTCAACACGAATCAAATATTAAATTAAAGAAATTGGCATTATATATGTTTACATGTAAAAAGATAAAATGTGTTTCATTGACAAAAAATCTGATTTCTTAAAAAAAAAAACCTGATTTTTTTTATCTTTAGAATTTGAAAATTCTGCATTATTATATTACATTTTATACTTATCATGTAGCTAGTATTGATTACATTAATTTTGTTATATCACTTTATTATACTGCTTTTGTTATGTTACTAATTTAATGACCTTTGCGATTATATTGCCTTTTTTACATTATTATATAAGTGTGTTGCAGCTTGTAGCCAGTGTTTCCAGGTGTCCCAATTTTCAGGTGTTCTAAGACGTGCCCCCCCCAAAAACTACTATGTGGGACACCAAAGTCACGATTTTTCATGATGAACAAATTCTTTTAAATTTCTTTTAATACCATGCTATTTGTTAGTCTGCATCGAGTAGAACTTAATGTAGTATAAAACCTGTTAAAACAGAACCTGTCTATAATGAAAAACTTTTACGATTCTGCAGAAAGGAATACTTTACACATCTACCTGCTAAAACAAAATATTTTTCCGATCCCTAGCTATTCTGTTTTTACAGGTTTTAATGTACTTTGCTTGGTAAAACATGTGAAAACGAAACCTGTTTATAATGGAATCCTATTTTAAACATAAAAATTTCATAGTCACCAGTGGAAGGAATAATCATTCAATAATTGCTAAATCGGAAATCTCACCGAAACAGAATTTTGTTTCAGTCCTTTGTGATTCAGCTTTCACAGATTTCACTGTATAAGATTATTGTATATATTTAGTACAATAAAACCTACTAAGACAGAAAGTCTACAGCTAAAAGATTACATTTTAGACAGGTTTTTGCCTTAACTGTATGGTATTTCTTCCATAGAGATGAACCATGAATTTTTTACATTTCGCATAGAATTCCGTTATAGACAGGTTTTTTTTTTTTTTTAATAGGATTTACTGTATTTTTATGTTTTGCCTTTTGTGACTATGGACCTGGCAACACTTAACGTAGCAATCATATGTTTGTAGCCTGGGGGAGGAGGGGGGGGGGGGAAGATTGATTGTGGGTATTCTAGAAACTAAAGTGAGACAAGTTCCATTTATAGGAATACAAATTTAATTCTTATAAAATCGCCACACTTAAAAATAGACACAATTGGGGGAAAAAAATAATGCACTATTGTCTTGTTAAGAAATTTGAAAATATATATATATATATATTCTTCTTTTACAGATATTAATGAATGTGACCATGCTCCTTGTAATCATGTTTGTAGAAACACTTTTGGTTCTTATGAATGTTCATGTAAGAAAGGATTTGAACTTAGTTCAGATGGCAAGTCTTGCTTCAGTAAGTGATTACATATATATTTGTTTATTTATAACAGTACTGTATTTTAAAGTTTTCTTTTTAAAAAATAATGACTAGGGGCTCTGGCCTATGTAACCTATACCAATTTTATTCATACGCATTTCTATGCTCGCCAACCCCAAATTAGACACTGCATGCTCTAAAAACATGCTAATTTGCTCTGTTTTAATAAGATTATAAATTTACGGAAAATTGAATGATATTGCCTCGACCAATGGAGATCGTCTGCAATTGTGTTGCCAATCATTTCCTTTAAACTAGGAGATTTTTTTTTTCTTAAGGCTGAATTAACTGTTGTTGTGAAGGTTGATGGCTGTTTTTGTGATTGATGAAATAAGAACAGCTACACTTTTGAAAATTAGCTGGTATTAAATGCTTAAGTAAAAAATGTCTCTGCCTCCTGGGCTTTTAGAATGATTCTATACGGAAATTGTCTTAAATATGATGCAATTTTAACCATGAAATGCTTTTCAAGTGTAATAATTTAATTATTTTAAGGTTTTCTATATTTTTTAATATGCATGTATAAATATATTTTTCAAATGAAAGTGTTTGCAAATAATATTATTTAGGTGTTTTAAAATGAGCGAAATGGGAAATTTCAAAATATGAATTAAATCTCTATTAAGATAATGAAAATTTGAATAAATTTTTTTAAAAATGATTGGACACTGGATCCAATCATTTACACCAGTACTCTTTCAATCTACCCAGTCACCTCCAGTACTCTTTCAATCTACTCAGGCATCCCCAGTACTCTTTCAATCTAGTCAAGTATGTGCCTGAAAAAAATCCTTAAATTGCTAGGCATAGTTTTTGATCCTATCAAGCTTATTTATCTGAACTATCTTGACCGATTTTAACATTAAATAGTGCTTAAAATAATTCTTTGATTTAAAAACTGTCTGCTTCAGAGTGTTTATCATACATTTCTCTATAAAATTATCAGTTTTCATGAAATTGTTTTTACAGTATATGCTATACAGTTTATGACTTCGGTAAATATACTTGGACTAATTCATAATTTATCTATACTATTGAGGTTTGCTATAAGACATTCCCTATTTTCAAATGTAGGGTGTAATATTTATAGTTCATTTACAGGGACATACATAAGAATTCTGTTACATTATGGTCTATGGGAGATAATTGTTTGCAGAGTATCTTAATGATGTTAGACTACTTCAAACGTAATAAAATTGATATGCATTACTGAGATGCTGTACATGTTTTCTGTAGCATATAGTGTGCACTGCATTTATCATTTATTTAGAGATATATAAAGTAAATCTGGTTACATTACTCAGGGTTGCCAGTAAAATACTAAAATTTTATTTTGAATACCACTATTTTCATATAGATTTATTCGCCTGATTTAATTACAAAATTTCTGTAATTAAATAAGACAACTACTTCTATACGAAAATAGTGGTATTCAAAATAAAATTTTACTATTTTCCTGGCAACCATGATATTATTGTCTATAGACAATAAATGTTTCAAATGCCTTTCATTGATTAACATCATTAAATGATGAAATTAAAATTATGTTATTGAGATGCACTGTAACATATTTCCTATAGAAAATGGTGCATGTGAAATTGAGTGTTCTTTTACAAGGCCACACAAAATAATTCAAATATATTAGCTTATAAGCAATAATTGTTGTTAATGTATTTTTAGTTGTGTTATGTGTTTTCAATCTTAACCTAAGTTTTGTATGCTATGTGGTACATATAAAAATTCTAAAGATCATATTCAGTTCTGTGAAAAAAATTTCAAATACTTTACCAATTATGGATGGCAATAACTAAAAGCGGACTTTTAGCTGTGTTATGTATTTTCAAAATTGTTTATTTAGATATCTCCTTCCATCATATCAAAAGATAAAGTTTTCTTATTAATATTGTGGTATTGTTAGAAAGTTTTTCAAAATGTATGCTTGATGCATGATTTTATAAAATTGCTCTGTGCTTGTTTTCAATTGCAGTGACACTTTTCACAATTCATTTACTTACATATATTATATCATACCTATTATCATTAACAATACAGATGCATAACAAAATGAAACTTTTAATATTTTTTATTATTTGTAGTAAACTATTGTTTTCAACATGGAAGAGATTTCTTATTCTTTAATCATTTCTTCATATGTGCATTCAGAGTTACTAACAGTTACAGTTTTTCAATAATTATGATTTTTAAACAGAAATGCTAACCTCTGACATACAGTCTGTGATTTTCAGTGATTGCTCATAATAATGCAGAAATTAAGGATTATCCAAAATCTGTAATGGCTGGCATCGCTGCATATTTACATCTAACTTTAGTATTAAGTGTACCAGTTTTCATTACTTCTGTTGCAGTTAAAAACAAAATACTTTCCCAGTTGCAAAGGATATTCTTTCATGTTAATGTTGGGGGTACAAAGCTTGCTACAAAAATAACTGAATTTTTAAAATGAAATAATGATCTCTGGGATTTAATAACTGTTCACTGTTTGAAAACTATTTTCAATTAATGAATTCATTTCAATTTATTTTTACTTTATACACATTTATTTTTATGCTTTATACATTTATTTTTACTACTTAAAATTTAAGTACCTTCTATTACCTAAAATTTAAAGCAAAACAATTTAATTAAAAATTAATCCCGAATTTCAATTTTCAATTCATTAACTAGTTGGGGGTACAAAGCTTGCTACAAAAATAACTGAATTTTTAAAATGAAATAATGATCTCTGGGATTTAATAACTGTTCACTGTTTGAAAACTATTTTTTATTTAATTGCTGTTTAGGTTTTTTGGTGTTTAGTTAAAAAACATTTATTTAATTGTTAAATAGGTTGATACTATAATTAATATTTGTATATTTTATCATTATATCTCATTAAATAAAAAGTGCGTGGTTTGTATCTATTTTACTTGAGAACCTCTATTAGTGAGACACACTTGTTGTTCTTGGATAACTGAGAAACCTTTTATTGAGACAGAATGAGCAGTAGGGATCTGTAATTATATAAACAATTTAATTATTTTCAGCTATGATTGTTTAATTATGTTAATTCTTTTAAACAACTCATAGCCAACACATCTGTCAAATGCGTTTTAATTTATGATACTAATTATCTGTTATATTGATATAAAACAAATAAGCAAAACAAAGAAATAAGCACAATATCATTTTTATTTTTTTACATTTAATTTTTACAAGATTTGAAAACACAAATTACTATCCATATTTAGATACTTCTTTGTTATAAGGGCCTTGGCATAACTCAGTTTTTAAAAAGTGCAATTTTGCTTCAAATATTATGAACAATCACAAAAGTGAAACGACAACCAATGAAAAATTTCAAATTTTATATAGCTAATTTATGTTATATATTTTGTATTACATTGTTATGTGGCTTATTTACATATAAATTAACAATATTGCTTTTCAATGTATATATTAAATGTTGTAAATATAAAACAAATTGCTTGTACTTTTGATTTATTTCAGAAAGATGTAACTATCTGATGATATTTTTAAAATGTAAATAAAGGTTGCTAGAAAGTGCTATTGAAAATTATGCTTTTCTCGCTAAATTTAACCTTGCCGTTTTCTTTCGTACACCGAGGCCCCTATAACTCTTATAAGAAGTACTCGTATTTATTTTATACACAAATTTTAGATAAAAAAAAATCACAAGAAATGTTTTCTTACATCTGATAATTTATTTATTTTCTGACATTTTTAAGCAGAAATTTCACAATCAAATTTTAATATTTGAAACAAATCAAGTCACAAATTTAGTGTTTTTTTATTCAGAAAATATTGTAAAACTAAAATATTGTCTCCTTCTCTCTCTTTTTTTTTTCTTTTTTTTTTTCCCTTGCTGAAACAAGCTCAAGATCGAAAAAAATTTCCATCTTCTACTTTCCTGGAGTATCCATTATTTGTCTGTGACACATGTGGACAATCTGAAAAGAAAAATTATTTAATAATTTTATGAAGCGATATTAATAAATTATGTAATAAACTTAAAATCAACTGAAAATTATTGTTTTGCTTTAAATTTTAAGTAATAGAAGGGAAATTGTTAAATTAATTAAATTGTTAGTAAATTAAATTGTTTTGCTTTAAATTTTAGGTAATAGAAGGTACTTAAATTTTAAGTAGTAAAAATAAATGTATAAAGCATAAAAATAAATGTGTATAAAGTAAAAATAAATGTACGTAATACGTAGTAAATAAATGTAAAGGACACGACCCTACGTTGTTTTAAACACTGTTTTCCTTAAAATTAAAAAAAAAAAAAAAAAAGGTGAAAATTAATTGGAAATAACATCTATTTGATGTTTTAAATTTTTTCTGTGGAAGCTATCTACATGATAAAATGAACACAAAATTTAAATTTATCAATAGTAACCCCAAATTTGATTCAATTATTAAAATGTTACACCTTTCAATTAGCTTAAATAACTGGAGGCTCTGATCCTACAAGCTACGCCGGCCAACCCCCAGTTAGACCTTGTGGTTTCTAAAAACATGCTAATTGACTCTGTTTTATAAAGAAGAAGAAAAAACACTATAAGTGTAGAAACTCAATAACTATTTGAAGATAAATATTATTTTACAAAATAGACTCATTAATGAAATAAGTATTAAAAGCACTTTTAATTTAATAAAATATCATAGCCCACTCACTCTGCTCCCCTCCCCTCCATCCCCAAATAAAGAAAGAAAATTCTGGAGGAACTGTGAATGGAAAAGTTTGTGGAAGTTATGCTATTTTGTGTAATCATATTAAAATATTTATGTTTTCTGAATAAAAATGGAGATTTCATTTTAAATATGACATTTTTACCAGTGAAAGCTTTTAAGTTCATGATATACAAATACAAATACATGTGATCTGCATTTGCATGTGGCACAACTTTCACATATAAAACCATATAATTTATGTTAAAAATTTATGTATTGTTATCAAAACATTTTTATCGTTTAAGTAACAGAAATGAAAAAAATCAATTAATTATATTGAAAATAGAATAAATTAATTATATTGAAAATAAAATAAATTTTTTCAAATAATCTTAAAAATCAAAGAGAAAAAGAAACATTGCTTAAGTTTGAAATTTAAAGGTGAGGGAGCTTTGAAACCTATAGTGGCAGACATCTCTTATTAAACGTGAGATAATTTTCAACGAAAGTGCAAAAACTTTCTTTTATGTATTGTTATCCATGTTCTATGTATCTTTAAAAAGTACTTCAACACATGAAAATGCACTTATCATTTTAAATATGCCGTAATTTTCCCCAGCAAATGGTTTTCACACATAGTGATTTAGTTATTTCATTTCTTTCTCTCATTTTCAATATTTACATGTAAATATATATTTCAATTTAAAATACATTGTTTAGAAATATTATTATTCAGGCTTTTTAATCCATGAATTCCACACCAGTGCAAATTCACACTGACCAAAATTTCAAGTGGTGACGTTTTTTAATAATATACTTTCATTCATTTGCATTTTTCATTAACAAAATGAAATTTTTGATAAAAACATTTATTAAAAATAAGAACATTTATTTCAGAATCCCTAATCACACAAATGAATAAAAATAATTCTTCGATTTAAAAACATTTATTTCAGTTTGATTCTTCATTAAATTTTATATAAGAATCGTGTTATATTTCATTATCTCTCTATTGCGAACAAAGTTATACGCAGTTCAAGTTACAGAATCCCTAATCACACTAATGTAGAATGCACTGCTGCTAAACCGAAGTGTGCAGTCCATGAATTAAAATGTGAAAACTGTAAATAAAAAATAGCTATTTCAAAATATTAATTAATTCTCTATTCAAATAATAAAATTTTAAATAAAAAAATTTGAAAAAAAAAATCCTTTTTTAAAAAAACGATGTGACAGTGCATACCATAATGTAATTAAGTATATGCCTGCAAAAGTTAATTAAATTGGTATGCATAGTTTCTGATCCTATAAAACTTATGTAACTGAATTTCAACAAATGAATAAAAATAATTCTTCGATTTAAAAACTGTTTGCTTCACCATGTTTATCATACTTTTCTCTATAAAAGTACCAGTTTTCATGCTTTATATCCAATAGTTTTTATAATATAAAGTGAAAAGGACACAGATTCAAAATCGGCGGCAGCAGCTGTCTTAATAACCTTTTTTTAGAATAGAGAGATATAATTAAAAAATTCTTTGAAAAGTAACAGCTAAAAATACGTATCAATCAATGCAATAAATTTTTTTATATATTATAATTCATTTTTTTTTATCAAATATTAATTTAACAATTTATATTGCAAAATCATGAGAATTACAAAAATAAGATTATTTATGATTGTGTTTTTTAACAAGTATTTTTATTCAAAAACTCAACATAAGATTACAATTTCAGGAATTATTGAAGAAAATATGTAAAAATAATTTAATATTAGAGAGTCAAAATTCTGAATAATTGTAAATCCAAAATGTTTGGTCTAAATATCTGGAAACCTGGTATCTGGGCATAAATGTCTAAAAATATTTTGTGACATTCCTTTGTCAGTATCTCAATCCCATGTGTCAGTCAAGATAACCTTCCATTTTATTCATTTATATTTATTTTGTCACTGTACTAGAGGAAAAAATAAATATCAGCTGTATTTTTTATTTGTTGATAAACATTGTTAGTGAAAATATTATCATCAAAATAGGAAGGCTATTTATGTGATTGAAATTTTTATTCCAATGAATGGTCACAAAATATGAAGAATTTTATCCAATCACTTTTTATAAATTTTTTTATTTGTTAACAAAACTTGATAAATCGCAAAAGATTGGGGGAAGGGAGAGGAAATTGTTGCAATTATAAAACATCTATCCTGAAATTGCAATTATGTAATGCAGATTTTCGAAAGTTTAATGCTTAAACTGGATATCTGATGGCTATAAAAGTTTCTGGTTCAGCAAATAAAATCTGTGTAATATTTCAGAATTTCATATAAATTTAAATTTGTTATAAAGAGAAATATAAGTAAGCACAAAGTGAAAAAGCACCAAGAAATAAGTGTTAAATAGCAGTAGCAGAAAGGGCAGGGAGAATTGCACATGAGAAAAGATCAGTTCATGTATTTTAATCTGAAACAACATCCTAGTCTTTTTAAGTATGTTTATGATGTTTGTAACATTTTATTTTAAAACTTGTAAACTTAAACCTACCTGTTGCCAGCTTAAGATAATGGATGTTTGTTGGTGTTTCACAGAAAGGAGCAATATGAAGGGGGTGATCAAAAGGTCTCTCTATAACTCTTGGAACTGGTTTGCAAAAACATCTGAAATAGTAATAAAGTAGTATTGTTAGACAAAATGAAATACAGAAAATTAACTGAAATAACTGTTTGTTGATACTTTTAAAGCAAATGTCCCAATTACAGATACAAAAATAACTGAAAATAAGTTGCATTTGCTTGATAAGTTTATATTTTAATTTGAAATCATTTTTATTCTTATTTAAAGTGGTGATATAATAAAATTTAATTCTAGATTATGATTAAAAATATTAAAATTATAATGTTTCTTTTTTTGTAAATCAATCTCTAATGTTTAAATTTGCTGTTATTTTGTGATCTACAGTGTTATCTTTCTAAAAAATTTGATTTTACTTCTTTATGTCTATGTGGATGAATAAAATACTGTTGTTAATTATACATATGTACATGCAGCTGCTTAGATTTATTTATTTATATATTATATAGATATAATACACCAACATCATTCATCGAACAGATTCTTAAGAGTACAATTTCGAAACTGAATACCACTTCAAGCCCCTCAACAACAATAAAACATTATTATTAAAAATAATTGACATTCTTTTAAATTGTCTTTTATTTTGTTTTTATTTATTTCCTTCTTTTATTTTTCTGATGTTAAAGGATTCATAGCACTTAATCTGTGCTATAACTTGAAGAATGTTGATGGTGAAATACATCTTGAGATAGAGACAAGGATTAATCAAGGCATTCCCGTTGGCATGCATTTTGATTTAAACTTTTGTTAATGAGCATCATCATTATATTAACTCGCATCCTAATAAATTATGCTAGTTCTGAGCTAATTCATTAAGACTGCATCACTAACTAACCATGTTATTCAGTGCTGTAAAAGGGGGGGGGGGGTAGAATTTTTCAGGGAAAATAGGAAATGTAGATAGATAAATGCTTGTTTAAGAACTCACAGGTAAGAATTAGTTTTATTATTATTATTATTCTATGAGTTTCAATGGTGTAATATTTTACTGTTGTTTTAGTTGATGTTGAATTAATCATTATGTTACATTGATAATTATTTTCTTCGTTACAGTTTTTTTTTTCAAACATTTCGTTAATGAGATAATATGTTTTGACGGGACACAGTATTCAAAATAGTGCTAATTTGCTCTTTTTATATTTTGAAATCTATTATACATCATAGCTGCCAAGAGTTCCAATTTAATCAGAGTTCATCTGATATTTTCAGTGCCTTCTGAAAATCTGGTAATTCTCAGATTTTTTTTCTAAATTCAAAGATCATCATCCTTAGGCATTTCCACTGATCAGTGGGTTTCCTCGACCAATAAAAGTATTTTTGAGAGTTCTTTGCCATTTCACCCTGTCCAGGACAATAACATCATTTAACTTATAAACCTTTAATTACCATTCAATAGTATTTTTCCTACTCATACTTGGTCTGCTCCTCTTTTGTATTACTTTTGGGGTCCATTCTGAAAGGAATTTTTGGCAGACTAATAATCTTATAAATATCCAACTGATTATTTTATAAAATTGTAGTTGACAGCTGGGAAACCCAATTATAAGTACTCAAGTTGAAATGTAATTGTGATGAAATAGTGAAATGATTGTTTTTATTTATTTCAAGCTGTCAACACATCACAGCTTAATGATTATTAACTGAGAGTTTTAATTACTTTTCTGAAAGGAATTAAAGAATGTAGTCTAAATAAGATATTAATAGATTTTGTATATTGCATCTAGCAATCAATCATGATAAATATATCTGTCATGAGAGAAATACCTACTATGACTTGGTTGGAATAGGTCTCCCTTTTGTAGAGCTCCTTCTATTTCAGACACCTTCTCTATGTATTTCACAGCCTCACAAATCATTTTAATTCCCAAATAATAAAATAATTATTTCTTTCAAGATGAAGTTTTTTTTTTCCCCCAAAATCGAACCTAGTATCTACAAGGAACTTATTTAGTATCCCAATTCCAGTTAACAATCTTCAGTACTCAAATCATCTAAGCTTCTTATATTCAATCAATCGTCCATGATTTCGTGTATTCTTGAATTTTTAACTTTTTCTGGCCTTGATGTTTTGCTGATCTTTGCCAGAAATCCATTTCAGTAGAGAAGAGTTTCTTTCTTTGGCAGAGATTTAAGGTCCATGTATCCGAACCATACAGTAAAATGCTTTGCATGATTGCACTATAAATTAGTTGTTTAGTTTTGGAGAAAATATCATTACTCCACAGAACAGAATTCAACATTGCAATTGCTTTTCCGCCTTCTTCAATTAAAAGTCAAAGATAATGACTGATTTCTAAAATTTGATTTTTGCCTTGAGAGTATGGCTATATATATATATATATATATATATATATATATATATATATATATATATAATTTTATGTATTAAAATTAGTAATTGTGAAGAGTTGCTTTTTTTCTGTTAAAAAAAAAAAAGGCTGTGCAATAAGATGATTTTAGACATATTTCTTAATATTGTCTTTAGTAAACTAATGTCAAATATACTTGTTACAAAATCTTAATTCCTGATGTTTATTATGCTTAAAATTGTGAAAAAGAATTTTTGAAGAAGATTAAACTTACCCCTATAACTGCTTTAAACCAAAATATATTATGATCAATAAAGAATATTTTGCTATGCATAAAACTGTGTATTGTATATCAGTTATGTAGATAGCTAGTTGTTTTTTAATTTAAAAATAAGATATCCTTATGATAGTTTTGTTCTGTTAATTTTCAGTGATTGTAATCAAAACACATGGTCTATAACTGCATTAGCATCAGATAAAAAAAGTCAGGATTATATAAGAAGTTATGGTGTAATGAAGAAGTGTGGTATGGATTAAAAATATGACATCTTCCCAAACACAATATTACTAATATTTAAAAAAAAAAAAAAATCTTGAAAACTGGTGGCTACAAGGTCAAGGAGGTGGTATTAGAGCTGGTAAATTTCCTGAGATCAATGATTTGCTTCTCAGTTTTCTTCAAAATCGTGTCGTTTGATTGTCTTCATTTTTTTTTTTTGGTTAATTCAGTGTTAGGCTAATTTTAATTCTTTTTTTAACATTCACTTGGAGTTCGAATTATAAAGAATTTATTGTATTAACTAATAGCTTTACCACCCACCGTTTCTCTTTAGTCCACATCTGCCGCACAGCTTCCTCTTTTGTGATAGGATAATGTGATGACTGATTGCAAGTTGAATGGAGCCAGAGCTGTAAAGAATCAGTATGCGGTCGTTCGCCATAACAGCGAAGTACTGCAGAAACAGTTGGAGTTGAATAAAGTCGTGCCCATGGATCTGTTTTTCCGCTTACTGTCTTTGGTCTTGAAATCTAAAATAGATAACTTTCATTTATTATTGATTGGCTAATTGAAACATTAACTGTGGCACTTACTGTTTAAAAATACCACTAGAATTTTTCTCTTAATTAGGTAGCTTTCATTACAAAATGTAAAAAGCTACCTATTACACTTACAGCCGTTCGGAGGAAAGCAATTCCGGAAATTTTTGGTATATTTTCACCGATCATGACCTTCAGACCCCAAAACCGTTCAAATGTTGATTTATATATGTATATATATATATATATAATATATCTGATCTTTGTCATACGATAGCACTCGTATTTATAAACTGATTTAGATGTAACTAAGTCTAAGTGCGTGTATTAAGCTCACCAATATCTCAGCCGAGTTCGTTGAACAGCTTGGTCCGCCATCTTGTTTCAAAATGGCGGCCACTAAAAGATTTAAAAGTAAAAGAAATTAGAAATTCTTTTTTTTTTTTTTAAGTTTTAGAAATTCATACAAGGATTCCGGAGCATTTTTTGTTTTGCCTGGGTCTTAAAAAATGGCAGAGACATAGGAGTTTGAAATTCTAGGGTGGCTAACATTGTGAAACAAGGCAGCAGATTAAAATAAATCTGGGATTAATTTATGAGTTTTAGTGAGCGTGATTTTTTGCAAATTATTTTTCATTATTGTAATCATTTTTTTAAAAAATCGCACAAAATTATATTTATATCTGTTTGTGTCAAATTCTCGCCGAGATTGCCGACACTTGGTGGAATAGCGACAAGTTTGGCGACCAAAAATATGTCTCCGTAAATGAAGCCAGCTTGGTTATAGCAGACTAATTTGGCGAATTTCTTATTCATAGTCAGTATTAACGAATCTTCTGTAATCGGATTCTGTGCACTTTAGCTTGCTGCTTTCACGCAATAGCTAAAATCTTAAAACAAAGATATAGAAAAGCTACCTTTTCCTCCTGTTACATGCCGGAAGGACTATTTTATTTTCAAACTGCTGATTTCAGACAGGTAATTTTTTAGCCACAGGTTATATATTATTTTTGTTTGTTGAATAGGATTTGATACCAAAAATTATAGAGAGGAGATTTTGTTATTCATAGCCAGTTTTTTGGTCATATTGCTATAGGAGGGATGCCTCCGGGGAAGACTTTTGAAGAAAAAGTTATCCGAATCAACACTCTTGTACAAGGACAGAAAATCATAGGGCACTTACAATTTGATTATAGAAGATTCCCAAATAAATGTTTAAGTTTTAATTGAAACAAGTTTTTATTTTTATTTATTTTTAATACAAACTAATCTACTAGCAATGAATTTTAAATGTGGCTCTTTTCGTGAACGCATGATGATATTTTTATTGTTATTATTTTAAAATATGTATTTTGGATGCCACTCTGTTCTAATAAAACTGAATTTAACATTAGGAGTTCAAAATTTATATTTGCATAATTTCGAAATTTGACCAAATGACTTCTCGTTTGGTACCCGAAGGTAAAATTTACCGAACAATACAAATGTGATGTCAAAATTAGGTGTCTGTATTGAAATTTTTTTTTTAAGTTTGTTACAATTTCAATATGAAGGCAGTCCACTAAGGTAACTTTTTTTTAACATACATTTAAAATTTAAAGAAGCCATAAATCCCAATGGAATGGCTACTTTCGTTTTCTTGGGCAAAAATTTTAACTTTTATACCAGGCCAATAATTTCTGTACGAATCGGGCCGGGCCCGGGCCTGGAAATTCCGGCCCATGCAGATCTCTGGGATGTACACCGAAAAAGATCCCGAAAAACATGTTTTTACAAAATCTCTGTCTGTCCTTATGTGTGTCCTCTTTGTATCATCGAAAGTGTATGAAATTGTGCATAGAATTAAACCAAATTTCATTTATAGGTTTTTTACTATGGCTAGCAGGTCGTACTTAAATTTGGGGATATTCCGCCGGAAGGGGCCGCTGAGCTGTTTATGTGCAATATTTCGTAGTTTAACATCGGCTGTTCATGCAGGGAAGGTAACCTGACGCTTCGCAAGCAGCTGATAGACCGGGGGGGCGACAGCACAGATAATCACCTCATCGAGTTCACGGCTGAAATTCCAGAATTAGTTAAAACTCGATTCGCATATTAAAACTCAATCGGTCTGCCAAGTCATATCTTGGTGGAAAACACCTTAAAACCCGATTTTAGCGGTTGACTCGTAGGTTTACCTTTGTGTTTTCCTGCACCCAAAGGTATGAAAACATGGAGGACTGGGGGATCAAATTGTCTGCAATAAAAATTAAATGACAATCTATTCGTTCTTGAGATATAGCAAACGCAGAAATCGTGAAAAACAGATCATAGTGGCTACATCTGTAGGGCGGTATACTCCCACATGCCAAGGTCAAACATAATCTAAAGTTTAATGAAATTCCGTGTGTTAATTCTTAAGATATAGATATCGCGGAAATCACGAAAAATGCAGCATAGCAGTATCACCTGTTGAGTAATTTAAACCAAAACATCATCTGCACCAATTTATGTCAAGGTCTAACTGAATACGAATTTTCATTAAATTCCGCGCATTAGTTCTTGAGATAGAGCGCCCACAAAATTTGTATTACATATACACTGCTTGACAATTGCTAAAGAACAACTCGTTTTTTCAACGTAGCGTTCCCAACAGCCAACCAACCGTAGCAAAATTAATTATAGATGGCTTACTAAGGCAGGGCCTGTTATCTGCCTGAAATGTAGTCCACGGGAGATCGTTATTCATTCGAAAATTTATGCAGTTAGGTGTTTGAAAAAAAATAGCGCCTTAGGTTGGTGAACTAATTTCTGTGAAATTCCGTGTGGCACGGTATTAATTAAGTGCAAATGTCTGCAAGACATCATTTGAGTGCTTACGATCGTGTACGAGCAGTTGGGCATCTTGAAGCATGTCAAAGTGTCACTACTGTGGCCACAGCAATGGGAGTATCAAAAAGTGTCATATTGCGATTAGAAAAGGTCGCTGGAGGTGGAAAAGCTAAGCGAAAGCATGCCGGTGGTCGTAGAAAGAACACCACACCTCAAGAGGATCGATATGTATCCCTAGTGAGTGGCAAAAAGGAACAGAAATCTCACTCCTGGTCAGATTGATGCAGACCTTGCAACTGCTACCGGTACATGTACATTTGCAGGAGTAATTTTTAGGCGATTAAATCAGACTGGTTTGTATGCACGGAAGGCTGTTCAATGCATCCCACTTAAACTACGCTGGTCGAGAAAGATTGTGTTGGTGTAAGTTGGAACATATTGGTTTGGGTCAGCAACAATGGACCCGAGTGATGTTCTCCGATGAATCCCGCTTCACTGTGAAAAGAGTTTCTGGCCAGTTAGTGTGGAAAAGAGAGAGGAACACATTGCGCACCAACGGATGTTTATGAACGTGATCGATATGGCCAAGGGGTGATGGTGTGGGCAGGCATTATGCACAATGGCAGAACACCACTTCACATCTTTGAGCAAGGTACCGTAATATCACAACGGCATTGCAGAGATATTATTCTGGATCATGTTCGTTTTTTATAGGTGTACGGTAGATCCAGACTTTCTGTTTATGGACGACAATGCGCGTCCACACAGTACCACTGAAGTATCGGACAGACTAGAAAGTGAAAATATTGAACGTATGGAATGGTCTGCTTACTCTCCAGACTTCATGCCTGGGATGCGCTTGGAAGACGTGTTTCTGATAGAAGTCACCCTCCCCGAACGGTGCAAGCGCTGAAAAACGCCTTTAGAGAGGAGTGGGACAATATCCCCCAAGGACTCTTCAATAGTTTAACAGGCAGCATGAATAACAGATAAAAATGTGCACTAGTGTCCGAGAAAGCCATATTCCTTACTGAGAGACAGATACCTCTCATCGTTTCATATGAAAAGACCTTTTTTTGCCAAGTCTGAAAATTTTCAAAGACATTTTTTTATTTTATTGCTATCCCGCTTTCCCATGTGGTGTGATCTGTACCATTTTGCATGATAAATATAACATTCTACCTCCATTATATACGTTCTTGGTTTCATTTCTTCAATCATTGCCTGTGATTATTTATTTCAAACAATGTTTCTGTTCCTTAGCAATTGTCAAGCAGTGTCTATAGACAGACAAACATTTTCTAAGAACAGTCAATTCCTGTTCAGGACCTCCTAAAACGTAGATATTACGTCGAAAATTTTTACCAATCCAATACTTTGTTCTTGAAAGCCTGAGTGAGACCACTCGGTCCGGCTCACCCAGGAAGAAATACTTTGTTCGAAAAAAAAAAATCCCTGATGGCTCGGCTTATAGGCACAGGCAGATTTCGAAGACGCAGAACGTGGGGCGCCTGTTTTTGGGAATTTCGGAAGAAATGACCTTTTTGCCATAATGCGGCAGTTGGGACCGACCACTTCGAAATCACCTGTGTCTGTAGGCGGAGCCGGCTAGGATTTTTTTGTTTTTTTATTTTGTTTTGCTGTAAGGGTTGGTCCTATAAAAAACTTGTCAATATAAAAGTTGTAGATAATATTAAGAGGATTTATAACAAATTTAAGCGGATTTGATATCTTATGAATGGACAAAGTTATGAATTTTTTTCTTCTTAAACACCTATTCCCCCCCCCCCCTTGAGGCCATTTTTAATGATATCAAAAATCTGTCCTACATAAATTTTCGGCCCTTTTCCTAGAAGTAATAATAACTTTAAACGGATGTGTTTTTTTCTGTTTTCACAACCCCCTCCCCCCCCATTTCCCCAACCTTGGTTCAATTTTGCCCATTAACGAACTTGACCAAATTGAGATTTTATGCCCCTTTATTTTATGTATCAGTTTGGATGAGATTTGTGCAGAATTATTGAAGTTATCGTGTCCATAAAAAAGTAATATAGATAGATAGATAGATAGATAGATAAAGTTTTGAACTGGGTGTGGTTTTGGGTTCTGGGAGTCATGATCGGCGTAGATCTGGAAATCTACCTAAAATGCCACCCGAACATAAGGTTTCGTGAATGAAAATTAGCTCGAGATTTTTCTTTGGACCAGACCCTTTCCCGCACAGACCTCGGATGTCGGTTCGCAGACCTTTTATTAAAGCAGGGGGGGGGGGGGTGCGATACGCCATTGGTGGCAACCGGACCGAATTTTCTGCTTTTATGCCTGGCTTAAGCCTGAAAATTTCGGCCCGTATAGACCTCTAGAAAGAATGAAATCTAATCCAGGCATGACCCGAAAAAAAAGTCTGGTCGGCCCCAGTCTCCAGAAAATGCGAGGCCCGAGTCTCCAGAAACAAATAAGGCCCGGTACCGGCCCGACACGCGGGTCGCGCCAGGACCGCCAGAACCTTTTTCCAATGGAGGCCTCTAATGTCGGTTTATCGACTCTTTTTTAGCTCAAGGTGAAAAGTTGAGCTAAATTTCACAATAGTTATATCTCAAGAACTAATGCACAGAATTTCATCAAGCTTCAGATTCTGTTAGACCTTGACATAAATAGATGTTGGTTACGTTTTGGTGTAAACAGCCCAACAGGTGGCGCTGCTATGCTATTTTTTTCATGATTATCACGATAGCTATATCTCAAGAACTAATGCGCGGATTTTCATCAAACTTCAGATTCTGTTAGACCTTGACATAAGTTGTTGTTGATTAGGTTTTGGTTTGGTTTAAATCTCCCAGCAGATGTTGCTTCTATGCTGCATTTTTCAGGATTTACACGACTTTAGCAATAGTCATATCTAAAGAACTAATGCACGGAATTTAATAAAACTTTAGATTTAGTCAGACCTTGACGAACGTATTGAATCATGATAAAAACTCGAGTATGGAAATATTGTCATATTTTAACATTTTGAAGTTCTCTGTACAGCATGTTTAATTTTGAAATTGATTTTTCTACACAAAGATTCTTAAAATCCCGGACAACTCCGGGTATTTCAGCTAGTCATTAAATATCTAACATCTTGTTAAAAATGGTAAATAATGTAAAATAAATAAATAAAATATAATAAATGAACAATAATAAATAAATAACAAAAAAACTATAAACTATAATTACTAATAATAAATAAACTGTAAATTATAACAATAAAAAAACTATAATAAATAAATAAACTATATAATTGTAAAAAAAAAATAAGGGTTACTGTAATTAGTATAATTGGCGCTATATTTTGCGCAGTTGTATCTGACCTGGCCCGGATAATACGTAAGTACCATTTTATGGGTAATCTTCCTTAATCGAATTCTTTGCCAATTGACTTATTTTAACGTGTGAGGAAGGCGCAAGAGATTTTTATGATAGCCCTTTAATAGTATCCTCATTTCCATAAAACCACATTGTTGTCAGTATAGCTTATGTTTGGCGTCATATTTGGCTGTGGAACAGATTACGGAATATTAGTTAATATTATTTACATATACTTCATTAAATTTCTAAAATCTGTAAAATAAATTTAAAAAAAAAATTAAAACAATTTAATGAAGTATATTATTACTGAGTGTTATAATTTGTTATATATATATTAGGTACTTTTCGGTTAGCCGGGCGCCAGTGATATATGTACATATATAAATATATATGCATATACATAATTATATATATTCATACATATATGTGTATATATGTATGTATGTAGATACATGTGTATATATACATTTATATATATATAACTGGCGCCCGGCTAACCGAAAAGTACTATATATTATTTAAATTTCATTTTACTCTACTAACTTACTGGTTTTAAACGGAGATTTTTGAAATCTGCATCAGTTTCAGTTGCTAAATATGAACATGTCCACTTTTCTGCGATTGATTTCTGATCCATGTCAATTTTTAAATTTAATCAATTTAATTCCAGCCTGTAATAAAATATTTAAAAAAATAATAGTTGTTTTGCTCTAAATGATGCACATATTTTATCTTCTCATGGTAAACATAAACGTTCATATTCAAAACACGGAATTTCGTTTATTCACTAGGAGTTGCACGTTGATAAAATAATTTCTGCTTCTTCTAAATCTTACTTAAAAATAACGTCATATACGAAATTTAACCTAATCTTGGAATGGCAGAAAAACAATGGTTCCGTGGAGGAAATTGGGTCATTTTCAAAGGAAAAGATCATTTTCGTCCACGAAAATAAATATTTTACTATGTCTCAATATGACGTCATATTCACTGAACTTTATTTCTGCACGTAAAGAGACTAAACCCCTTATTCTTTATTAAAAGATCTTTGTTGGTAAGTAAATCATGAAAATTACGTCAGTTTATGAGCCAAAAACGTCGGTTTATAGGCATATTACAAGTTTTTTAATAAAACTAATTCTCTGAAATTTCATTTATTGTAATTGACACATGTAAAGTTATTTTTTAAAAATCGTTCATTATGGTTTTTTTTTCGGGTTTCGTGTTTCGTTCATCTCACGAAACCGTATTACTCCCGCTCCGTTGTCTGTCCGTCACAGAGCCATTCTCAGAAACTATGTAACTTACAGAGTTGAAATTTTGCATATATTAGCTGAATACCAACCATAGCTACGAAGCTCAAAATATTAAAATTTTAAAAAATCCTATTATTTTAATAAATAGAGATAAAAACCAAAATTCTAACAGCCTTTTCCTGTTAAATTTAAACATGTTTCGTTATAGCAGTTGCCAAAAATTAAAAATCCACATACAATAATTAATTTTCTATTGAACGATTTCCACGTGAAAAATGAAAATGAAATAAAAAGTTTCACCAATTGAAAAAAAGATAAAAATATGAAATAAAATTGATTGACGTCATAGTGGTAATAAAACGGAAATTTTCTTTCTCAATAATGCAAGGAGTATGTGTATGTACACAAAGCAGATTAATATCACGTCATTAGAGAATTAAAAAGAAAATCTGACGTCATATTGGAAGTTAACGAATTTTTCAAATGTTTGAGAATAATACAAAGCGAGTATCAATATGAGTAATAGAGAATAGTAAATATATGAGTTTGAGAAATATATTGAATTGTGATAAAAATCCTATTATGGAAATATTCGCATATTTTAACATTTTGAAGGTGTACAACGTGTTTAATTTTGAAATTATTTTTTTAAATATCGCATTTAGTTCGCATGACAGATATTATTATGACAGAATATAATAGCGGGCTTCGCCCGCTTTCGGACTGGTTTAGATATTCGAGAAAACGAAAAAATAGACCGGTAAATTTTTACTTTATAAAACACATGACTTTTTTTTTGTTGTTGCTAAATTAAATTTATTTTGATTTATTAAAGAAAGGATAAAGTGTTTTGAAAGGAATATTAAACGAAACCCTTTGAGCGATCTTCGATCACACTTACCCACTTGTTTTCTTTCTCCCACGAGAAACGAAAAAAAGGGGGGCAGGGGCTTTTGTACTTCACGCATATGTATTCCTATACTGTTCATTCCATTTCCAAGAAAAAAATTATACTTAGAAGTTTAATCTCAATAATTAGGGAATTTTCAGTCACGTATTAGTGTGATAATAGGTTCCAATGCAATATTAATATTATTTATCCGATTGCTTTAAATAACGCCCATCCCTTCGCAGTACACTCACATTTTGTTAAAACACATGTTTTTTTATTTTAAAAAGTTGCAGTTAATTAAAAATTAATGAAAAAGCGTACCAGCAAATAATCTCAAAGGTTGCAATGCTGTATGTATTCTAGGCGCTGTAGTAGCTAAAGCCTCTCAGAGGTTCGTTGGTTAATTATGTAAATGTATAATCTACAATTAGTGAATAATCACATGTATTGTACAACTCTATCCGAAAAAAAAAAATTTCGTTATTGTAATTCATTTGGAAGATATTTGAAATATAAGTTCAAAATCCAATTTTCTACAGTGCGTTTTTTTTTTTTTTTTTTTGCCACACACAGGGCTAATTCTAGTCTACAGTAAAATTCATGTTTATGAAAAGTCACAGCCACTCCATTTATATGAAGGAGGACACCATGACACCATTTATACATAGCTATACAAATGGTTGTTACTGACGATATTAAAAATCAAATTGTCTCTCTTTATTATGCCGATATTTTCGCTTGTATTTCCTTTCTCAGTCCTTAATTGCCCCGGGCGCAGACCCCATTTAAAGTATCCAACGAAGTTAAACTCGTCGTGGCGGACATTTCTAAGGTGTCCCGTGGCCCTATCTCCCATAGGAACGAAGTTACCCCCCCCCCCCGGGGAGGGAGACCTTTTTGTTGCTCAAGCCCCTTCATGTAACATATCAATAGATAGATCTCGTCAAGCACTATGGTCTGGTCCTACTCTCCCCCCTCTCACTACCCCCTCCTTTAAGAAGCATTTTTCTCTGTTTCAATTCTTTTTAAATTTTAGTTTTGTCAGCCCTTTAAGCCCCACAGAGGGCGTAGGTCTCTTCTAAAGGATCCAATGAAGTTAAACTCGTCGAGGCCGACATTTCTAAAAGGGTCCCGAGGCCCTATCTCCCAGAGGAACGGAGTTACCTCCGAGGAGGAAGGGAACATTCAAGGTGTTCAAACCCCATCATGTAACATATCAAAAGTTTGATCTCGTCAAGCACGTTTGTCTGGTCCTACTCCCCTTGCCCTCCCGTTAGGAACACTTTTCTTATTTAATTTTTTCAATTTCTCAAAATTATTTTAGTTTTTCCCATTTTTCTCTGTTTCAATGGGCCGAACAGCTCCAAAATTTCACCAAAATTAGTTGTAAACCGCCTAAAGGTATCCCCCTCCCCCGCTTCTTTTGGCGCCCTCGGTTTTCACATATCTCTCGAGGGGAGCCCGTCAGAGGGGCGCAAAAGGGGCATCCCTTTTAAAGTCCCATCTCTCAATTGCAAGTGAGGATTCATTTTAAAGGTCTTGTAGAGCACTTGTGTTTTGTATAGATCTCCACCCCCTCCCCACCCCTCCACCACTCTCCAAGAGCCGTCAATTAATGCTGATTCATCATTTGTTAAACAACTTCTCTTAGCTGTAGCCATCATAAAAGCTGCTGTCATAGAACTTTTCATTACTTTTTGTAAATTATCTATTAAGTGTTAAAGTGTCTTAAACCATTAAAAATAGTTAAAAATGTGTCATTAAGCCAGCACATTTGTAAACAACATCTACCTCGCCACATCTCAGCCCATTGGAGCCCCATCTTTTCACTATTATATTTATTAAAAATACTTCTAGTCACCGAATCTTTTTAAAACCTGGTGTGTTCGTTCCTAATATAATCCGCCAGCCTCACACAAAATCTCAACGATAAAAGCCGTGGGTGGCCAATCTATATTCTGCCGGAAGGTAGAATTTTCCCTCTTTCTCTTTTTTTTTTTTTTTTTTGTCAGACTGAGTAAATATAGCCCTGTTTTTTTTTTTTTTTTTTTTTTTTTTTATTCTAAGTTTCTTTTTCGTGCGAAACTCAGCGAAGTGTACTGAACTGAGTGTGTGTGGGTATAGGGTGAAGGGTGGTAGGGAACGAAATTTGCTTTTGGTTTCGCCAGTAAAAACATGTTATACATGAAAAAACATATTTCTTTTATATTAAAAGTAACATTTTTTTAAAATGTCACGATAACTTTTTAAAGTGAATTTGTTTTTTAAAATTAAATTATATTAATTGTATTGTTACACTGATACGCTCACACAGATAAATTTGGAAACTTCGTCTTCTTTCTCTGTTCGCGTAAATATAGGTATGACTAGGGCTTTACTTACAAACCAACAATAGTGTATGTTTGCATGATTTATGATTTCATGTACTTTTGTTATTATTTGTTGTTTTTTTATATTCAGGTTTATAGATTTAATTTGAACTCTGCTTTATTTTACTGCATTAGTTATATTGTTGCACTACTATCACAACCAAAGAGTGCATTAAAAATATCAAAAATAAAAACTGAAGTATTTTTTCAGCTTCGTCCTTATGGACAGTTAGTTTTATGTGTAAGAAACTGTTTGTGAAATCAAAATTATTGTTATTTTTTTCATATAAAGACCATCAATGAATGAATTTGTAAAGTATTAATACATAGGGGGTGTATAAAAATCCATCATAGGGTGTGTATATCCAGGGCTGTATTCAAAAAAAAAAAAAAAAATCTTTTTTTTTTTTTTTTTTTTTTTTTTTTTTCAAACAAGAATGAAAAATCATGTGTCAAGCATAGATTATGAAGCACTTTCCAACACACTCAGAAAACTATTTAAAAAAAAAAACTCCCCTTTTTAATAAGGTGAAAGATGGTGTCTAAGTAAACAATTTGGAAAACGCATGACACATTTGAAAACCCAGTGTCAGGAATTACTGTAAATAGTCCGAAAAACACTCGGAATTCTTTTGTGGGATCCTGTACAGGATCTATAGATTTGATTATATACTATATAGCATTCTACAATTTACTTCAGTTAAGAAACACATAGCATAGTTAAAAATGTCCTTACAGCAAATTTCGTTAATAAACGGAAATGTCCTTGAGATCTTTTGTGTAGCCCTCTATAGGATCTTTAGAGTTTATATATACTCAGTAATATTAAAAAACATAGTTACATTTAAAACCACGCACCACAACTGAAAACGCACTTCCAACAATTATTATTGATAGACAATATTGTGACCCAGGTTGTCCAACCTGGCACCCGCTATTCACCAGAAAATTCTTACAGAAATATTTGCCTTATTCAATCAGAGATATTCGGAGATTGAATAAGGCAAATATTTCTATAAGAATTTTCTGGCGAATAGCGGCGCGCCAAGTTGGACAACCCTGCTGTAACCTAATTCTTTTGTGTGTCCCTGTAAAGGAACGATGAATGCTATGATTTCCTTATTATGTAAGTAAGCATCTTGTAGTGCACCTCAGTGATATATATCAATTTAAATATGTTTGGAATAGTGTAACATTATTAAAGTACATCGCAAATGCTTTTTCCCCATAGACCGTAATATAACGGTATTCCTTTGAGTGTCCCTGTAAATGTACGACGAATGCTATGCGCACCATATTCTATACTATGCATCTTGAAGTACGCCTCAGTGATATATATCATTTTCAATATATTTGACATAGTCTAACATCATTAAAATAAACTGCAAGCGATTTTTCTCCATAGACCATAATGTAACGAAATTCTTTTGTGTGTCCCTGTAAATGAACTATAAATGCACTTCATTTTAAATACCGAACAAGCCATAGTAAGCTTTAATATCATAATAATTGCATGGCGATTCGAGTATATTTACGCGAGTTAGAGCACGGCAGACGACAGACAGACAAACCGAATTCATAACTATGTTGGAAAGTCTTAAAAAGGCCAGACTACCCGGCTTTTATTAAAAAAGACTGATTTTTTTTTCTTTAATCCGGTCTTTATTGGCTTTTTTTTTTAAATTGCATATCTCATTCATTACATTTAACCTGCCAAACCTTCTGCCTTTTTAAAAGTCAAATTCAAATAAACATATTTTGAATCAGATTTTTTTCTAAATAAACGAAATCCAATAAGTACCACATAGAAACAAGGCACATTTTATTCGTAAATTTTCTAGTAGGCAAACACGAATTGGCATTGTGTGTGTCTTATGCATCAGGAAATGAAGATTCAGAATCCAACAGTATTTGTGACTTTTTATTATTATTATTATTATTATACATAACATTTGCAGGATGCGTACGATCCTTACTTTTGAATACCACTATTTACGAATACTAACCTTTACTTATTCCCAGAAAATTTTTACAACTGCGATTAAATGAGGTGAAGAATACTGTTCGAAAATAATAGGGATATATACTCCTTGGAGGTAATAAGGAATGTACACATGCTGTTTTTGTGACTGTTTGTTTGTTTGTTTGTTATATTACATAACTGTCCTCCAAATTCTATGTCTACTGAAAGAGTTTTTACTTCTTATGATTTTGTTTGTAGCAAGATGAAAAATACCCTAGGTGCTGATAAAAGCAGACAAAATTATGAAAGTACCTAAACAATGAGCCAAATGATTGATAATTGTAAAGCCTAAGTAGCTATAATGATGTGAGTCTTCTGAATCGTTATCTTATCTTTATCTCTCCTAGCGCGAAAACACACGCTCGCTACTGTTAATCCTATGGGGCATTATTTTTCTAATATCTCGTTTGCATTTCAACATTTTTAAACGAATTCGGACGACTTTCGGAACCGGTTTCGAAAGAAAAAGTATCTTCGTAAAAAAAAAAAAAAATCCGCAAAGAAAATCGAAAAAATATTCAACGGATGAAATAGAGATTGATCTCAGCTATCGAATGCCAAAAAAAAAAAAAAATCGTTTAAAAATATTGAATTGCAAACGAGACATTAGAAAAATAATGCCCCATAAGATTAACATTAGCGAGCGTGTGTTTTCAGGCGAGAGGAGAGGACCCTTAAGTAAAAGGCATTTGTACCAGTTAAAAGTTATAAGTTTTTTTAATAAAGGATATTTCCATTTGTTTTTGTTTTGGTGTTTGTGATTTGCAAAGTGTAATTTTATCTTACTATGATAATTAAAAAGCTACTCACAAATTAATTGTTTTACGTCACTTTCATTTTAACAGTTTCTGAAAAAGAAAAAAAAAATAATAAAGACCAGCTTTTTTCTAATATTAGTCATCTTTTTCAAATGGTTTAAAACAGCAAAAACTAGCTGGCTTTTTCTAACCTGGCTAAAAGGAGGCAGTACTACTTACTAAGCAGTAATACTTACTCACCATAATATTTGAAGATTTTTACAATTTTGCTTTAATTTATATATACTGCATGTGCATGTGTGGGAAACAGAAAAAGTTTGTTCGGATGTTCGGATAGATGAATGATTTCGGACTATTATCTTTGTTTAATTTTTCTTTTAAACTATATTATTTTTATATGTTTCTTCTGTTCTAAAGAATTTATTAGGGTTCTAAGAATTTATTTATAAACATCGTTTTTGATCATCAAGCAAACATCTTTGAAATTTGCTTTTATCATAAAAATGTCAAACAAAGTGATTGGAAATGTAAGTATTTACGCTTGCATCTGACGTCTACTTTTTGATGGTTAAAACGCCATATCAATATTTATATTAGGGTATTTATATAAGGAGTATTCACCTAATTAAATTTATCCAACACGGGATTTCGCGATCAGTGAGTAAACCGCTGACACAGATCCGTAAGAGAAAATTTGTAATGTTGATTTCACAGCATGTGATTCTTTTGCACTTGAATAATATAAATTAAGTATAATTTTTTTTTTTTTTTTTTTTTTTTTTGTAGTTTTATGTATTATTCTTAATGCAACCAATAAACTTAAAAATTTTATTTCCCATTTGTATATTTAATGCATAAAATGCTTTTGCAAAGAAAAGTTACA
The DNA here is from genome assembly GCA_963931845.1 of Maratus michaelseni. Lineage (NCBI taxonomy): Eukaryota > Metazoa > Arthropoda > Arachnida > Araneae > Salticidae > Maratus > Maratus michaelseni. The sequence goes on along the minus strand of OZ007590.1, from coordinate 179,356,714 downwards.
GAACTATTAATATAATGTACAATTTTGATATTTCATTTGTATTTGATATACACATTTTTTTTATTTCTCCGATTATCTTGATACTTTTATTAGATGCGGATGCAGAGGAGGGACTAATTGTAGAAGAAAAAAATAAATGTAACAAAATGGTGAAAAAAGAGGAACGGAATTAAAATTATCCTAAATTGTGTGGTGTTAAAATATTAGATGTAAAAATAGTGTGTATAAAACTTGTACAAGCTAAAAGGCGACTAAAAGCAGTTTAGAATTCAAAAGTGTTAATTTAAAAGGCATATAGATTCAATATCTCAACTCATTTGGCAAGACAAGGGTTCTGCCTTATGGAAACTTCAACTGATGAAGAAACTTATTATTAGCATGCCTGGAGTTTGAAGGCGTTCTCTTTTACTATTGTTTCTGAACTGTTTCTATTTAGAAACAAATTAAGATTCTTCTTATTTTTTTTTTAACCAAATAAATTGTTTATCGTTTCTAAGATTATTTTTGAAGAACTATTTTCCTAAGTATGCTACCCTTGACCCATCATTTTATTCATACAAAATTATTTTGGAGATTAATAATGTGAATTGTTGCAGAAAAGTATTCTAGTCATTATGATGTCCTACATGTTCTTATTTTACCAATTGAAATAGGAACAGTGCAACAATTAATAAGTTACTGTGTCAAGAAAAATGGGGGCTGCGAGCATAAATGTAAAGATGGACCGCATGGACCTGCATGTTCTTGTTTCAGAGGTTACCATCTAAAGCCTAACAACAAATCTTGTGCAGGTATGGTTTCTTAATGCTTTGTGATGCTTTATTTTACAGCTTCTAAATAAGACTAATATTGCATGCGCTTACAATGTATATGAAAACCCTATAATATAATATGGATTAGTTAAAAAAAGAGTTGAAGTTGAGCAAGATAAGCAAACGATTGTTCAAACTTATTGTCTAAATCCTGGTGACTCCTAAACATTTTTTTCTCTCTCACATACTTTGGTTTTTCATTTATGAGTACTCCTCCTCTGTAACCTACACTGTTAAAAATTTGCAGCAAACCGTCCAGTCATTTGACCGTTTTCGCAAATAACGGTTACTTGACCATATTATGACCATATTATTGACTATACACTGTTAAAAATTTGCAGCAAACACTCCAGTCTTTTGACCGTTTTTATAGAAAACGGTTACATAACCATAATTTAACTCTATTAACCATATTATTGCCCATATTATGGTCAAAATAGAGTTAAATTACGGTTATGTAACCATTTTCTGTAAAAACGGTCAAATGATTGGACAGTTTGCTGCAAATTTTTAACAGTATATGGTCAGAATTGGTTAAAATTACGGTTAAATAACCGTTATCTATAAAAAACGGTCGAATGACTGGACAGTTTGCTGCAAATTTATAACAGTGTAATGTAGCGGGCTGCACGTTCCGAAATTTTGAGGTTCGGTTCCGGCACTGTAAGTTATCTTAGCCTGGCGTAAAAATTTAAAGTTCAGCCCGTGTTCGGCACGGCACTACTCAATTTCTACAAAATATTCCAATTTTTCTTAATATACAATTAAGATTATTTTAAAAAATATTGCATGCATATTTATGGTGAAATTTTACCGTATATTTTAGATTACTAAATGGCCGCAAGCCATAGAATACAGAATGATCACTTTAGATTCTTAGACTATTACATTCAAATAAAGACTCATTAAAAAAATTAATATAGTTTAGAATAAAGGAATAAAGATGGTTAAAAACATCATAACTTTTAAAGCCGTATAATAATAAAAAGTAGATATTTGAAAATATTTCACTGTAATTTATTAAAGTTCGTTATCGCTATTACTATTTTTACAAAACAAATTTCCCGTAAACTTGATTCTGGCCAGTCCCGAGACTGCTGAAAAAATTAAGATCGGGCTCAGACATAATGTTACTGTCCGACGCCGATCGCTAGGCTGGAGTCGTATTTCTGTATTGATGTTGTCAAACTAGCATCAGCCCGTGCAGCACATTTATACTTATTCTCACCCCAGTCATGTGCATTAAAAATTAAAGAGTGCAATAATAAAAATAATAATAATGCGCTTTTATTTATAAATATTTTTAAATTATTCAATTCATTAGCTAGAGCATTGTGATTAACCATAATAATATTGAATGTCGATCTAACTTGGATATGCAATCTCCTTTTTTTGTTTTTGCTTTCAATTAATTATTAACTTATATTCTGACCTGCTTATCACAAAATTTTTATGCATGAGCCTGTGTTTATGGTACAATTTAACAAAAATAGGAAACGAATCAGATTTTTTCTAAAATATTTATAACACAGCAATGATATCTGTTTCTTTATACATATATTAGTTTGGAGTTTTTCATGTTTTAATTCAATGTGTTAATTATATATTTTATATTGAAACTGATTTTTCTTTTAATATTCAGCAAGTTATTTAAATGCTTATTTTTTTTTTCCACAGAGTAATCAAAAAATAAATTAGAAAATGAAACACTTTCTAAAAGACCAAATATTCAAACGAAAATCATATCTACACTTTTAAAATAATATTTTATCATTTTATTCTTCTTACTTTTCTAAGTTTAATCAACTATATCCTAATCAGTTATTGGTTTTGAATTAATTAAGTGATTTACTGACTTAATTTTAATTTCAGATCACTAATGAAAAGTGATTTGTTTCATCTATAAATTTTTTATGAATAATTAATTACATTAATATATTTGTTTTCTATTTTTTAAAGCATAAATTTTGTATATCCCTTCAACATTCTTTTTATTATTATGTAAATAATATTTTTTTCATACCTCAAATCTTTGCATTTTTAATTTATCTGATTGTTACATTATATTTAGATGCATATGCAGAAGCTACATTTTTTAATGTCATAAAATTCAGATATAACTTTTTTTCAATTTTAATTTTAATCTTATATAATTATATCTTATATTATTATATCTCAAATTATATCATATATATATATTATGTAATTTATGCTAGAAATCACCTCTCTTTAATTAGAAAATAACACATATATGAAAGGGAAAAACTTTAGTATCAGTTATCTCATTACGTCTATCAAATTGCACAAAATTACAAATTAAACTGAAAATTTTGAAAGTATTAACATATTTTTAAAAGTTAAATTATTAATGACCTTTATGCATGAAATCTTACTAATATTACGAAAATTGATGTAGTTTTTTATTCCTTTTTTAAATTTTATCTTTTTAATATGAATTAAATATTTAATTTTTATGATAACTTATTGATTTATTACAAATTTTAAAAACATATCTTTATTTTTTTTTTTAAATATACAATATTCAAAGGTACTTTTATTAATATTTTGCATGATGTGACAAAATTTTTATTCAGATTGTGTTCCATATACATGAAGTGAGCTAATGAATATCAAAGAAAACTTAACTGAAGTTTATATCTACGATATTTCAAGACTTGATACTGGAATATACAGAAAAATGTATAAACTTCACTATATTTCCAATCAGTGTTCAGTACTAATCATGTTTAATTTAAATGATGTATAAACATTTAACAGATATGTGCTTGTTTCTTCAGAATAATTCTTTTAATAAAATATTGTAGCATTAAATTTTTATTTCAGATGTGGATGAATGTAAAATAAACAATGGTGGTTGTGATCACATATGTTCCAATACTCCAGGATCTTATGTGTGCTCATGTTTTCCTGGTTTCCAGTTACTGGAAGATCAACGTAAATGTGATGTCAAAGGTACTGTTTAGAAATTTGACAGATATACAGGGTGGTTATAATATAAGTATCTCTATTCGGAGTTGTCTGTAGCCTGAAGGAATAACCCGAATGAAACTAAAATCGGTATACCTACTATTCGAGAAGGGGGGAAAAGAATGGAACAATGAAAAAAATAGTTACAATAATCGCCAACAGATGGTGCTATGAAGCCTGTCGGTGAAAACGCCATTGTGTACCGTGAAGGTGTCGCAAACCTCAATCATTTAAAAGATCGCATATCACAACATGTAGGAAACAACACTCCTGATGTGTTAAATTCTGCAGTTGAGCACGTCGTGTACTGCCTGGATTGTGTCCTCCAGCACAATGGCCATGTGAAACTGAACTTCATCGGCACCGCCATGCGAAAGCGTAGCCACATTCAGTGTGACACTTTCCAATAAATTAGGTTTTTCATCCAGTTGTACGCCTTAATTCTTTGTTCTTGTGTTACACATTACATTTCACACTCAAAAGCGCCATCTGTCGGCCATTATTGCAATTATATTTTTTTATTGTTTCATTTTTCTTCCCCCTTCTCGAATAGTAAGTGTACCAATTTTGGTTTCATTCGGGTTATTTCTTCAAGCTGCAGACAGCTCCAAATAGAGATACTTATATTATAACCACCCGGTACAAATAAAACGTGGGAGAGGGAGTTGCTTCCCCACCCCCTCTTTTTTTATTAAATACTTTTTGCAGACAAGCATTTTATACTAGTCACAATTTTGAAGTTAAAAAGTAGTATAATTAATTGCTGAAAGATAGCAAAGAGGATTTTTAATTGTTGATATTTCAAATATATGAAGACTGCCACTACTCGCGAAATAAGCGGGATTGCGGCCCCTTTAAGAAAAGACTGTTGAAAAGGGTGTCTCAATCATTGAAGTTCCCACCAGAAAAATTAAAAAGCTATTTTACTTAAGGTGATTCTCAAATTCCCTGCTCAACAAAGCGATAATTTTTAATCGCAAAGGCATAAAATTGGCAGGCCTGACTGTTGAAGAGATTTAGAATCGAAATGAGTTTACCATTTTTTAAAAGAAATAAATTACTTATCGAGTTATAAGTGATTCTTGTCACGCGACGACAAGTTTTTTCTCTTTTTCACGATGCCGGTCAGGAATTCGGTTCAAAAGGCTGACTTTGACAGTATTTTCTGAAAGATCCTACAATTTCATGCGTTTCTGAACAAAAATAAATTCAGAAATGTGTCTGAAAGTAGCTCCTTTGAATTTGAGAATAGCCTTAAGTTAAAGACATCGACCAGCGGGCACGGGAGTCTTGAGCATTTAACACATCGGATGACTGAGGCAGCTTCGAGCTTATTCATTCCTGAATTAGCTATTGTTAAATTAAATTTGTAGTTGAATTTTCATATTTTAATATATCCTCCACCTTTTTTTTTTCTCATCTCTCTCATTTTTTTTTTATGTCATTCTAAAAGAGTATTCTCAATATTGTTGTTTAAATATTTTAAGATAAAACCATATTATAAATTTCATATTTACTATTTAACAATTCAAAATAATCTCAAAATATTTCTGGTTTTTAGAATCTAAATCTGAAGTCTTCTGTGATTCATGAATAATGTATTACAAAAAGTAAATACTAGCAAATGATATTAACATTTTTGTAATAGGCTTAATATTGCAAATAGCGTTAAAATAAATAAAATAAGTGGAAGGAAATTTTTTAAGTAATAACCTTTATAAGATTCTTTCCCTTTCACATTTGCTAATTTTTTCATATTTTGTCATGAATTACTTACCATTATAATGAATAATATCATATATCATGAATAATTAATTACATTCTGTCAACTTAAAGTCTAAATAACATAGGCGTAGTTTTGGGAGATATTGTTCAGTAACTTCTTAAACTGTGTTTATTCATATCCTGAGCAAGTCAGTCTAAGATGGGAATCAATCACATGTCTTCCCATTCTTTTTGAATCATTTTTGGTCATCGACAAAAGAAAGGGCCGGTTTCTGAGCTGTCAATGGCTCCCGCTCTTGACATCTGAACTTTAGACATGCTAAGAAAGTCATAAAAGATTAAATGGACCACTTCACCACATCAGAGATAGCGACAGACTAGAACATAGTCTGTTTGGTCCTTTGCACGAGAGGACATTGTCAGAGCATTTGACGTACCTACAAGGTTAAGGGGGTTCATTATTATTTGTATAGTGATTTTATCTCCAGTTTATTATTATTATTATAATGTATTGTTCTAATATTTTAGAGGATGAATATGACATTGGTCCTGTACGAGGAGACCTTCCAGAGTCAGAATATGCAGCCAATAGAGCAAAATTGCAGAAGTTCAGTCAACCCCAGAGTGACAGTCAATATAATATAAATATTACTTCTAACAGTATGTAATTTTTATGATAATTTCTTATTCATGAATATAATTAAGAGAGAATCATGGGAAATTATATGAAAATTATACATTAAAATATAAAATATTTTTTGAAGAATCGTATAAATATCTAATATTATTTTCTAATATTACCATATTTTGCACACCTTTTCCCCCATTTCTTTAGTTCTAAAAGAGGATCCAAAAGAAAAAAAAAAAAACTTTTTTTTTAATATTAATATTTTTTTTTTTGAAAGGACAGTTTTAGAACAGAAATAAAGTTTCAAAGGACAACTTTACATAAAAAGAGAAACGATCTTCTATAAAGTGAATATAAAATTTTAATAAATGAGTAGTTAAGATTAAACAAAATGTATAAGTTTTAAAAGTTCGTAGATATTTTTTGAACTGGAACAATAATATACTTTTTTTTTTTAGTTTTCTGGAGCATTCTACAATAAAATATGGAAATAAACCTTTTATGCTTTGAAGCAGGAAAATACCCTAACATCTTCTATGAGAAGTATATTTCCTGGATTCAAGGCTTCAAAATTAACTTTTAATTATTTTTTAGTGGATTTTACTGTTTATGCTGGTATCAACTAAGTATTTCATTTACTCCAAATTCTCCTCCATCTGCCTTTTACTGTTTTATTTGGAAACAAAAAAAAAATCATGCATATTTTTTGGCAACCTATTCACAATTCCAGACACACTAAGCAATTTGTTTAATATTTGCACATTTTATTCGTAATATATGCATTTACATACAGCTGCCATTTATCTATTATCATACACAAGCAGAAGTGATTTATCTAATATGCATAATCAGAAGCAATTTTTTTTATGTGTACAAAACAAGCATAAAGTTTATTAGTTTCGTTTTCAAAGCTGTTTAAATCATTTAGCAATAAATCTCACTTGACGAACTGCACCAACACCATTTTAGAAAGTGCTGGTCCCTGTAAAAACAAAGTAGTACTAATTTATGTATATTTAATGTTTGTGTGTGAGTATTGTTTCACATTTCCTAAATAATAACCTGCTTATTTTTGCTATTTGTTATCTAATGGCTATTGGTTTATATATTTAACAGTCAAAATTTGCAATTTATTTTCTAAAATATCTTAATCATAAACCAATAACTGCAATTTATTGTAATATCAGATTTGAATAGGAATTTTGCGAGATTAGCACTAATTTGTGTTTCTGGTAACATTTTGATTAAGTAATGCAAAGCGTAGTAACAAACTGGCATGTTTTTGTGTTAAGTATATGTATACACACAAATACACTGCTCAAAACAATTAAAGGATATTTGAAGTTTTATATAAAATAAAGATATAAACGAAATTTTTTTTGCCGAAAATAGAAGAAGAGAATCACAAATGCAAATTTTTCTGGTTTTCAAACTGTGGAGTATGCAAATTTTGAGTTCGACGTCAAAAACGTCGCTTCAGCGGCAGCGAATGAAATTTGACTTTCAACTGGATAAAAGAGAATGAAGACAAGGATGATCGGCATTCAGTGATTGCTTTGTTTTGATGAGTACGATGTCTCAGCGAAGTCATTTGACAGATTCAGAAGCTTGGAGAATTGTTGGTAGGTTAGAAGGGGGCCAAACTCAAGCCGAAGTAGCGCAAGCCATTGGAGTGTCACAAAGTGTCATTTCCAGGATCTGGAACCGTTTTTTGGAGAGTGGATGTGCAGGCCAAAGACCAGGGCAAGGTCGTAGACGGGCAACAACGCCCAATGAAGATCGGTATTTAGCGTTAACAGCTCGGAGACACCGAAACATGAACGCTACTCTTCTCCAACAACACCTTCGCTCGGCTACAGGCACCACGATTTCAACTCAGACTGTCCGAAACCGGCTCCATGCTGTAGGTCTGTATACTCGCCGACCGATGGTATGTGTTAGATTAACATCAAGGCATCGTCGCGACCGCAGGGAGTGGGCAACCGAGCATGTCAACTGGAGGAGAAATGAATGGAGCAATATTCTGTTTTCTGACGAGTCCCGTTTTTCTGTGCATTCGGATAATAGGCGTATTTTCATCTGGAGGGACCGTGGCAGTAGGAATAATCCTGCGTTCGTGCACGAAAGTGTCAGATTTGGCGGTGGAGGAGTGTTGGTGTATGGTGGCATCTCCATTGACGGGCGCACTGACCTCTACATCATTCGAGATGGAGCTCTGACTGGTCGCCGATATAGGGATGAGATCCTCAGACCTATTGTAGTCCCTTACGCTGCAGCAATCAGAGATAACTTCATTTTAATGGACGATAACTGCAGGCCACATCGTGCAAACCTGGTGGAGGATTTCCTTTTCGAGGAAGGAATCGTTCGAATGGAATGGCCAGCGTGTTCTCCAGACATGAATCCAATCGAGCACGTTTGGGACGCTCTAAGAAGACAAGTTTCTGGCCGCCAACAACCCCCACAAACTCTCCAAGAACTGGAAAGAGCTCTTCTGGAAGAGTGGGGCAGAATACCCCAACTCGTCATTAATAGCCTCATTGAGTCCATGCCTCAAAGGTGTTCAATGTTGCTGGCCGCCCGTGGAAACCATACCCCCTACTGAAAATGATTTTCTTTGAAGAAAACACCTTTTCTTATTCTTTTTTTCTCATATGCACAAATTGTGTTTTTTTCCTTTTGTACACAAATGCGCAATAAAATGCATTTTTTTTCTGCCAAACATGTGTAATTTATTCTCATATAACCTACTATGTCTGTCGACCATATATCAATCAGCTAAAAAGTTTCCCAGATACAAAATCCACCTAAAACTGCAATATCCTTTAATTGTTTTGAGCAGTGTATTACCATATATAAATCTATATTGCAATGAAATATTATTGTTTTTCATGGATTTAAGTATTTTATCTATGTATCCAATATCACCAGTGACATTGCATCTTAGTCTATAATAGATTGTTAGCTATGATGGAATCTTACTATGCAAGATTTGGTTCCTACATTGTCAAAATATAGGTAATTTTATTATAAAGGAACCACATTGTTGGATCTATGTATGTTTCTATGACGACTCTGTAATTTTAATCATTGCCAAAAGGAGAAAGATAGCCCCCCCCTTTTTTTTTTGTTCCATATCCTTCTGCCACCTAATAACTATCCTATACCAAGAAGTTCCAATCCATAGATTTAACATGTATGTCTGTGGCTTATACACAGCAATGTTTTCATAGCTGAAGCACGCAAATAATCTGAGTCTTACATGCTTCCATCATGAAAACATGGCTAGATATTCAGTTACTGCAGACCATTTAGTTTTTCTAAATTTAATGAATTTGTGGAAATTATGCATTCTAATTTGCTTATATGTTTTATAATTTAACATTATATTCTGTTTTTAATTCTTTTAAATTTTCTCATTTTATAAAATGTGTACTATCACAAGATGAGTTCAACAGTAATCAAGTTTTATTTGTAAAAGATTAGATGAAAAACATTTATTTGCTGTATGTATTTGCATATCCCAGTTTTATCTGACTGATTATTGTTATTACATTTATTTTTCAGGGTGTGATGAAGGCTATTTTGGAAATAATTGTAAATATACATGTAAAAATTGTAAAAATGGTGGTATTTGTAATGAAGATAAAACTAGTTGTATTTGTAAAGCTGGGTATACTGGTCTTTTATGCAGCTATGCTTGCCCACAAGTAAGTGCATACTATATAGAAACTCATCTGAAAATTTTAATTATAAATTTTCATTTCAATTATAATATAGTATTCTTCATACTATGATTTTATCCTACTATACAACTATTTTTTTAATTCTATGTTGTTATATTTTTATTGTAAAATGCATCATATTTGAAATTTAGCCAGTATGGGGTAATATTATTTACATTAATATGAATTTGATTATATAGGGCTTGTTTGGAGTAGACTGCAAGAAGCGCTGCCATTGCAGAGATAGTGAAATCTGTGACAGTGTGATTGGTCAGTGTTACTGTCCCTATGGAATAGAAACAGGCCACTGCAAAGAAGGATGTCCAGCAGGTTTGTTTATAGCAACTAAGTTTAATACATAATATCTCATCAATAAATAATATTTTGTCATTACAGTTCTTTTTTGTGCCTAACATAATTCCTAATTAAAAAATAAATAAATAAATTCAATCTTATGGATTTTAAATCACAACATAATCTGTCACTTTCATACAGATTTTCATCAATGTCCCAACATAAGGAATGTGAAAATTAACATTCAAAACTCTCCTGACTTTTACTTATAAATGCTATTTTGAATCCCTTTTCCAAGTGATATAATTTTTTTTAATGAAAAATTCTCATTTTAAACAGTTTCCTAATGTCATGATTAAAAAGTAATTTCTGACAATAAGAGTAATTCCCTGTCTGCATGTGACATATTTCATTTCCTGTTTAGTTTTAAGAAAGCATTCTCTGTATTATTTATGAAGATACAATCATACATATTCATATCCTTAGTTAGTTTAGTTAAGTTTGTTAATAGTCAAATTATGAAGAATTTTTTTCTTTACAACCCCCCCCCCCCCCCCACCATAAAAAAAAAAAAAAAAAAAAAAAAAAAAAAAAAAAAAAAACATAAAATGATTCAAAGGCCCTCAAATACAAGTTTTGCTTCAGAATTCAGTTTGCAAGAAACAATGTTAAAAAGTTTTTAAAATATATATCAGATTTTTATTGTATAAAAAATCTGAAATATTCTATGCATACAAAAGAATAGCAAAAAATTCAAAGCATTTATCAAATTTGAAAATTTATAATTTTATAATTCATTTTAATTACTGTATATTCCACTGTATTATGCATACCTCAAATTTAAGATTATATTTTACTATTTTTAGGTATATCTGCCATATTATGCACATCACCCTTTTTACAATAAAATTTTCATGAATGACATGCATGGAAATACAGTACAAAAATTAAAAAGTGTAATATTTAGTTTGAACATAAATGTAACCCGAGAGCGTTTAATACATACAATTTTCATTAAAGTCAAAATCTCGGTTCTATGTTTATTTTTCCTTTTTATACCTGCTGTAAAACTACACCACTAAATTCTGATACATCTTCTTGTATCAAAAGTGCACTTTATATGCCAGAATGTATGATAAGCTGTTTCTAGAAGTAAGAGATTTTACACTAGGCATTAGCACCAAGTTACTTAAGGTATTGAAGATTATTATTATTTTTTTTAAATAGTCTTTTATGTGCATTATATTACAGAATGTGGCTAAGGAATTTGAACAATGTGTGTAATAGCTAGCTTTATGTTTTGAATATTTTTAGTCTCAAATATTCATAAAAATAGCAATAAAGTTTTAAAATTAAGAAATTTTTATTCTATAAATTTTATTATGATGACAGAAATCTCTTTAAGAGAATGAATCACTCTCATAACTTTAACCCTGCTATTGAAGGTCTTAAATTTAGGGTGGGGTGGCAGGATTCAGGCTACAAATTTTGAAATCCTGTCCATAAGAATTTTGCAGGTGGGAGTCTCCTGCCCAAGAAATGTCACCATTTTTTAGAAAATTTGCTTTTTTGGAACAACGATCAAGTGCTATGAAATTAAGACCACAGAAACTAAAAGAGACCCAATTATCAAGAGTAGACAACATTTGGCTAAATTTTTCTGAATTGTTGGCATAAATTCCTTCAAATAATACTTTGCCATTTATTAAAATTAACTTAAATAGCAGGTTAAAATAAATAAAGTTAAGCAAGTTAAAGTTTAGCTAGGTTAAATATAATTTTCTTTCCCTCCTAAATAGTTTTACTACGTATCATTTACAAATATTGGTAAGGAGACTCCCCTCCTAGAAAATATTAATTTAAAATCCTACACATGTATAAAGAATTAAACTTTCTCAGCCTCTGCCTTATGTGTATCTCTCAACACAATTGTGAGCTGCACAGTTTTAAACCAATCCCTTGAATTGCATATTAATTAGGGGACAATGCATGTTATTACTGATTTTAACGTTCTGAATAAATCTGATTTGTATAAAATTTGTAAATAGATTTTTTATAATTTGATTAGTAATTAGTATTAAATCATTACTAAATGTGTATTTGTGTATTGCTTAGTGGGGGGAAAAAATGTTTACTCATAACAAATAATGATTATTGGAAAAAATATAAGCAGTAATAAATACAATATTAATACAGAAATTAAAGATAAAATAATTATAATAAGGGGGAATTTAAAAATAATAGGTATATGTAAAAATAATATGTACATTTAAAAATAATATGTAAATTTTAAAATAATAGGTATATGTAGAAATAATATGTACATTTAAAAATAATATGTACATTTAAAAATAATATGTACATTTAAAAATAATATGTACATTTAAAAATAATATGTATATGTAAAAATAATATGTAAATTAAGTATATGTATTTTTTAATCTAGGATATTATGGCAAAGCCTGTGAAAAAAAATGTTCCAAATCTTGCCCAACTCGTTATTGTCATGCCAATCTTGGATTCTGCATTTGCCCTCCTGGGAGAAGAGGTCGAAGATGTACAAAACATTGCTCAAAATTCACCTTTGGACAAAACTGCCAACAAAAATGTCGCTGTATTTGGAATAATACAAAGATGTGTGACTCACAGGTAAAAATTCTAATTTTAAAGGAAACTAAAATATATTTTTAATATTGAATGGACAGAAAATTTGTGTCTGTTAGATGATAAAATTGATCTTTTCAGACAGGCCAATGTGTTTGTAAGAAAGGATATTCTGGCAAATATTGTGAAGTGAATTGTCCTGGAAACTTGATTGATTGTATGCTTCGGGGTAAGTTCCTGTATTTGAACTATAACAAAAACAAAACATTTTCATTTCAGTGTTTTTTAAAATAATTGAAATTTGTTCTAGATTTTCCTTGATTTATCTGTCTGCCTAAATGTTCATATTTTAAAGTGAACATATTACGAATATTAATAAAGTTGAATTAGAGAATTGAATTAAATGTAAATTACTTGCCTAATTTTATGCAACCTGTATTAAAATATTTAAGTGAATTATCAACTGTCGGCAATTAATTTTTGATATTTCATTGACATAATTAAGTTACTGTTTTAATGCAAATTTTAACATGTTAAGAAGGTTACGAATTTGACTTTAAAAAACTCTTACTAACAAAATTTTGTTTTCTTACTTCTTATGATGAAATCTATATGTAATTTGCATAATTATTTCAGGAAAATACTGTATGCATATTTTCCTTGTGTTTGGAATTCAAAATGTAATTTTCAGGAATTCAATAAAAGGTAGAAAAAGAGACGATAAGATACCTCTATCTACAGAAGACCAAAAGGATAAAATGATAAACAACTTCCATTATAGACAATGTGAAATGATGTTGAATCCCTTTTATTTAAATCTACCCAATGCATTACTATAAAGATTTAACAAGAAAAGCATAAGAAAAACTTCAATACTTCCCTTCTTTTCGATGATCAGCTCTCAGCTCTGAACTTATGGGGCTGTACATATGTAACGTTATCACTTTAGAGGGGAGAGGAGTTGTTGTATTTGATATCATTATCATTTTTTATCCACCCAAAATTTTCTCTTTTTTTTATAACTTTTTCTTTATATCAAAATATTTTGCTATCTTTTTTTTTCTTTGCTTGTTAACTATTTTTATGAAACTAGTCATTAAATGAAAATTATTAAATGATTATAACATTTTTTTCCTTAAAAAATATCGAATACCCCAAAGTTTGACATCCCTATGCTTCTGCCGTATGTGTATGTGTATATAATTCACTGTTGGAGAAAACAGGTGCAAAATATGTTTGAAATGATACTTGTTATGTTTACTAGTAAAGAAAAGAGAAATAATGTTGTCCCTCTATTTTGTTGATATGAAGTTCTGCTTGTCCCATACCCATACAGGGGGCAAGTGTAAAAGACATTATTACTGTTGAATGCATTATGTAACAAAAACCTATATTATTTAATACTTTTAAATAGTAACTATTTCTTTTAAGTGTTATTTGATATAAAGTTATTTCATATATAATAGTGATATTTTATTGACTTATTCTCTTCATTTGAATCAGCAAAGTATGCAAATAATAAATGTATAACCATATTTGTATATAACTGCAAACGAAAGAAAAAAGTTGAAAAAAAAAAATTAAATACTGATAATGATATCATTAGGAGGGGGGGGGGGAGGGGTTCAAAATTATCAAGAAGTTTATAACATTATATATGTACAGCCTTTATGCTTCTGTAATTATAAGTTATTTCTAAATAAACATTTACAAACTTTAGTAAAATTTGATATTAATGTAATAAAAAAGAATAGTTAAACATGCTAAGTTAAAATATCAAAATATACTTAATAATTTAATAAATTCAGCTCTCTAAAAATAATCTATGAATGAGAATGAAAAAATATATAAAGCATGGACTGACAACCTGCAGTTAGTGACTAGAAAATGTCTGGCCAAGGTTCCCATGGGTCTAGTTTTTTTCCTTTTTTTTTTTTTTAATGATTTAAAACACTTGCTCAATATTCTACAGAAAGAACTCTAACAGTTTTTTTTAACTACCTGCTTAACTCTACCGGAGCCCAGTAGCTCCATGATCAGTGTGTTGTGCTGCCACACTACAGATCAAAGATTCACCTCTGTATTTGGGCAAGGTTCATTCAGCTTTTCATTCCTTCAGGGTCAATGAAATGAGTACCAAGCTTGAGTACTTTTCCTATATAGGGGTCTTGGCAAGATATAGAAAATGTCCTTGGTGAGAGAAAGACATTTGGTGACATATTTTCCAGCAACCTATTCACTGTTTCATATACATAAGCAATTTTTTCAATATTTATATAGTTTATTTAATATAAAGAAGCCATATATCTATTTTTTAGATACAAACAGAAGTAACTAAATTGTACAGGGTGACTTTTAATTAACCTACAACTTTAAACTGAAATAACTTCTCAGAGCCTCACTAGATGGCGGCACAAATGCATGCAGTGAGAGAGGACATAAAAGGTATTTGTTTAGTGTCAGTTCCATGCAATTTTGAAAATGTCTCACAAAGCGTCATATTCAACTGAACACCATATTTTTATTGTTAAAAATTGGTATTTATGTGCTGAAAATGCAATATTATTTCTATGGAAATGGTCTTCAACATTCAAAAACCAACCTAAGACTTTTAGAACAATCCTAAGAGATCTGATAAGAAAATTGGCCACCTTATTCAACAGATAAGAATCCATCCTATTTCTGTCTTTAGGGTTGTATGAAAGATTTGGTTTACAAGAAGAAGCCGACAGACCTTATTAGCCTCAAAAGTTCAGTAACTGACTATTTTTCAAGCATAAAAAAAGAAACGCTCGATTCTGTTACTGACAACTGTGTGACTAAGTTGTGCTATTGTATCACCTCTGAAGGGTCTCACTTTGAAAACCTTATCCATTAAATTCCTTTTCCACTTTCTTTTCAATAAAGAAATGTTTGTAGTGTCATCTGCAACAACTCAAGAGTTATTTCAGTTTAAAGTTGTAGGTTAATTACAAGTCACCCTGTATATAAAAAACAATAATAGAATATATAAAAATTAGTTTATAAACAAGCATAAAAGTTCATTAGGTGTGTTTTTATAGTTGTTTATATATTTGGCAACAAATCTCACTTTCTGAAGCCTGAATTCTGATGAGCTTTTTTTAAAAAAATGCCAAATCTCATATACTGGAAAAGTACCCAACCTTGCTTTGGAGCTACATACTGGTGGTTCCACTTTAGGCTGACCACCTGACTGGGGCATATGCTATATAACACCTCAAGGTTCATGTTCAAAAAAGAGGACATGGGAACATTGAAACCACATAATTTTTTAATTTACAAATTTATTCACCTATATTAATTTATAAAAGGGTAATATTTTCCTATAATTGCATCAAAGTGACATCATTTTCAGAATTTTTTCATTCCATCAGCTCTGAAATGATATATTCATAGTAGAACAATAGATTAAATTGTCAAAAAAAAAAAAGAAATATTTTTACCTGAGAAAGGGACATTCTTATCAAAAAGGCATTCAACTGTAAGCTTGCATTTTCACTCAGAAAACTGACATAATTTACTAAGATTGTGTCTGAAAGACGATTTTTACATTGAATTTTATTCCCATTGTAATAAGATTAAAGAATCTTAATTGCTGAAAAATGGATTGCATGTCATGTTCAAACAAAACACATATTTTCATTCCTAAAATACTGTTGCATCTTAAGGATTTTGAACAACATCCTATATATTACAACAACCTAGAGATATGTTTAGGATGGATTGTTTTCAATAATTTTGATAGGAGCTTAATTTCACAAGAACGAAAATGCCTCTGCTAGTGGAAATGATGCCATGTTTACTAAAAAATGTGAATTTTACTAAAAGTTTTACTATGATTGTGTCTAATTGATATAATTTTTCATTTCTTTGAGATTATGTCTACTCTAAAGTACACTTAATCATTTTCTCATGAAGAGAAGTGGCAAAAAGTGGCACCGCAATTAATGTGGTACAAAGGGGAATGCTTTGGAAAAAAGAAAATAATAATATTTTTATGTTAACTGGATGCAGGTGATAAATCGCCAAATATTGTTTCCATCATCATTATTCATATTGCAATCATTTCATTTAAAATACATACATTATATATACTTAAAAAAAAGCCTTTCACTCATTTGATTTAAAATATAAAAAATAAAATAAACAATAATAACTACTACCATAAAATAAACTGAAACATTTTATTTTAACACCAAAGTATTGTTCTTAATTTAGACACACAAAAATAAAACTGCAATTGGCAAAAAAAAAAAAAAGTATTGGTGAGATTTGTACTAAATTAACATAAAGTCACTGAAAAAACACTAATATTGAATTTCCATTTGCAATATAAATGAGATTTCATATTTCTTACATAAAATTTAATTAAATCAATATTTTCTTCTATCTATACTTTCTTTTCTTTATAAGCTTTAACTGCAGCATATTTTCTAAAATATTCTCTCTATAGAATTTCAACAGGTGCACTTAGTAATTATAATGTCGTCACATTATTTACTTATTGTAAATAATATATACTAATATAAATAAATAAAAATTAAATGTGTGACATATTTTTATTATAATTTTCTTCAATTATTAATTATGTCAATAGATGTCTCTGCCATTGACGTAGTGACATGCATACCCCTTTATGTTGAAAAAGGTTGCTGACATTGATATAAGTCATGTATTCAAAACTCTTTCATTTGGTTACATGCACTTTTTACAGCTTTCAGTTCTAGATATTAATTCAAAAACATTTAACGTAATTTATAAAAGCATTGTAGATTAAATTATGCTATTTAACATTACTTTTAGATAGTGTTGATGTTATTGATTGCAAGCAGGGATTTTATGGAAGAAATTGTGAAAAGTCTTGCAACTGTGTCAATGCTGTTTCATGTGATCCAGTCTCTGGACAGTGTGAATGTTTCCCTGGTTGGACTGGACAACATTGTGATAAGAGTAATTTTATTTATTTATTTACATGAACAAATTTTTTCCCAATTGCTTTGTTGATAATACTGTTTATAAAATGTAAAAAAAATGTTTGGTCTGGAACTAATTATTATTACTTCCGTAACTGTATAACTTATTTTTGTTTATAAGCTATTTTTCTTTTAAAATGCAAAATATATTTTTCACAAGTAAAAAAAAAAAAGTATTTATAACAATGACAGTTACATAATTTTTTTAACTGCTGTGCACAGTTCTAAAACACCAAACAATTAAAATTATGTTTGTTACTTTAAATTTTCACAATTTGCTCAAAATTGAGCTGCAATAACCATAATTTAAAAAAGATTTGAAAAAAAAAATTATAGATTAAATAAACAGTTATAGTATTTATGGTTCATATTTTTTATAAAATACAGTATTATATTTTTATTCCACTAATAATCTATTTCAGAGTGTAGTCCTGGATACTTTGGAGAAAACTGTAAGGAAAGATGCCAGTGTACCAATAATGCTACTTGTGACCCAGTTAGTGGAAAATGCAGATGTCCAGCAGGATTTCATGGAACATATTGTCGGGAGAGTATGTTGCATGTAATCAGATTTCTTTGATATATTCAGGAATATGGCCATATTTATATTTTTAAATGCTAGAAATTTCCCTGATATTTTACTTTACACACATTTGTTAAATTTTTTTGTTTAATTTTTAGTATATGGTAAAATGGTTTAAAATTAGTTTATGGTTTACTTAACTGATATTTATTTTTCTAATGACAAGTTCTTTTCATTTTTGCATTAATAGTGGAACTTGAACAGATACTATTTCTATAATTGCTCAAGTGATGCAACTATAATAGTTACAAAATTATTCATTACTTCTGAAGTGTATGCTGCTATACCCATTTCAAAACTATTATAAGTTTAACAAAAATCAGCGATGAATCAGTTGACATCTTTTTTTTAAAAATGTTAATATGTATATTTTTTTAATATGAAAAGTATATACAGACAGATAGGTAAATACTAATTTTAAATGCAAGTAAATAATGAGATTTCAAAACTTGCTTTAAATATTCTAATTATTGAAATATTAAAGATCAATTTATTTCTAATCATAAATATTTGAAAAAAAATCAATTTGAATAAATGGAAATTATCTAAAAAAATTTTTAATAATCATTGAAAAATTGAAAATTAAAGTACGATTGATGAATTTTTAGGAGCTGGCATTCCCTTGATTGCCCCAGGGGCAATTTACTGTGACATTTTTTCCAGGACATAAAGTGATAAGGGACGAATTTTCCTAGAATCGTGATGTATATGTTTTCTGATCCTTTTAATTGTTCAGAATCTTTCAGTGCAAAAACTAACAAATAAATAATTGATTAAATAGTAATTCATTTACAATAAAATAAATTACAAAATAAAAACCAAAGAGAAAAAAAAAACTTAAACAATTTTTATCTTTACATTTTAGACTCTTAGTTATCATATTTACATATTATTAAGAGTATCATCTAAGAAGTTACTATTACACATATTATTTATATTATGTACATTATTATTATTATTATTACAATTTCTCCACAGATTAATTTTTTAAATTGTACCTGCATTTTTATTTTATAGTTTAAACACTTAGTTTAAAGGAAGCTTGTTGAACTTCAAAAATATAATTAAAATATTAGCTTAATTATCTCAGACACCATATGAAATGGTTCTGTGTAACACCTGATCTTCGTTTTACTTGAACATTAAACTAGTAACACATCTAAAATATCAAAGGTTTTTTAAAATACTACATGATGTTTCATTTACTGCAAATTCAAATATTAAAAATCATTTACTATGAAAGTGTGAGATTCTCTTATTTATATTTAAATATGCCATTTTAAAAATTATAATGTGTATGTGTGTGCATACATAAATCAATTCATGCATTAACATAGATCTCTACATACAAGAAACAATCACATAATTAAATGGCATGGAAAAAGAAAGCAGAAATCAATTATATGTATATACAATGCTAAATACACAAATATGAGACTTTTGTTGAATTTCGGATTTTATCTTTTGATTTCAATATGTTATTCTGTAGTTCCAACACAATTGATTTCCTTGTTAATGTTTTTTTTTTCTGATTTATTTAAGTTTTAATTATCTATACTTACTCCTCTTTGTTTTAAATTTAAGGATGTAACCATGGTTATTTTGGACCTAACTGTAAGCACAAATGTGATTGCTACAACAGTGCTACATGTGATGCCAAAAGTGGAATCTGTCTGTGTTTAGATGGATTTACTGGAAGCAGATGTGAACATTGTATGTTTAATTATTTTGAAAACTATACTTGTTATTTGTGAAATTATTGTGTTTCAACCTATACATTATTTATTTTAATACTTGATAGAACATATAGTTATTTATCAGTTTTGGTTTCCTTTTCTCTTGTTTTACTCTAATTTTAACTAAACAAATTTTATGTTTTAAAATCTTATTTTGGTTAGTTGATTTTCTTTTAAAGATTGATTACTGACTCACTAAAACTAAACTCATTTAACTATTATTGATAAGAAAAAAATATCATTTTTTCAAATATAATTTTATTCAATGGTTTTGTTGAAACACATATTAAAACTAACAAGGTTTCAACGTGTTTCAACTTCAACAGCTTCTCTGAGAGTAATTTTAGGAACTAAAATAGATGACATCAAAAATTCATTCTGCATGATCATCTGGACTTTTAGTGAGGTATTTATTCTTCAGAACTCAATAGCATCACAAACAGAAATTCAGAATAACTCTGAACAGAAACATGAAAAATTCATTTAAATTTTAAAAATAATCTTTTTTTTTTATTTATTTTTTCTTTTTTTTTTTTTTTTAACCTCATATTATATTCAAATATAAATTTAAAAATTAGTTGCATTGAACAAGTTTCAAAATTTTTTTTTATTATTATGCTTTTTAATATAACAAATTAGAGCAACAAATGCTATTTTCAAACTTTTTCTTTGTAAAGTTCTTAGTGAAAAAGTATAAGAATTTTTCAATGTGATGCTAACGCAGAACTTTTGTAGACCAAGAAAATTTAAATTTTAAGGAAATTACCACTTTTAATTTTTCTTTTTACACTATTTTATTTAACTCAACTTGGTTTTGTAGGTAAAGATGTAATTTTCTAATTGACTTTTCACTCACTTCTTTATATGCTAGAATACACAGGTATGTTTGCAATGACAAAACAATATTTTAATATTCTTAGAACTTAATTATAAATTAATTTTAAGGCATTTCCGTTAGCCAGCCGCTGGCAATAAATCACCAAATAATCTTTATGGTTACAAAAACAATGGAAGTATTATATGCCAAACGACTCTCATCAAAATATGCAACTAGCTGTAAATTTGAACTAAATTTGGAACTGTAATGAAAAGAAAAATAATCTTTATGGTTGCAACAATTTATGAGTTACAAAAAGAATGGAGTTATTATATGCCAAACTACCCTCCTCAAAATATTTCAATTAGCTGTGAAACTGCAACAATGATATATTTAAAACACTAAAAAGTAGAAAATATAACTAAAAGAGAATAATAATTTAAATACTCTTTTATTGTTTAATATTAATTAAATTATGATTATACATTGAGAAAACAATTTAGAAATCTTGAATAGATAGTTTAAATAATGCTTTTTTGTTGCCATTTCTTAAAAAAGAAACATAGCAAAAATTATAATTGTTTTAATAAATTCACTAGTTTGCCCTTTCTACCAAATGTAATGTACTTTGTTTCTACCAAAATTTTCATTAATCAAAATCCATGTCAAATTAGCATACTGTAACGGAATTTTTATGAATTGCAGTTAAAAAATTATTTGTGATTTTTAAGATAAACATTGAATACTTAGTATTTTTAAAAAGCTTTTTTTACTATTATTGTTTTACAAGTGCATGGTGCAAATGATAACAATTGAACTGTACTAGACTTACTATTAATGATGAAAATGTGATATTCTCTTATTTATATTTAAATATGCCATTTTAAAAATTATAATATGTATGTGTGTGCATACATATATCAATTCATGCATCAACATATATTATATCTACATACAAAAAGCAATCACATAATTAAATGGTATGGAAAAAGAAAACAGAAAATTTTATGTATATACAATACTAAATACACAAATATATGACTTTGTTGACTTTTGGACGACTTTAGAAAGCTTTTCTTCTTCAAAATTTAATTTAAAAAAAGAAATCCTCCCTTTTAGAAAATGTGTGATGTATCTTTTGCAGACAGTAGTCACGCTATTACAAATGCAAGATTTTTCATAACAGTAATAAGGAGACATATTAGAAGAACAATTATATATTCAGTGGTAAAATAATAATAATTTCGGTAGTATTTAGGAGAAAAAAGTCTTTTAAAAAAAAATCACATTTGTCAAATTTGTGACTTGAAGGTTAACTAAACTTAATGTGACTAAACTTAATTGTTTTGCTATCGTGATGCAAATTTTCCACAAAGTAAAATAATTCAGTCATTCTTTGCCAAATACAGTATTAAGGAAAGTAGATAAAAAATTCTGAAATTTTATATGCTAAGAATGAGAAATTAAAATATAGTTTTTCTAAAGCAAAAGAGACTATTGACTATAACGAGAATATTGGTGAATATGAAAGAGAACGTTGATCTATGAATTCATATTACATTTTTTAAATAAATCTTGACTGTCATATGAAATAAATATTTAAACTATTATAATGGAAAATACTTAATTTCATCAAGAAACATGTATAAAATCATATTGAATCAGAGGTGTAATGGAGGGTATACAGTGGTATACACTGCATACCTTCTGGATTTTTTAAAAGAAACTCTGTATGCTTCTGTTCTCGAGTAAAACTATAGTGTATAATCTGTGGGTATACTTTCTGCCTATAGCGTATACCTTCAAGTTCTTTTTTTACGACTGCATGCAGCACTGTATTGAATTATAGTACCTGCTAAATTCAGTTCAAATTTTACCTAAGGTCTTTATTGCTCACAAAACTTTTGGCTAATTTTCTTCAGTTGTCAGAAAATTGAAAGTGTAAGCCTTCTTGAAGAATCTTAATACCGAGCATTTTTCTTATAAGACACATATTAGTCACCATAAACATTTTCTAATCAATAAGATTAATTTTTCTTGAGATTGCATTTAATATAATAAATTTGAATTACAGCTTGCCCTCCAGGCTGGTATGGTCATCATTGCACAAAACGATGTGGTTGTTTGAATTCTGGCAGCTGCATCCCAGCAACTGGGGAATGTTATTGTCCTCCAGGATACAGAGGGAATACCTGTGAACTTGGTAAATAAGATAAATTTACTTAAAACTTCACTTTGGTAATTTGTAGGTATAGTTTAATAATTTTTTTTTCCCAACATGTGTATGGTTTAAAATAATTGTATATATTTATTACATTAGTTTTTTTACTGATTGATTTTAGTTTGTCCAGAGGGCACTTATGGAATGAATTGTTCTAATAAATGTGATTGTAGAGGAAATCCATGTCATCCTGTGAATGGTATGTGTTTCTGTCCACCTGGATTTACTGGCCAACATTGTGAAAAAGGTTTGTGAAAAATATCTTAATTCAATTCTAAAATTTTATAGATTTACATTCCAGAAGTTAAGTTTTCTTTAAGAGTATTAAAGAAGCATTTTAACCTGTTCTCATTATCTTCTATAATGTGGCTCTTGTTTAAAATGACATTTATCGTTTAAAAATAAAATAATACCTTCTTTAGGCTCACTAAATTTTATTATGCATTTAGTTGCACAGAAGACGTCACCCATTTTCAATTTAAAATTTTTAACAGACAAAAAAAGATTTATTTTATTCATTTTTTACATACTCAGTGAAATATAATGCACATCATTTATGATGAAAAAAAGATAGGATTAAACTAAAATATTATAAGGTGTCTCAGAAATAATTTAGCACCCTCCTCTCTAAAATTGTTAAGATAAAATCTTACATGCATCTCTTTTCATAGAGCATAAAAAATATAACAATATCATTCAGAAAGATAGATTTTTTAAAAAAGATTTAGACATATTTGAATTATTAAACTATTTTTGTTGCCTTTTATGCTTATATATATATAGATAGATAATAGCAGTCTGATATATAAAGATTTGTGCTATTTACTGTTAGAGGCTAAATAATTAACCAGGTCTGCAAATGGATTTCTGCCAAAAATAAATAAATTAATTAATTAAATATGTAGAAAAGTTAAAAAGAATTAAATATATAGAAAGGTTAAAAAGAGTTAAATATAAAGAAAAATTTAAAAGAGTTAACCTTTACACAGGGGTTTGGACAGCATCTGTCAAGGTTTGCATGTATTCTCGGACAGATGTCCAAGCTCCTGTGTAAAAGTTAAATATAGAGAAAAGTTAAAAATAATTAAATGTATAATAATCCAAAAATCAGCACTACAAAATTTTAAATTTGAAAGATATGTTTGAGACCCAGCTTTTTAAATAGCTATTTTAATTAAAAGAGTTTAACTTAATTCCAGAATAAAGAAAACTAATTTTGAATTTTTGGTGAAAAAGGGTGCTTGAAAAATGCACAAAAAAATTAGAATACTAAGATTTTTTATAAAGTAAGGATATTAATTCATTAAATTACCTGAACGTTAGAAATTATACTGTATTCTAAAAGTATTTTTCTAGAACAGTTTTTCCAAGTTTTTTTTTTTTTTTTTTTTTTTTTTTTCCTCAAGGCACACTTATAACAAATTTTTAAAAACCTATTTTTATTTTTTCTTGTTATTATATATTACATGCTTTGATGTATCTAAGCTTACTAAGAATATTCAAACACTGAAATAAACCTATACGAAAGTCTACTTTGTTCCATTAAATTTCATCACAAAATAAATCACATAGTTTAAGTATGCTGTGTTAAAAATAATTATATTTATTTCTGTTACTTCGTAAAATCTTGTTAGAATCTGACGGAATATTTTTGTGGCACAACCAAAATCCTTTTACAGCACACCGGTTCAAAATCCCTGTTCTAGAACTAAATAACATTTTTATTCCAGGAAAAATATCTAATTATGTATTACTATATAATTTGCAGTATGTCCACCTGACAGATATGGACCAAACTGTGCCTTCCAATGTCACTGTCATAATGGTGCCTCATGTGATAGGTTTTCTGGAAAATGTATTTGTTCTCATAGAAGGTCAGGATCCCTGTGTCAGATGAAACAAAGTAAGTCTTCCTTTAATTTGTTCCATCATCATTAGCTAGAAACTTATAAAGTTAATAAAAACTGCAAGCTTTTTCTTATTATTATTTAATTTTATAACAAACTTAAAAAAAAAAACTCTACTTTATAATAAATGCCTTTTAAGATGTATTTTCAACAAAAAGTTAATAAAATGTAATCTTTTATTATATTGAATGAATTTTTATTTGCAGTAATTCTTAATCTATTTTTTATAATTTAAATTGTTTTGTTTGATTTATGTTTGCTGGCAGTGTAAGCAATTTATGCACATAAAATTTTTTTGTCTATAAAATATGTTTGCCAATTAGCTTTTGATGATTAAACTATTATTCACAAAAAAATTGTTTCAAATTAAATGACCCAGTTTGCTTTAAAAAAATCAGAGAACGTAATTTACATAACTGCTGGATTACCAAAGAAAAGGCATATATATATTTTTTTTTCTGTGAAGACCAAATGCACATTTTTGTCTTCTAATTATAATATGCTTCATCTTTTAAAGAAAGAGAGCATTTGTCCAAAGGATCTAATTTTTTTTTTTCTTTCAGCTCGCCTATTGCAATTCATTTTAGTGAAACTAAATATTCTTACACATTTTATTAATATTTAAGGTGAACATGACTTTAAAACTTATAGTTAAACTATATTTTATATTAGCTAATTTTTACCAAGGAAAAAATAATTCTTCATTATTACAGTTTATGCAGTAACTTTCTCATTAAAATTAATAGTATTTTAAAATTAATTATGTGCAAGAATTTTCCTGTCAATGAAAGAAAAATAAAGGACTATTTTACATCATGAAAATATTGTTCAAAAATTTATCTACAGTTACATTTGCTTTTTTCATTATTATTTTATTTTATTGTTGTTTTATTTAAACCTTTAAATTTCTTCTGCAGGAGGTTGAGAAAATTTAAAATTTTACATGCCAATAATATGTCATACAAAATGGCAAACTCCAGAAAAGTGCTATCTAAAAGTGTTCATATCACCTTCATATTTTTTGCTGTGCAGCTATAGACTGTGGTGAGTTATTTTACCTCCATCATTAATTAAATCAGAATGTTGTGTTTTTGAACAGCCATAGTTTTCAAAAGATGTGTCTGTGATTCTGATTAAAGATGAAAGGACCATTTGAACACTTAACAGGAACTGCATCATATCATTCTTCTTCAGCCATTGCCTGCCATTTCACCTTTAAAAACTGTTTGTACAGATCATCATTGATTAAATAACTATCTTTTTATAAAAGAGATTGTATTTGTTTCATACTCAAATTTAACAATTTTTATTTCTTATTTATAAATTTAATTTTCAACTTCAATGTTATATTAAAATGAACTAATTTTACTGAAATCAAATAACAAATGAAGACATGTTTTAATCTTACATTACTGAAGGTAAAAATTGCAATTTGCATATTATAAATCTAGAATAGAGAGAATACAAATTCCTTACTTATACCAACAACCAACTCATGATTAATAAAATAGGAGATATCCTTCATATAATATATATGTACATTATCAATGTAAAAGAAAACTTGATTGAAAATTTATTCACATCTCAGAAAATGCTTTTAAAAGCATGCATGATATGTGCATAGTATTGTTTCTATCAATAAGTCTAAAAACAACAATATTTTCATTAAATTTGTAAATCAAAGTCTCTTGATTTAAAAAAAAAAAAAAACTTTATATATATATATATATATATATATATATATATATATATATATATATAGAATTGAATCAATAAGTATATGATATCTCCTAATAGATTGGAATTTTTTTTTAAGTGTCTATTTATTTGAGCTTTATATTTTATATGTGTCTGACATATATGGCATTTAAAAGCACTTTATGCATGCTAAATTAAGATTTCAGTATACTAAAAATACATTATTGAAAAAAAATATATATAACACTATGTCTAAAATTTCTAGAACATGTCTGAACTTCCTATTTATTTATTTTTTTGGGAGGTCAATTCATATATTTTTTGTTATTTTATGCATAAAATGCTAGAAAGCATTTATTGATATCAAGAATATGTTGTATTTTATGGTTTTGAATTTGTATATAGATAATAATAATAATAAAAAAGATACACAATTAATTTTGTGGATGTGACAGAAGTGTGATTAGGTGTCAACTACTTGAAACTTTTAACAATGGTAGGAATATCTTCAGGTACTCTTTTTTAGAGATGGGGGGGGGGGGGGGGGAGCAACTTAAAATTATGTCATGTGTAAAGGAAAAATAAGGTTTGACTATCTTACATAACCATGCAGTATCAAACCAGTGTGCTATGCCTGTAAAAATATTCATATTAAATGAAAATTAATATGCTAGGTTTAGAAAAAAAGGCAGTAACTTAAAGAGCTTTCTTGGATTTACGGAAATATTTGAAGTCTTACTTAAAAAATTCTGAAATTGAAAGAAAATACAAATAATTTTATTTGTGATTATTTAATTTAAAATCAATAGAACACAGTCCTGGTGTTAAGAGTATGATTAAATTACTATAGGCAATTTTTAAATTCTTGCATAAAATTTTTCCTTATCAACTGCCTTCTGACCTTCCTTACTGAAAAATAATTTTAAAAATTCAAAAATCAGAAAATACATTGAATGAAAATTTATTAATAATATAAGTTCAACTTCCACCAAATTGAAGACCATAATTGGGCTATTAAAATAATTAATCGGCAGTTCTTCCTATTTAAACAATAAAAAATAAAATATGTTCAAACTTTAGCCTAAAATGTACGTAAATTGTATTTACAGTAAAATCAAATGAATTTAACTAACTCAAATACTCAAAATGGAGTATTTTTCACTAAGTAACAATCTCATTTACAATGCTCTTTTGTATTTCACCTGCATTATTTAAGTATGCTGTTTAAATTCTTTATAACGAAATCTAAAAAAGGCTAAATGATTAAAGATTTATTAAATGAAGAAACTCAATTAAAAATGCTATTATAGAATATATGAATATAGTTGGGAAATGCAGTGTATTATCAAGAATGAAAAAACAAAGGTAAAAAAAATGCAGGAAATACATATAAAAACAACAAATAGAAATGCATAAAACAGTCATATTTTTAAAATCCTTTTCCTAACAGGATTACTATCTATATATTTAAAGCTAAAAGAGCATCTTTTCAGATTCCACTTCCACATGAAATTGACCTCAATGCGCATGCTCCAACTTTTTTTCAAAGCAGGAATAGAATACTAAGGGGGATTCTCCCCTTCTATAGTTTGAGAGTGGGCCGGTTCTGAACAAAAGGGGACAAGGAGGGGTTCAAACCCACACAATGAGAAACCCATTCATTATTCTCCTCCTTTTTTAATGGAAAGAAACCCTTTCTCTTCTTTGAAATGGCAGCTTTTCCTTCAGATTTTACAAGCAGCCAGTTTGTTGCCTGGAACCTGGGTCAATTTTCATTGAAAAGAAACACTTCACCCTTCGGACAAAAAATAAATCAACAATCACAGTTTTAAAAAAAATATGTTGATGCAGTTTCTGCAGGATTCTAAATGAAATTTTCTTTTTTTTTGTTTTTTATTTAAATCTGAGTTGACCGGATCCGAAGACATTGTGGCACCCAATCTTAAGTTCGTTTAATTCGAGGACCGTTTGGAATAAACCGACCAGCGTAGCGGATGAAGCTCCGCTAGTAGATAATTTGTTTTAGCACTGTATGTAGGTGCTTAAATGACATTTGAATCATTTAGTTAAAATATTGTTCTCGCTCTACTCTTTTATGTAGATTCCGTTACAAAAAGTAAGAAGCTATCTATTGGAGCCGTCTGAAAAAAAAAAAAAAAATTATGAAAAATTTCTATACATTTTCACCGATTATGACCACTAACTAAACTAAAATCCCAAAACTGACCCGTGATTCGGATCAGGTTGACGCTCATTTTTTTTCATTGCACATTGTGTTGACTTTAAATTTTTTCGGTTCAGATCAGTTTTGACCCTTTCAGGTCAGGTTCGAATTGAAACAATTTTACAAAAGGAAGTCCTGAATATTTTTCAGATGAAAAAAACTATATATAATTGAACATTAATGAGTTTATATGTGTTCATTTTTATACAAAAAAATATGATTGATATTAGATATATAATTGTACACTATTTTTTTTATAATTGTATTAAAATATGGATTAATTTTCTTTCACTTTTAATATTTTGGATTAAAGATTTTTTTTTTTTTTTTTTTTTTTTGAGTTCAGATCAGGTTGATTTTAAGTAGAAATTTCAGGTACAAACTGACCTGTGCAGGACTCTACTCTAAATCACCCTTTGTTCAAATGTTGATATATGTATATGATTATTGTGTGCGATAACATTCATATTTATGAACTGATTTGGATGTTATGGAGCATGTGTACAGGGCTTACAAAGGTCTCAACTGGGTTCGTTGACCAGCTTGATCGGCCATTTTGTTTGAAAATAGCAGTCACTTAAAGATTTCAAGCAGAAAAAAATTAGAAATACAAAATTGTTTTTCCCTTAAGTGTTAGACCTTGATACAAAAATTCTGGAACATTTTTCATTTTGCCTCTATCTTATAAGATGACTGAGGTATAGCAGTTTGATATTCTAGAGTAGCTGACACTTTGAAACAAGATATTGGATTAAAAATAAAGGATTCTGCTGTAATTGGGTTAATTTATAAGTTTTAGAGAACATGGTTTCTTATAAATTTTCTTCTAATGTTAAAACTCTCACACACTTAAAACTAACAACACAGTCATATTATTAACTGACTTTGTATGTAAAAGAAAAATACATTGTAAGTGTATGGACACATGCGTATATAATGTTGTCTGCTAGCATCAAATTCTCACCAAGTGTGCCGATACTTGGCAAAATATTTCTGAATTTCGCGACAAAAATAAGTCACCATAAATGAAGCCACTTTAGTGAGAGCTGAATTATTTGGTTAAATTCACACTCAAATTCAGTATTGATTAAAACTGGGAATCTTCCATAACTCTAAATCATATTGGATTCATGTTTTTGAAAAAAAAAATAGCTGAATTCTTAATACCAAGGAATAGGAAAGCTATGTTTTCCTTCGGAAGGGCTTTTTTAAATGAAAGAATGTGTTTTTCCCATTAAAAAAAATTACATTTTTAATTCACACATTTATCTCATAGAAAATCCTTAGAGAAAAAGTAAAGCTGATAGCAAAATATTTAAATTAAATAAAACAGCATTTATTTCCAAAGAAAAATACAGTAGCATGAAGATTTTTCACTATGTCTTTCATATTATATTTAGAGTCAGTCCCAACTTAGAATAAAGGTTTTTGTATTTGCATTTTCTTTTAAATGGGATATTACTCCTGAATGAATTTATTTAAAAGGTATACTGAAAAAGAGTAGGTTTCTCATTTTTGAAGCTAAATACAATTTTCTCTATCCTCCCACCTCAGCTACCTTTAACAGTGATCCTTGTGAAAATTAAAAAAAAAAAAAAAAATCCATTGTCAAATTTTCTGGGGATAAAAAATCTAAATATCTAAAGGAAACTTTAACCAGTCAAGATAAACCAACTTCATTCAGATTGATTCAAACTAATTAGAAAATTCCTGTCCCTAAGTAAATATATGAAGGGGTTAGAATGATAGTGGAATAAGTCAAAGATTTTGAAAATCGAGATAACCATATTTTCACTGAATGTATATCAATTTCTGTTCAATGTGTCAGTCAAATAAGTCATAGTTCACTTAGGGAGTCGCTAGAGGGCAAAACAAGTTGGACCACTCAATGCAATGGCAATCCAACAAGTTTTACAAAACCCTTCATTTCTCAAATCACTGAATTTTGACTTACTCCACTGTCATTCTAACCCCTTCATATGTTGTTTTGTTGAAATAAAATATGTGGCATTTAAGCCTTTTGTAAATGCTAAAATAATGTAGTAATAACACAGAGATCAAAATACACATAATATAAAAATGTTCTTAACAATTGCACAAGCAAAGATTTATTTTGTATGTGACAAGAATATTACTGTAGATTATATTTTAATGCAAACTATTGCAGAATAATTTTATAATTTGGTTATTGAAATCTGTTATTGTCTTCCATTAATGAATTATGTTTATTATTTGTTATTAAACATGTTTTTTATAAAATTTTGTACAGTTTTATTTGAGTTGTAGTTGTGCTTAACTCATGATTTTTTAAAACCCATTTGTATGTGGAAACATGTATTATTTATTTGTATAGTAGTGCCTTGGAAAAATAAATGTACCATTTTATAAAGATTTTTTTTTTCTGTTGTTAAATGCAGTAGTAAATATCTCTTAAAGACATCATGGTTTTGGGTAGATTTGTGATGCAACAATACAAATTGAAATCATGTAACAAAAGTAATTATTTATGGCAGCTACATTTATATTCAAAAAGAGGGGGAAAAAAAACCCTTGAAAGATTTACTTAGTCTTTTTTTTTTCAATAATATCAAGGGGCTTAAACTTTTTTAGTGGTTTAATCATAATAAAATTTATGATACCTACAAGTATAAGCTTAGTTATCAATACATAAATTTAAAGGAAAGGGAGAATTGTTGATTGAACAATAAACCAAATCTAATTAAACTACAATTTGCTGTCAATGGTCCTGCTAATTCATAAATCTAAAATGTCGGTCGTAAAAAGAAGTGATATCGCAGTAAGTACTGTGTGAAAATCTATTGTTCTTCATCACAGTGTGAAACATCTCACAACACTGTATACTATGTCAAAAAGGCTTGGTCACTTGCAGATCTATGGTATACGGATACCCATATGGCTGCATGTTTATCCTGTCTTATCTTAAGGCAATGGCTATTTATGCTATCGGTATGGCTGCTCTATTTAAATATGGTATAGTGTTTTTTTTTTTTTGTTTTTTTTTTTTTCATGAATGTCACAAATTAAGAATTCTGTGTTTAGATGACCATTCTTATTTATTACTTTATATTATCTATTGATTTTATTAAGGAAATGATCTGCACAAGAAACCTTAACAGGAGGGTAAGGGCATTCTGACCTAGTAAAAATAAAATTATTAAAAGTAAGGTGCAGATGACTGTTGATGCATCATATATAGAATTTTAGCTGTAATAAATGTACTAATGATGAATCAGGGGGATAACTATATCTCTGTTATTAAAGAATATATTGAAAAATAATGGGAAATATAATTTTGATAATAAATGCATATTACATTTACATCCTATTTCGTGAATCAGCTTTATACATTTTATGATTTGTTTACTGATTTTCCTCATACAATTAACATTTTGATACTTGAACACATTATTATGCAAGTATTATATAAAATACTTACTACATAGCACTCTTGTGCGATATCACTTCTTTTTTATGGCCAATATTTTATATTTTTAGCATAGTGAAACCATTTAATATAAGTTGTTTTTGATTAAACATCACTTCTTTTTGAAACACTACAAGGTTCTGTCTCCTAAGAGTATGTATCCACTCAGTTATTCTATACTGATGTTTTTGTTAATTACTTTTCTTAAAATACAGATACAGTTAAACCTTGTTAACATAAACATTCTTAACATGAATAGTTCTCACAATCCCTGTCTAAATAGATACAAAAATTTAGTAATAAGAATTTACTATTGTTAACTCCCCTTAAGTTTCATGTTAATGAGGTTCGACTGTATTTCTCATATAAGGTAGTAATTAGATTATGTATACACACGTTTTAATTACATAAATATATAACATGCAATTAAATGAAAAGAGGAGAAATTTTTATAAAGTTACATATAAAAAACATTTATTCATAATAATAAAATATTTTTTCATAAACTTTACAAAGCTGAAGCATAAACATTGAATACTGGATAAACAAAGATATATATGAGTACATTTACAACATTTGGAATGATTATGCATATGTTAAAAACAGATAAAATGCCCTTTTTATATAAAAACATGTGCGTATTCAAGAATCTGTCTAGGTAACGAATTTGCTCAAATTTATCACACAACTTTCTCTTAGCATAGGAATGTACAACAAGTGATATATTAAGCAATAGTTGATTTTGTAACACTTAAAAATTCACTAAGTAATTTTTTTCTTTATTTACAGCTAATATAAAATACTTGATAACAACATAAAATTTAACCATGTTTGATATTCTGTATTTCTAAGAGAATATTATACTTAATTATAAATTTAGCAAATATACATAATTTGGTAATTTTATCTGTTTCACAAAATAAAACTAATGCCAACATAGCAAATCAATACAGCAGTTAATTATGTCAAAAATAATTATTTTTTATAAGGAATTAAAAAGAAAAAAAGAAATGACACATGCCATCAGGA
Organism: Maratus michaelseni; assembly: GCA_963931845.1. NCBI lineage: Eukaryota > Metazoa > Arthropoda > Arachnida > Araneae > Salticidae > Maratus > Maratus michaelseni. Next base: position 179,323,284 of record OZ007590.1, on the reverse strand, counting down.
TAAACAAACCAAGCAAATACTAACTTATCTGTAAAAACATATTTGGAGAATCATGGTCAAATACTCAAAATATTTTTTAAAAAAAACTAAACCATGCCATTAAATAACTTTTGATCTGAAATAGTGAGAATATCATAGCAGGTTATATCCAATAAAAGTATAAAACTTCAAGGAATGCTAATGAATATCACAACATTCATAGAAGAAACAAAGATAAATGTGCCACAAAATAATGGCAGTGCTTTCACTTATTTTCTGAAACAACACACAACAGTAACAAATTAAAACTCTCATAAATTAGAAAAGCATTTTTTTTCCCTTGGAAAATATCAGTATTTTCAGAGATGCACAGAACTAGTTAAAAAAAAAAAAAACCTACATTTGCACAAATATTCTAATGATTGCATCTTAAAAAAAAAAAAAAAAAAAAAAAAAAAAAAAATCATTGGTATATACATTGAATAAACACTATTATTCATATCAAAATAAGGCTTTTTCTTTTGTATTTTTATAGTTCTTATCCTTCTTTCTTACAGATAGCAATACACTATAGTTTTATAGCAAGCTTCTGTTATATGGCATAGTTAAAATCTTATATTGTCAATGATATGTCATAATAATGCTAAAATGTGAATATAAACAACCATCAACCTCTTCAAATACTGAAATTATGCTAATTCTTAAAAATTTCATTTAATCACTATTCAATAATATAGCTCAATTTAAAGATGGATATACTCATGACAAAGCACACTTATGTTGAGATGAGTCTTCAGTTAAATTAAAAAAGTATTTAAAATAGTTAATTTACATACAATATATACATTTTCTTAAACTCGAGTCATTGCTACATAATATCTCTAAAATTTAAAAAAAAAGTAAATGTATAACTATGTAAATGCTATTAAAGCAAAATAATAATCTAATATACAAATTCTGTGAACAGGCCACAAAACAAGGAAAGACAACATGGACGGTAAAGTTTATAATAGAAAATGTACTTTTGTGATTAAAATTTCCAAGAAATTGAAAAGTAATTGTATAAATCACAATTGCCTTTATCAAAATATCACCTTTCTTTTGAAAAAATATAAGGCAAAATTTAAAGACTCAACACATTTTTTAAATGTGATTTTTCTAGAAGGCAACTAATATAGTATTTTTAACATAACATGTTTTAAAACAACTGATAACCATAATTCAGGAAAGTAAATTTCTTACATTATGAGTCCATATATATTTTGAACAAACCCAACTTGAAGCTTTTATAATAGTAGTTTAGCATATTTATATATTAACTGATTCATTATATTTTATCAGTCACAATAATGTAAAGTTACTTAAAAAAACATTAAAAAGAGAGCCAGTTTTTTTTTTTTTTAGTTTGACCTGGCACAGTAATGCAAAATGTGAATTTGATAATAAAATATCTTAGTTAAGAGATAATCTCTTACAAAAACTGTTAAATAAGTTTAAGAAAAGTATAGCATAAATCTATAGCATAAATCACTATAGCATAAATCATTATTTTTCAAAATTTTTATAAAATCCTCCTTTATTTCTACACAAACTCAATGTACCATTTAAATTCTGTATTTATCAGAATTAAATGTTCTACACGTACAGTAAATTTTCAATTTGAAAACTCATCATCTATATAAATACTCACCATAAATTCAGCTTAAAGAAATAATTTCAAATGTTTCTTTCTTCTCTTGTAGACAACTTTTATTAGTTATTTCTTTGAATATCTCTGATTTTAGATTGTTTAATGTATATGCCACTTTACAATTGGCTAAAAGTATAAATTTTTTAAAAACACTCATTTAAACTAGCAACCAGAAAAGAAGTATATGCCATTTTCTTTGTAGCTTCATACTTGACTATCCTATGTTTTCTCAACTGAGAAAAATAATTAGTCTTTTATCCTTCAACAAGCTCTTGTAATAAATGTTATTTTAGTAAGAATAACACAATATTTTTAAAATTGAAAAATACTCTATACACCCTTGATAAAATAATTACATTCATAAAAAATAAATATTATGTTTTATATTAAAAATATTTGAATATCTATTCAAATGTTGAAAATTTTTAAGCTAACAAATACTAAATGATACAATGATGAAAATTACAATGCTTCATAATAATAATAATAATAATAATAAAAACCAATGAAGATTCTTTTGAAGACAGCATCTTAAAAAACTGAGTTGCTAAATAAATCCCTGAAATTTTTATATTGATTCTCAATACTATGCGGATTGTAAGTTTTTTGGCCAGACCTGTAGTATAATGTAATAGAATTAATCCACTTTGCTGACCAGTATGTCTAGACTAATTCTTTAATCAAACATGTATTAATCATTATGAAAGGAAATAATACAAGGATGCTGGCAAGCTTAAAACAAAACACTATAATTATACATAGAAACACAATCCTTCTTTAAGAAAAATGCATTGAACACTCTTAAATAATCTGTAATGTTTAAACAATTAATAAAATATTTCTGTCTTTTATACATTTTAAGTAAATATAAGGTACAAAAAAAAGTTGTACAAAATAATGACATGATATGCTCTGTAACAGCTTATGAGATAATGAATGATGTGATTAAGTGCACATAAATTATTGCTGCAATTTCAATTATAAACAATTAGAAAATTGCTAAGACTTTGATAAATCAAGACGCTTTTTTGATTTGGGTGTAGATGTCTTTTGTATATGTGATGTTGATGTTGACAATTTGGATGGAGTTGAAACTGATAAGCCTGGAGAGGCATCAAGTTCAATTTCAGTTGTTAAATCCAGCCTTTCAGCTTCAGGCAAGAGTTTCTGGGGATCTTCAGTTACATTTTGAAGAGATTTACTCAATACAGAATTCAAATAGTTAATACTATCAGTAGTTCTTAAAGCACGTTGATGATACTGTTGCCACCTCAGTTTGTCCCGTTCCAAGTGACTCTTCAAAACGGCTATCTGTTAAAAGAAGGATTTTTTTTTCCACATTAAGAATGCATAAAAATAACATCATACCAATTCAAATTAATTTCACTGAAAAAATTCAAAATGTTTAATACATATATGATGAGAGATATATACACATAGTTTGACATAATGAACAGTCACTTCATTGAATATGCAAATGTTGATTGCTGCGTTTAAAATAAACTGTTAAAGTAAGATTAGAAAAGTTTCAAATTATCAACTGCACAAAGAGGGAAAGCAAGAAATAGATTGATTGAAGGGTGCACAGAAAAGGGAAATTAAGGCCAAAAAGTGAAGAAGTAATTAAATTAGCTTAATTATTTAATTAAAAGATATATTGAAAAAAAAATCCTTTGGATTTGACATTCTAATGAAAAGATGCACCTAGAAAAACTGAACTGATTATATATTAAATATAAATCTATCTATCTATCTATTTACCTATATATATATATATACTAGCAAGCTACGATCGCTGCACTGGTCGGTTTCTACAAATGAAACTTGAATCAAACAAAATGTATCATTTAATTTGACCTTGTATTTGCACGCCTTGGCTTGTATGACACGTAAGCACCTGGAATATCCTTCCATATTACTGAAAAATGACGCCATTGCGCTATTATATTTTCTAATGTGCAGTCAAACTTTTAGCTGTTAAAGACCAACTCTTTTATTTGGTCATTTTCAGTTAGGGTTTGGTAAAGAACGATAAAACTATATGGAATATACTTTAACCTTCACTAAACATTATCGAACTTACAATGCAAACAAACTAACTAAAAAAATCCATCCAGTAGAAGTTTTTAGAAAGGCTAATCTTTGATAATCGGGTTCATCTGATTATAGAACTTTTCTACATAATTTCGACATAGAACGATATGAAATATACTAAAGCCATCCTTAAAAATTATGGGGGGCACCATTGCAATGTCTGGAAACGCTCCAATAACTCGAGAAATACACATCAGATTGAAAAATGGAAAAATATGTGTTTAATATTTTAGAAAAATGGCAACTTTGATATCGCTAAATAGATTTTTCAAAACTATTGAACATGCATTTTTCCATTTTTGAATATGATGTATATTTCTCGAGTTATTCGAGCGTTTCCAGACCTTGCAATGGTAATGATTATCACAGCATTGCACTCGATTACAGCGCCATCTACAATGTTTCGAAGAAAATATTCAATACAAAAGTTACGTATTTTTTCCCGTAGAATCCGAATCTGCAATAAAAAATGGGGGTCATCATTTAAGATTTCAAAGTCCCCCCCCCCCCCCCCCCCCCCCCCCCCGGGAGGAGGGGGGGGGGACAACTTTCTTATCCCTAAGTAGATTTTTCAAAAATATTATTGAACATGTAATTTGCCGTTTTTCAATCCGATGTATATTTCTCGAGTTATTTGACCGTTTCCAGACTTTTCGGACACCCTGTATATGTATGTGTATATATATATATGTATATGTATATGTGTAGATATATGTGTATATATATGTGTGTGTATATGTACATGTATATATATCATTGGCACCTGGCTAACCAAAAAGTACCAAAAAAAAATACTCCTACAATGCTGTGGTACACTTTAAAAAAACACCTTTTGGCTTAAAATCAAATTGTTTGGGGACAAAAGTAAAATTAAAATTGCCAAAAAGAAAAGATAAATCGGCAAATATTGTTTCAATAGCATTCTTGCAAATTGAGCATTATGAACTTCTTCAATCATGTTTAAATTAAATATTTTCGTTTTATAATATTATCTCTCATCAAAACAGTTTTTCTTTTTTTTTTTCTCTTTCTTTCTTTCTTTAAAAAAAATAAAATTAGCAACAGTTTTTTCTTTTATTTTTCGAGATGTATAGCCATTTCAATTCTTCTGAATATAAATAAATAAATAAAACTCTTTTGGCTTAAAATCAAATTGTTTGGGGTCAAAAGTGAAATAAAAATCGCCAAAACCAAAAGATAAATCGGCAAATATTGTTTCAATATCAATCTTGCCCATTGAATAATTTTTTAAGCATTACAAACATTCCCAATCATATACTAAAAATACCAACGTTTGACACACAATAACATCGTGTAATAAACAGACGCACGTTTCATGAGTATCGTGGACTCACTTCCTCAGTATAAATAAACCTAAACCCTATTGTAACCCCCCAAAGACATGAAAATGAATCTAAAAACCCAAATGAAAAACAACAACACACCGAGAAACTCCTCCAATCTGATTAAGTCGGTTGGTTGGTTGTAGAGGATTCACTATGACAAAGTAACTCAACCCAGAAAGGTGAGATATACGGTACACTTGAAAAATCATTAACCAGGGAGTTACCAAATTTATGAATATAAACTGCCTCAAAGAAGTCTAAATCTAATGGAGTGTTACATTTCTTAATAATAGTGGCTGAGTCGAAGTTAAAATTATGTCCCTCACTCCAACAGTGACAGGCAATAGAGGACTTTTGTAATTCTTTTTTCTTAATGTAATTTCTGTGTTCATTGAGTCTAAAACGGAGTTGTCGTTTAGTCTGTCCTATATAGGACAAACCACATTGACATTGGATATTGTAAATGCCCCAAAAGTTTTGATGTGAAATTTTATAAAGATATTATTAATAAAAAGATAAAATTTCACATCAAAACTTTTGGGGCATTTACAATATCCAATGTCAATGTGGTTTGTCCTATATAGGACAGACTAAACGACAACTCCGTTTTAGACTCAATGAACACAGAAATTACATTAAGAAAAAAGAATTACAAAAGTCCTCTATTGCCTGTCACTGTTGGAGTGAGGGACATAATTTTAACTTCGACTCAGCCACTATTATTAAGAAATGTAACACTCCATTAGATTTAGACTTCTTTGAGGCAGTTTATATTCATAAATTTGGTAACTCCCTGGTTAATGATTTGGCTTAGATGCTTTACACTCACGCTAAAAAAAAAAATAAATTAATCGGTTAAAAAAAAGAAAAAAGTCGCCAAATTTAGGGGATTTTTTCCTTTAATGGCAACCTAGCCATTGTATTAAGTTATTCGTTTGGCGCAGTCTTGGAAATCGCGCCAACCAAACAGTCGCCAATCTTTTGTTTACATTTTAGCGTGAGTGTAACACATCTGTTCCAATGATTTTTCAAGTGTACCGTACATCTCACCTTTCTGGGTTGAGTTACTTTGTCATAGTGAATCCTCTACAACCAACCAACCGACTTAATCAGATTGGAGGAGTTTCTCGGTGTGTTGTTGTTTTTCATTTGGGTTTTTAGATTCATTTTCATGTCTTTGGGGGGTTACAATAGGGTTTAGGTTTATTTACACTGAGGAAGTGAGTCCATGATACTCATGAAACGTGCGTCTGTTTATTACACGATGTTATTGTGTGTCAAACGTTGGTATTTTTAGTATATTTATCCACATAAGATTTCTTTCATTATTCCCAATCATGTTTAAATTAAATATTTTCGAATTATAATATTATCTCTCATCAAAACTGTTTTCCTTTTTTCTCTTTCTTTTTTTCTTTCTTCTTTTTTAAATAAAATTAGAAACAGTTTTTTCTTTTATTTTTCGAGATGTATAGTTTTTTCAATTCTTTCTGCAACAATAATGGTCGCCAAAAAATTAGCAGTGGTAACCTTTTCAGCAAAAATAGAACTCTCTATCATAAATCTATAACCAATGTACGTAGAACAATATGTTATGTACTAAAACCTTCCCTGAAAAATTATCTATCGAACAGTGCAAGTTCCATCAAAATCCATTCAGCGGAACTCGAGTTATAAAGGAACGGAACGAAATTTCCGTTTGTGTTTTATATATATAGTAGATATATAAAAGAATGAATTGATTATATATTGAATATATATATATATTTATACATATAACTATTAAAAGACAACACAGGAACATCATACAAAATTGGAGAATGAAAATAAATTTGAAAAATGAACACATACATGTTTGAATAATATCCAGAAAAATAAAATTAGGATAGATAACAAAGATAATATAAAACATATTGGAGGAAATAAAAAGATCAATTAATGAAATAATTGTGGCACTGTAGCAGAATCTTCAGGCCCAAATTACTACAAATACCACAAATAATGTACGATTTCATCCATGAATAAGCTATAATTAGCTAAAATAATACACGATTAGGAGGTCTATCATACATTATAAGGAAATGAATCTAATTAACAGAATAAAAATTTGAATTGAGGAAGACATTCTCACATAATCCCAGAAAAACATGTATGATTTGCAAAACTGCAAACGTTGCTAAACAGTATTTACAAATATAGTAGATGAATCAAAAATGAAACGAACAAATCACAAATATCCAGTCTCCTTGAAACAAACAATGTCATAACAGGAGGCTAAATATCATGATAAAAAAGAGGAATAGAATAATGATGCCATTTATTAAAAGAACAAAAATTGAAAAACAGATCTGTTCAAAACTAGTGCAAAAATCACATTAAACTATTGAAAAACTGGTGAGATAACAAGCATAAAAACTTTTTACAAATACCATAAAATAAGGATTGTGCTAGGCCTTTCAAAAGAACTTTATCTTTCTTCATCATGTGCAAAGCAGACGGGCTACTACTTTGAAGGCAGAAGCAAGACTGAAAGGAAATGGGAGGCAAAAAGGGACAAGTTAAAGAACAACCAATAGGAAACAAGTTAAGGAAATAGCCAATAGGGAAGCAGAAGGAATCAGCCAATCACAGAAGAGAATTACCTAATCAAATGGATACAGAACAGAAGGAAACATTATGAAGAAAATTGGATAAAAACAGACTCAGAAAATGAAAAAAAAAAAATGACAAGAAAATATAATATATGTATAGCAGACAAAAAACAACAAGAAGAAAAATAAAATAAAATAAAGAATTAAAAACCAATTAGATAAAATCACAGTAAAAATTTTAAAAATACAAAATCAATGACAGTAAAATAGAGATTAAAAATTGATAAAATTAAATAGCAAAAATTAAAAATATTAAAAAAAACTAGACGGTTGAGCTGAACAAGTTTTTCCAAGCTACGTGGTGGAATCAGATTTTTCATTAACTATAACCTCACGATTAAGATAAATAGCTAAATTATCAAGAAAGTCCAATTCTGAAGGGCTATTGGCATTAAAGATAATTTTAGCATTTTGCAAATTAAAACTATGGCCAGAATCCCGAGAAGGCTTGGCAATAGAAGATTTAGAAATTTCTTGATTAGAGACATAACGGGAGTGTTCTTTTAAGCGTGTTTGTAGATTTCTTTTAGTTTGACCAATATAAGATAAATGACAACCATTGCAAGGGACATTATAGATTTCCCATTTGTGAAGATGAGCAATGGGAGATGAACTTAAACTTATTGACAGGTTTAAAGATAACACTAAAGATGAACATTTAAAAATTTGAACAAATTTGAAACATAAAGGAGGATGAATGTTTAAAAATTTTAACAAATTTGAAACATAAAGGAGGATAAAAAAGTAAAGCAATAAAATTATCAGGTTTGGTTTTAACAGATTTAGAAAATGTAGAATTACTAATGAGTCTATAGAATTTATTCACAGCATTATCAATAACAGAAGGGTTGAAACCTCTTTTGACAGCAACAAAGTCTGAACAAATTTTGAGAGCACGGTTTACATAAGTGTAAAAGATATCGATTTTCTGGTTGACTGGGTGATTTCAGAGAGCATGAGGGGGATTAGAGACAGAAAAAGGTTTTTCTATAAACAGCAGGTTTTGAAAAAAGAATAACATCTGGTAATTAAAACATCAATTAAGGGAAGTGTATTACAATTTTCTAACTCAAAAGTAAACTGAATATGTGGGTCGATAGAATAGACAGTTTGAAGAATGGTGGAAATATCAAAATGATTATCAACTAAGACAAAAATATCGTCAACGTGCATTCCATATTTGAAATTTAACAGATTCAATAAATTTACTTCAAAATAATGCATATAAATGTCACAGAGAATTGGTGATAAAGGATTTCCCATGCTTAAGCCGTCAGATTGTTTGTAAAATTTACAATTAAATTCAAAAGTAGTATGAGCAATGCAAAGTTTAGTTAAGTTAATAAAATCTTTAACTTCAATATCAGAATAATGAAATTCGCGTAATCTAGTTTCTAAACATGAAAGAGCACTTTCACTTGGAACATTAGTAAATAACGATTTGACATCAAGCGATAACATAGAACAATTAGCAGGATTGACATTTTTTAATTTACTGACAAAATCATAAGAATTTTTTATGGTATGCATATTAGATATGTATAAAGGAGAAAAAATGGATTTTAAAAACTTGGCCAGAGGGTAAGTAGCAGTAGCAATATTAGAAAAAATATGTCTTAGAGGAATATTGGTTTTATGAAAAAGAGTGTAGAAATGAGCACAGATGGCTGAAGAAAGAATAACACATTGTAATCATTTAACACAACAGAATTCTTAACAGCATTTTTGACAAAGGAAAGATGCAAATTAGTAGGATCTTTTTTTACTTTAATGTAAGTACTTTCACCTAAAAGGGCACAAACTTTATCAGAATAATCTTGTTTATTCGTCATAACAATTTGACCACCTTTATGTGCTTTAGTTATAATTAGATTAACATTAGACTTCAGTTGATGAATAATCTTGTTTATTCATCAGAACAATTTAACCAGCTTTATGTGCTTTTGTTATAATTAGGTTAACATTAGACTTCAGTTGATGAATAAACAAGATTATTCTGATTAAGTTTGTGCCCTTTTAGTTGAAGGTCCTTACATTGAAGTAAAAAAAGATCCTACTAATTTGCATCTTTCCTGTGTCAAAAAAGCTCTTAAGAAATTAGCTCTAAGAAATTTAATAGTAAATTTTACAAACAATCTGACGACTTAAGCATGGGAAATCCTTTATCACCAATTCTCTGTGACAGTTATATGGATTATTTTGAAGTAAAGTTGTTGAATCTGTTAAATTTCAAATGTTGGATGCGTTACGTTGATGATATTTTTGTCTGAGTTGATAATCCTTTTGATATTTCTATCATTCTTCAAACTGTCAATTCTATCAACCAACATATTCAGTTTACTTTTGAGTTAGAAAATTGTAATAAACTTCCCTTCCTTGATGTTTTAATTACCAGATGTTATTATTTTTTTCAAAACCTGTGTTTATAGGAAACCTTTTTCTGTCTCTAATCTCCCTCATGCTCTCTCAAATCACCCAGCCAACCAGAAAATCGGTGTATTTTACACTCATGTAAACCATGCTCTAAAAATTTGTTCAGACTCTGTTTCTCTTAATGATGAACTTAATTATTTAAAATCTGTTGGTGTCAAAAGAGGTTTCAATCCTTCTGTTATAGATAATGCTGTGAATAAATTGAACAGGCCATTAGTAATCTAAACTTTCTAAATCTGTTAAAACCAAACCTGATATTTTTATTGTTCTACTTTTTTATCCTCCTTTATGTTTCAAATTAGCTAAAATTTAAAACTTTTCAACTTTAGTGTTATCTTTAAACCTGTCAATAAGTTTAAGTTCATCTCCCATTGCTCATCTTCGCAAATAGGGAATCTATAATGTCCCTTGCAATTATTGTCATTTTTCTTATATTGGTCAAACTAAAAGAAATCTAGAAACACTCTTAAAAGGACACTCTCATTATGTCTCTAATCAAGAAATTTCTAAATCTTCTATTCCTGCCATAGTTTTAATTTTCAAAATGCTAAAATTTTCTTTAATGCCAATAGCCCTTCAGAATTTGACTTTCGCGGAAATTTAGCTATTTATCTTATTGTGAGGTTATAGTTAATGAAAAATCTAATTCCACCATGCTCTCTGTAGCTTGGAAAAACTCGTTCAGCTAAACCATCTATTTTTTTTTCCTTGTATTTCTTTTCTTTTTTTAATATTTTAAATTTTTGGTATTTAAATCAATTTTTAATCTCTATTTTACTGTCATTGATTTTGCATTTTTAAAATTTTTATTGTGATTTTATCTAATTTTTTTTAAATTCTTTATTTTATTTTATTTTTTTCTTGTTGTTGCTGTTTGCCTATTTTATATATATATATATATATATATATATTATATTTTCTTGTCACTTCTTTTTTCATTTTCTGACTCTGTTTTTATCCAATTTTTTTCACAATGTTTCCATCTGTTTTGTACCCATTTGATTAGGTAATTCTCTTCTGTGATTGGCTGATGTCTTCTGTTTTCCCTATTGGCTATTTCCTTAACTTGTTTCCTACTGGTTGTTCTTTAAATTGTCTCTTTTTCTTCCCATTTCCTTACAATCTTGCTTCTGCCTTCAAAGTAGTAACACGCCTTCTTTACTGATGAAGAAAGACAAAGTTCTTTCGAAAGGTGCAAGTGCAATCCTTATTTTATGGTGTTTTTAAGAAGTTCTTATGCTTTTGGTGCAAAAATGCTATATATATATATATATATATATATATATATATATATGTATAAGATTCAAATAGGGATGATCTTTAAAGTTAAAAATAAGACTTTAATTTTATATATATATATACAAAGTGATAAATTAGAAGTTAACAAACATAGTTGTCAAAAAGTGCTGAGGCCATGAACTTAGAAAGAAAAAAAGTTAATTTTAGGATGAATTAGGCCACTTGATAAATAAAATAAAAATAGTTATTTTATGGAAACATTAATTATTATTACGAGGGTAAGTCATTAAGTAAGTCACAAATGACAATTAAATAATAACTTACAATAATATTCCCTTCAAAACTATTTTTATTTCTCAACATATTCTCCACCAGTATTTACGGAATTATATCACTGTTTTATCAGTGTCCCAACAACAGCTGCATAACATTCTTTGGGTTGCGGTCTCAGCCACATTAGGACTTCAAGTTGAACCTTTTCATCATCTGTGAACATCATCTTGCCTCCAAGATGGTTTTTTAGTGGACTAAACAGATGAAAATCACTTGGGGCTAAGTTGAAGCTGCATGGTGGATATTGAAGAAGTTGTCAACCAAACTTTTGAATTGCCTCCTGTGTTCAACTTGAAGTCCTAATGTGGCTGAAACAGCAACCCAAAGAATGCTATGCAGCTGGTGTTGGGGCACTGATAAAACGGTGATATAAGTGCATAAATATTGGTGGAGAATATGTTTAGAAATAAAAATAGTTTTGAAGTGAATATCATCGTAAGTTATTATTTAATTATCTTTTGTGACTTATTAAATGAATTTCCCTCGTAATTAGTTGAAAGCATGGATAAGAAAATGGAGAAAATTAATGATTTTGCTTTAGCATATGAAAGAACACCATTTCAAATGTTTTTTAAAAAATCAATATCAGTTCATTCATTCAGAAGTTATACATGATACAAAAACTAACAGACATCCAGCACTTGAACTGACAAGGACGGTCTCCTTAAAGCGCATACTCAGAATACATATAATTTTTAATGCTAATGAAATTACTCATGTTCTTTATAAAGGATCAGTTAAATTTAGCTGCGAAATTCCAGTAGAATATCTGTAAAAAAATTTTAAATGCTTTCGAGTATTTGGCTCAAAAAGACACGATTTGTCTAGAAAATTTTTTTCCTTACCAAATGCAAGCGATTTTAATACATTTGAAACTGCTTGTTAAATGAGTGTTTAAATGCACAGCACTTAATGAATTCAAATTTAAATACTGAAATAGTTTATTATTATTTCTACAGGCTGATATAATACATATAAGTCGCATGTTGCTGCAGTTATTTACATAGTTGTTTTTTTACACAGTTTCATCTGCTGGATCAGTTTTAAGTGTATTTTAAAAGTAATTGCCTAATTAGGAATGCTATTGTTATAAATTTCGATATTGAATAAGTTGTTGTTTCCATGGCAACAATTCTGCTCTCTTGTCTACTACACTAACAATATTGAAGCCGAACTGACCTCCTCATCAACTTCATTTTATACATAAATTATCCTCTAAAGTATTTGAGATAGGATTTTATTTACATTTGATGCAAAAAACGTTTTTTTTTTTTTTTTTTTTTTTCAATTTAATTATGTGCAAGATTGTATCATCTACTATATATATAAAACACAAACAGAAATTTCGTTCCGTTCCTTTATAACTCGAGTTCCGCTGAATGGATTTTCATGGAACTTGCACTGTTCGATAGATAATTTTTCAGGGAAGGTTTTAGTATATAACACAACGTTCTACATAGAATAGTTATAGAATTATGATGGAAAGTTCTGTTATTTTGGCCGAAAAGGTTACCATTGCTAATTTTCTGGCGACCATTATTGTTGCAGAAAGAATTGAAAAGGCTATACATCTCGAAAAAGGAAAAGAAAAGAAAGAAAAAAAAAAGAGAAGAAAAAAAAGAAGAAAAACAGTTGTTTTGATGAGAGATAATATTATAAAACAAAAATATTTAATGTAAACATGATTAGGACTGTTCGTAATGCTTAAAAAATTATTCAAGAGGCAAGATTGCTATTGAAACAAAATTTGGCGATTTATCTTTTGTTTTTGGAGATTCTGATTCCTTTTTAAAAGATTTTGCTGAAAGGATTTCGATGGAACCTACACTGTCAGATAATTTTCTAGGGAAAGTTTTATTATATAACATACCATTCTACGTTGCTTAGTTCTAGAATTATAGGGGGAAATTCGAAAATCGGGTGACCATTTTTTTTATCAAATATTAGCCTTTTCAATATTTGATTCCGATTATGAAAAATTAGCCTTCTGATAAAGTTCTACTGGACGGATTTTGATGAGAATTATATAGTTAGATGCTATTTCAGGAATGGTTATAGTGTACTACATATTGTTCTACGTTGCTTAGTCAAACAGTTATGTGTGAAGGTTATATAGTCAGGTGAACCCGATTCCAAAATATTAGCCTTTTTGAAAGTTTTTACTGGGCGTATTTTTTGCGACTTGTGTTGTTAAGTAGATAATTTGTAAGGATGGTTTTAGTATATTTCATATCGTTCTGTTAGTTTTAGAATTATGTGGAAAAGTTCTATAATCAGATGAACCCGATTATCAAGGATTAGCGTTTATAAAAACTTCTACTGAATGGATTTTGTTAGTTAATTTGTTTGCATTGTTAGTTCGATAATTTTTAGTGATGGTTTTAGTATATTGCATATAGTTTTATCATTCTTTAGCAAACCCTAACTGTAAATGACCAAATAAAAGAGTTGGTCCTTACCAGCTAAAATTTTGACTGCATACTTGCTGGTAAATATACAGATTGCTTTCAAATACAAGGTCAAATTAAACGATATATTTTGTTTGATTCAACGTTTATTTGTAGAAACCGACCAGCGCAGTGGGCGAAGCTTGCTAGTTAATGATAAAATTTATATTTTGAAAGAAATTAATTTGACTTAATATTAACAGCCTCTACTAAAATTTCTTCTTTTATTGATTTTAGTTTACATCTATACCAGTATAAGAAAACTAGCATTAGAGAATATACCAGAATAGGTTTCTGAAAATAAAGTTTATTTTGTTTTTATTAAATAGACTATTTATTCAAAACATAAAAAAGGCAAACATACTTGTTCTTCAAGACCCAAAATTCTTTGACGATGAGTTTTTTCACGGGCTTCTAATAACTGTTCAGACTGTTTTAATGCAGTACGCAACTTTTCTTCTTCAAATTTTGATTCTATAGTTTGGCTTTTCAGAAAGTCTTTTAGTCTTTGAGCATGCCTTTCTTCCAGTTCAGCAAGCTGTGCCTAGTTGCAAAATGTATATTCATAATTGGAGCTGAAATGCTCTATAACCATAAAATAAAATGCATACAAAAAAGGATAATACAAATACAGGCAGTTAAAAAATTACTAGATTATTTTAAAAGTTAATAATTTTTAACTTAATTAACTTTTTCTTTTTGGTACTTTTATGTTAGCTGGGCGCAGGTGATAAATCACCAAATATTGTTGCCATTGACATCATTCCTAACACATTCATTTCATTTACAATATAAACTAGTCACCCATTTCATTTAAAATAGATAACTTTAATTTAAAACACATACATTTTAAATACATGCCTTTCACTTTTTTCATTTAAAATACAAAAAAAAGTAAAAGAAAGAAAGAAAACAATAAGAAAAAATACCATAAGCCAAGACATTTTATTTCAAAATCAAAGCATTATTTCTAATTTACACAAGCAAAAACTTAAAGCTGCTACTGGCGAGAAAAGAAAGGCTATTGACGAGATTTGCAACCAGCTAATATAACAAAGATACATGATTGAACAAAAAATTATTTTCAAAATCAACACTTAGTTATTGCAATTTGAAGGGTATGTTGCTTTCATGTGAAAAATCTTGCAGAGAAGACAATGTGAAATTTAATTACATATTTTGACAAGGTTTTGTAGTGTTGATTTACCTTGCAGAGGTAGAGACAGGGTTTAAATTTCAAGGCGGGATGGTGAGATTCTTTCCCAACTTTTGAAATCCCATGCAAAAGAAAATCGTGGGCAGGGGGCTCCCGTTCAAACAATTGCACCCTTTTCTGGAGAGTTTTGCTTTTTGAAACAATGATCAAGTGGGAAAATCACACAAGAGAACAATATGAAACCATGAAAAAGATTGATGTAGAACATTCTTACATTTGTTTGACAGCTTCCTAACTGGGAAATCTGACATCTGTTCACAAAATTAAAGGGTTTTTTCTCCTGGGACCAACAGACGAATTTTGCAAAATTTGTCTGCGACCGATTTATGAATTTTCCAATTTTTTCCATTGACAGATCAACGAAATTCACGATTCTTCCCTTCCCCCCTTACGACCGATTGACAAATTTCTTGATTTTTTTTCTGTGATCAATTGGCAAATTTCACGGTTTCTTCTTGTGACAGATTGACGAAATTAACGACTTTTTTCTCATGACTGGTAGAAAACTTTCATGATTTTATTTGGTAGAAGATAAAAAATCTTGAATTTCTTACTTTTTTTTAAAATAAAAATAAACATTTTGCATAATTATTCTGAGTTGTTGATTTATTTTTTTAACGGTATTTTGTCATGTTTATATTAATGCAGGGGTAGTACAGCCCTAGATGATATTTCAGGACATGCTTTTGTCGATATTTCAGGACAATTTCAGGACACATTTGCTTGGCATGCTAACAGAAAAAAACCCTTAACTCTCTCTTCAATACATTTTATTATCATAGATAGTACACTATATACACAATTTTTTTGTTTTTAAAGTATACATTTAAAAGAAAAGTAATTTTACTAGAACTCTTTGATCACGCTGCTGAAAAATCACGATTTTTGCATTACTGAAAG
This sequence comes from Maratus michaelseni, assembly GCA_963931845.1. Lineage (NCBI taxonomy): Eukaryota > Metazoa > Arthropoda > Arachnida > Araneae > Salticidae > Maratus > Maratus michaelseni. The sequence continues at coordinate 179,306,956 of OZ007590.1, read as the reverse complement.
ACAAAAATCGCAATTTTTTTTTCCTTCACTGATCGACGAAAATTGCAAAAGATTTTCTTTTTTTATAACTGACTGGTAAAAATTGTGATTTTTTGTGAATGGCAGACGAAAATAGCTATTTTTAACAACTCATCGATAAAAATTGTGATTTTTGGTAACTGATCACCAAAAATGTAATTTTCTTTTGTGCAAATCGACGAAAATTGGTATTTTTAACGATAAACTGAAGAAAATTGCAATTTCGTGGTAATTTTGCATCAGTAAATAGGTACATCTACCCCCTATTTGATGATATCAAATGCCAATATAGCACAAAACTCATAAAATTTCAGGAATTTTAGGACAGACTACCATATTTCAGGACATTTCAGGACGTTTTAATTTTTTTCAGGAATTTCAGGACAAGTACTACCCCTGTTAATGTAATTCTTTAAATGGCATATAAAATAATAGTGGAGTTTATATATCCCCCCCCCCCCTTCCTAGGAAAAACTGAATCCCTGAGATTCTGCCTTAGATCACAGAGTACTAAGCACATAATAACTGAGCATTGATAGGTTTTAGCAGTTTTTAATTAACAAAAATGTATTTATTTTTATACAAACCAATCTTTTATGTAAATAAGAATAAAATTCATTTATAAACTGTTAATATTAAGCTTGGGACCACTGTGAAAAATGCAATTGCAGAGACCCTTAATCTGTGATTTTCATCAAAATTATTAGAGCCCATTTTAAAGAAAATCAGCATATATGTAAAAATATGTAAATTCACTCATTCTCTTCTTGTCATTCCACGTATTTAGTTTTCTCATTTTTGGGGTGTAGTGTGGCCAATGCACAGAATACAAAGTTTTTACTGGAATCTGGCTTTATTTCTTTTGGAGTTACATGATCCTTTTTAAATTAGACCCAGGAGTTTGAGAGCAGCTGGAAGATAAAGGTTCATATTTTAGGGTATTGAGACTAGCCCTTTGAGAAGGCATTTTTGGGACGGGGCCCGGCCGCAAGTATTCTTAGCAGGTGGAAAACAGAAAAAGCCCGCGAAAAAGGCTTTTGCTGTTTCTGCTTTTTGTTAGAGCTTAACACAAATATTTTCGGCTAGAATGCACCACTGAGAAAAGGGAGGAGAAAAATAGTTAACTGGGTAATTAGCTCTCACATGTTGCCCGGGTCTCTTACAACACCAAATCCTGCAAAACCTGGTTGCATCAAAAACCACAAGCGACTGCAAAAAGCACAAACTCAGCACTTTTTATTCTTAAAGAGAGATTGAAATTGATGGATGAAAGCAATAATTGTGTAGTTGGGAAATTAAAATAACAGGGACAAATCAGATTTAAGTACAGATTTATAAAGTTAGAAAAAATGTTTTGGGAATTTTAAATTTGCATTTTAAGGTTTAACTTTTTATCCTTTCAATATCCCCCACCCCTTAAGATGAGATCCACCAGATTTGCTTGTAAAGCTGGGGGACTCACCCTGAAGACCGAGGATACAAAGTGAGATAAAAAGGAGGGTTTGATTGTGTAGGGCTTCAAATTACAATTAATGTTAAAGTTAAATTAACAAATAAGATTGCTAAAATGTGACGTCTAAATTTTGCTGCTGGAAAAAAAAAATTAAAAGTTTAAATTTTCAAGCATAAAAAATAAGGGGAAAATTGTAAGATTTTATGGTTTTATGCTAAAAGTTCTAAGTTTGTGTCTCAAACCAGCTGGGCTTACTTTTACATCTACTTATAATAAAATCCGAAGGCATGAAATTGTCTGTAACCATTCCAGGTGCAACCACTCTGATCTGCGAATTGACCGTAGTTAAACGCCATGCTAGGCTTGATGAAGACCCTGTTCTAACATATAACAACTAAACGATAATTTATTCTACTTGAAATCATGTCTTTCAGAATAAATTAATGTTTGTGAGATGGCTTACATTAAATTATGTTTATATTCTGAGATAACTTCAGTTGAAATTAGTGCTCCATGAAAGTAAACAAACACATAATTCATTCGTCGTGAACGTTTAAAATATTAAACCATGAAGGCAGCCATTCGGAAAGAGATCGCAAATGGAGGAAGTTACTTTCCTCCGTGATACTCGCTAAACTACTTCGTTCATTCATTGTGAGCCTTTATCACCATCTATCAAAGATCAATATAAACAAAATTTTAAATTGAATACAGTGACTTCTCCCTTATACGCGATACACTGTAATTATTTTTCAGCACCAGTTCCTTTTTTAAGAAATTTTTTCCTTATTTAATCGCAGAATTTATAAATCAAAATTTACTGTTTTAAAATAGTGGTACAAAAAATAATTACTGAACATTGCGTATAAGTGAGAGGTCACTGTATTTCTTATAAAATGTAATTAGAATATAAGGAACATGTAATTGTAATACCATGTACTACATATATTAATTATATTAATGAAATAAAATTTTGTATTTTAGCATAGTAGAAACTTTATAGTAAAAATAAATTTGTAATTTAATAAGAGAATTGAAAAAAAATATACTTATTTAATAAAAGATGATCTTTAATGATCAAAATTTATCACAGATTTCTTTAGGCGTGTTTATAAAAAATCAGAATTTAATTTGAGATAAACTTTTTAAAATTTATTTAATTATTATTTCGGAAAATAAACTTTCTGTTGAAATTGCTCTTTGTTCTGTATTTAATCAATTTTGCTTGCATTGTAAATAAAATGAATATTTTATATCAAATATAATTAAAATATAAGGAATATAATGTAATACTGTGGTACAACAAGTATTACTTATATCAATGCAGATAAAATTTTGAATTTTAACATAGTAACTTTGTAATGAAAAAAAAAATGATCAGTCATATTAATACAATTAATATATGCGATTTAATCAAGAAATAAAATAAAATAAATTATTTTAATCATCGAAATTTATTACAGTTTTGAAATTGGAATTTGAATAATGAGATGTTTACTCTGATATAGCAGGGCAGTTCAAAAGATCAAAATGACGCAGATTGCCGAAATGAAATTTTTAATGTCGCTTAAAAATATGCTTTGCAGCGCTGCCTGGTGAAGTATTAGAGCAGCTTTATACGAGGTTTGTATGCAAGGCACTGCCCCGGTGTAATTAGGGGGGCGCAAGCGGGCCCGGAGATGTGTTAACCCAGCAATGGGTATTTAAACAACTTTGTTGATCTAAATAATGTTTTGAAGATTTTATCGTTCTTAATCTTTACAGAATTTTTTTATAGTGAAATCTTTAAACTATTGAAGTTCAATCAAAACAGTTTATTTCCTTCGGGAATGTCGTTGTTTATATCAAAGGATTGAATATTATTTCATAACATCTTAATGCTGTTTGTTTGTATGAAGTCTTATGAAAATGAAACGTAACATTCCGTCATTTTTGACAGGGGTTATATGCTAGTTTAAAAATAAAGTTTCTATTATACACATGATGTATAATGTAAATAATATACAGCTGCAGCAAAACAAAATAAAACAAATAATCTTCTTGAGAAGTGAGTGTGCTATTTTTAAAAGTTCTGAACACACAAAAAAAGTCTTTCAAACTGAGCATATATATGCTGAGTTTGAAAAACTTTTTTAACAGTTCAGTATGTCATGCTGGTTTGGGAGTAAAAAATATAAGCAATTCATTTTTCACTATTTTTCAGATACAAAATACTATAAAAATTGTAAATAAGACATGATACATGACACTTGTTCAAACAGAAATGTAACATAGAAAATACTTTAAAAATATAATTCAGAACTACACAAATATTCAAAAATATTATTATCTAAATATAGTATATTTTCAAATTAGGTAAAATTCAAATAAATGTAAATAAAGACAAAACAAACATAAAAATGCAATATATGAGTAGTTACAGCCTATGTTGCTACTCCATACAACCTATTTAAAGACATATATTTTCTTATAGGACACATTATGAGGAATTATTCTCAGGAGAAAAAAAAAATAACTTAATAAAAAAAAAATAACTAAATAAACAAAAAATAGAAAAATAGAAAATTCTAACTAGCAAAAAAAAAAAAGAAGACTTTCTTAATAAGTTACAATGTCAAACTTTAAATTTTACAGGGAGAAAACGAGCATCGTAACAGATTTTATTTGTCTTATGGTAAGCAATTGTTCTTTCATTAGCAATTTTCTAGCTTCCTCAACAAGAGGGTAATAGCTAATATTTGGCAAGAGATGATCATATGGTAATTTTCCTAACAATAAATAACTAGGGGGAAATCGGGTTACAGAATGTGGAGTAGCATTATGTTGATACAAGACTTCATCTAAAAATTTAGTCTATGGTAATTTTGCTGGTGACGTTAGCTTTACATTTTAACCTAGTTACAATAGTCTGATTCAAACATTCAATTTTTCCATTGGTTTCCGAATGGTGACTGGACGTCAAATGGTGTTTTACATTGTAATTACGAAGAAAACTTTTAAACCTTGAAGCTGTAAATGTTCCATTTCTATCCGTTAACAATTTTTCTGACACTTGTGTTTGAAATAATTGTTTCAGAATGATTGTATAAGTTTCATTTGTTACACTTTTTGAAATGAATTTTTCCCAAAGATGAGACCCTGACAGATCGATTTCTATAAGCAAAAAAACCCATAATCTGTGATTTTTATTGAAATCATTAGGCACATTTTTGAGAAAGTCAGTACATATAAACAAGAATTGCTCATTTAATAGTACTGGATAACTGAATATGTTTATCTATCTTATCTGCAAATTTTTATCTACATCTTAATCATTTATTAACATACACTACTTTGAAATGCTCAGAAATCTCTCCAGAGGTAAGCTAACTATTTCGTGCTTTCTTTCATTTTTTCATTCCCCTCCCCCAACACAGAAATCATATTACAACAAAATAGATCATTTTTATATTATTCACCTATACTTTCGCTATATTCTCTCAAATATACTCTTAACTGTATTATTTATTTTTTTCATATAAAACAAAATTTTACACCCAGGGACTTTTTTTTTTTAGCATACAAAATTAATTAAAACATGGTTGAAAAAACTAGTGCAAAAATGAACTTCACTTTATGTTTTATAGCTAGTGATTGCGTGAAATATCTTAAGTTTTAGGAAACAGAAATCAATGAAATAAACCAACATAATTAGTTAAAATAAAATGCTTTAATGAATAATAATTCTGAATACTGTGTTATAATGAATCATCCTTGCAGATTATGTAAATTTTACATGCATAGTTGCATCATAAAGTAGAAGAAGAAACCATGATTAATAATGAAAGATTCCTAAGAACAATGAAAAAAATTACCTGAAGGTTCTGCACCTTTTCTTGCAAAGTAGCATTTTCAATTTCCATTTTTGTTAGTGATCTACCTAAAGAACTTTTTTCCAGCAAAAATTTAGAAGTATCTTCACTTGACCTCTGTTTTTCCTTTTCAAGCTGCATTAAAAAAGTAGAAATTTTCTTTCATATTACTATTTAAAAAAAACAAAAAACTTCATGATCATTTGGTCATCAAGTAAATAACAGCAAAAGAGAAAACAAATACAATTTTAAAATATCTTAACTGCAGGATCATAATAAGAAATTAAAGTTGATTAATTTTTAATATTTTATTTTTGCCTTTTTAGGACAAATTTGATTTTTTGCCTTTTTACAGCCTCTTTCACTATTTAAACCAAAAATAAAATCTGTACCCTAATCCCTCGAGAAAAAAAAAAAAAAAGATTCCTTTAGATTAACCAAAATATAATAAGAAAAGAAAAACCAGAAGTAATTCTAGATTAGAATTATATTAAAAAAAGTTTCAAACCTTATTTTAGGTTAGGAGAATGTAATATATTGGATTACCTACTTTTTCAAATGACTTTTGGAGGGACTTCTTCTCTTTTTCTAAGATTAGACAAGTTTCATCTTTAATTTGAAGTTTTTCTTTCATTTCTTTCACAGTACTACTCATTTCAAATATTTTTTTCTCCAATTTTGTCTTCTGAACTTGAAGTTCCTTTACTTCTTCAGTAAAACCCTTTTCTTGTTCTTTGGCTTTATTTAAAAGCTAGAAAAGATATGATGCTGTAGTCTTCATTAGTTAGCATAAACATAAACACACACACACACACAAAAAAAAAGAAGAAGAAAACCTTTGAGTTTCTTACATTTTCTAAACTTCTAATTTTTTCGTCACAATTTTGTTGACACTGGCTTATATTTCTCTTTAAATCTTCAACTTCGGTTTGGAGAGCTTTATTTTTTGCCTCATATTCGTCTGCTACATTTCTATATGAACACAGAGGAGGTAAAAATAGAAAATGAAATATAAAATCACAAATATAATCAAAAAATTTAAAAATATAAAATCACACAAATTCAAGCTTTATTTACAAAAACAGACTTGAGCATGCGTAACACTCCTGGTGTACACTGCCGAAGGCAGTGGGTGCTTCCAACTCTAGGTTAGGTTCATTTGGAAAGATTTTCATTTAAAAATATAAAATCATATAAATTCGAGGGTGTACACTGACGAAGGCAGTGGGGCTCCAACATTAGGTTCATATGGAAAGATTTTCATTAAAAAATATAAAATCAAAACAGACCTGAATGTGCGTAGCACACTTGGTGTATGTTGCCAAAGGCAGTGAGACCCCTACTCTTTGTTCGTTTGGATAGTTTTTTATTTAAAAATCACACAAATTTGAGGGTGTATGCAGTGCCCCCCCCCCCCCCCCAATGTTAGGTTCATCTGGAAAGATTTTTGCTTAAAATTATAAAATCATTCAATGTTGGTTTTAGGTATATTTAAGGTTATTATCACGGGTCTGGGCAACACCAGGTGAGTCAGCTAGTATAATATAAAATATCTATATCAAGTATTTAGTTTATTTTATTTTCAATGCTTTATAATGTATTAGAATAACTATAAAAAAATATTTTACTTAAAAAGTTACCTTAAAAATAGAAAAACATTTAATAAAATAGCAAAAATATTTAAAATTAGACATTTTGAAAAAATTCTTTATGTTGTTTTGATACAAATGCAAGTTTTTTAAATTTATTTTAAAAGTTTAAAATTTGAAGAAAAGGCTAAAAAAGTATATTTTATTTTTCTGTTTATTATTTAGAAAATAACTAAATGGAGGAAAAAAAAACCTTAAAAAATCTTAGTGATATTATCATAATGAACCAAAAAATTACAACCAACAATCAAAATCTCTGGACATAATTTTATTTTATTTCATTTTAAGAACAGTTATACATGTACCTTGCTCTGTCCAAACATTGCTGTAAATATGATAATTCATTTTTAAACTTCTTTCGTTCTCTTTCAGTTTTGTCAAGTTCTAGCTGGGACTCAGAAGTCTGTGATAATTTACTGCTTAAACTATTTACCTATAACATAAATTATAAAAAGTTACATAAGAGACAATGTTTTGAAGAAATCAACATGATTTTTCACACATTCTATATAATATATTCAAGTGTAAGTACAGAACAGGGGTATTCAAAGGGGGTGCAATTCGCTGTCTGCATGTAACCTGAATAATTTATTCTAAAACAAACTTTTTTTTGAGAAATTGAAAAAGCTGAATTGTGAAGAAAAAAATGTTGTTACAAATTCGATGATGATTATTTAAATAACACACTTTTTTATACATGGAAATGTATAGAATGTATAGATGTGGCCTGCCACATAATTTGAATGACAATTTGTAACTTACAAATATGTACAAGTTGGAAATATATACTGAGTGGACCAAATATTAGGAACACTACACACTCAAACTTTGACTCTTCCATGCAGCATGTGTGCTGATGTAATAAACTGTATTTTCTAATAAAAAGCTTTCTCCTGGTCAGAAGCACCAGTAAATGTTGGAATATGTCTTATTGATGGGAAAAATAAGAGATTTGAATGATTTTGTATCTGACATGATTGAAGGTGACAAGTAAGGCCAGTTTAAGTATGTCTGAAATAAGTGATAGAACATCTTGAACATTATTTTGAAGCAGTGAAATCACCCATTTTAATGCAGAAAAGCACAATATTGGAGAAGCAAAATCACTCTTTTTGAGCAGGAAAAAATATTTTTGATCCCCCTCCCTCTAAAAAAGAAGAGGAAGTAAATAATTATTTTAGGGACAAAGATAAATTAAGAGATACGTCACAAAATATTTGGCAGATGACTTTACATTTTTAATTCTTTTCCTTTTATAAGAGTGTTAATGCACAGTCCATAATTTTTGCTTTCACAAATTTTTAACTTAAATAGCTTTAAAATAAGATACGAAACACATAGATCATATGATTATTTAGTATATTAAATCTGAAAAGAAAACCAAGGATCTATAAGTAGTTTAAATGAAACATTATAACAAAATAACTGCCTTTCCCTAAATGAAACAACGTATAGATGGCGCTATTGCCACTTTTAGCAGATATTTTGCCAAGTCCGAACTGAACTGAAGAGAGCGAGTAATTTTTCGCGGTTCTGTAACTCTGTAGATGTAGTTGAGTTGTAATAGTTAGTTTCGAGAATGGATCTCGTCCCGAGACCAAATGTTGATTTTCTATTGTGTTTTGTGTTTTGTTTTGTGCTGTATATTATTAAAACTGTGATGTCTTAAAAAGTGTGAGTCCTTGACAAAACCCACACCAGACCAGCACAAACATTACAAATGGCGCCCAACGTAAAAGAAGAGAAAATCGTCTGGTTTCGAATGAAAGAATCGTCCCGATTCTGAAGGTCTGTGGAATATTTTATACCGTCCTGGATCCGTTTTGTTTGTGAAATCGAAAGAGCCGGCCTGGCCTGGTTCTGTGTTTCAAGGAATCATCCTGATTCCAGTGTTTGTGAAGTCTTTCAGTGCAATGCTGATCTGTTATGTGTGAAATTAAAAGAGTCATTGTGTGTTGTTTGTGAAATTAAAAGTGAGATTAAAAGGAAACCACCCCGGTTTCAAAGTTTCTAAAAATCGTCCTCAATCGTGAACCATCCTGGTTTTGAGTCTTTTAAAGTGAAGGAATCGTATGCATTCTACATTTTACCCGCCCATCCTAGTTTCGTTTTGAAAGAAGTTTTAAAACGATTTATCATCACGATAATTTGTGAATCGTCTATGTAATCCAACGTGTATATTCAACAAATATTCCATATATGTTGTGAAATTATTTAGAACCATCCTATTTATTATTTATGCTGTGAAATTTTGTGAAGCATCCGCCCGATAGCTAATTTTGTGGAAATTCACGTGACTTCTTTTTCATTCATCAGGAAAAAAAAATCATTCTTATTTTGAAACTATACTGTGAAAAATCACCGCAACCTGCCTTATTTGTTGTTCAGCATTAAAAGTTTAGTGTTTTCAAGTGTGATGTAGTTTGACCTCGAAAAGAAAAACAAAAGATCTTACATCTATTCGCTGCTGTTTTAGTGAATGAAAGTTACGTGTTTCATTTTTTTTTTTAACTTTCTCTTTATTTTATGGGATGATCATCTATTTCTAATTTATTTGTTATGTTTATAAAAGTTTGGAAGAATTTTTTTTTTGCTGGATCCAGAGCTTAGCGGTTTTGTTTTATTTTATTTCTTTCTTTAAACGGTGTATATATATTTTTTGTTTTGTTCATTGGTTTTGGTAAGTTACGAAAGATTAATGACATAAAATATTTATATTATTCCTTTGATAATATATACATTTTTTTTAATGAAATGTTCTTTAAGTAAAATACATTTTATCTTTATTTATTTAGCTCTATAAAATACGTCATTTCAATAACTTTCTATAATTATTTCTCATATAATTTTTTTAAGATGTAGAGTAAGTATTTTATTTATAAATTGTGTTGCTTTTATCTTTATTGGTGATAAATTCAGATTATCTATAATATTTGTGTTTGAATTGAAAGTTTTATATACGGTAAGTTAAATTGGTAAATGGCTGAATATTAATATTTCGTATAGAGATTTAAATGAGCTCATGGTTAATTGCTAGTAAATTTTAGTATGTTATTAAATTATTTCCTATATGTTTTATCAAGTGGTTATAAAAGTTTGATATATTTATCTGTTTATATTTACCTACTTATAGTTACCTGTAAAGGGAAGGTAGTTGTTTTGTTAGTGATTTTAGGTCAAGAATTACATATAATTTTGCAATTTAAGTATTCTGGGTATAGAAAATTGAAATAACTGCTTTGAGAAAAATGACGTTTCTGGCAAAGGGAAAAAAAATTGATTTATATAATTTAGCTATTGAATTAGACATTGCTCCGGATACAGGTGATACAATTGCGGTCTTACGTGATAAAATTATAAAGTGCGCTCTATTTAAAGATGATGAGCAATTTGTGAAAGAGGCATTCCTTACTATAGTGGATGATAGAAAGAAACAGGAAAGCGCAGAAGAACGAAGGTTAGATGAGACGCGTGTCGCGGAAGAACGAAAGTTGGAGGAGAAGCGTGTCGCGGATGAGAGAGCGTATGAACTAGAAAAACTTAAACTACAAGCTCAAACCCCTAACGTGACAACTGTTCCACAGAATCAACTGGATTTCAATCAACTGCGCATAGATATTAAAAATATCCTACCAATATTTATTCCCGAAAAAGATGATATGTCGTTGTTTTTGACAATGTTTGAACGTCAGATGAAATTGCTAAGTGTCCCTAAAGACTTCTGGGTTTCACAATTACTTGGCGTTCTTCCAAACGATATTGCTAAACTTATAGCAAGAGAGCCTGAAACAATGTTTAAAAATTATGAACATATTCGCGACATACTGTTAAATAGATTTAGGTTAACAGCAGAGAGGTTTAGGGTATTGTTCACCCGTAATCAGAAAAGAGAAAATTCTACATGGAAAGATTTTTACTTTGAAATTCGAAATTATTTTGAGGGTTGGTTATCGGAATTAGAAATTGATTCATTTGAAAAGTTAAAAGAACTTATAATTGCTGATCAGATTAAAAGAAAGTGCCCACCAGAATATAAAAATCATTATTTAGATGGTTGGGACAAACTAAATGATCCTGTCGTGTTGGCAGAAAAGCTTGACATATACGAAAATATCAAACCACATTCTCAAAAATCAGCAAGTAATTCAAAAACGCGTGAAACACAGAAATATATTTTCCCGAAAACTTCAAATGGTCAGGAATTCTCTAAAAATCAAATAACCAAAACTGAAGCTAACGAACATTTTGGAAATTATAAAAATACTACCCCTTCCCCAAAATATATAAACTCGCGATATGTAAACAATGACAAACATGCAACTGTAACTTGTTATGGATGTGGGAATCCCGGGGTTATTCGTTCGAAATGTCCTAAGTGTAATCCCTCTCTTAAAACAAAATCTAAAGAGTTTAATAGCGTAGATCTGTATACCTGTGTAGCAGACTCTGCCCACCTTCCCATCTTGGATGTCCATATAAATGAATTTTACGGTACAGCGTGTACCGATACAGGTGCAACTAATTCTATTGCTGGAGAAACTTTGTATAATTTATTAAAAGGCTAAGGAGTTTCTTTTAAGTCCAAAGTGATAAAAATGACTCTAGCTAATGGAGGTAAACTTGATGGTGAAGTTCTATACACTGAAGTAACTATCCAAGTTAAAGGAAAATCTTTTCAAACTGAATTAATTGTTTTGCCCAAAGCAAAAGGAAATCGCACTTTGTTGGGTATAGACTTTTTACAAAAAGCAGGAACTGTCCTTGATATAAAGAACCGGAAATGGTATTTTAATGATTTTCCTCATCAAGTATATGACTTTTCTTCTGATGATAACCCAGTGCTTCTGCAGAAAGTACCAAACGAGTTTAATTCATGCGTGTTACGTGAAGAAGAGGGGAATCAGCTACCTGAAAACCAAAGAGAAGAATTAAGCGAATTGTTACGAGAATATGAAGATGTGTTCAAACCAGGGGGAGAGCCCACTCCCTTTATAGAACACCATATTCCTACAGGGGACCATACACCAGTAGCTTGTCCACCCTATCGAATGTCACCTATGAAGAAAGAATTATTAAAGAAAGAGTTGGAAGTTTTACAAGAAAACGGTATAATTGAAGAATGTGAATCCCCATACGCAGCTCCTGTTGTTCTTATACCAAAACCTAATGGTGAAATGCGTCTATGCATAGATTACCGAAAGCTGAATGCAATTACGACTCCGGATACTTATCCACTGCCCAGATTGGATGATTTATTACAGGATGCTACTCCTACAGCTTACATGTCAACCATTGACCTGAAATCTGGTTACCACCAAGTTAATGTAAGTGCTGCTGATAAAGATAAAACAGCTTTCATTTGTCCATTTGGAACATTTCGCTTTGTTAGAATGCCTTTTGGATTACGCAATGCTCCTGCAACGTTTCAGAGACTAATGGATAAATTCCGGTATGGATTTAACAACGTTAAAATTTTGACATACTTGGATGATATTTTTGTTCTGTCATCGACTTTTGAGCAACATCTTTCCGATTTAAGATTAGTGTTTGAGAGACTATCCAAGTTTAAACTTCATGCTAACCGTGACAAATGTTACTTTGCTCGTTCGCGAGTCAAGTATCTCGGACATTGGATTACAAGCAAAGGCATTGAAGTTGACCAAGAGAAAGTTGCAGCCATTATGAAAATACCCTCTCCAAAGACTGTAAAACAGGTACAATCATTCTTACAAACTTGTTCATGGTACCGTAGATTTATCGAACATTTTTCTGATATTTCACGTCCACTAAGTAATCTTACTAAAAAGAAAGTTCAGTGGAAATGGGGAACTGAAGAAGAAAAAGCTTTTGCCACTCTAAAGCAATGCCTCATCACCACTCCTATATTGCATCAAGCTGATATGACAAAGCCATTCATTCTTCGAACAGATGCCAGTGCATATGCTCTTGGAGCAGTTCTACTCCAGGGCCAAGGATCTGAGGAACATCCTGTCGAGTATGCCAGCAGACTTCTTAATCCTGCTGAGCGAAACTATTCTACCACAGAGCGTGAAGCCTTAGCCGTTGTATGGGCTCTAAATAAATTTCGAGGCTATATTGAAGGTTCTGAAATCACAGTAGCCTCGGACCATCAACCTCTCCAATGGTTGATGAGCCTAAAATCTCCATCAGGTAGATTGGCCAGATGGGCGTTGCAGATACAAGCCTACAATCTAAAAATAGAGTATATCCCAGGAAAAGCAAATGTAGTTGCGGATATGCTATCCCGCCCAGATTGTACAGAAGATTCATGTGAAGTGAATACTGTCATAGTGGACTTTCCCATTAAAAGTTCTAAAGACATTCGAGAAGAACAGTTGAAAGATCCAGAACTGAAGAAAATTATAGATGGTTTTGAAACTAACCCCCCTACTACGGATTTAGTTAATTGGACTGAAAGAGGCTATCTAATGAATCAGGGTGTACTGTATCGATACGCCCCTGACTCTGAAGTCGAAGAAGCTCAGTTGGTAGTTCCAACTTATGACCGTGAAAGAATCCTAAAAGAATACCATGATGCTCCGACCGCTGGACACTATGGCGCCGAAGGAACTTTCCGTCGAATTGTTAAAAGATATTACTGGACCGGCATGAGAAAATTCATATCAGATTATGTTAAAGCTTGTCCTGATTGCAACCGGTATAAAACCTCAAATCAAAAACCAGCTGGACTGCTGCAAACTCCAATTTATGCTCAAAGGCTAGAAACTCTCTCGATAGATTTGTTTGGGCCTCTCCCAGAAAGTAAAACTGGAAAACGATGGATTTTTATTGTTGAGGATTGTGCAACACGGTGGGTGGAGCTGTTTGCATTATCACAGGCTACTGCTAGGGAATGTGCATTAACTCTCCTTAATGAAATATTTTTACGTTATGGCTTACCCAGAAGAATAGTTAATGATAATGGACCCCAATTTGTGAGCGATGTCATGCAACAATTATGTCATCTGTTGGACATTAAACAAAGTCTAACACCTGTTTATCACCCTCAAGCGAACCCTGTTGAGCGTAAAAATCGCGATTTAAAACCTCGACTTGCCATTTTAGTAGGAGACGACCATAGCTCCTGGGAAGAGTGCTTACCAGCTGTTAGGTTTGCAATGAATTCCGCAAAATGTGAAACTACCGGTCAAACCGCCGCATATTTGCAATTTGCACGTGAGATGCGTACACTCGACGATGTTACGCATGATTTAAGAACTGTGATTCATAACGATAATTTCGTCCCTGAAATTACCTCATACCTTAAAAATTTCGCAAACTTTTCATCTAGAGTACATGATCTAGTTGAAGAAAAGCAAGATAAACGTAAATTCTATGCGGATAGGAAGCGTAGAGCAGGTCCAAATTACAATCCTGGAGATAAGGTGTGGGTGACTTTACATCCACTTAGTAACGCTAAACAAAAACGGAGTGCTAAATTCATGCCGCGCCGTGATGGTCCGTATACTATCTTAACTCAAAAATCATTAACAACGTATGAAATTGCTCATCCAAATAATCCTAACATTTCGGTAGGCACTTACCACACATCCGCACTCAGTCCATATCGAGGTGCTGATGAATTGCCCGTGCAACCGCTACGGAAGCGTGGTCGACCGCCTAAAATTTCTGATTCCTCGTCGGGACGACTTCGGAACCAGAGGGGGAGGCTATAACAAAATAACTGCCTTTCCCTAAATGAAACAACGTATAGATGGCGCTATTGCCACTTTTAGCAGATATTTTGCCAAGTCCGAACTGAACTGAAGAGAGCGAGTAATTTTTCGCGGTTCTGTAACTCTGTAGATGTAGTTGAGTTGTAATAGTTAGTTTCGAGAATGGATCTCGTCCCGAGACCAAATGTTGATTTTCTATTGTGTTTTGTGTTTTGTTTTGTGCTGTATATTATTAAAACTGTGATGTCTTAAAAAGTGTGAGTCCTTGACAAAACCCACACCAGACCAGCACAAACATTACAACATTTTATTTCATGCATAAGTATCAACAAGTTTTAAATTTTTTAACTTTTGGTTTTACTATTTTAACCAAATAAATAAAACACGAATATTGATTTTATTTGTTGATGGAGAAATGCTGAACATTCTAAAAGTCTGCACAGGCAAGATTTTGGGCTGAACAAAATTTATCTCGGCCCAACCTGACCCAGTATAAAAGCTAAACGTTTGGTCTGTTTATTTATTTATTTTTTTCAACTCGGCTCGGCCTGGTTCCTGAAATTATCAATAAAATCAGGCTCAACCTTTCATTTAAGATGTTTCTAAACCAATATTATTTTATAAATAAAGTGTTTTTTAAAGAATATTTCATACGTATTTATGCAAAAATACATTTTTCAGTTTACATGTATGCAAGCCAAGGAATATGAAATAAGAGTATTATTGATTATTTAGAAAAATACATTCAAATGAAAATTCATTAGAAAATGTCATGCAGTTTAGAGAACTGCATGGGTCTCGAGTCCCATACTCAGCCAGCAGGCCGGGCTGGCAAAATAAAGACAAATTTTCAAACAGACCGACAGAACAAAGACAATTTTTTAACAAGTCAGGCCAGCTGATAAACAAATTAAATGAGCCCACCTACCCAATATAATAAATTTAAAAGAGCTGGACTAAGACGATAAAATATGAACAATTTTCAATGGGTGAGCCAAGAATAAGTATAAATGGGCAGCATAAGCTGATTCTATTTTGACTCAAATAATAATAAAAAAAAAAACATGTCCAGTGTGGAGATCTGCATTAGGCCAAGTCCAGGCTTAATATTTTTCAGCAGACTAAGGCTAGGCCGAGCCCGGACATAATTGTTCCCAAACAATGTTAAGGCAGCAATTTTTTTTTTTTTTTTTTGTCAAAATAACACTGATATTGAGATTTTGATAATATTATTGATAATAAGAATATCTGCTGCAATTAAAGCCAAAGGGAACATAATAGTAGTACTGCATAGCAGAGATCAGTTTGGGCTCTTTTTTTTTTGTGCTTGAGCCCAATGATTTTAAATCCAAGCCCGAAAAATTTTGTATCACCAGAGTCTGATACCAAAAGTATACAAAAAATATAAAATAATATTTAAAAATATAAAAGGTGTACATCTTACATTATAATCAATTCCTTCCTCATAACAATTTTTTGTGATTGTCATGCCCCTTAAAATCAACTTAAATTAAAAATTTGACACTGTTATCTGAAAGATCCAATACTTTTATAGGAAAAGAGTAAACACTGCTCAATTGCTTTCTAAATGAATAAAAATACATGCCAATTATATTTTCTTAAGAATGAAAGTGACTTTGTGTATGAGTAGAGCAGAGCCTCAGCAAGAGCAGAGTTCATGAAGAAAAAATAGATATATAAGAAACATTAACGTTATTTTTATAATGACTCATACACAATAGAAGACTTAAAATTTGCAAACCTCAAGCTAATGCTAGCTGACTAAAAACAGAAGAAAGTATTATTTTCACATTAGATCTCTAAATAAAAACAAAACAAAATAACTGATCCAATTAAAAGAATATCCTACTGTTTATTTGTGACAAATGAAAATCAAACTGAAAGTTGTTGGCGTCTCTTCCAATTGGTGCCATATCAACAGGTCAGACATAAATCTGCAAATATCACAAATCTTTTTAAAAATAGCATTCTAATGCTAGAATAGAAAAACACTATTTCTGTTTTCTCTTCATTCTGTTAGCATTAAAATAATAACTAAATAGCATTACTAAAAAGCATTAAAATAATTTTAAATGGAATGAGTAATTTTTAAGAAAAAAAAAGTTATTTATATTTTTTCTATGTGTGAATAAATAAAAAAAAATAAAATTTTTAGTTTCAGAAAGAATGAGCCTGAAGTCTGGTATAAAAATCAAACCCGTCTAATCTCTACAGGCTGTTACTAGCATTTTAGCCACTCAGTGTAGAACTAAATTTATTCCAGCACTCCAAGATTTAAAAATTTTCTACATTGATTCATTTTTAATTCAGCTGTTCATGCCAATCACAATCAATGATTCAATAGGCTTCCCTATGCCGACAAAATAAAAAAAATTTCCTTAGGTAATTTTTAAAAAATTTATTTCCTTTTTTATTTAATCTGATCAAAAACATTCTAAATGACACATACTAAAGTTTTGTCTTGTTTATTTTATCATTTCAATTTTCTTCATTTTGTTTTATTTTTATTAATGTCATCAAATTTGTTCATTGCAAGAAAATTGATACATCATTTTTAAAATAGCTTTGACAAGATTGAGAATTTGCTTTCAGCAACAGAAGGAAAATTTTCATAAGCATTTGCTGGCATTTCACAGTTTTACACACACACACACAAGCAATTTTTTCAGCATTTACACAATTTAATATAAACATGTAGAGGCAATTTATCTAATATATATATACAGAAAAGAGAATAGCAAGATTGAGAAAAACAGCTTTGATTAGATGGAATTTTCACAAGCACTTTCTGGCATTCCAGTCACTAACACTTTGTTCAATACTAATTTAGTTACTCTGCGCATATAAAGTGCGTCCTAAAAGTTTATAGACCATTTTTTTTTGTTTAAAAGCTAACTAAAGGAATAAGAAAGATGAAATAAATTATGCAAATATATAATAATGAAATAAAAATAATAAAATACTCAAACAATTTTTAACAGTCATAGATTTAATATAAAAAAATAAAAACAAAAAACGCTGTCCCAAAAATATATAGACAACCAGTGTTAAAAGCTGATTTAAATACTGATATCCAAAATTTGCATATTCCAAGGTAATGTACTTGTAATGCAATAGTTTTCTGGGATAAAAGAGAATCTGTCTTTCTGTTTTCGACTGATTACAAAGATGCGTCACAATATGCAGTTTTTCAAAAAGGAAATTTTGCAAATCTATCGTTTAATGGCTCATGGATGGAAAGTTGTGGACATTGCAAGAAAAATTAGACACAGCAGGGTTGGTATTTACTGAATTCTGTCAAAAGGTGACGATTTTGAAACAAAATCTTGTTCTGGATGACCAAATAAAACAACTACACGGCAAGACATTGATATTTTGAGTCTGGTTTCAACCCAGAACCTGTCTGTGTACAGTCAGTTTCTCAAAAAGTAAGCACTTCAGTATCAAAATCAACAGTCCATCAATGGTTGCAGGCAAGTACATTTCTTGATTATTGCAAAATATGTCGTTCGCCAAAATATACAAAAAGGCATAAAGACGCTCGTGTTCAGTGGGTCCGAAATCTGGTGAATTGGACAGATGAATGGTTGAGTGTTCTTTTCAATGATGAAAAGAAATTTATTTTAGATGGCCCCGATGGTTGTGCATATTACTGGCAATATATTTGCAAGAAACCACAAACATTTTTCAGGAGACAACAAGGAGAGGGTTCACTCATGGTGTGGGGAGCATTTTCTTATAATGGAACAACTGATGATGCTCTTTTGAAAGATCATCAATGTTCCAAAGATTACCAGAAAATGCTTGAAGTACAGTTACTTCCATTTGGAAAGTTGCTAGGTGGGGACAAATGGATATACCGGCAAGACAATTGCTCCATTCATGTGTCCAACTCTACAATGCAGTGGTTTAGACAAAATCAAGTAACTGTTATGGACTGGCCAGCCATAAGTCCGGACCTGAACTCAATAGAGAACCTCTGGGGAATATTAGCTACAGACGCACATGCTAATGGGCGTCAATTTGCAACACTTCACGATCTAAAGCTACAAATTGAACAAAGTTGGTTTTCTTTAAAGAAATTTCTTCAAACTCTTGTTTTGAGTATGCCTAATCGAGTTTTTGAAGTGATTAGGAAAAAGGGCCTAAAAATTAGAATATTAAAGGAAAAAAATGAGTTGTCTATAAACTTTTGGGACAGTAAAATTTAAGTTTTAATTTTTCTCACAAAGTCTGTGATTGTGTAATATTATTTTTGTATATTATTATTATTGTCTTGATATTATTTATAATTATAAATTGTTACTCCTATTTTTCAATTTTAAAATAAGAAAACTCCATTGTCTATAAACTTTTGGGACACACTGTAGAAGTAATTACCTTAAATATACATACATAGAAACAACTTTTAGTATATACATAAACAAACAACAACATTTCACAAATTATTTTTTTATGACTATTTAGCAAGAATTCACTTTCTTAAATCTGAATTATGGCAATATCATTCAAAAGTTGCTATGAAATGGAAGTACCAAAATAAAAACTTTATATCCTGGAAGAGTGGATAAAAATTTTCTAGAGAATACAAATGATTTATTCTGAACTTCAATTTTATAAAACTTCATAAGAAAAAAAAAAAAAAAAAAAGTTTTAGTCAAACTATTTCAAGGTTTTGGAGTAAATAAAGCTGCTGATTTGAAAATCACAGACCTCATAAGTTGAAATAGGGAAAAGAAATGAAAATGATATACACAAAGAAAACTTCATAAAGTTCAAGCACAGACACAGGGTGAACATACACACAAATAAATAAAAACAACTAAGAAAGAAAAATTTACACATGCATGATATAATGAAAAACACTCAAAACACTCAGAAATAACTGAGATAATTAAAAGCATAGACCTTTTCTTGTAACAGCTGCTCATAATCAATATGTTTTGAAATAGCAGAATTTAACTTCTCAATAGTTGATTGGAGGCTTTTGTTTCTTGATTCTGAAGACTGATACTTCTTATTTAAGGTCTGCAAAGTGTGCTCTAATGACTAGAAGGAGATGAATTATAACTAATACAAAACATGAAATAATAGTATAAAATAAAAATATAATAATTTAAATTTATATCAGATTTAGGTTTAAAAATTTTCTAAGACTTACTCTAATTTCTTTTTCCTTCTTGATTATAGTTTCTTTTAAACTTGTTATGTTACTTTCAGTATCGTCACGGGATTGGAGGTATTTAGAAACTTTAGTTTCAGCATATTCTTTGGCTGACTTTACAGTTTTAAGTTCTAGCTCATACTCTGAAATATTTTTCTTCATTTCATCAAACTTTTCCTAAAAAAATGAAAAAAATATAGTAATCAAAAATCATTCTACACATAAACAGTTTTAAAAATAAAAATAAAACATCAATTTCAGTTTTTATATCATACATAAATTAGTTTGAATCTCGTATAATCAAGTACTTGTACTTTAATGACATGCTAAAGTTACATGTTAAATAAAAAGTCAACAACCATAGAAAATGGAAATAAATTTGCTTTGACTTTACTTTAAAATAAATAAAAATAAAATTTCACAGTCAGAGTTGCCATGATTTGGAAAAAAGGACAGGGAAGATTAATTTTGTTTCAAATTTCTATCAAAAGATAATGAACTATGACTCATAATCTAGCCTTTTAATTTGTGAAGCATATTTTTTCATACTATTATTATCTTTATTCAAAATTATCACCATCATAGATTTTATTAAAAGCACATAAAGTTACATAAGTACTCAATGCACATACAGAATTATTATTTTTATTAAAGTAAAGTAATTGCATATCAATTTAAAATTGGAAATAGTGGTTGCCATATTATCTATTCTAAAAAAAAAATGAACATGAACCTAAAAGAAACTTTTAAAAATAGCCTGTGTAATTTAGAAGTGATCTTCAAAATATTTTAAAAAGTCATAGACCTCGCTTTTAGCAAACAAAGGAGGAGATAAAGCTAATTATCTGAACATCTTACTGTCAACATTTCTTTTTCCTTAGTGACAGCTGCCAGATTGAATTCCAAATTTCCTACTTTTTCAGCCATTCTTCTCTTTTCTCTCTCAAGTGACCTGATCACTTCTTCATGACGGTGCATACCAGTAATTTTTGTAGCTAAATCTTGTTCAACATTTTCCTTCTCTAAGAAAAATAACAGAAAATATCACAAAATGAAATCTTTGAAAAAGAAATGTATAATGTTTTGTTTTGTTTTTCACTTGGGAAAGAATTTATGTTAAAGAAATTACAAAAATAAAGTACAATCGGCCATTAAAAAAAACAAACATTCCATATATTTTAAACACTAGGTGATCACAGAAAAAAATAAAAATAGCCATTCAATTGGGAATTATGGATTCTTACAATTTATGTTTTTTAAAAAAAAGTCCTAGAGGGCTGTCTTCATAGAAAAATTGTACCAAACTCTGAAATTTATGTAACATGCACAATTTTTAATAAGAAAAAATATTAACAGAAAAGTATTCAAAATATCTTGCATACTATTAGAATTTAATGTCAGTGCTACAATTGCACAGTATTCACAATGTATTGCTTACCGGTTTCATACATTTAAATACAAGTCCTTTGTTTTATGCAAAAGCCAAAATGGTCATATACATAGAGGCCAGTCAAATCCCAAATACTCATCATGCATCACATGAACTTAAAATTGTAAAGTAAATTTTGGAGGGGAAAAACACATGGAACATATGAAAAAATAAGGTAACTTTTTTTTTTTCTCTTTTGAATGGAAAGAAAATAATTTGTAATCACACTAATCATTTGAATTTTACTTTTGTAAACAGAAAAAGATTTTTTATTTTACTTTCTTTAAAAGTGAGCTGCTTTCATGACATATCTAAGAAAGATGATTAATTAAAGCAATATTATTCAGTGTATGAAGTAAGTCTCTATTTTCTAATCTTGTATACTTCAATTAAGTGCATGAAGTCACTTGATTTTGCTTCTCGAAATTCTAAAGAGTTTATAAGGAGTATTTTGTATGTCTAAGGAATTCTAAACACTGCTTGGAAACTTTTTCATTTCTAAGGAGTTTCTTAGTAGTCTAAGGAGTCTGTACGAACCCTGTAAATCATAATAATAATTATTATTATTTTGATCATGAGTGCTTCTGTGCATTTGCTTCACTTAATTCTAATATTTCATGCATCTTCCTGTTAAAACAAGACAAAAATAGAATTTTTATTTGAAGACAAGTGAAAATCACCAAACAGATTTGCCAAAATAAGACCAAAAGTCAATAAGATTTTCTTTTCTAAGGAATCAAAAGAATTTATATATATATATATATATTAAGTATACACAAGGACAATACAAATCCAATTTTAAGTAATATTTGAATATGTGTTGTCCAAATAAAAATAACACTTACTCAAATAAAAATAGTATGTGTATCAACAGAATTTTAAATTTCACATAAGCATATCTAAAACAGTCAAGATCTTATATAATTCTTAGAGACAAATTAATAAATAAAAATAAGTAATAAAACAGCAAATGATGGAATGGATCCAACAGAAATTTCAATAATTTAAAAGTGTTCAACATAATATTATAATTTATTTCAAACAAAAGAACATCAGTACAATGTGAGGATTTTCTTACATAGTGCTTTTACAGTTGGCACTGTTATCTTTATTGCCATAGTAAGAGTGATCTGTTTAATCTCGCGATTGAGTCATCACTTACCATGAACACATTTTCTCTGAGATCACAGGGCATGGCCAATTACGTGATGGATTTCACGCTATCAGGATATCAGCTTGCACTCTTCTTTAACAAGTTACTTTCATTTTTAGCATATAATTTTAAGGTTTTCCTGGGTTTATTTTGGAGACCCTGTTTTATAAAATTTGATTTCTGAACCATAGACCAGATGTTGAAGAGATTGTTGTTATTAAAGTTTAATAAAAATGATCTCTTGCAAAAAATTATAAGTATTCTTTTGGGATTGATTAAGTTTTACTACTTTCTTTTAAAAGCCCATGAGTAAAGCCAATTTACTACTATTATTATGATCAAATAAAGACGATTATTTATTAAACAGGATATCATAATTTTTTTCTACTTCATTTACATATTCTAAGATGATTTACATATTTCAAACCTCTTCTACAAAATTTCTGTTTCTGACCTCACAAAATTCTAAGTAGGATTATTGCAAATATTAAAATTCACAATTGCTGAAATTTCTATACGATCAACTCAATCTTAACACAGCAGATTTTGGATTATTTAAGAATAAAAATTGAAAATTTGCAATTAACAAGAGTCACAAAGTTTTAAGGAATTCCATCACTTCTAACTTAATTTATCAATTTTCAACCACATTTTAGGAAATATATCCAGATTTGCAATTTTTATCTCTCAATATTCTTTCAGAACATTTAAGAAAGAAATAACAGAATATTAGAAAACTAGGAAATTGAACCCGGGTTTCTCGGGTTACAGAGCATCATTAAAAAATATTTTTTTTAATTTAAAATTCTAACAGATTTTTTACATTTAATATATATATATACTAATAAGAAATGATGCATCTAGTATTTGTCGAAAATTAAATAAAGAGTAATATAGTAAGACTTGTGACCTAATAATTCACTTTTATATTTTAACAGAATAATAAAGCTACTATAATTTGTGACTCGGGCTATAGCCAGTATACACGTCAGGACACATTATCATTATCTTTTTACGTGTGAAGGTTTTGCTATGGTACTTACTCCATTGTGAAATTCGGTAATTTTTGAAATTCAATATTTGAAAAACGGCATAACCATTAGATTTGAAATTTATATCAAGAAAAATACAATTTTTTACCTTTCTAACTCAGTTTGTCTAACAATTTTCTGACAAATATTTTTCGAGTTATTAATTTTTTCAGTAACTTCAAATGTTTCATTTTTCGAGATTAATCTGTGGCAACGATTAGCGAAAAAGCCAGTCATCAGCAACATGTACCTTTTTATTAAAGAGGATGTATCAGAAAATAGTAAAAAATAAGGTGTGTTATACTACCAAAACTATCAAATTGGTACAAAATAGAGCTCAATTTTTAATATATATTGATTTATTTAAATTTTTTTACAGGTATACTAGTACATAAAATGATTATGTTTGCTTAACACATAACTTTAATTAAGTTATATACTTCAAAGTAACTGTAATTAAAAAAAGAAAAAGAACCTTCTAATTCTTTCTTCAACTGATAAATTTTGGAAATACATCTACTATGCTCATTTCTTAATTCTTCTTCTTGTTTCTGCACTCGTGATATAGAATCCTTTAAATCATCCTAAAATGCATAAGGGAAGAATAAAAAAAATAATTAGCCGGTATTAATAACAATATATATATTTTTTTTTCCTGAGTAGTTTAAATATACAGTCGAACCCGGTTAAGACACGTTTCAAGGGAGTGGACAAATGTCGCGTATTAAACGGGATTTGCATATTTTGGCGAAAAACGACATGTATACACAGTTAATCGCTTCAAATGTGCTTTAGAGCTTTCGCTCCTACGTCTACGATCAAAACATGTGTTTTTTTACACATATTTATGTTAAAATTTAATTTTACCCAACTCAATGTTTTCTTTTACAGGAACAAATAGGATAATAATTGAAAATATCTACGAATTCAAATACGGCTGTATTTTCGAATAATCCATTACAACCTAAATATAGAACAACTAAAAATATCCTTTTTTCTGAGTTTTCTAAAACAGATTAAGTTATTTAACTGTTTTGCAGTACAACACAGTTATTAAAACATAATTTAGTTCTTGTAATAATGAGTACCTTTATAATCAATCATTATGTTTTTTTAATAAAGAAAAATATTCTTGCTCATTTGTGGTTAAAAAAGTACTCCTAGAGAGCTTTTTCATTCACCGACATGACACAAATAAATCGTACACAATTGTTATTCGACACAGTTTCGTGCAAAATGCATTCATATACACTATCGGCTTTTCCACCAATCGATTCGATGACTATTTTGTGGTCATTGTGTCTATGAATCCATTCTACGTGCAGTCACTGCCGGACAACGCCAATAGTCTACGATTTATTGGTGTTGTGTCGGTAAATAGAGAAGCACTCAATGCGTCTCAAACACTTTTAAAGTCAACTTTTGATTAAAACAAAACATAGGCAACATTAAAGAAATGAAAATTATAATAAAAACATAATTAAAGGAAAATTACAATGAAATCCTAATGAAAACGAAACACAGAAAACATAAAAAAATATATACAACCGCAGTGATTTTTACTCTCTTTTCATTCATCGCAAGTTACGTTAACACCTGCCTTTCTTAAAAAAATTTCCATTGTGATCTGTCGTAGAACACTATGCCTATGCACAGTGTTTTCTGTTGCATGAATCATCCGATAAAGCTCATCTGCTCCACCTCCACTCAAACTAGATGCGTATCTAAGTAAAAATGGAACATTAAAAAAAATAAATCTCGCTAACTATAAATACAATCATTTTTAATGACAAAAAGTTAATGAAACACCTGCGCAAGACATTGAAGGCATTTCCTACTTCAGTTAATGTCGAAATAAATGATGATGCTTGTTCGTCATCGTCCATATCCTCATCTGCATCTCTTACGTTGCTCTCCGAATCATAAGTACATGAAGCTGTCTTTTTTGTATCTTTGATTATATCATCTAAACTTCTCACCTCGTTTGTACAGATCCCTTCGTCTATATCAATATATTCTTCAAGGGTGATTTGATGAGTTCCAATGCGCTCACTCACAGCATCCCAATCTTGAGACAGAAGAGTGTCGTCTACTTCTTCGGATTCTTCTGATATTAAGTCTTCGTCACTTTGTTTTTATGTAAAACAAGCCTTCCGAAAACAGTTTAAAATTGTTTCCGGTTTGATGCTATCCCAAACCGCTCTGAGATAATACATCGCATCCAGCAAATTGACAGATGCAGGTTAAATATTTATATTGTGTTCCATGTCATTGAGGAACCGTTGAACTAGTTGCTTTCGGTAATGCTGTTTCAGGGTCTTAATAACACCTTGATCCATAGACTGGAGTACACTTGTCGAATTAGGGGACAAAAACTCAACACAGACATTTTGTAAACCAGGTATGTTTTTCGCGTGAGCAGTTGTCCACAAACAGCACTACCATCCTAGAAATTTTCTGTATTTTTCTATTGAAGTTGCGCACCCATGCGATAAAAAGATCTCCTGTCATCCAAGCACGGTTTTGGCTTCTATATTCGCAGGGCAAACTCTGTATTTTTGAAAAGCTGCGTGGATTTCGTGATTTGCCAATCACTAAAGGTTTTATTTTTTCTGTACCATCTGCACTTCCTCCAATAAGAACCGTCACTCGATCTTTACTGAGCTTACCACCAGTACATTTTTCTCCGTTGACGCCGAATGTTTTGTCAGGCATTAATTTGAAGAAAAGTCCAAATTCGTCTATATTAAAAGTATCGCGACTAGCATATTTTTTCGTAATTTGTGGAAGCACGCTGTTTTCCAACATTCTACGTCTTTAATGTTCACTGATGCCGCTTTCCCCGACACCTGCTTATATATGATTCCTTACCGATTTTTTAATTGATCTAACCATCATCTTGATGGTTCAAAATTTATATTTAGAGTCTTCTGTATCTGTGAAGCTTTCTCTTTCATTATTCGGCCATTAACAGGTATGTTGGAAGGTCGAGCTTGCGCATACCAGTCAAACAATATATTTTCCATGTCTTCATATTTTCCAGTTTTTACCTTCATTCCCTTTGATCCACCCACAACTGCAGATTTGTCGCGATTTTTCAGTAGGGTACGCAACGTTGATTCCGAGATATTTACTGACTTTGCAAATGTCGTTTTGTTCAAAGGTTCTTCGGAATCAAATTTTCGTATAATGTCCATTTTATCAGACACAGATAGCGCTTTCCTTTTTATCGTATGACTATTCTCCATATTCGTGAAAAAATTACTAAAATTCAACAAATCATTTACAAATGTCTTAACAGTTCGAAACGCGTAGTGCAATTAACTCGCTTGCCGCCAGTAGCAAAGCAAAAAAGAAACAGAACCGAAAACAAACAAACTTTTGCCTTTCTTTTCACCTGATTTGAAAATCACATTAGGGTTGCCAGTTTATCCCTTAAAAACCCGAAGTTTTTTATTGACACTCGCTTCTTTTTGTTTTATCAAACTACCGTCATTTTTTATATCTTGCTGAACTGCGAATGTGCCAGTAGTATCTTCTTTAAAGAATTTTCATTAAAAATAAATCATTGATTATTATATTTTTTTTCCAACTAAACTTGCATTGATTGATTCTAGTACCACCGTTTATTTACTTTTACAATAACATTTTTCTGGAAAAGTGCATAAAAACTAAAATTTTTCAATCAAATTGAAAATTTAAACTGAAACAAATTCTTAAGATTATAAAAATTGGATATCTTTAAACAAAATAAATCAATAAATAAAATTTTAAAAAAAAAACGGAAGAAATTGTCGTACGCAAAAGGTTTGAGATCACATCATACAATAAGCCCTAAAAACGTATAACTTACAAATAAAACATACAATATGGCAAACCTAAATCACACAGTTTCTTCACTTTATGGTAGGTAGACAACTTTATACGCACGCACAAAGAAAAAAGAACATTTTTCTATCTGGCAAGCTGCCAGTGAAAACTAGATATGGAGAAACTAGCGATTCATGTGGTATCAAAGGTGGACAGGGGAGGAATTCGTGTCTTAACCGAGATTTTTTTCGAAACTCTGTCGCGTATTAAGCGGGATTGTGTATTAACCGTTCGCGTATTAAACGTGATATTTTTGCATTAGTCTTACGGGCAGTATTCAAGGTACCGTAAAAAAATCGCGTATTAAACGGGATCGCGTATTACCCGTGAACGTCTTAAGCGGGTCCGACTGCACTTTTTTTAATAATTATGCTTAATTAAATATAAAATTTCAACGATTTTAAAAGCTAGATGCTAATAAAAGTAAAATATGCATATTTTAGCAAAAATTACCATATTTTTTATATCCCCTGTTCTTAATGAATACTTTTAGAGAAGATGAATTAATGCATGAAGCATCTTTAAATTTAAGATAATTTTAATCTTTTAACTTAAAAGGAGAGGTAGGGCACATCAAA
Organism: Maratus michaelseni; assembly: GCA_963931845.1. Taxonomy (NCBI): domain Eukaryota; kingdom Metazoa; phylum Arthropoda; class Arachnida; order Araneae; family Salticidae; genus Maratus; species Maratus michaelseni. The sequence continues at coordinate 179,279,042 of OZ007590.1, read as the reverse complement.
AGGATTGAGAATTGCACAGCAACCCATGACCAGACACATCATGGCTAAAAGGATTATTTATTGCTCATAAATATTACATATGGTGTAGTAGATGAAATGTGAAAATGTTACAAAAGATGTTTAAAGTTTCAACCATTGCAAGCAATGCATGCATTACACTGATGGACCCAGTCAAACACACCTGGATTTTCTTGAATTAGCTACAACAGCGTAGACGACTCTTGCAATCAAATCCATTTTGCACTCGACAGGTGTTGCATACACAACAGCTTTAAGTGCGCCCCAAAGGAAGAAATCCATGCTGTTTAAATCAAGAGAATGTGGGGGCCAGGCAATAAGGCCCACCATGTCCAATCTATTGTTGATCAAATGATATATACTGAAATGTGTCCGAACACATCTTGGGAAGGCACTTCATGATGTTGAAACCACATGTTGAGTCTAAAATTTTGTGACACAGGATGAAGTAAGCCTGATAGTACCTGTTCCAAATGATGAGATAATTTGCTGATGTCAGAGGTGATGTCAACAGGTAAGGCACGACTAAGAAGTCGACGACCAAACCAGCACAAACATTCTCTGAGAAGTGATGTTGGGCAGCATGTGGTCTCACTCTGTGGAGGTTTTTGTGAGCCCATAAATATGCATTGTGTTGGCCATCTCACATGAAGTACGCTTCAGCCGAAAACAAAATATAAAATGGAAAATTAGTATCTTGGGCACACTAGTTGAGATACCACTGTGCAATAGGGTGGTGCAAAAAAAGTCAAGTTGATATTTCCGAGTCGCAATAGTGCAGAAAAGTTGCAATTGGTAAATACAAGAAAAAAAAAGATTAAAATCGAACTTTATCTTCCGATCATGCAAACCACCTAAAAATTCCAAAAAATTGAAAATTTCCAATTTTTTCAGAATTAATTATTATTTTTTTTTTTACGTATATATATTTTCAAAATTCAAAATAGCTGTAACTAAAAATAAGCTAATATTACATTATTCAATGAAAGAATAACAGACAAATGGATAAAACTTAACTAAAGATTTTATTAACAAATAAAACAATTAAAAACAGTTTAAAATAAAGACATCTCCAATAAACATGAAAATATGTATGATGTGACTTTTCAACATGACTTGGAAACCATGTTCTCATACGTTAAAACAGAAAGCTATAATCTAACACTAATTATCATAACCCTCATACCAACATCTCCTAGTTCAATAAGATAAACTGGAGCACCAAAAGAATTTAGAAAAATATTTAAATATGAAAACCCATCCATTAAATTACTTCAAAAGATATTTGAGATTTATATTTAAATTAACCATGCTTTTATCTTTAATATAAAATAAATTAAATTACTTTTAGTTAAATGTTAACACAATAAATTAGCACAAAAGGATATTTAATTTACTTTTAAAAGTTCTGTAAGTGATTCTGTTTAAACATATAAAATATATTTAATAACTTTAAATAGATTATGTAAATGAAAAACAAATGAAACATATATTTAAACAAAAAATATCCCATTTCTCCCCCATTACCAGACCCAACATTTCCATCACTTCAAACACACCTTCAACTTTATAACTTGCCTGGTAATAGCCACAGATTCAATACACGGACTTCCAGAATGCAAAACATCTGTAACCGCCAAGGCAAAACATGCCGATTCAGGGTACTCCAAGCAGACAGACACTATAGTCCCAATGACATTAAGTACACTGATTGTAAAGAAAGTACCATTCACAGTCATAGGCATAGTGTGACTGGAAATTTTCGGGGGGGGGGGGGGGCACAAATGTTTATTAAACACACATGCATGCACACATAGCCATATATATTATACAGTGGTTTATTGGTTAAAAATGGCTTCAGTTAATGACATTGTGACAGTTTTACTACATTGGGTAAAAGAAATTCAGTTTTGATCTTCTAGCCCAATATAATGAATTTTGTCTTGTTTAAAAAAAATTCATTCGGAAATTGTACAGCAATTTTTGAATTTTTTGCGAAATGGTTGTGATTTTTTGCCTGTTTTCATGTTTTGCGACAATTTCTTAACATTTGTGTTAGGAATTAAGTTTTAATCTTTCGACATAATTCAGTAAATTTTGTTCTCTGTATTTTTTTAATTTTTCGCGAAATTTTTATGGGATTTTTTAGTTTTTATCAGTGATTTTTTAAACATTCATAGGAAAAATCTGGTTTCATTTTGTCAGCAGATATAGTCAATTTTCTTCTCTGCTATTTTAAAATTTTTTGCAAATTTATTATGCGATTTTTCACGTTTCACAGCAATTTTTTTGACATTCGTAAATGGAATTTAACTTCAATCTTTTAGTCCAATATAGCAAATTCTGTGATCTGTGATATTTAGATTTTTCACGAATTTTTTATGCGATTTTAAGCGTTCTTTAGCGTTTTGCGACGATCTACTTGAACATTTGTAAAATACATCTGGTTTCAATTCTTCAGCTCCATATATTAAATTTTATCCTCAACAATTTTGAAAATTTTCACAAAATTCTTATGCGATTTTTAGTGTGACAATTTTTTAACATTTGTGATACTAATCTGGTTTCAACCTTTTAACACATTATAGTAAATTTTGTCCTCTGCGATTTTTAAATGTTTCATGAATTTATTATATTTTGCTGTTTTTTCGCGTTCTGCTGCGATTTTTAAACACTTGTAAGAAGGAATCCAGTTTTAATCTTTCAGCCCATTATACTAAATTTTGTATTCTGTGATTTTTTTTTACTTTTTGTGAATTTTTCATGCGACTTTCTGCTTTTTTTCGCGTTTTGCGGAAGTTTTAACATTTGTCATAGGAATCCGGTTACACCCTTTTAGCCCAATATAGTAATTGTTGGCCTCTTTTCAATAAAGTTTATTCGGAACTCGTATAGCAACTTTTGCATTTTTTGGTAATTTGTTATGCGGTTTTTAGCATTTTTTTGTACTTTGCGACGATTTTTTGACATTCGTAAAAGTAATCCAGCAACAATCTTATAACCCAATACAATAAATTTTGGTCCCTGCAATTTTTTTTTCCGTGATTTTTTTAATGCGATTTTCCATTTTTTTTTCTTTTTTTCACGTTTTAGGGAGATATTTTCACATTCGTAAAAAGAATCTGGTTTCAAACTTTTAGTCCAATAGAGTAATTATTTTTCTCTTTATAAAAAATTTATTCAGAATTAAAAGAATGATTTTAACAATGATTTAAATTTTTCCTACTATTTAAAAAAAATTTCGCGTTTCGTGGTGATTTTTTGACATTCATAAAAGAATTCCAGCTACGATCTTTTAACCCAATATAATAAATTTTGTTCTATGCGATTTTTAAGTTTTTCACAATTATTTTTTGCCATTTTATGTTTTTGGCCATGTAAAAGCCATGTGTTTTGCGGCGATTTTTCTACCATTCGTAACAAAATCTGATTTCAGTCTTTGAACACAATACATTAAATTTCGTTTTCTGCTATTTTTGAATTTTTTGTGAAAATTTTTTATGAAATTTTTTTTAATGTTTTGTGGAGATATTTTTACATTCGTAAAAAGAATCCGGTTTTAATCTTTTAGCCCAATATAGTATCAGCCGTTCTTCTGAAGTTGAACTTGACCCAGATTCTTTCTTATTAGCTAGAGATGAAAGCTCATAAAGAGAGAATAAGTTTTTTTCGCTAGAAGCACTGCGTACATGAATGAAATGTCGTCATAAGAAAAAGTGCGTGGTTTCTTTTCTAATTAGATAAAACTCTTGCTGACTAAAAGATTTTCTTCCACCGACTTGATGTAAAAGGAAAGAAGTTCACTGTCTAATTTGAATTTGTCTGGCTAAGGAGGAAAAAAAAATTATGTTGATTTCTTAAATAAATCCAGTGCTTTGATAATCACTAGAAGAATTTTTCTCTCTTTATGGCAGAAAAGCAAAGAAAATATGTCTTGAATAGCATGCTGGCTAGTTTCTGTTTTGACTTCTGAATTGTTTGCTAGATGATGTCATTTCTTCTGTCGGCACGGTGATTCAGTGATCGTCTAAGGTTTAGTTCAATGGAGATATAGGAAGAGCCAAAAAAAAAAAAAGTCATTTTTTCATATGGCGGATTAGATTATGATATTTTCTTGAGATAGAAAATCAGAAAGCATGAAGAGTAGTTTTGATTGCGTAGATCTTAGAAGGGGAAGAAAACTTCACTTACTGTTACCCGCTTAAGAAGCATTTATCAATGCAAACTTTTCTGTAAGGATATATGGATTCACACGTTCTTGTTACATTTTTTTTAGTTCTTTTAGGTATCTAATAACACGGCATATCTCGAACTTCAGTGGACGGGTATGCAGTCGTGTCCAAAATAAAGAGAGTTTTTTCCTGGAATCTGACTTTATTTCCTTTTTAGTGACATACTCCTTTGGAGCCAGACTTAGGGGTACTGAGAGCTGATGTTACAGGCTGATCGTCTGGAATACCGAGCGTAGCCCTTTAAAGACAGCATTTTCGGACTGGGGCAGGTGGATACAGAGAAAAGCCCACAAAAAAAGCGTGCTCCTGCTTTTTGTTGGAGCTTAACACAAATATCTTTTGCTAGAATGCACTACTGAGAATGGGAGGAGAAAGACAGTTAATTGGTTAATTAGCTTATGTCTGGTGTCTTATGACAACAACAAGGTTTGGCCAGACCTGGATGCCACAAACTACAGACTGTTGCAAGAAATGCAAACTCAGCACTTTTTAACTTAAAATGAGATCAAAATTGATGGATGAAAGTAATAATTGTACGGTTGGAAAAGCAAGAAAACAGGGGCAAACTAGATTTAAATACGGATTTATCAAGTTAGAAAAAATGTTTTGGGGATTTTAAATTTTAAATTTTGAATTTAAATTTTGCATTTTAAAAGGGTTTAACTATTTATCCTTTCATATATGTATGTATATATATATATATATATATATATATATATATATATATATATAAGAATTTTTGTTATAATTGTTATTTCAAAATTAAGCACTTCGCTTTTATCTCTTGGATTATTTCTTTCTTCTCAACAAAACAGCATACAGCATATCTTGAATAAGCATTAACAGATTAATCAAGTATCCTATTATATTCCATCTTTTGAAATCACTTTACAAGTGTGTTCTACAAGCATTTACGTGTAATATTGCACAAGTCTATAAAGAAGAAAAGAAAAAATACTCACCCTTTCCTTCTCAGTAGAACTCAGCTTTTCAACCAGTTCCATCAATGTTGATTTCAATAAGTCAATATCATTGTCTGTAACACTAATTTGAGTAAAAGATGTATTTTTGGAGAAATTCAATCTGTGTGGACTTTCTCTAGATGATGATCTAGAATTATTAGCAGATCTTTGAGAAGGAGACGTACAGAATGGGAGATTAGTAGATATAAATCCACTATCTGATCCTAGACCAAGAGCTGATCGAAGGAAACAACATATGGAGTACAGCTTGCTTTCTACATCTCGTTTAACTCCTAATTAAATAAGAAAAACCAGTTTCAATATGTTTTTACAATTTATAAGTCATTGTTAGAAGCATGTTTTGTTTAAAAAAACTTCATTATTATAAGTCTCATTTAGATTGTGATCAGGTCCGTACAGAGGGGGGTAAGAGTTGGTACAAATTACCGGGGCCCGGCTCTCCTGAAGGGCCTGCCTTCGATCCTGCTTTTTATATAAAATATCAGCAAAAGTAGGGGCTTGTACTGTTGTATGTAAAAAATTTAAATTGAAATAACTAACAAATAATAAAATTCAAAATTGCTAAAATGTCTTTACGAGCCGGGGCCGGTCAGGGGTATGCATCAAATATTTGACAGGCTATTTACTTACAACTGTAATTTTATGAATTCTGCAAAATAAACTGTTTTAAATAAATATACTAAAAAAGAATATTTCTTATGCTGTATATGATAATAACTAAAGTTTGTTTTACCAATTTTCATTCTTACACAAAGTTCTGACTGCAGTTTTGCTTAAAATATTTCAAATCAAATAACTTTTTTATATGAGTAAATAAAACAGTACTCTATTTTTATCCTTAAGTACATGACTCCTTAAATAGGCATTAAATATTAATCTAACCTCACCTTTTTGTAAAAAGTATTGCTTTAAAAAAAGGTTTTTTGAATAGTCTTTGTTATTTTAGATATTTGTTTATAACATTTAAATAATTTAATGGGTAACACCACTCTGATGCCCTGAAATTTAAGGCTATATCAGGAATATATATATATAAAAAAAAAAAAAAAAAAAAAAAAGAAATATGAAGTATTTATTAAAATCCATTTATAATAATTTATTATACTATATATATTAAAGTAGAAAATTGTATCTTTTTTTTCTTTCATATATTAAAAAATGGTGGCTTGACTGATGATCGGTGGGAGCACTTTGAAAAAAGAAGAGGATGTGGTGGGCATGGAAAACGATCGTAGACTTGAAATGGAACAATAAAAAAGGTTTTATTAGAACAAAAGCAAGTGAAATACATAGCCCTTTAAAAATATAAATGTATGCATATTTAATGAAATGGCATTAATTTAAAGTCAAACGTAAAATTTTAACCAATATTTTTGTTACATGCAGTTACCCAGAAAAGCGAGCAATTGCTATTAAATATATCGAATAATATATAATATTATAGCTATAATATATAATATCTATAATGTATAATACATAATAATACATAATATCTATTAATATATTGAAACATCCAACGTATTTCACTAGAAAAATATGTGCAATTAATTTTCAAAAAGTTAAAGTTTAAATTAAAGTGTAATTATTGCTTAAAGTGACAAAAAACATAACACAAAAGGTTTAAAAATACCTTTTAATATAGATGACATATGTTTCATCTGCTCAAACGGCGACTTCTTCAGATCAAAATGATAAATAAAATATTCTCGCAAAGTTTTTGAAAATTATAAACATAAAATGTCCAATGTAAGCAGGTGCAATATTAATAATTATTAAGCAATATTATTTGTAAGTTAAAGTTTATTGATTGAAAACTGGCGGAGCCAAAGTGTCCACTAATTTTGAAAATTGCTGTTCTGAAAAAAAAAAAAAAAAAAAAAAAAAAAAAAAAAAAAAAAAAAAAAAAAACTTTAAAGTTTTTGTTATTGTTTACTCGCTGCAATGTACTCTACTTCTATAACTCCATAATTACCCTTTCACTTACTATAGAGATTTCTAACTAATAACATATGATTTGCATGTTTGTAAAGAATACTTTAAGCAACAGAAAAGTTTTTTTGAAATTTTGGATATAAGTCAAAGCGTTGCCGGTGTTACTCCTTACTTAGTTTTATTTCTTCATTTTAAACTTAATTTTAGTTGGTTTTCTCTATCATGTACAAACCTAGCTATATTTTTCTTTTTATTCGTTTCCATTGAAACTATTTGTATGAAAGTTTACAGGGTACGAACCTACAGTTCTATCACAATTTTTGTGTAGAATTTTTCGCCTTATGTTATAGCAAAAAAAATATTACAAATTATGCAATTAAATGCTGAAAGATTTTTAATCTGAAAGAAAAAAATATTGTTAAAGATTTCTTATTTAATTTAGTGGTGCAATACTCCTTGGAAATTATAAGGAGTGGATCTACCTATACTTTGGTAAGCTTTTATAGAAAATGTTCTTCGTGATTGCCATTTGTCTGGATGCCTGTTATTACCACTATTTCTCTAGCTTTTAGAGATTTGCTCAGATCAATGCAAAATATTAGTATTTTGAAGGATCTATATTTAAAATGTCCATTGCAACAAAAATAGTTTCGTTGTTGTTATTAAATATATATATATTATATGACTGTTTCTATTTTTTTCCCTTCTAACTTCTGAACATAAAAAAAAAAAAAAAAAAAAAAAAAACAGATGACAGATAGCCTGGTATAAATCTTCTTTTGCTATATTTTTAGCCTCAGAGCAGCTTTATAAAGCCTTATTTTAAGTCAAAATATTATCTGGTATGTGCTGAAATGCATTTTTAAATATTAATTTTTACTGACTGAAAATTGATAAGGAATATATATATATATTTTATGTTGGTACTTCATGGTACCATTTATATTATATCACTTAAGTAAACTACATTTAATATTAAAAGTTAAAAGTGAAAGCTACTTTTAACGCGGGGGCACCCTTTGGAGAAGGCTAGTGGAAGGGGGGGGGGGGGGGTAAGTGCTCCATCAAGGCATTTGGTTTGGTATTTTGAAGTGTCACAGATCAGATTTTTTTTTTTTTAAATCTGAAATTGCACAAAAGCTAAAATAATTTGTTACATTTGATTAAAATAGAACCATTGGTATTACATAAACACTTTAAGCACAGAAATGAATAAATACCAATAATGTTTGCTACAGCTTGTTATTGCAACTTTCTTAAAGTGAAGCACATTTATCAATATTGAGTACTTTGGTTAATTTTATAAACAAATGTGAGAATAAAGCTTTATCAGTTGCTTCTCAACTGTATGCATTAAATTAAAAAATAATTGCTTTTTCCCCCTCTCAAAAAAGTTTTGAAATGGATGCGCGAACAGGAATTAGGTGGAAAGCTGAGTGAAGTAACATGTTAAGGTTTCGCTCATACTTTTAACTTTTTCATTCAAAATTAATTGATGAATTCAATTAAAATTTAATTATATTTTAATTATATTTACATTTCTCTTTAAAATCTTTAGATGAAAAAAGTGTTACAAATGCATCACAAAATGTACTACAAAAGAAAAATAATAAAATTGTAAGCAAATACTACATAGATTTTCTAAAAAAAATACTATTCCGAAAATTCATTTTCTAATACAGTAAAAGCCTGTTTATAGTGGAATCCTACTATAAATGGGAAAAAAATAATGGTTTTGCCAAAAAAAAAAAAAAAAATACCATGCAATTTTACCTTTTAAGATGAAGTTAACATGTTTAAGAGGATTTTTTTACTGATTTTTCAGTTTCCGTCTCAGCAGGTGTTATTGTATCATACTTATAGTAGGGGGCCCGCATTGGAATTATTACCAGGGCCCACAGTCTCTCTGTACGGTTCTGATTGTAATACTAATTTCTATTCAAGTATAATGAAAAAAAAAATAGAAAAATAAAAAATAAGTTAAAAGTACTTCTTAAAGAAATAAAAGTTGGTATTGTTGTGATTATCACTATTTTAATAATTAAAAAAATCAGATCATCTTTTTTTTTTTTTACCAGACATTCGCAGCATATGGATTTTGTCAGTTTTATTCATATTGCCTTTTAATTATTTTATGACTTCAAAATAAGTTTTTAAAAAGTGCTATTACAACAACAATTACAGACGAAAATGATTTATTTTTAAAAAAGTGTGTTATTTAAAAATCCCTCACACTGCAAACTTAATGGTGAAATCTGAAATGTTCCAATACTCAAGTATGAAGTACCAAAACATTTTTCTTACATCCCTTTATTAAGAAAAAGATTACACAATTTTTAAAAAAATACTTCAATTTTTAACAGTTGCACAAAGTATTAAAAAACAATTTGTAGACAAAATTTTGGCAAAATTCTTCAACTCATATATGATAAGGGCATAAGAATAAAAAAAAACAATAACTTTATGTTCATTTATAAGACAAAAATGTATAGTATTAAAATCTTTTAAAAAGTTTTTCTAAGCATGCCATTCATTTCTAAAATTAATATTTCAGATTTTGAATTATTTTCCTTTCTAAAAACTCCTTGTCTGCTTTTATTTTATTATGAAAATGACATATTATATCATAAAAATGAAAAATGGCTTAGCAAGAATTTTTATATTTTTTCATATGATTTGCAATTTAAAAATAACAATTAAGACTCAACATATTGATACTTATGAATCTTATAATAATTCCAATAGCGTAGTTGGGCAGCACACCTGTCTACCACATTATAGGGCCTTGTTTCAATTCTGGGTTGTGGACTGGACAAGGTTCACCCAACCTTTCATTCCTTCAGGGTGGATAAAATGAGTACCAAGCTTGCTTGGGAATTAAACACTGAGGGTCCCGTGTTAGGCTGACCAGCTGGCTGGGACATATGCTGCATAGTGTGATATCGCCATCATATTTCTTTTTTTATCGCATGTTTTGGTCTTATATTAGTGCACAATGTGCTTAGGCCTAACATCGGCGACCTTCTCCAGCCGACGGCATTACTCTTTTCTGAGCCTACTAAGGCGTTTTGTAGGAATGTTTTTAACCGATGGATGTTCCTCGGCGTGACATTGCTTACATTCTGTGTGAACCCAGAAGTATGGCTTATTAGTTCATATTCCCTCCACATTAGCGCTGATGCCAGGGGTGTGTTTACATTAAAACATTATAAATTATGTTCTAGTTTCGGTTTAATTTATTCATTCGTTAACATTTGTTGTCACTTCTTAATTAACTAATGAATTTAATTTTTTTTCATGCTATCACTTTTAGAAACCCCACATCATTCATATAAATACAAATGCAACAGCATTTTATTTTCAGAAGAGGAAGAGATAAAAATTTCAAGTGATGATGTAACTTTATTACAGCTTGTTTTTCGGTGCAAGCTTCCGTTTATCAGAGCTTGTCGAATTTTAAATAATTTTTAACGTCTTAATGATCTAGCAGTTTAATTTAATTTAAAAGTTTTTATGCAGTGAATTATTTTATTTAAATTTATAAAAAGTTGCTTTTGTCAATAGAAATTCTTCAGTATTTTACAGGACTTTACTTTTATCGTACGTCAACAGCCTAAAAATTCAAAGATGTTCTATGGAGTCTTAAATAGATCCATGTACAGTGACCAAGAGAAAGTTCTCCATTTTGCCTTCCTATTCCATGCTGATGTCTGAATAAAGAATTGGATTTAAACTACTATATTTTGTCTAAAATTTTACAGCTTGCTTATTTGTCTACCATCATCTAAAGTAAGATGCATTATTTTATTAATATATATTATTTCTCTTCTTATTACAACGTAACGTCGATCTAAAGAATCACAACTTTGTTGCTTTCATGAATATTTCTCACATGGGAATGAAAACTTAAAAATTAACACCAATATATTTATTTCTCTTCATTCATTTATTTCATCACATAGCACCTCAGAGCCCATGGTCAAGAAAATAGGGCTGGGCAATGTAGGCCAGGATCCTTAATGGATTGCAGCATCATAGGTTTAGTTTTAGAATTTAATAATGCTGAGTTACATTCAATAAAGTGTAAGGGGTAAGAGTGGATACAAATAAGAAATTATAATCCAAACAGTGATTGAAAATCATCAGTTTTGAAAAATTGTATTTCAAATGAATTTCAAATACTAATAATAAAAAAAACATTTCAGAGCCATACCATCTAACTTTACAACTCGTGACTCCAAAGCCAGAACTTTGCCTTCTTCAAAGTTTAAATTAGATCGCAACCTTTGAATTTCTTTTGTTGCATCGACCATTGATCTTTCTAAACTCAAACGGAATTCAGAAAGTGTCTGTTCATTGGATAAGGATTCTTGAAGAGATGAATGATGCTGTTCTTGCTGCATTTTTAATTTATGCTGCATGTCAGATAATTTCTGCTTGGCATGCATCAGTTCTTTCCTCAGAGCTTCTGTAGATGCACTAGATTCTAGAAGCTGTTTCAACAATAAATTAATACCATAATAAAAAAAATTAAAAAATTCAGCTAAACAAATGTAAGATTTCAAAATTTGGTTAGTTGCCAGTGATCGACTAATGTTTAACTTTTTAGACAATGCTTTTTAAAAATCTATAGCAAAATTTTAAATTTTTTTCACTTTATGACATACTAAGTACATATTATTACATTTTTGCAGACACTTACTTTATGATAGAAAATAAAATAGATAAAAACCTGTGAAAAGGAAGTCGCTAGGGACTGAGAAAAATTTCCATTTTTGACAGGTTTATGTCTTAGCAGGTATAATTGTATGGTATTCCTTTACAGAGATAATGAAAATTTTCTGTTAATGACAGGATTTTGATATAGACAAGAAGGGCTTGATTTCTAACAAAAAGTACAGGAGCCCTAATATTCATGTTACATGAATAATTCAAAAGTGAGTCAAAATTACTAAAAGATGTTTAATATGTTGTTAAATACATAAAATAAATACAAAATAAAATATAAAATTGTATATCTAAAACCTAACACTTTCAAGTACACTCATACCCGTCATCAGGTTTGAAAACAGAAAATATGAAATCAGAGAAACTGCTTCTTTTCAAAAGATATACACTTTTCTATTTTATTTTGTATTTTATTTTATGTATTTAGCAACATATTAAACTCCTTTTAGTAATTTTGACTGAATTAATTCTGAATTATTCATGTGACATGTTTAAACTAAGGTGAAAAATGGATTCATTAATATTTTTTATTTATATCATAAATTAGTTTATAGTCGTAATGTTCTATGGTACTAACCACTGTAGCATTTCCCCTCCCTATCTCTTTCTCCCACATACAGAAGACTCGTGATAATTCAAACTCTGTTAATTCGAACAAATGGGAAAGCCCGGAAAATTCCTTTAAGGAAATAATGTAAAATTGCATTCGTTTATTTGAACTCAATTTCTATGTCTTTGGATAATTCGAACTGATTTATAGATTCTTTTCTCTTTTCATTTTACTTTCTATCTCATACAGTTCTTATTTTCCCTTGAATTGCAACTACAGAATAGCTGGTGAATACGCGTCAAATCCTAAAGCATGGATAATGTGCTTAGTCAGAGCAAACTTCCTGAACTGAAATCTATTCGAGTAGAATACTTGCCGGCAAACACCACATTATCTAAATTACAGCCCATGGATGAGGGTATAAAACAGAATTTAAAATTTCACTATCATAAAAGACTTTTACAGCAAATACTGTTTTCAATTGATTGTAAGGAAATTTATCATATTACTGTACTCACTACCATAAATGATCTCTATGCTGCTTGGGATGCTGTTAAAGAGTCAACAATAGCAGGATGTTTTAAACACGCTGAATTTACACAAGCCAAATAGAATACTCTGAAAAAGCATGTGAGAATATTCAATGTAAAAATGCAGATTTTCCAGAATTTTGCAAAATGTTTGACTGTGAAAATGCATCCTTTGCAGATTATGTGATTGTTGATAATAACTTAGAAGTTTGTAGAAGTCTTAACAATTCAGATATCGCAAAAGCAATTTGTGATACATGTAACGAAGATTCGGATCCTGAAGGCACATCAAACAATGAACCGTTCTCGCATCCAACAGAACAGTCTGTAACTCACTCTATTGAATGTTTACACAAATTCATACAAATGCAACCATCTTCAGAAAAAGAACTTCACTGTTTGTTGCATACAAAAAAGCTAATAATTAAGGCTAAAAATAATAAGCCTAAGTAAACGACCCTGGATAATATTTTTTTTAATAGTGGATGTAGTGTTCCCGCTAGGCTTTTTTTGCAGGGCGCAGCGCCCTGCCCTTTTTAAAATCGGCAAAATGCGCCCTGCCCTTTTTGAAATCGGCAAAATGCGCCCTTCCTTTTTTAAAACTAGTCAAAAGTGGACAAAAAAATCGCGAAAAAACGGCAAACTTCGTCAAAAACATTGCAAAAAGCAGCAAATTTCGTCAAAAGATAGTGAAAAAACGGCAAATTTTGTCAACAAATCGCGGGAAAACGTGACTTTCGTCAGTGAATCGAGAAAAAACGGTAAATTTCGTCAAAAACATTGCAAAAAACGACAAATTTCGTCAAAAGATCGCGAGAAAACGGCAAATTTCGTCAAAAGCATTGCGAAAAACGGCAAATTTCGTCAAAAGCATTGTGAAAAACGGCAAATTTCGTCAAAATATCGCATAAAAACGGCAAATTTCGTCAAAAACATTGCGAAAAATGGCAAATTTCGTCAAAAGATCGCGAAAAAAAACGGCAAATTTTGTCAACAAATCGCGGGAAAAACGTGACTTTCGTCAGAGAATCGCGAAAAAACGGCAAATTTCGTCAAAAACATTGCGAAAAGCGGCAAATGTCATCAAAAGATCGCGAAAAAACGGTAAATTTTGCTAACAAATCGCGGGAAAAACATGACTTTTGTCAGAAAATCGCGATGAAACGGCAAATTTCGTCAAAAACATTGCGAAAAATTGCAAATTTCGTCAAAAACATTGCGAAAAAACGTCAAATTTTGTCAACAGATCGCGGAAACTGGCAAATTTCGTCAAAATAGCGAAAAAAACCGCAAATTTTATCAACAGATCTCGAAAAAACTGCAAATTTCGTCAAAAGATCGCGATAAAACGCAAATTTCGTCAAAAACATTGCGAAAAGCGGCAAATTTCGTCAAAAGATCGCGAAAAAACAGCAAATTTTGTCAACAAATCGCGGGAAAAACGTGACTTTCGTCAGAGAATCGCGGGAAAAACGTGACTTTCGTCAGAGAATCGCAAAAAAACGGCAAATTTCGTCAAAAACAATGCGAAAAACGCAAATTTCGTCAAAAGATCGCAAAAAAACGACAAATTTTGTCAACAGATCGGGGAAAAACGTGAGTTTTGTCAGAGAATTGCCATAAAACGGCAAATTTCGTCAAAAACATTGCGAAAAACGGCAAATTTCGTCAAAAACATTGCGAAAAAACGTCAAATTTTGTCCACAGATCGCGAAAAACGGCAAATTTCGTCAAAATAAATAGCGAAAAAAACCGCAAATTTTATCAACAGATCTCGAAAAAACTGCAAATTTCGTCAAAAAAGCGCGATAAAACGCAAATTTCGTCAAAGGAACGCAACCCCCCCCAACCCCATAACACCCTGGGAAAAAAAAAAAAAAACTCATCTTTTGCTCTCCCAGCTCACCAAGCTTAAAAGCCTTATCTTTTTTTTTTTTTTTTTTTTACTTTTTCTGCTCTGTCACTTTATTATAGCAAATAATCGATCAAGTAATTTTCCACACCCTCGCCCAAAATTGATGCCCACCACCGCTCCCCTTCTTTCCAAGCACACGAAATTTAAAGTTAAAACTCTTTTATTTAAATTTTTTTGTCCTATTTTTAAATCTTTAGTAAGGTAACTAAATCAGTCATCTTAAGTTCAAAATTTCTGCTTCCCCCTTAAAATTCATAGTTTAGAGGCGACTAATAATTTTATATCCACATATGTTAACCTAATTACTTACTAGAACCTTAAAATATCAATTTAATAAAAATGTATTTCTATAATTTATGTTACTAAATGTGTGTACAAACATTGATGAGTATATGATGAACAATAATGAGTTTCTTATATTGGTTCCGAAAATGTATACTTTTTTTATGAAACAATGCATTTTTTCGCTGAAACTAGTGCCCTTTTCATGCTTCAATAGTGCCCTTTTTGTGACTAGCACCCTGCCCTTTTTTTTCTAAAGTGAACACTAGTGGATGTAATGTTATCTGTATTAAAACACTAAGATACGTGGTGGCAAAAAAGCAGTTTATTTCTGTTTTGCCTTGATTTTTAAAACAAAATTGTTGTTCAAGTTTAATTTGTATTTTGTTCCTCCAGGATTATTTAAAAATTAATTCACTTGGAAAAATGTGAAAAGCCAATAAAAGTCAATGATATCTTTACCAATTAGTATGATTGAGTTAAAAATAATATAGTGTATCTATGTATCTATCATTTAATGGAGTTCCATTACATAAGGTACATTCTGTTGAGCTGTCTACATGGCAGACCAGATGCAATTGCCAAAAAAGTTGTCTAAGTGAATTGTGTCAGCCGGTTGTTAGTGCAGATAGCTCAATAGACAGTGTGTTGGCAATTTAAGCCAAAGGTTTTGGGTTTGATTCCTGGACTGGACAAATGGAAAATGTTGAATCGTAGAAAGTTTATCATAGATGTTGTCTTTCACATTTCTCTTTTCCCACATCACAAATAAAAAATTTAATTATATTTTTCTATTTCAACAACCATAAAAAACGTCAGTATTGTAGCTTCTCTTATAAATTATTAGGTACAACTACAATTTTCTATACAATCTTTTATCATGGCTGAATAATATAAGTTCACAGACATTTTATCACAACTCTTAAATTTTCAAAGATCTTTAAATTGGCAGAATTATTATGTTGGCACATATAATTTTACAAGTACAATTCAACATTTACTGCAATAGAGATCTTAAAAAACACCAATTAAAATATATTAAGACAGACATAAGCTCACTTTAAAAAATAAAATTTTATAAAAAATATACTTAAAAACATTTAAAAATACAAATAAGTAGACGTTTCGCCATGCGACACGCAAGGCATCATCAGTACAAAAAACAATCCAATGCATAACAGACCACTGAACAATTCAAGAACAGTTAAAGTTATTTTAACAACATATAATATTCACTCGGTACGGCATGAGCTTCATTCAGTGTCTCCGATCGCAATTCAGTGAGCCAACGCTCAAGGAATAATCTACCATGGTAGTTGTTACAGCCCGATTTCAAAATGCCGGCGTTCGTAATTAGCGGGATGTGATTCGTTTTAAGTGAATGCTGGACAATTTTTGAATTCAGATTACTATTTTTTAAAGCAGTAGTATGTTCTTTTAAGCGACCTCAAACTGTTTTATATTTAATAATTTCTTTTATAGTCAAATTTCTGGTACCGCTATGGGGTCCCCCCTCTCTGTTGTAATTGCTGAACTTGTAATGCAGAATATTGAAAATAAGATTAATTTTGAACTTGGTCCACATATTCTTTTTTGGAGACGTTATGTCGACGACATTTTTCTGATAGTGAAAGAAGCAGATTTAAATAATATTCTCATGATTTCTAACTCTATTGGTAACCCTAATAAGTTTACTGTTGAAATTGAAAATAATGCTGAATTACCATTTCTCGACATTCTAATCCGCAGACACACTGCTGCTATCTCTCAATCTATCACCACTACTGTCTACAGAAAACCTACATCTACTAGTCAATATACTAATTTCAATTCAATATGCCCTTTCAGCCATAAAATAGCCGTTATTAAAACTTTAGCCTTCAGGGCCATTAGATATTGCAGTTCTAGTAATGATTTTGAAATTGAGAAATGTAAAATTTATCGCGATTTGGTTAATAATAGCTATCCTATTGGTCTTGTTTAAAAAATCTTTAAAAATACTTTAAATTTTGTGAATTCTACTCCCCCCCCTCCTTTCCAACGTAGTAAACCAAATACTTTTATCTGTATCCCTTATTATAAAAACATTTCTGATAAAATTTCTGGCATTCTAAAATCATACAATATTGGGGTTTCTTTTAAACCAATTAATAAAATGAGTTCCTTTTTCACTAAGCATAAATTTCAATATGATAAGTCTAAATTACCCGGTGTTGTTTATATTATCCCCTGTAAAGATTGCAATAGTGTCTACATTGGTGAAACAGGTAGATCATCGGAAATTCGCTTAAAAGAACATACTACTGCTTTAAAAAATAGTAATCTGAATTCAAAAATTGTCCAGCATTCACTTAAAACGAATCACATCCCGCTAATTGCGAACGCCGGCATTTTGAAATCGGGCTGTAACAACTACCATGGTAGATTATTCCTTGAGGGTTGGCTCACTGAACTGCGATCGGAGACACTGAATGAAGCTCGTGCCGTACCGAGTGAATATTGTATGTTGTTAAAGTAACTTTAATTGTTCTTGAATTGTTCAGTGGTCTGTTATGCATTGGATTGTTTTTTGTACTGATGATGCCTTGCGTGTCGCATGGCGAAACGTCTACTTATTTGTATTTTTAAATGTTTTTAAGTATATTTTTTATAAAATTTTATTTTTTAAAGTGAGCTTATGTCTGTCTTAATATATTTTAATTGGTGTTTTTTAATAGTTTTAACATTCAGACGTTAAATGTATACATATTGCAAAATAGAGATCTTGATATTTTAAACCAAAGTTGAATATAGGACTCACATACTCTGACATCTAGTCATGAATCATCATGACTGAATTTGTTTCGATAGTTTCATTGCAGAAAGCTCTTTTCACTCAAATATGATGCTGAAAGAAGGGCTTTACAAATTTGATAAAATCTGGTAGCCAACAAAAAACTCTAGTCATCAGCAAAAAATATTTATGCCCCCCCCCCTCCCCTCCCCTGTCACTATTTTTCAAAAAGCACAAAAGTTTTCTATGAATTAAATAAAAAAAAATAATAACACACATAGTTTAGAAATATTAGTAACATAGTTTAGAGTAGTGCATAATTTAGAAAGATAATATAAACCAAGTTTCCTAACGAAACGTATCAAAAATATATATCTCTGGAAAAAAAAATACTATAAAGGCTGAATTAACTGGCATGTTCAAGAAATGATGATTGCCAAATGTTTAAAATGCCCAATTAGTTGAGTGCTACAAACTGATGAGGGAGGCATTGATGAAATAGTCAATAAGGGGGAAAAAAATGTTGCCTATTTTTTGTTGAAGTCAGATAATTCTGATTTTATTATTTTAAAATTTATATTTGATGAGCTTATTTTTTGCCAACTTAAAAATAAAAGTTACAAATATTTTTTGTTTGAAAATATCATTTCTAAATTTTATTTCTTAAAATTTTGTTACTTTGCAACATGTATAATAAGACATCTTATGAGAATTTTAATTTAACATTGGGACTAAGATGAGCAACAAATGCTGTTCTTGATAGAAATTGTAGGCAAGTACAGGGCCAAAACTAGGTTTTTTTTCCCAAGGTGCAAACATGGATTTTGGCATACCCCCCCCCCTCCCCCCTCCTTTGCAAAGTAAATTTACAAAGAGAATTTTACTAAGTTTCTAATAGCAGAATTATTTTAAAATTGAAAATATGTAATCATAAAATACATAATATTGAACTGTGTAATCAGCTTAGAAAAATATTTATTTAATAAAAGTTGTGAAACCGGTAAAAATTCCACTTTATACAGATTTCCATCTTAGCATGTATAATTGTTGATAATATTTTTGTTGGGACCATGTAATTTTTACATTTAAGACAGGATTCCGTTATAGACAGATTTCACTTTCACATACTTTGCTGTAGTTTTAGTATTACACTACAACTGAGCAGGCATTTAAAGTCATAGTGATATGAGTCACAATGTCTTAAGAACTGAAAAAAGAAGATTTTCTGTACGTATAACAATGAATTCCAATACCATAAAATATCTTTGTGTGCTATCTACAGCCGGTTTCATGGAACTATCACTTATATTGCTCTTCCTATTAATAGACTGATATGTCTAGATATTTTCCTGAACCTAACGCTAACTTTTAAAATTATAATAGTGACTTAGAACAACAACAAAAAAAAAACCACTATTAAGTTTTTACTAAGTATTTATTTTGTGAATTTTCCACCACTTAGTGTTTAGTGCCCCAGACAGTTGCCTCAACCCTCTCTAAGACTGGATCTAGACATAAAAAAAGTAAATGCAATAAAAAAAATATTTTTAAAATTGTGTATTTTCCACCCCTTAGTTTTTAGTGTCCCGGACAATCACCTAACTCTGCCGATCATTTTGATCTATTTGTCAATATTAATGCAATTTTAAGGCTCCATTTTTTGTTTGGATTTTCCAGCTGAAAACTTTTTTGCTCAAATTTCCTATATATATATATATATATATATATATATCAAGCGACAAACCAAATCTTCATTTGGTGTCATCATCAATCATCATCTGTTCTGGTGCCCGGGGCATATGCCCCCTCTCGCTCCCCTTAGTTTCGGCCCTGGGCAAGTAACATATTGATTGGAAAAAAAAAAAAAAAAGCCGGCTTGAATAATAAAAATTTTTATGTGCTTATAAAATGAATCCTAATATGAGAAATACCAAAACTATTTACATTTTCAAAATAACTGAAGCGTTATTATGTAATATGCATTGCTAAAATAAACCATTCTCTTACACTCATATTACATAGTCGGAATCAGAAGCTGGCTGGGAGGAAAAGGTTTATTTTGATCAAACAATCTATGATAAGAATTGGAGGATAAAAAAAAGTTACCCTACTGAAGTGCAATGAATGATTCTTTTATTTCCATTTACTGTAGATCAGGCATGTCAAACTCATTTAGCTCCGCGGGCCAAATTAAGCATTATATACAAAGCCGCGAGCCACATAAAAAAATGCAGATAATATTATTACCATTGCACAGAATAAAATTTGTACTTACAGCCTTGTTAACGAAATATTCAAGCAAAGTTCTAAATTTATTATTTTTATACATAGTTTTTCTTATCTTATTTTTTGAAAACCTACTTAAAATTACTTTTCATCAACCAAATCTATACAATTTAATTAAATTTTCTAAATTGTATTTATTTTAAAAATTGATTGTACACGTTGGTCTGTTAATCTTGATCTAACAAAGACATATCTGTCAATCTTCAGTATTTTTTTTTCAAGTAAAAATAAAAATAAACATATTTTGAAACAGAAAAGCTATTTAATAAAATGCATCCTATATTTATGCGTTACACATTTGATTTTATTCATTAAATAAATTTCAAATTATGTTTATTTGACTTGAAAAATAATAAAAGGTTGGCAGCTAAGCAAAGATGCCATATAAAAGTGCGCTTGTCTAAATATGTCTAAAAATATGTTTAATTGCACGATATACTTTGAAAAATCTGTCAAGTTATGAATAATTACAGAAATTTGGAAACCCCATATATTTTTGCTCTAATATGGAATCGCATTGAATTTTGATTAACTGCAGTAATAAATTCGGAAGAATAATTTCAACATCTATCATTAGAGTTGAAGTAAATAGATTTAACTGATTTTCATATTTCTAGAAATTCAAAAATCTTCTTTTGAACTCATTTTTTAATATATTTTTAGTATATTCTAAAAATTGTCACTTCGTTTATTTTTGTAATAATGCATGACAACATTTTAAATAAAAGACATTTTCTTTTTGAAAATTGTTTTATCAAAGTAATAAATTCTATTTTAAAACGCTAATACTATCAAATAACAAGATAGCATTATAAAATTTGCCTTGAAGTTGAAGTTTACTCAGATTCTATGTAATTTTAAATAAAAATTCCAAGTACTTTGTCTATTGGTGGTCTTTTAACAATCCACATTCATAACTTGGCTATTTAAAATGAAAATTGTAACCATTTTTAGCAATTCGAAATTAACAGCTAAAACTTTATGATAGAAAGCCGTCAAATATCGTAAAGATGGTAGATCTGATTACCTTCACTGTCCATGCCCATATTTCCAAGATATTTTCTAGATTGATGATCATTAAGCATATACGTACGAATATAATATAAGTTTATAAATTTTAAGCACACATCAGGCTTTTATAAATTATGTCCATTATACATAATTTTTTTTATCAATGGTACTCATGCTTATAGTATTTTCAAATTTCTCTATCTTCTCTGGACATTAATTTCGTAGTGAAGGATTTCGACTCGCAAGACATTAAATCTAAGAAAGACAATAATTAGTTTTTTTAAGCAAATGTATTTTATTCAATATGCTTGGTGAAAGTACATCGATTCTCTTTTAGAAGTATCAGTTTCAATTCTGGCAGTGTATCTTTCCGATGTTTAGCCAGATTTTTTTGCGAGTTTTCTTTATACTCTGTGTTGTTGCACCTCTTAATGTTACGTTCTTGTCAAACTCCAAAAGTGTCTACATATCAAACATAAAATTTCAGTTTTCCTTTGATTATAATTCTGTTGTAAATACCTTTAAAAAAATCTACGATGTTCATCCTAAATTTTTCTTAAAAATATGTTTGGTAAAAAGCTTTATTTTTCTATATATATAAATCCTGGGTTATATGAGAGTACGTCAATAAAATGTGTGTATATCGATACAAAAATGAAAAAAAGATCACGCAGGATTCCAGAAATATCACACATAAATACAAACCTAAGTAATGAAAATACTTAAAGAGGTTAAATCAAAAATCCACATATCCAACTAAAGTCCAAATGAAGAACCTGGATAGCATAATTCGGGGTTTTGTGTTCAGCACAAAAGTGATAACTAGTGCCACTTTCAAAGCGACTCATTTAGAGCTATTTAATTTTATATTTTGCTTTTCTTAAATTTTTTAACATTTCTTAACTAGCGTTAAATTTTATTAATTTTACAATACTTTGTATTTAATAAATACAGCATATAATTTTGTAAAGTGGAGTAAAATCAAAAAAAGTTGTACAAAAAAGTATTAGTTTAAACATAAAACAAATAAAAATGATAGGTAAAATACTTTAAAAAGTTCAAGAATCTTTAAATTTTCAGGCTCAAGATGCGCGCTTTGCTACGCTCCGAATGGTTATATTTGTATCCACAATTTTTTTGTGCAAAAATTTAAAATTGAGTTCTATCTCACAGGGGTGATTGTGTTCAGGTTTTTTTTTTTTTTTTTTTTTTTTTTTTCAGTACCGAATTCCGGTTTTTCTGTTAGTTAATTTCATAAAATAAGACTACAATATCAATTTCATATGATTGCTAAACATAATTAAAATTCATATTTTTCATAATTTGACCTAACTGCAATAAATTACATGTTCTCTCCCCCGCCCCCCTTCTCTCCTATGGAAACGTTTTCTCGCTAAAATTTTAGGTATTTTTTCATGAACCCACCACCACTTCTCTATCTGTCTATATACATCACTGCTGCCAGATGAGCGAGAACTTTTTTATTCAGGATGCAACCATATTCTGCAGAGAAATAGTACCCTTTTTTAATGATACAATAAATATTACAAATATTTCTATTAAAAAATTGTGATAGCATTCTGAATAATAAAAAAAAAAAGTCCACCAAACTAGTAACACTGATATACACATCTTTCTAAAAACCATGGTTGGGACAAATATGTTCGGGCAAAGTGTATTTTCAGCATGCGTGTTCTAACAACTAAATTAAACACAGGTAAAATGTCAAAGGCTTCGCGGGTCACAGATATGTTGTCGGCGGGCCAGTTGTAGCCGCGGGCCACGTGTTTGACATGCCTGCTGTAGATGATAATCCTCCAAATACATATAGATATAAAATAATTTTGAATAAATAATGTAATAAAATTAGTAGTAAAAAATTGTTGAGTAAAATAATGATCTAGGTTATATAATTTTACCAAACAACAATTTCTTATTCTTAAATAAATTATTACTACCTCTTAATGGATAACTGAGTGTTTATTGTATATATTGCAAAGTCTGAATGAATAAATGTACAGTATCATAAGAAGGATAATTTTTCTTTACTAAAATCCAGTTTTGACAAAATTATTTTGAAAGCCATTATTTCAACATTTTTTCCCCCAATTATTTTTCCTTTCTTTAAAAGAAGCCACTCTCCACAAAGGAGCGAGTGCCCTCAACATTCCATCTCATATCAACTAAATTTCTAGTGGTCACATAATTAAAAATTCTCTCTGACACATCCCTCCTACCAAAATTCTCTGAAAAACAAGTCTTCTCATGAAAAACACTGGTAACCAGACACTTGTCTCCAAACCAGTGTGATGTCGACCTATTGTGCAATGTGTGTGGTACAGACAGGCACCAGTTGCCAACCATTTTAAGCAAAGAAGAAATATTTAAAAAATACATATTATTCTTTAATAAATAAATTTTTTTAAATAATATTTAAAATAAGTTATTCTTGAAATTTTAATTAAGTTTTATAGATTTACTGCAAATGAATTACTTATAATCTCTTATATGTTATTATTTTTTAAACTGAAAGTGATAGATTAATCAGTTTTAATTCTGAACACAAAAATTTGAAATTTACAAAAAAACTTGATAATTTTTTAGCATTATATCCAATTTTAGATGTCACAGAGGCTGGATTGTCATTCTTACTGTTTAATTGAAACCTCTTTTCTCCCTTCCTTCACATTCTAATCATATAACATGCTAGTTGGCTACAGCAGAAAATAATGACGTTTTCTGTGCATGGGATGGAAAATGCTCTTTAAACTTGGTTTTTCTATTAAAAGTACGAGTAAAGAGGAAGATCACTGGTTGCTGTGCACGAGTAGGGGTAGGAGAAAGAAAAAATGCTGTGCCCATTTCTTAGATCAATTTCTGTTCAAAAAAGATAAATGCCAGATCAAATAACTTGGTCATTAGTGATGACTGCATTTGTCATGCCCTGCAAAAGCTAAACAAGTACTTTATTTTATTTAAATAAAATACTTGAAATTAACTATTGAGAAATAACTTAAAGATAATAATTTAATTAAAGATCTGTAAAACTTTATCACGATACACCTAAGATTTTCTGATGTGAAAATCACACATTTACAGATATCATTTTATTTTTTCATAATAACAACAGTTTTATATTGTTCCATAATGAAAAAAGTTCTATAGCTTTTGATGCAAATTAAAAGCATTTATGTAATTTGAATTCATAAAGAGATTATAATATCATACATAATAAGTATAGATATTAAGGAGATCCAAAATCTGGACAATCTTGAAATCTAAAAATAAGTTCCAAATATCTTGAATCAACAGATTATTGTTACAGCAATATTTCAAAGTATTTTAAAATACTGGATAAAGATGATCAAACATATAGAATTAATTCTTACTTTTTGCTTCAATGAGACAGTTTCATTTCTCAATTCATTTTCTTTATCTTCATCTTGATTGCGAAGTGCTATCAATTCTGTAATTTCTTGTTCTTTGATTTTTATTTCACTTTCCACTAAGTTTAACTTGTTCTTCAAACTGGATACTTCTCTTTTCAATTCTTGACAACTTCTTTCGGTTTCTTTTAAATCATTTTTAAGTTCCAGAATTGAAGATTGCTTTTTACTACTCAAGTTTTCAAGAGCTTTAAAAATAAATAAGATTTTTGTTTTTTATTTAGAGAAACACACAGCAAAATGATAATACATATTCTAAAATAAAAAAAGAAAGAAGATTCCTTGGAAACCCAAAGGCATCTAAATGAACAGAAAATGTAAAATTAAGACTTATTTGAAAATTCTGTATGCTTAATGTTGTAATTAATTTATAAACTTAAATAAAAAATATAACATATTTTCAGCACTGTTTAAAACATTGTAGGATTACACTTATATTCAATTCACATTTATATATATATGTGTATATATAGTCAGGATATGTAAAATTATATTTTTTCTAAACTGTTGATGAAAAACATGCCCAATTTTATATATGAACAGATAAAAAAGAAGAAAAAGGGCTTTTTTCTTTTAAGTAGGTACTAGGCATTTAAAATAATTATGTATATACAGTGATACCTGTCTAAAATATTCTCCTATGGGACAAAAAAAAAAAACTAGTTGCCTTATATAGGTAGTCACTATATTAGACAAAACATAATAATTGAAATTTTCACAAAATGTATAACCAATTAAAATTTAAATAAATATGTAATTTAATACATAAACATGATTTTTTAACTAAAATATAAAAATGCAAATAAAAATATTTAGTATACATAGATTTATTAATGCTATTTGTAGAAGTTTTGGGGTTCATGCAGAAAAGTATACAGCATTTAAAATTTATGAGATTTCTAGTATAGATTTCTCAATTAACAATAAAATTTTACTGATTGTTGATGGCAATGATTTTTTTTTTCTTTTGTAGGTCAAGTTCAGTTTATTACATCGGTTTCATTATGACTTAATAAATTCACACTGGTATATTTATGAAATATTGTAAATCTATAATACAAAGTGTTTCCTATATCTATGCAAAATATATTGACTACTTGAAGATCATAAATATAGATTTTATTTTCTATTTCCCCCCTTCCCTCCCCTAAGAGTTTAAGACAATTTTGTACCAGAAATACTGCAATGTAAAATAAACCTAAGTAAAGTAAGATTTTATATTTGATTTAAAATACAATACTCCAGGAACACTTGAAGGATCTGTATAAGTATTGCCATCTTAAAAATTATATATATATATTTGGGTGGGTGGGTGTTGAAGGAAGTAACTTAAAAAAAGTTTACAAGGGTTTAAAAATGTAGACAAATTATTTGTACAATCAATTACACGAGCAGGGAAGACCGAGCTATGCTCGGTCAAAATTAAATCTGAGTTCAAATATCATGACCCATGACCAAAATGACCCACTAATTGAATTTTCTCGAACATGCGACTTAGCCCAACAGTCTTTTCGTGCCCGAAAACCATAGGATGCAAAATTTAGTGTAAATTGAGCCGCTTTTTAGATCTTGACCCACAATGACCCAGAAATGACCCACTAATCGAATTTTCTCGAACATGTGACCTAGCCCAATGATTTTCGCGTGCCCGAAACTCGTAGGATACAAAATTTAATCAAAATCGTTAGAGCCGTTTTTTAGATAAAATTAATTTGACCCGCTTTGACCCAAAAATGACCCACTAATCGAATGTTCTCGAACATGTGACCCAGCCCAATAGTCTTCTCATGCCCGAAAATAGTTGGATACAAAATTTCGTCAAAATCGTTTGAACCATTTTTTAGATACAATTAGCTTGACCATGACCCAAAATGACCCCAAATGACCCACTAATTGAATTTTCTCGAACATGTGACCTAGCCCAACAGTTTTCTTGTGCCCGAAAACCATTGGATGCAAAATTTAGTGTAAATTGAGCCGCTTTTTAGATCTTGACCCACAATGACCCATTAATCGAATTTTCTCGGACATGTGACCTAGCCCAATGCTTTTATCGTGCTCGAAACTCATAGGACATAAAATTTAATCAAAATAGTTAGAGCCGTTTTTTAGATAAAATTAATTTGACCCGCACTGACCCAAAAATGACCCACTAATCGAACGTTCTCGAACATGTGACCCAGCCCAATAGTCTTCTCGTGCACGAAAATGGTCAGATACAAAATTTCGTCAAAAACGTTTGAACCGTTTTTTAGATACAATTAGCTACACCATGACCCAAAATGACCCACTAATCGAATTTTCTCGAACATGTGACCTAGCCCAATGGTTTTCTGGTGCCCCAAAATGGTAGGATACGAAATTTCGTCAAAATCGTTAGAGCCGTTTTTAAGATAATTTTTGCATATATATATATATATATATATATAACCACACACAAGATTTACTCGTATTAGAATATATGATAAGGGTCAATACAGATTGCTAATCCTAAACTAAATTTAAATGCCTTGCAAAATCTGTGATTTAATTATACTGACTAATACAAAAAATTACAAAGAAAATAAAACACAAACCATCTATCTTATGATTTGCTTCATCAATCTGACTTTTCAGTTCAACATTTTCTCCTTGAATAACTTTCATTCGTTGCTTGCAGTCTTCAAGGGATTTGGTAAGAACCTCACTTAAATTTTTTTCATCACTTAGCTGATTTTGAAGCAATGATATTTTATCTTCTAACTGGGTTTTGGAACTCTCCTCTACAAATAGTAAGATTTAAAAAACTTAGAAAATAGAATATCAAAGAAAATAGTATAAATACAACTATTTTCAAAGATAAAATTCTTTTTCAAAATACAATACAGTATAGAAGCTAACATAGCAATAGCAAAGTATGAAAAGCATGTTGCCTGACTTTAAAACATTCCTATCATGCAGCAGCTGAAAAATCATCTAAATAAAATCTATTGTAACAAAAAATAATTATTTTTATGTCAAAGCAATAATTTTAAAGAATAATTGAAATCACTAATCCTAAACAAATTTGTTCAATATGCATCAAACTAACTGTGAACAAAATTCAATATACATACATATCAAAAGAAGATTGAATTTCTATAAAGCTTTTTTTTTTTTTAAAAAGAAAAAAAAAAACCTTAAAAAGTTTTATTTTAACACAAATAATTACAAATTTAAAAACAAAAAGTATAGTACTAATGAAATGCTTGAAATCTCGATACATGTTAAATTTGTGTTTTTAAAATTTAAAAGAAAGCACCAGATTTTCAAACCAATATAATAAAAATACAGTGATTTTTTTTTTTTTACTTTAATAGTCACAATACATTGGTATGCAAAACTAAAGCAACCGTGTAATTTTTAAGCAGGCAGCCATAAAATTATAGAAAAGGGCTTGTTGCGATCTGTACAATGAACGTCCAATAAAATAGAAAGGGGATTCATATGCAAATATCAGGAAAAAGACACCACAAGTGATGTGAAGGCATGTAAAACATGTACTCTTGCACAGTGCAAGACTTCAATAAAAAGAAAGATGAAAAGCTCTATTAAAGACATTTGATGTAAGTTCAAGTGAGTTTGTAAGTGCAATATGGCTAAGAAGAAACCATCTAAACAACTCTGCATGTAGTAGAATGAGCAGCAAACATGAGGAGAGGTGTAGTGTGACAAGTGTAGCCCAAGAGTTTGGAAGTGTTATTTGACATGCTTGGAAAGCCTTCCAAACCATAGGTATAGCTGTAAGGAAGGTTGGTGGTGTGCGGGCACGACAAACAATGCCAATGGATGACCGATATATTGCCCTGCAGGCAAAAAGCTATTGCTACCAGTCTGCCAGCAAAATTGCTCAGTAGGTTTACTGTCTTGGCCACAAGACTTTATAAAGGTCATTTATTCGCCTGTCATCCTGAATATTGTATTCCATTGATAGCTGCCCATCAGCAACATTAAAATAATTTTGAAAAGTAAAATAAAAACCAAAATTGAAAGTTTGCATATTTTTTTTTATAAATGAAAAAAAAAAAAATTAAACGTTCAAAATAAAGTTAATTTTTATTAGAGAAGATTTAAATTTTTAATTTTGTATAAAGTTTTTGTTTGTACAAAAGTTTTAAACTGCACAAAAGTTTTTTTTTTTTTTAATGCCTCCTTGGCATATGTAACAGCATGAATATAATTTTGGAGCAGAAAACAGCCCTTTTGAAGTAGAAAATAACTATTTTAGAGCAGCAAAATCACTCTTTTTTGAGCAGGAAAAAAGCCTATGGAAAGAACACGGACACATATACACACAGAAGAAAAAGAAAAAAAAAGTAGGAAAGGAATAATTATTTTAGTGAAAGAGATTAAGAGTTAAGTTACAAGATATTTGGCCCATGACATGGCATTTTTTTATTCTTTTACTTTTATAAGAATGTTAATGCACAGTCTATAACTTTTACTGTCACAAATTTCTAACTTAAATAGCTTTAAAATAAGATATTAAACACATAGACCAGACAATAAATTATTACATTAACTCTAAAAATTAAAAAAGAAAAAATATCTATAAGTAGTTTAATTGAAATATTTTTCTCAATGTTTAAAAGTATCAGCAAGTTTATGTTCTATTTTTAAACTTTTGGTTTTATTATTTTTTATGAAATAAATAAAATTTAAATACTGATCTTCATGCTGTGAATGAAGAATTATTGAACACAACAAATTATAGAGGTCTGCATGGGCCAAAATTCTTAGGCCTGAGCCATTTAATTTCTTAATTCAATGCCTGGGCAAAAATTAATGAAAATAGGATGGTCTCGGTCTTACACACTCTCTCTCTAGAGAAAAAAAAAAAAAAACTGATATTTATTAACCAACATTATTTTATAGTTTTTAAAGTTTTTTTTAAAGAATATTCCATACATATTTATGCAAAAATACATCATTTTCAGCTTATATGTTCGCAAGCCATGGAATATAAAATAACAACAATACTGATTTACTTTGATAAATACATTAAACTTTTCTAAACTTTTCTCTAAAAGTGGCCAAAACTGGTACACCTACCCTACATTAGTTTTTTTTTTTTTAATGATTCTTTATTTGAATGTAACAGTCTAAGAGTCTTAAGTGATAATTAATATTGCTATTCTGCATTCTATGACTTGACACATAGTCTGAAATATGCTGTAAAATTTTTGCATAAATATGTATGCAGTATTCTTTAAAAGAATCTTAATTGTAAGTTTAGTTAAGAAAAATCATCATTTTTTGTAGAAGTTGAGTCTGGCCAGGCCTGATTTTATTGATTTTGCAGGGGCCGGGCCATGAAGTGTGAAAACATAAACAGACCAGACAGGCATTTTTAGTAGAAGCTGAATTGGGCAATGCCAAGTCGTGAACTGTGAAAATATAAACAAGCCAAGCTCAGAAATTTCAGCCAATGCAGACTTCTAATGAAGTTTAAAATATCAGAAACAGACAGCTAAAAAATATCGCAATTTTGATGCCTTATAAAGAAAACAAAATATTTTAAAAAATATTTCTCTATAATTTAATAAAACAAAATATATTATAAGATTCTGTTAAACAAATATACAATGTCCCTGTTATTTTCATGAAAAAATTGGAAACCCGACATGGTCCAGCCCAAATCTACAGAAAGAAAGAAAGTCTGGACATGGTCCAAAGTGAGTCCTTTTGTTTCTTGAAAATGAAATTAACACCTATCTTTATTCCTTTGCAAATTTAACTAAGTCCAATTAGTGAAGAAAAGAGCTAATGAACTGATTGCTAGACTGATTGGTGTATGCATACACAGATTCTCGGACTGCAATGAAAGCTTAGTGGGGACTTTGTACTGCAAAGAATTGCGAAGTTTTTCTTATGGCAAAGTGTGGCTAGGAGAAAATTTTTATACTCAGGTGCAGTTGTGCGCAATTTCGTTAAAAAATTAATGATTCAGAGCAAAAATTTGCAGCATTATCATTTTCAAGAGTTTGAAACAATTGACACTAGCTATTCCATCACTGTATTTACTCGAATTATTCCTTTTGACTATGAACATTACATTTGTTCTACTGATGTAGATTTTTTATCACCGGATAATGATTACAAACTGAGACTATAGTTTCAAGAAAAAATTTCTGTTCTTATCATCAAGTGAGATTAACAGAGAGTAGTTATCTGGGCAAGGCTAAAAACAGTTCTGCTTCTGTTCTGTTTTTATCTTTGCATGGATAACTATTCTCTACTAATCTCACCTGATGATGAGAGCAGACAACTGCTCTCGAAACTAAAGTCGTGATTTATTATTATCTGGAGAAAGAGAAGATTTGTGTTAGTATATATATATATTTATACCGTAAAATCCCGAAAGTAAGCCCCCTCCCACTTTTAAGCAATTTTGATTTTCTTTTTCATTCCAAAATATAAGCCCCACCCCCTCTTACATATACAAAATTTTTATGCAAAAAAAATTGATTTTAAAAATCCAAGGGAGGGAATTTTCATTCTTTTGACATTTTGGGCAGATTTCCACTTATGTTTTTATATGATGTTAATGAAATCTCTCCTCCTCACATGAAATGTCTATTTCCCTTCTCTGCCCTCTCCAACACGAAAAGTTTGAAAATCTTAAATCCTTCAGTACTTCTTTCTACTCTCAAGTAACGCAACAATTAGTAAAAAAATCAATCCTCTTAACTACAATCTCCCTTTCCATCCAAAATTTATACCCCCCCCCCCTTTCAGCATATAAAGTTTAAAATCTTTAAAACACTTTATAAAAAAAAAAAATATGCTCTATTTTTTGCTCTCTAGTAACAATAAATAAATAATCAGCCTTTTAAATTATCTCTCTACCACCAAGATGCCTGCTTCTGCCCTTTTGCCTCCCCCCCAGCAAAAAAATATTTAAAACTCTATTTTAAAAAATATATTATGTCCTATATGTTGCTCTCTAGGAAAAATAAGTAAGTAACCAATCATATAAATTACCCTCACCTCCACGTCTCCCTCTTTCTCTGAAACTTACACTTCTCCTTCCTTCCCTCCCTCTCCTCACTTGATACAAAGTTTAAAATCTTTACAACTCTTTATTAAAAAATTTGCTGTCTAGTAATAATAAATAAATAATCAACCATTTCAATTATCTCTCTATCCCAAAATGTTGGCTTCCTCCATTTTGCTAACCCTTAAAAAAAAAAAAAAAAAAAAAAAAAAAAAAAAATCTTCTGTCCTCTTTGTTGCTTTCTATTAACAATAAATAAATAACAAATCATCTAAATTACACACTCCTTCCTTAGAAATTCATATTTCCCCCCTCATCCCCGAGAATACAAAGTTTAAAATTTGTAAAACTCTTATGTGAAGAAATTTTATGTCCTACTTGTTGCCTTCTAACTTGTCACCGACACACACACACACACACACATAAAGATTTTTAAATTGTATTTTTAAAAAAAAACTGCTGTATTTATTTATCTTTAGTAACAATATTAATGAATAATCAATCATCTAAATTACTCCCCTTTCTCCCAAAAGTTCCACTTTCCCCTCTGTCTTCTCACACAGCAAATAGTTTAAAATCTTTGATATTATTTATTTATTTTTTTAAATGCTGATTTCTTATTTTGCAGCGAGGTAACTCATCTTATCTACATCATCTCATATAAGTATCACTCATCTAAAATCATCATCCCTTTTAAAATTTTTGCTCTGTCCTATTTTCCCAAAGAGGAGTTGATTTCTAAGTATGTGAGAGGAAAGCAAATCATCTTTTTTGCAGTTTGGCTGTTCTCTCCTGAATCACGTATATATTTTATGTTTTGAAATAAATATTTCTTTAAAATAACTCCCCGTCCTTTAACAAAATATCAGCTGTGAGACCAACCAAACTACAAAAAGACTAAAATCTTCTCTCTGCCACCACCCCCCCCCCCCTCCATGTCTAGAAATTCACCCCTTTTTCTGTGGATGGATTATAGAACTTTAAGGGAAGAGTTAGATGATCATTTATTTATTGTTGCTGCAAAGTAACAATACAGCATAAAAACTTTAAAAAATTGTTTTAAAGATTTTTAAGTTTGTGTGCTGAGGGGGGGGGGGGGGAGAAGCAGTTTTGATAATTATTTAATTATAGTTGCAAGAAAGTTATAAATAGATTTTAAAAAAAAGTTTTTAAAGTATGTACTAGGGGGGGGGGGGGGGGACAAAGGAAATAAAGAGCACTTTTTGGAAGGGAGGGAGAATAAATTAGATTGTTATTTAAATATTGTTGGAAAAAAATCACAAATAGAGAAGAAAAAATTAAGAATTTTAAAGATTCTAAATTTTACAAGATGCATTTGGAGGGGGAGGATCTTCATGAGATAAGGTTGGGAGGGGAGGGGAGTGGGAGAGAAGCAGAGATTTTAGGAGGAGAGGTTAATTTAGGTGGTAAGTTGGAGTTATTTATTTTTAATATAAAGCATTTAATAAGTCTGAACAGAAGTTTAAAATAAAAAGTTATAAAGGTGAAACTATGTGTTTTTGGTACCAGAGGGGGGGGGGGCAAAGGGGGAAACAGTAATTTTGAGAGGAGATTTAGATGATTGATTATTTATTGTTACAATAAAATAAGAAATAAAAAAATATTTAAAAAATGACTAAAAATTTTTTTTCAATTTTTTTGGAGGTGGGGAGAGGGGAATTTATTTTTATTTATTTATTTTTAAATCTGCCAAAACACTGAAGATTCCCATCCCTTTTGTACTTCTAAATTAATGATAAAAACAGGTTTTTAAATGATTTTTTTTTTTAATCTCGATTATAAGCCACCCCCCCCCCCTTCCAAATGTAACCCTTTTTGATTTTGAAAAAAAAAAGGGGGGGGGTTACAATCAGGATTTTACAGTATATATTTTTAAATCTCCAATGAATTTATCATTGTTCATTCTATTTGCTATTTTCGAATATCTTTGAATTCTTTAATAATTTGGTAAATCTTTTTTTTTAAAGGGGAGAGAGGTCAAAATGTTGACAATTTAATCTAGCGAACATCAGAAATAAGTGTATAGATTAATAAGTTACGCATAAATATTTAGATAAAAAAATAAATACGTAGCATAATACACAAAATATCAAAACTTACCAACTATCAAGACTGAATTTGTATCTCCCAGTTCTTTTAACAATTTATCCTTTTCTCTTTCAAGTTCTTTAATCTGATTTTCCAACTTAGTTACATTTAGCTCTGCATCTTCTTTGAAATTATTCAACTCCTTTATTTGTGTTTCAAAATCTTTCTTGATTTTCAAATTTTCAATACTATGCAAAAAAGAAAAACAAATGTATTTTAGATGCGCAATAGTAAAGCAAACATACATAGAAATAAGTATTACAAAATTTTAACACTAACTTGATATATACCCAAATGTGCTCTGTTTTTTTCTTAACTTAATTTGAACCATATTCATTTACATACAAATTTTGGAATTACTTAAATATATCTTCCAGTGCAATGTAATGCAATACAAACAAAAACACTACCATGATATACAATCAAAGTGAAGGTGGTCATAGTCTATTCATAAGTACAGATGCAAATTCACATAAGCAGATTTACAACAATTGGAAATTTTTATTGAATGGGCTTATTCTGAAATTTAATTTTTAACAGTGTATTTTTAATGTTTACAACATTATTGCAGCAAGGAATTAATTAAGAATATTATTGCAGCATGGAATTAATTATTTTTTTTAGATCATTCACATAAAAAATGTAGATGTTGTAACTTTAAGATTATTTTAAGCCTGTTTAGATTTAATTTAAACTGTTTTTTTTTTTTTTTTTTTTTTTTCCATTGACCATAGCTGATATTGCTTTAAATCTCTATTATATGGTTGTGAAACCATTTAACTGATTTTTCAAATTTATGTTCATGCTTTATAATCAACAGACCTGCCAACCTTTGAAAATGAGAAATAGTAGCACACAAAATTCAAATTAATCTGGAAGATGGTTGGTTGGTTGGTTGCTATTTTTTATGCCACAAATTTTAAGAGAACAAATACTAATAAATTGAACATATGTGTTATGCATAAGCCCACAAAACAGGAGACTCTTTTGTTTTCATATATGTACATATAAACACCTATTTCCAGGGATGCCACTCAGAAAATAGCAAAAAAGGAAAACAATATTTCTGGATAATCGAGGTTACTGAAATTCAATAAGCTTCTTCCCATAAAAGGAAAACAAAATTTCTGGATAATCGAGGTTACTGAAATTCAATAAGCTTCTTCCCATTATTACATACTAAGTACATACCAAATTTCAAGTCTCTATCTCAATTTGTTCAGGAGATAGAGCGTTTACAGACACATAGCAAAATTTTCTTTTCTAAAAATATGTTTTTCGGAATCTCCAGTGTCTGAAACGTGTAAATCTATAAAAAAAAAACTTTTCGATTTTTAAAACGATTACAAGACTTACCCTATACGATGAGTAAGTAATAAATACATTGGAAATTTTCTTATATTAAAATGTTTTATAGTATTTTCTGTAACAAATATATTGCATTTTTTTTCCTAGTTGAGTTGAAAAATATGACTATGTGTCAACTTGTATGGTTTTATACCACATTAACATTTTCCCCCCCAAATAAATATTCAAGAAACATATCCCAATATGAACATATAGGGCAATTTTCTTTACTTTTAGGTTTTAGATTTCAATAGAATAAATTCCGACAGTCATATGTGGATGGAGAGAAATCAAACACTGTAAGCCTTCTTGCAACTTATGTTGGCAAAAAATCATTATTCTTTTTTATCCCTATGGAGCAAAAAATTGCACATTCCGTGACTGACTGAGTAAATTCGCGATCAATTGTCAAATTTCACAATTTTTTTGCGTGATCTCTTGACGATATTCGTGGTTTTTTCTGCGATTAGTTGTTAAAAAAATTCATGATTTTTTTCCCTCTGTGAACGAATCACGATTGTTTCCTCAAACGATTGACGAAATTTGTGGTTTTATTCTGCAATGCTTCATGAAATTCATGATTTTATTTCGCGATTGTTTGACAAAATTCATGATTTAGTTCTGCAATTGTTTGATGAAATTCTCGATTTTTTATTCATGACCGATTCACTAAATTTACGATTTTATTCCGTCACCTCTTGACGAAATGTGTAATTTTTTCTACAATAGTTTGATGAAATTAGCAATTTTTTTCCAAGATCGTTCAATGAAATTCCTGATTTTTTTTCCGTGACCATTTGGCAAAATTCTCATTGGGGTTTTTTTCGCAGAAAATTACAGTTTTAGACTGATTTTTGTAGCAGTTGGCACATCTGAATCAAGCACATAGAGGAAAAACAAACAAACAAAAAAACAGATAAATGCATACAACAAATAGTGTATAAAAATATAATAATTAAAGTTAAATAACAATCATTGTTTTTACAGAAAAGCAGAAGTAATATAAGCTCGGTAGAGGTGTATTATCATATTTTCTTATTTATTTAACATAATCAATAAATTATTTAATCTTTTTAATAAATTATTCAATTAAAATCTACTTTTTTTTTTCATTTTTATTTCTTGGTTTTTTTTTTTTTTTTTTTTTTTTTTGCATGCATCTATTCTATTCTATTTAAATTTATTTGATGATGAAACATGGATACAGTAACATATGTTTGAAGATTTAACTAATAATAATAATCAACCAATCATTTTGAGGTGGACAATATAATTAACAAGTAAGAGATTTTAAACATATGCTGATCAAAAGAAAACAAAGGATTCTTTTCAACTGGAACAATATAAATTTGAATCAAATCATTCATAACACTCTTTCAAAGATAAATACTGAAATCTATAAGCTTTTCATTCTTTTTCAAGAGGAAAAAAAAAAAAAGCATATTTAAAAATAATTTTTAAAAAGTATCTTGATTAACTATTGATGCATTAACTGTGCTATTTCTGGATGATTTCAAGTAGTCTTATAATTAATTCTTTACTAACTAAAAAATACTACTGGAATTTATAATTTTGATTAGCTTTTTAAAATGCATGGGATAGCTAAATGTGCAAGTTCATTAAATATCAATCCACATGATGTAGCTTTGTATCCTTTTACAAATTGTTAAAACAGCTATTCAAAAATATAATTACATGTTAAAAAAGCTATAATATTCAATGATCAACCACCATTGGTAAAAGTAGCCACAACAAAGCTTTTAAAAAGAGAATTGGGTAAGCCAAAGGTCAGAATACCTAAATAGATTTATTAAAATAAGCAAATTTAATAATGTACTACAGAAAAGAAAACTACCTCATAGTACTGATTTCATCTCTCAATTTCCTCACCGTTTCTTCATTTTCTTGAACCATATTTTCTTTATCAGTTTCAAACTGAAAAACTCTTTCTTCTAATGTAGATACTATACTATCATTTTCAGATAGCTGTTGTTTTAGGCTTTCAATAGTACTTTCTAACTCTGAAATCTGCAATTTGCATTCATTTTCAATCTGTAAAACAATAAATAATAAGCACCAATAGAAAACTGAACCACACAAAAATAAAAATCATAAACTATTTCTGTTCTAAAAATCCTTTTATCTACCCCAAAACATACGGAAGAGATCTCAAATAAAAAATGTTTTCATTTCAGTTTGCCAAATTTAGTTTAGTTAACGATATAATTATTTTATAAGAATACATAACAAAAAAAATTCAGATTTTGGGCAATGCACAGCAGTTGATTGAGATACACTTTAATGACGCTATACAATTTTAAACTCATCAACGTGATTATTGTTTTAAATGAGTTTTAATGATGTTAGAGCAGAGTTTCTCAAACTTTTTTTCACGTGGGAGACCACATTTATGAGCCAGAAACTTTTGCAGATTACCTGCAAATTGCCATACATAATTTCTAAACAACTTCTGCATCTCTTGTGGTCTGTGGACCACAGTTTGATACATGCTGTGTTAGAAGACGATTCCAAACAAAATAAATTGATATGTGTTGGAACCCACATCATTATCCTAATTATACATATTTTGATTGCTAAGATCTATTTATTTGAAAACTGATTCAATATAAATAAAAGATGTATCATTCAAAAGATTTGTTCCATTCCATACATCTGAGTATTTCATTCATATAATGGTGCCTTTGTGAAAATATATTCTCTAAAGATTTTATATGCTATTCGGTTTCAAAGTAAATAAAATACAGATACAAATAAGACGAGATGTGAAGGCTTCACAATTTAAAAGTAAAAATTAGTTAAGCAATTTTCAAGGACAGAAATTACCCATGATAGATTTAAAAGATTAAAGAAATACTTTATATAATTACTGCCTAATGCAAAATTTTTTAAATGTTGCTAAACTTGTGCAAAAGTTAGAAAAGTGATACACAATTTGCTTGTGAAGCAATAAGCTTGTTACATAATTTATTTATCTATATTAAGATCTCATAAATTATAAGTGATAGGCATTGTAAAATTGTTTAGTCAAGCATCATTCAAATTTGTAAACAAATATTTTTTTTTTTTCTCTTTTCATACCAGATGGGGAGAAAAAACACAAAATAGAAAAGGAAATGAAGAAATTAAGATATTTTTGTGAAGGTAATTACAGCCAATGTTCAAGTAGGGGACAGAAACAATGACAGTAACTGTGATGATCATATTATTATTATGACCTTATAAATACAGTATTTTAGCATGAAATTGTTATTACTTTATGAATTTAATTGCATTTCATTTTCAAAGAATATATATCGTTTGTTCCCTGTATAATTCCTAATTAAAAACAAAAATTAAATTTAGTACACAGTGACAGATTTTATTTATTTGCCACTGATTAAACCAAACACATATTAAAGAATACTTTAGTCCTGCACTAGTTTAAATGAGTTTAATTTTTAATTAAAGAAAACATACAACTCAGTTATTTTCTTTCTATATATAAATTTTTTTCTCTTAAAAAAAAAAAAAGTGAATGAAAAATTATAATAATTTTCTTTCTTTCTGAAAAAATTACAAAGCTGCAATACATTTAATTTTATGTCTGATATTTAAAACATATAGCTATATACAGAATGCACAAGGAAAATTTCCTATCTTAAAATATATAATAACTAGATTGAAATTTTGTGAAATCTTGATAGTTTAAAGAAGAAATATTTAAAATTAATAAAGAAATGTTCCTCCATGATATCTGCTGAAATGTGTTTGAAAGTATCATATATATACATAATGAAAAAAAGTGAAACAAATTCACAATTTACTTATAATTCATATATTAGATTAAAAGATAGCAAAATCTTTAATTTAATTTTGGGATTAATTTTGTATAACTGCGGTCTATGCCAAGGGTTGACAATAATCTTTTTTTTTTAGCACTTTCCAACCTAGTTGAAAAGTGCTTATGACTTCGGTTTCTCTGGCCTTATGGCCGTCTGCCGTCTGGCCGTGCTCTAACTCCCGTAAATATGCTCGGATTGCTCTGCAATTTTTATATGTTATTGTCGTTATCTATAGCATGTTCCCTATTTCAATGGAAGTGTGTAGCACTTATAGTTTTATTACAGGGACACTCAAAAGAATTCCGTTACATTGCGGTCTATGGGAAAAAATCATTTGCGGTTTATTTAAATAATGTTTCAGTATTTTAAACGCATTGAAATTTATATATATCACTAAGGTGCATTAGAAGAAGCTTAATATGGAATAGGGTGTGCATAGCACTTATAGTTACTTTACAGGGACAGTCAAAAGAATTCAGTTACATGACGTCTATGGAGAAAAATCGTCTGCGGTTTATTTAAATAATGTTTCACTATTTTAAATGCATTGAAATTTATATATATATATCTAAGGTGCATTACAAGAAGCTTACTACAGAATAGTGTGTGTATAGCAGTCATCGTTCATTTACAGGGACACACAAAAGAATTCTCTACTGTCTGTTAACACTAATTCCTGGAAGTGCGTTTTAAGTTACTAAACGCGATTTTAATTTTAACTCGCTTTTTGTCTATTACGTGGTGCGTATAAATTCTGTAGATCCTATACAGGGCAGCACAAAAGTTCGCGAACACATTTCCGTTTATTGACAGAAACTCCAGAAAGATAATTTTAAACTGTGCTACGCGTTTCCTAACTAAACTAAAATTTAGCATCCTAGCATATACAAATCTATAGATCATATACAGGGCTGAATAAAAGTATTCGGATATTTTTCCGAATATTGTATCTGTTGGAAATTCCTGAAATTATGTTTTTAAATATGTTATGCGTTTTCCAAATTGTTTACTTAGATGTTATCTTTTAGCTTATTAAACGGTATGTTTTGTAAAATTATTTTGGAAGCGTTGGAAAGTGCTACATAATCTATGCTTGACGCATGATTTTTCGTTCTTGTTTAACTTGTAAGAGTCGGGAATAGAAAATAGAAACAATGAAAAGAACAAATAAACATCACTTTTTAACACTTTCCAACATAGTTGAAAAGTGTTTATGAATTTGGTCTGTCTGTCCATCTGTCTATTTGTTCGTCTGTCTGCCATCTGTCCGTGCTTTAATTCACATAAATATACTCAGATTGCCATGCAATTGATATATGTTATTGAGGTATATTGTCACATGTTCGGTATTGAAAATGAAGTATGTAGCACTTATACTTCGTGTACAGAATCACTCAAAAGAAACATTATGGTCTATAGAAAAAAATCCTTAGCAATGCGAATAGTGATATTACACTATTGCAAATATATTGAAATTGATATACATCACTGAAGTGTACTACAAGATGCTTACTATCGAATACGGTAC
This sequence comes from Maratus michaelseni, assembly GCA_963931845.1. Taxonomy (NCBI): domain Eukaryota; kingdom Metazoa; phylum Arthropoda; class Arachnida; order Araneae; family Salticidae; genus Maratus; species Maratus michaelseni. Next base: position 179,238,515 of record OZ007590.1, on the reverse strand, counting down.
ATGTAACACTTATAATTAGACTACAGGGAAACTCAAAAGAATTCCCTTATCTTATATTATGGTCTATGGGGAAAAGTCGTTTGCGGTGAATTTTAATCATGTTATACTATTACAAACATGATGAAATTGATATCAATTTGTGAGGTGCTCTAAAACAAGCTTTCTGAAGAATATGAAGCGTAAAGCATTTCTCATTCATTTATAGGTCACACAAAAGTATTTGGTTACATAATGGATTATGGAGAAAAACTGTTTATAGAGTATTTTAATTACGTTACACTATTTCAAATATAATGAAATTGATATACATTACCGAGGTTCACTACAAGATACCTGTTGTAAATATGATGTGTATAGCATTTGCCGTTCATTTAAAGGGACACACAAAATATTTCGGATGTAGTACTGTATCCGAAGTATTGTACATAAGCGATAAGTGCTGGAAGTGCACTTTCAGTTAGGTAAGCGTTTAACTAAATTTTGCATACTATGTGGTATGCATAAATGCTATAGATCATATACAGGGCTGCACAAAAGAATTCATAAGCATTACTATATATCAGCGTAAATTGCTTAAGTTTTTTTTTTATTTTTTAATCGAGTTATGCATTTTGAACATGAAATATATTTAGTACAATAAGAGATGTTTTTTGAAAGTAAATAAAATCATATACAGGGCCACACAAAGAATTCGATACATGACAGCTTATGTATGTTAATTTCTGGAAGGGTGATTTCAGTAGTTTACAGCATGCTTTTGCCTGAATTAAACTTTAGATGAATATGTGGCATGTATAAAAATCTTAATGTAATATACAGGGCTGTACAAAATAATTCAAATATGTTTCTATCTATTGGTAGAAACTGCTGAAGGTGAATTTTCAACTGTATTATGTGTCTTCTTACTAAACTAAATTGTAACATACTATATAGTGTATATATACAAACCTACAAATAATATACACAGCTGCACAAAAGAATTAGAGTACTTTTCTGGCCATGGCCTGTGATTGCTGAAATCTGGTTTTCAAATGTGTTTTGAGTTCTTTAAAATGTTTACTTAGGTACTCTTATTAAAAAGCGAAGGTTTGTTAAAATATTCTGGAAGTGTTGGAAAGTGTTTCATAATCTATGCTTGATGAATGATTTTACTTTCTAGTTTACATTTAATATAAGCTTCACATGTAAAAAGTTTTTTAATGTGATAGGTGCATTTCCTTACCCTAAAATATATATTGCATGTTAGCTGTTAGTTTGTAAAATAGAGACGTGATCTTCATCATCTAGTGAGTTTTTATATTTTATTTTAAATCAATCACAATGATGAAAAAATATTTTTTACCAAATGCTTTAGTCAAAGTCATGCTATGCAATATGCTAGTTGTCCAACACAGTTACATGGCAGCATTTAAAGGCTTAATTGTCATCCCTCCAAATGTTTCCTGTTACAGTTGAATGATCAAGAGATCACATGTCTAGTGCTTAAATGTGATCTCGTGATTGGTGTTTATCATTTTCAAAAACTTTGCGAGAATATTTTATTTATCATTTTGATCTTGAAGAAGTCGTCATTAAAGCGCATGAAACATATGTAATCTATATATTAAAAGGTATTTTTAAGCCTTTTGTGTTATGTTTTTATCACTTTAAGCAGTAATTACACTTTAATTTAAAGTTAATAAGTAATTTTATTATATTATTTGTTACAGAGGTTTACTCAAATCTAATATAAATACTTCTCCCCACTCTTTTTGGAAATAGCAATTAAGTATATAAAATGAATATATAATTCAAATAATACCTTTTTCTTTTCAGACTGCAACAGAAATTTTTTTTCTTCTAGTTCAACTTCAAATTCTGAAATCTTTTTCTTTAAAGTCGCAACTTCTTCTTGATGGGAAGCAGTTAACTCCTCTATTTGTTTTTCATTATTCTTGATGAGTTCATCAACAGCTGTAATTAATCTCTTTCTTAAAGTTTCCTAAAATACAAATGCTTTATTTAAATAAATATATTACAAATAAAGCAGGTAAACTGCAATTTATATAAAACAATATCAAAATCTTTCGCTGAACTTCATAAAAACAAGAATAACTTGACTATAATTTATAAAACTACTAAAATTAGCGGCTCTATCATTATGTGGAGCAGAGTTTGCATACATGCAGATGAGCATAAGTATCTACCTGGACATCTAACCTTTAAATCAGTGGTACTCACAAAGCAAACTTCCAAGTGAATACAGATTTTTTGATTTTATACTATGCTATACAGAATTTTGGAATTTAGCTTTAGAATATGTACCAAATTTAGCATCTTGTACTAAAAAAATGTTGATCCTCTTTATTTTAACATATTTATGTGAGATGGAATTCAATCTATTGCAAAATAATAAAAAAATTAATACAAATTTTGTCTGACAAATGGAAATCTTGAAAATTTTCTTCAAATCACAATTGCTGAGGGACCTGCAGAAAGTGATAAAATTATAGAAAAATTGACAGATTTTCACCATTCACCACAAAATTGAATAATTCAGAAAAGTTATGTACATTTAGACATTGAAATAATCATATATACTCATATTATATTTATTTGCCTATTTTGCACACTTTTTTCACCATTTCTTTGGATCTAAAAGTAGGGGGTACCGAAAATATGCAAAAAATTTTTTATAGTATTAATTTTCTCAAAGAGCATCTTAGAATTAAAAGGTAAATGACCTTCTATAAGATGAATATAATATTTTCATAAATGAATAATTAGGATTAAACAAAATGTATACCAGTTTCCAAACCTGGCAGATAATTTTTAAATTGCGATAATATAAGCTTTTTTTTTTAGTTTCCTGTGGAGTTCTACAATAAAATATGAAAGAAAACCATTTTATGTGGTGAAGCATGAAAACACTTTAGCATCTTCTATGAGAGGTATTTCCCAGATTCCCAGCCATAAAATTCACTTTTGATTATTTTTCTTACGCTAATATCTAATAAGTGTTTCATCCACTCAGAATTCTCCTCCATCTGCCATTTTACTGTCAAGTTTGACAAAACACACTACCATAAATAAGAAATTTTCAGTGTAAACCAATCAGCACTGATATATTACAGTGTTGATGATATTACTTTATCAGTTACTAGCAAGCTGAACCCACTACGCTTGTAATTTTTCCCAAACGAACCATGGATAAATGGGATTCTTTAATTTTAGATGAAAATCTTTGCAAACGAACATTTAATCAAATGAATCTCTATTTTTAGACTTAAATCTTTCCTAACGCATCTAGTATTGAGTGGAGCATGGGGCACTGCTTTCAGGAGCATAGGCTGGGCAGGATGCAGCACTCTCTAGACATCCTGCAGGCATGTCAGTCTTTAGCTTCTAAGAGGGGCTTACTTTATAGTTATTGCCAATTTAATTTCTGGCATGTAGATATATTACATTTTAAATTATCTCCAATATAGTTCCTGTGGAAAATGTAAATAATAACAAAACAGCATGTCCTAGTGTAACCTATTTCATTATTTTCCTATCATTCTTAAAAAAAAAGAAGGTAAAAATAGCATTAAACTTAATCAATCTGTTGTTGAGTTATTCATTTTTGATATTTTTAACACACAATTTAAAATTATTAAAGCACATTTCAAATTAATATCCAAGCCACTGAAAATCTGGCATGATGGTTTCTAAATAATTATATTTCCGAAAAAAAATTAATTACTGCTGCCATCTTCAAATAAAGAAAAACATTCTTTTTTAAAACATTACAAAAAAATTCCTCAAAAAAAAAAAAAAAAAAAAAAAAAAAAAACTAGTATTTTTATTTATAACATTTTATGAGGAATATAACAGAAATTATTATACTTTTTCACATGAATAACAAAGAAACATCTATCTTTCCATAATTAGAATTTCCATTTGCATTAAAAACCATCCCCACCCACAACACATTATAGGGATCAGAGATGAAAATTTATATTTTTCCTGATCCAGGGGGAGGGGAGTCAAGTTCTATTAAGCTATAAAAAATGTAGATAGATCCAGTAGTTTTCTTGTAATTTTGAAGTAATTTTCTTTTTCCTTACAAAATTATATATATATAGAGAGAAATGTACCAACATTACAAAATGGAGTCAATCACAAATTACTAAAATAATAACAAATTGCTATTGACTCTATTATAGATCTCCAACAAAACCAGTCGCATAGATAAACAAAGTTAGAGATGCAAAATTCTTAGTAATAATCTTCTTGGTGAATATTTGAACTGAAGATCTTTCCATTTTTCTAATAAGCAATAATCTGGTAATAACTGTAAAAGTTTATTTTTTTATATTTTTTAAACAGATATACAGATTTGCTGTTTCTTGTAAATTAATTAATTAAAATTAAATTATTTTTCAGACTTTTCCCAAAACTAAGAAATTATAATAATGTAAATAATCATTAATTTGTCACTAAGTTGAGTTGCTAGAGCTTTACTTTTCAAAGTGTTTGTATTTTTTTTCTAGCTGATATAGCGGTTTCAATTCTTTAACCAATGATAGCGTAATATGCTGTCACCAAGATGAAAAAAATCTACCGTTGGCAACATTTGCGTCAAAAATAAGAGAAAAATACATAATTCCATTATCGAAAATCAGTTATATTGGTACATTATGCATAAAAATTATCCTGGGAACACCACCTATTCAATGGTGTAAACCAGAAAAACATTCATCCAGTAGTTTTTTAAATTGGCCTGGTCATACTGACAGACACTCTCAGGTGCTCTTGTTTTATAATATATATATATATATATATATATCATAATACCATCTGCACACAGGTGTGCTGCAGCTGCAGGAAAAATATCATGGGTAGTTTTTTTTTATAACCAAACTGAAATACTGAAATATGAAAACTATAAGGATATACAGTCGAACCTGGTTAATGCGAAATTTTGCTTAACACAAAATAATACTGATGTCCCGTGAGATAAGTCTGAAAATCAATGTTAATTAATTCGTTTAACATGAAATAGAATTTTGTAAAATCCTACTTATGGCAATTTTTTTTTTTTTTTTTTTTTTTTGCTCCAAAGTCAAAACATGAGTCCTGATGCAAAGTGTTGATATTTCAAACTTATGTGTCACATCATCTTATTAAAAATGAAATTTTTCACATGGCTGGAAAATGACTTAAAGTGGAAAAGAGTTTAAGAAAATTTTGAAATATGGAATTTCTAACTAATCTCTACTTTTCTTTGTACTTTGATATACGGAAGTTTTCCGACACTTACCATGTGTGCTATAAATCTGTCGCAATGAAAGTTTGGGTGAAGGAATGTCTTTTTTGAAAGCGATTGTTCCATTACTCATTTGACTGTATTGACTAGTGTTTCCCCTAGGCGTTTTCGAGATGGCGCAGCACCCTGCCCATTTTTTTATAGTTGTAAGCCCATTTTTATATAGCTGGAAATGTGCCCTAATTATTTTGGATTTGCGAGAATTTGCTGTCGTGAATTTCACCAAAATGTAGTTAGAAAATATCACAAACATCATCTATCGGTCGTGAGAAAATATCGCAAAATTTGTCTATCGGTCACAGGAAAATATCACAAAATTTGTCACTCGGTTGCAAGAAAAAATTGCGAAATTCGTCAACGGTAGTCTGTAAAAAATCACGAAATTCAGCAGTTGATTGTAGGAAAAAAATTGCAAAATTCATCCATGATTGATTGCATGAAAAAACCCATAGATTTCGCTATTAAGATGCGGCAAAAATCGGGAAATTTGCCTATTTGTCGCAAAACCTCCCTCCTTGCTAAATTCGTCAGTCAGCTGCGGGAAAAATCACGAAACTATTGAGTCAGTCATGGGAAAAAATAGCGAAATTCATCCATTGATCGCATGAGAAAAATTGCTAAATTTGTCAATCGATTGCGGCAAAAAATAGAGAAATTTGTATATCTGTCACAGCAGGGCATTCGGGACACGGGCCCAGGGCCCCCGATATTCAGGAGCCCCCAAATGCTACTAAAGATTTTTCAATTATTGACCAAAACAGTTTTAACTGTTAAAAAACAAAATTAAAAGGGAAAAATCTGTTTGTCAGAGATTGTCTATGATGTGTCAAAGTAACTTCATTTTTGTTTATTGTCTTTTAACAATTTATGTGCAGTAATTAATGTACAGAACTCCATTTTTGGGATCGCCATATTATTTCATTTTTATTTATTTTACATGTAAGGCCCTCATGGTTAACATGGACAAAGCCATGTGGTTCTGCTAGTTACTTGTGTAAATTTAGTTTTTTTTTCTTTTCATACAAAGCTTGTATTTGAAAGAAAAAGTTGTTTGATTAATAGGATATGCTAATATTTTAAATACTTATAGCTTGGTACTGCGGTAAATTTATTATTAGTTGTTGCATACTTTACCATTCCAGATATATGGACTTTCATAGAGAAAGGTAATCAGCACCACACAGTTTATTAAATCCATTAAAAATTCATAATTTTCAAATAATTATTTAAAAGTAAATTAATGACTATCAAATTTAATTTTTTTAAATTAATATTTTAAAGAAATTATCAAAGTCAATAGTGGTTATCTTAATATAAGTACTGCTTTCCATATTATATTTTTTTAATTCAAAGAATCTGTGCGAGGGGTGCCCCCCATACCCATCTGTGCCCAGAGCCCCCAAATTTCTAAATCGGTCCCTGGTCACGAAAGAACATTTATTTTTCTTAGAACGCTGTATTGAAATTTGTGAAGAAAAATGACTAATTCGTGTTCAAGATTTTTTTTTTTTTTTTTTTTTTTTTTTTTTTTTTAAGATACAGTAAATATTTTAAGATATTTTTTAATAAATTATACTGTTTTAAAGAAAAATGATAAATGGCTATTTTTTAGATAGGCAGCATAGAAATGCATGAAAAAACTTCAATGTGCAAATTGATTTCAAGGAAGGAGTAAAAAAAAATAAAATAAATAAAATATCAAAATCTGTACATCATTAAAATAAAAAGCAATTAAGCCATATTTGCAATGTTTCTCATTTCATTTGAAATAAATATTACTTTTGTTTGATAGGCACACTTAACTGATGGTGCACTTTTGATATTAAAAAGGATTAGAAAGACATTTCTCTCTATTCTAAAAAAGTAACCGGTGCTCTTTCCCGACTTATATTAAATAAAGTATTACTTATAAAAACATGAAATCGGTAGCTTTATAGAGATATGTGTGAAAGACACACTGAAACAGACAATTTTTAAATCTAAGAATTATTTTGAGCACTGTTTAATATTGAAATTGGTTAATTTATTTCAGTTATATAAGCTTTATAGGATCAAAAACGATACATAGCAATTTAACCATTTTTTGCAGGCACATAACTAGATTGTAGTGTGCAAAGTCCAATAATTTTTTTTAATTCGACAAATTTTGTAGAGTTTGTAATCTTTTATTCAGAATTTCATTAGCTGAATAAAGTTTTAATTCATAGTTTGAACTAGCTGATTTTTTTTTGCCAGATTTTAAAAAGGCCAAATAATAAAATTTACAAATACTTTTCAATAGAAAAATATGTTTATGTGTGAATATTAAAATAGAAAGAAAACTTTAAAATAATTAAGCTATTACTTACGAAAAACACTAAAAAGCCCTTTTCATAAAAAAGTGCCCGTTTTGTTCAGCTGAAGTGCCACTTTTTTGAAGGAGCATCCTGCCCTTTTTTATTCTGAGGGAAACACTAATTGACAGTGGCATAAACCATAAACCGGGTTTCCGAAATCTTCTATCTTCGAGTGAAAGAAGTGACAATCCTTACTTCACTACCTGACTAACATAATTGAAACTCTCTTCGCAGTTGCTGTGTAGAAAGGTTGTTGTCTGTATTGCTCTCTATAAAAGATGAGTCGAAAACAGCAGACTATCTTTAAAAATGAAACAATAAATCTGAAATGAAGTGGGTGATAAAGTACCATTCCTTTAAGGTATATGGACAGCAAACCCTCAAGCACGTAGAGGTAGATTCTCTACAATTTTTATCATTACCAGAATTGAGGAATCTCCTGGCTTTGTACCCCTCTCCCACCTACTAACTTCCTATAACACAGATTTCACATGTAAGTACATGGCAGCATGTACACAACAACATTTTAATGGCTGAAACTTTCCACATACAAAGTCCGACATTCTAGAAATTCTCCCACTGTGGACCTGAAATGAAGCAAGTCGATTCTGCAAAAAATAAAATCTACTATAAAGAGAATTTCATAAATGAAACTAAAAAGTTCACATACTTTTTCTTCAGTTAGTATCTCAATATCAACATTATACTGTTGCTGCTCCTTTTTCAAAGAAACTTTAAATTCTTGTTCTATTTCTTGCATCTTCATTACTAAGGAGTGTTTCTCTTTAGCGACATCATCAACATACTTTCTATGAAGTTCTTGTAATTCATTCACTTGAGCTACATTTGGAAAATAAAATGATGGAGATGAAAAAGTACTACAAAAAGACAAATTATAATAAAAAACAAATGATAATACATAAATATGGCAGAATTTAGGGCCTGAAAATAAGTAATTTGTCAAGAAGTTTTTGCAGAATTTAATAAATAATTTGAAATCTTTACATTCAAAAGTGTGTCATTAACTTATGATGAATAACATTTCATAATTAAGGCTCATACCAAGGGTTCAAATGGCAACAAACAAGAATAGTAAATTACAAATTATTGACAATAGAGGAAATATGAAGCCAAAGTTTGTGAGCTTGATTTTGTATGGCCTGAGCAGGATGAGTGTGCAAGTTTTCAATAATGAATTCAGGGGGTAGCTCTCCCCTTCTCCTGGACATCAATTTGTCCACTCTGAATATTTTTAACTTTCCCTTTCTCCTAGAACTCCACTATACTCTTATCAATGTATTTAAGCCAGACAAACAGTTAGTATATGGTTGAATCGTAGGGTTTTGAGTTTACTTGGGGCTTTGGCCTTCTAGACTTATCAATGGCCCCTGGAATGAACTTGGCCCATACATTGTACTGAAATGACCCATCATAATCTGGATCATTACCAAATCATCCTTTAACCTATACTTACAAGCCCAAATTTTTAAACTGGTTATGGATGATTTTAATTCGGAATGTGTTAAAAATGCCTTAACTTCCCTGATTGATTTTAAGACACCAATAAAGCTCAGTCTACATTTTCAGCTATCAACAAAAATTTGAATAATTTGATGAGCTTTACAGATAATCTGGTTTCATTACTTTTCGACCAGAACCTTTAAGCATGGTCTTATGCACTTTATAATCAATCTGGTTCCATTACTTTTCTATGCACTTTTAGACTTTTTTAGATTGAAACTATTTGCCAACTTTTTACTGTAACTTTTTTATATCGAACTTTACTTTTCTCTCTGGTTTCACCAGTTTTTTCATGTGATAACAAAGAAGTACCTCAGGAAGTACAAATGTACATATATATATATATGATGACTGTTTTAAAAATTTAAAGTAGTGCTGTAACCTTAAAACTCATGATATTTGGTCAATTTTTACAAAAGTTGAAGCCTATTAAGTCAAATAATACAAGAAAACAGGTAGACAGATAGACATATATAAATTCTCAATGAAATTAAATGAACCATCAGAATAGACTCCTGTATCGGTTAGGTTACCAACTTTTACCAGCTCATGACCCGCCCCTCTGTTTGGGTCAAGTCGGCGCTATACTTTTTTGTTGCTGGTTGGGTTGGGTTGAACTCTACTTTTTTTGCTGCAGGTCGGGTTTGGGTTGACCCGATTTTTAACAAGAATATCCAAAATATTTTTAAGATTAAAAATCTACTTACAATAATACTTCGTTAATGGACACTCCTGAAAAGCAGATACCACTGTTTAGCAAACACTTTTTAATTCGTAACACACTTATATATTTGTACACTTTTGCCTCTGTATAGTGGACACCTTCCAATCTACACACAAGTAACATGTGTATGTGTGCATAAACTATCAGAAGTATAATACATGTGCTTTTGTATGTATCAAAAATGAAATGTTGGTAATATTTTTCATATTCCAAGAGAAGAAAAAAATGGTTCTTAACGGTACCGTAGAGAAAGAATAATCTATGATCACATTTCTTAAATACATTTTATTTCTCATGCAGTATATTGAATATATACGCATTCATATTCAAATACGTATTTATATTCATCGGAAACATAGTTGTGCTGGAACTTTTTTGTGAAAATCCCAACAACCCGCCTACCAAAAAACCTAAATCTGAGCTGCAAGAATTATTTTAGTGTGAACTTGACCTGCAGAAACAAAATTAGAGTCATCCGGACCCGAAAAAAGAAAATTAAGGACAACCCAACCCGATGCAGAACTCAATTCAATGAGCCTGAGGTGAGAGGTTTTAATATTATTTGAATATTAAATAATATAGATATGTCCATTTTTCTATATCTATACTAATAAAAAAAAGTTTCGTTCTGTGTATGTGCGATGGCTAGAGAAATCTACCATACGTAGAAGTCTGAAAATTTGGGTGAGGATATCACAAGGCAGGTTCTGATGCACTTCAGGCTAAGATTTTTAATTTTTTAAGACCCAGGCCCCTTTAAGTTTTTATGTAATAAATTGGTTATAACGTCCCCTTTTTATTCGATCTTCTTCATTTTTGGGGCCCCTTTCTCCATTTAGTTATTTCCCCATTTCTACATTACAGTTAAGACCCTGGCACCCTGGGGCTCTTGAAGTTTTTGTTCCCAAAATTGTTAATAACTTGACCCCTTTTAATCCGATCTTCTTCGTTTTTGGAGACTTATTCCCCCATTTCTACATTCCTGGCTCCCAGTTCAGGGCCCCTTGAACTTTTTGTGTGCCATGCATCCCTCCTCCCCCTAATTGTGTCACCCTCTCAAATGCATAACTTTAAAATTGAGTCTTGAACTCCTCTTCCTGAATCACCACCCTCATATTTTTATTGGGGCTCTAGGGCCTTTCTTTAAGTATTTCTTTAAAATTTTATTCAAATGAATAATTTATATCCTATACTTAATTTCGACTAATTGAAGATCTAAAGAGCTCAGTACTACGATCGTTTAAGATGCTTTCCTCTTACGGCCATGCTCAAAACTATCAGTTGGCCCCTTTTGGGCCCACTACTATAGCTCCTTTAAAAATCGTCCGATTCACTAGCTTTTTTTTCTAACAACTTCTTAGAACTTAAAGCTACTACATGAATGACAAAAAAATTTCTCGGACAAGGTCTGTGCCCCTTTAAGTTTTTGTGCTCTAAATTGTTAATTACTTGCCCCCTTTTTGTCCGATCTTCTTCGTTTTTGGGGTCCCTTTCTCCATTTAGTTATTCCCCAATTTCTACATTCCAGTTAAGACTCTGGCCATTGGTGTCCGGTCCAGGACCCTTGAACTTCTTGTGCACCATGCATCCCCCCCCACCTAATTGTGTCACCCATGCATAACTTTAAAGTTGAGTCTTGGACTCCTCTGCCCGAGCCACTACCCTCATATTTTTATTGGGACCCTTTTTTAAGCATTTCTTTAAAATTTTATTCTAATTATTAATTTATACCCTATACTTAAATTCGACTAATTAAAGATCTAAAGCACTAAGTACTATAGGTGAAAATAAGGAATTTTGCTTAGTAGCCACTGGCCGGTAGATTGATTTTTTTAGTAGTCAGTTTCTGGCTAGTGAGTATAATTTCTGTTGTAGCCAGTAAGTACATTTATGTCAATGAATATTTAATTTAAAAATAATATAATGAGTTTACAGTAAACAAGTAATTTATGTACTAAATACAAATATTTTAATTTATATTGTTTTGAATAAACCTGAGATACTAATTTCCAGTCTATTTTAAATTTTAAAATAAGTTAACAGCAAAAGTTATGTACAACATGCTAATGTAGCTAACTGCATAAGTCCCTCTAAGCTTAGGTATTTGTGTAGCTAACTGCATAAGTCAGTGTTGAATTCAGGGGATGGAACGGGAGGGACATCCCCCCCCCCCCCGAGCTTTGATATGTCCCCCTGGAAGATTTGAGATTTTATGCTTTCAATGGTCAAAAAGTGGAATTCCCCTCGGAACATTATAATGTACCCCCGGAGCCACAGAAATCCCTCTTTAGGAAAGTGTCTGGATTCAACACTGGCATACGTACCTTTTTTTTAAATTATTTATCTAGAATTAACATATGACAATAATAAAATAGGTATGTTTATACACTAAATAATAACCCACAACATGATATACATTACACATGCACAACTTGTGGCCCGCATGCCAAAAGTGGTCAACATCTCAAGAAATTCAAGAAATGTTCATTTCGTCAATTGGTCTCGGAAATTTCGTCATTCGGGAGCACAAAAATCATGAATTTCGTCGATCGGGTGAGTAAAAATCACAAATTTCGTCGATCGGGTGAGTAAAAATCATAAATTTTTTTATCGGGCCCGTAAAAATCATGAATTCCACCGAACGGGAGCGGAAAAATCATGAATTTCGTCAATCAGACGCGGAAAAATTATGTATTTCATCGATATGGTGCGTAAAAATCATGAATTTCGCCAAACGGGAACGGAAAAATCAAGAATTTCGTCAGTTGGGCGCGGAAAAATCATGAATTTTTTCGAACGGGAGCGGAAAAGTCATGTATTTCGTCGATCGGGCCCGTAAATATAATGAATTTCGTCGATCGGGCGCTTAAAAATTATGAATTTTGTCGAATTGGAGCGGTAAAATCATGTATTTCGTCGATCGGGCCCGTAAATATAATGAATTTCGTCGATCGGGAGCGTAAAAATTATTAATTTTGTCGAACGGTAGTAGAAAAATCATGTATTTCATCGAACGGGAGCGGGAAAATAATGTATTTCGTCGAACGGGAACGTAAAATCATGAATTTCGTCGATCGGGTGCATAAAAATCACGTATTTCGTCGATGGGGTGCGTAAAAATTATGAATTTTGTCAAACGGGAGTGGAAAAATCATTAATTCCGCCGAACGGGAGCGAAAAAATCATGAATTTCATCGATCGGAAGCGGGAAAATCATGAATTTCGTCGATCGGGCCCTTAAATATAATGAATTTCGTCGATCGGGCGCGTAAAAATTATGAATTTTGTCGAACGAGAGCGGAAAAATCATTTATTTCGTCGAACGGGAGCGGAAAAATCATGTATTTCGTCGAACGGGAGCGGAAAATAATGTATTTTGTCGAACGGGCACGTAAAAATCATGAATTTCGTCAATCGGGCGTGTAAATATATTGAATTTCGTCAATCGGAAGCAGAAAAATCATGAATTTCGTCGATCGGGCACGGAAAAATCACGAATTTTAGTGAAAAAAAGAAATCGGAAAATTCTTTCCATATTTTTAATCGCCAGTTTTTTAAGTTTAATCGGCGACTGGCGAGTGCTTATTTTCACCTTTACTAAGTACTAGGACCTTTTAAGAAGTTTTCTTCTTAGAGCCCTGCTCAAAACTATCAGTTGGCCCCATTTAGGCTCCCTACTATAGCTCCCTTAAAAATCGCCCGATACAACTTCTTAGGACTTTCAGCTATACTACTTGAGACAAAAAAAAAATTCTGACCTCAGCTATTTATTTTTCTTAGCCTCAATTTTGAATATTAATCTCCTTCTTGGGGCCCTTGGTGCAGATTCTTAAAAAAAAAAAGAAAAAAAAATCATACAAACTCTAGTTCTGTTTAAGGTTATTATCACCGGGCCAGTGCAACGCCGGACGGGTCAGCTAGTAAAAGATAAAATTGATATTAGTGATATAATTGTAGATTACTTTTCATAATTGCATTAAAACATGGTTTTCTTTCCTTTCATTTCGGGTGCGGGTTGAAATATGTCGGGTTGGGTTGACGGCATTGACTAGAAATATAAATTTATATTTCTAGTCAATGGTTGACGGTCGCCGAAAATTACTTTGTCCGGTTCGGGTCGGTTGCGGATGGATGTTTTTTTTTTTCTCGGTTTCGGTTTGACTTCAAATGGAAATTTCAGGTTCCTGTCGGGTACAACCCGATCCGTGCAGGACTCCAGCCAAACGAAACCTTTAACAAATATATATATACATATAAATGAAAATCGGAGCATCTATTCAAGAGTTATGCGTAGATATAAGCAATATACGTATATAGGTATTACCGTATATTCCGGCGTTTAACGAGCTCCGGCGTATAAAGCGCACCAAAATTTTCAGACATAATTTTTCTATTTTTAGGTTCACTTGCCGTATAATGCGCCTCCTTTGCAAAGAAACGTTCATCACATAAATAGCAAAAAATAAAATAAAATAAAGATTATTGTAAATTATCACTTTTCATGTAATCTGATAGCAAAAATTATTTTTTGTAAATAAATAGCATGTTTATTAAATAAGAAATCTTCGTTCTTATAATTTATTTTTTATTTTTTACTCTTTCATATTTATAACTGAAGTATAATGAGGACCTATAATAATTTTCGTGTATAAAAAATGCGAGTTATACCTACGTATATATTAATATTTTCAGAAATAACTTATATATACATCTTCTCAAATGTAAAATGATGTAGCATATAAAGAATAAAAATATTTAGATTTATACAAAACACGATTAAGTTTCATTCTAAAGTAGCATTAGTATGAAATACTAGAGTATTATAACTAAAATTTTGTACATAAATAAATACTCAAAATAAACTGATGTTGCCATTTTTTAAATTGAAAATAATGGGTAATTATAGATTTTAAAAATATTTTAAAAGAAATTAAAAAGAAATCTATTCATCCAAATACAAAAAAAAAAAAAGACTATAAAGCGAATATTTCATAAATGTACCAAACGATCGAAACAATAACATCGCAATTGAAAATGTCGCAATTTATATCAGATATCTAGCTATAAAATAAGATTATTTTACAGTTATCCAAAAATGACGTAATTTTCAACATTTTATTGTGTAACCATTCAGAATATAACTCAAAAAACTTATGCCTTAATCAAACTTCAGGTGGAATGAAAAGTCGGCGAAAATGACGTCATTGTTACGGAATCATTGTAAATGCGTGTTTTCTAAACGACCCATACGTTTTTTTCTGTTCTGATTAGAACCTCTGGTGGGTGCTCTAATACGCGTGGACCAAACACTGCTATCAATGAAATCGATGTCACATTTGAAAAGAAGCAAGTATTTTCTTGCATAAATTATTTTTTTTTAATTAGTCAAAATATCGTAATGCCATTTTGATCTTTTTGTGCTGAGTGGAAAGTCCATAGCAAGTACGAAAACTACAACTTTTCTGCCGGTAAAAATGACGCACGCGTAGCTAAAAATATGCAATGTGCAATTTTATTCATTAGCTGACTTGCCCAGGCTCTCAAATTTGTATGATTTTATATCGTTAACCTGATTTTGTATGAATTTATAATTTTAAATGAAAAATTCGAGAAAAAATATTGATATTTAGTGGTAAAAGAGCTCGTACGAAGACAACTTTTTGTTTTTTTCACGCAGGATCGATTCATAGTTTAAAAATATACTAGATATAACCCGTCAAAACTTGACGAAAAAAAAAATATTATAACAATATTAGTAAAATAAGCTTCTTTATTATTTAAGAGGAGGAGAGTATGAAATAGTGTTTCAAAAATTTTATTTAAAAAGGTTTTTCCCCCAGTGAAATTACAGTACTATTTTCGATGGAAAGTCCAAGCAAACAAGCCGTAAACAACTGTGTAATGCAAATCAGTTCGACATTACCGCCATATTCACCACTGCAAGAAAGAAAATTTCAGGGACCTATGAAGTATCATACAAATAGTATATTCTTACGTCCATATCCAGGGTTCATACTCATTTCCCCTCAAAAAATCCCCTGAGAATCCCCTGATGTATTTTCCAGAATGAATAATTTTCCCATGTTGACAATTAACGACATTTTTTAAAACTTAGTAAGTATTACACCCCCCCCCCCCCTCTAAATAAATAAATAAAGAGGTAATCACAAAAGTAAAGTTTTTATATCAGAAGGTTAAAATATATATATATATATATGTATACAGGTATGTATAAAAAACCTGTATGTATTTTTCCCAGATCAGCAGCAAATTTTCTAGGTATCAAGATTTTGTTATGTTACACACAAAAATCTTAAGAGTTGTGAAAGTTCCACTCTCAAAGTTCACAACTGATTCTGAAGCACAAACTACTGATTTGTTACAGAATTTTTTGCAAAATTTACAAATTGTTGAACATTTTGCAGATACATGCTTTTACGTCACAAAGCATGTGAATAACAGCAAGTGCTCTCATTTCCCAGAGTAGCCGATTGTTTTGCCAAATTTTCCCAGGTTTTTGGTATTTTTTGGAAAATCCCCTGAGATTCTCCTGATTTTTAAGACACAAAATTTATCCCCTGACTTTCCCTGATTCCCAGGTTTCCCCTGATGAGTATGAACCCTGATATCATATTCAGTAAATAAAAGAACATGGTAAATAAAGCACACATCTCCCCCTCTGTGATAATATAACCGAGTGAGCTCCTATGCGCGTGCATTGCATCTGCCAAAGGCACCGTGAATATTCTATGTTTAAAAAAAAAAAAAAAAATGTTTAAATAAAAGTTTTAAAATGTCCTTTTTAATAATTTTTCGTTTCAAGCCATATCTTCTAAAACCATTGTTTTAGGCTAATCAAATTTATGTAAAGATGGAGAAATTGTTTTACAATAATAATATACAATCTGCAGATGAGGCAGATTTTTAATGTTTTCAAGTGTAATTTATTTGTATGGTTTATTCGGTCCCTTTTCATAATAAGGATGATTATCTATTTCCCACAATCGGGGAACTTTTCCCTTTTATACCGTGAAATACCCAATTGATCTTTAAAAAATAATAATAACTACAATTTCTAGCATATTCTGATGCAACACCTACATCAACGAATTCAATATGATATCAATTTTTTATTTCAACATAAACTGAAAATCTTCAGTTTAGCGCCAAAATGCTCCATCTTATAGATCAGGCCTGTCCAACCTTTCAATAGGCAGGGGCGCATTCTGCTGTTGGTAAACAATGAAGGGCGCCGTTATTCACATGACTCAAAAGATGCAACAATATTGTCTCACTGTAAGTGTTACACAACACACACACACACATACGTCTTATCAGTGTTACCAATTTATAGCCTTTTTTTTTTAATTCAAAATATTTACCATTATTTTTGAACAGTGATCTTCGCTTTTCATAATCACTGAATATCAGAAATTAAACAAAGCTACACTAACTGTACGGAAATAATGGTGGATATTTTGAATAAAAAAATCCCTGACGGCTCGGCCTACAGGCACAGGTAGATTTCGAAGACGCAGACCGTGGGGCACCTGTTTATTGGGAATTGCAGAAGAAAGGCCTATTTTCCATGATGTGGAAGTTGGGACCACCCACTTTGAAATATACGTCTGCCTGTAAAAGGAGCCAACAGGGATTTTTTTTTTTTTTAACCGTAAGAGTTGGTCTTATAAAAAACTTGTCAGTATAAAAGTTGTAGATAATATTATGAAGATTCATAATAAATTTAAGCGGATTTGATATCTTGGGAATAAACGAAGTTATGAATTTTTTCGTCTGAAACTCCTACCCCCCCCCCCTTCGGTGGGGGCATTTTTAATTAAATCAAAAATCTGTCATACATAAATTTTTGGCCCTTTTCCTAGAAGTAATAATAACTTTAAACGGATTCGATATGTATAAAAATTAAGAAGTTATGGGTTTTTTTCTGTTTTCACCTCTGCTTGTAGGCGGGGCTAGCAGAGATTTTTTTTTTAATTTTTTTTTTTTTTGCCATAAGAGTTGGCCCTATAAAAAACTTGTCAATATAAAAGTTGTAGATAATTTTAAGGAGATTTACAATAAATTTAAGCGGATTTCATATCTTGGGAATTCACGGAGCTATGAATTTTTTTCTTCAAACCCCCCCCCTTTTTTCACCCCCTTGGGGCCATTTTCAATGATATCAAAAATCTGTCATACTTAAATTTTTGGCACTTTTCCTAGAAGTAATAATAACTTTAAACGGATTCGATACGTATCATAATTAAGAAATTATGGGTTTTTTTTCTGTTTTCACAAAAAGCCACCCCATTCCCTCCCCCCCCCCCTGGTTCAATTTTTCCCATTAACGAACTTGACCGAGATTTTATGCCCCTTGATTTTATGCATCAGTTTGGAAGAGATTTGTGCAGAATTATTGCAGTTATCGTGTCCATAAAAAAGTGACATAGATAGATAGATAAAGTTTTGAACTGTGGGTGGTTTTGGGTTCTGGGAGTCATGATCGGTGTAGATCTGCAAAAATTCCAACTTAGGGGAGAATGTAATAGGTAGTATTTCTTACGAAATCTACCTAAAACAAGCTAAAATAGAAATTATGAATCTTAAGCGATGTCTATATATCTTACAGTGGTAGCAATAAGGCCACTACGATTCAGAAATTCCATGTAAACATAATTTTCAGAATAAAAATCCATAAGTCCTAACAAACTTAGAAGTGCATTTTTTTTTTTTTCCTGAGAGGACATCCATCTCAAAAATGTTTGCAGGCAAAGGAGTCAGAAACCTTAATCGCGTTCAGCCTATAGTATGCAAAATTAATTTGCATAAAAAAAAAAAAAAAAAAAAAAACTGTAGTAATACCTTTAAAACAGGTTTTTATTTTTAAGAATAGCAGTAAATAGAAATATTAGAAAGGGTGCCAAGAAAACCTTCAAAGGGCGCCATGGTGCCCGCGAGCGCCGCGTTGGACAACTATGTTGATCAGGGAAAACAATTTCCAATTGTGGCAACTTTCCTAGTATAGGTGCTATTTTACATTATTGAAGCAAACCTTCAAAAGTTAACATTTTTGTCATTGAAATTGTACGGTATTTAGAAGTGATGTAATCGCGATAAAAGCGAAAATGATAGCGCCGTTTTTCGTCACAATCGCTATACAATACTAAAAATTGCCACTGGGTTTTGGCTGGCGTTCAAAAGTAAACTACCATTTTTTAACGTCTACAGAGAAATCCACAGTGAAAGAAATATGACTTTGCCGCTAATAAGGAACTGTTAAATGAACTTATAATAAACCTACAAAAATAATTCCTATAAAATATTATCCTTACATTGTTTATTCTGACTCAAAAAACAATCAATATTTCAAGCTTTTTTTTTTTTTTTTCCCCGTATCTATCTATCTATCTATATCTATACTATTATATAAAGAGGAAACGGTGACTGACTGACTGACTCATCAACGCACAGCCGAAACTACTAATGTCAGGGTCACGCAATTTGAACTGTAGATTCCTGTTATGGCCTAGGCAAGCAATAAGAAGGGATTTTTGAAAATTCTCCTCCGAAGGGTGTTAAAGGGGGGGGGGGGTCGAATGTTTTAGGCCATTTTAAGATATCTCAGCAGCAGTTATAGGTAGGAGCTTAAATTTCCAGAAAACAAATCTACTAAAAAAATGATTAAACATCTATTTCAGCGATTTTAGAAATTCCCCATAGAAGGGGGTTAAAGGGGGGTGGTCGAATGTTTTAGGTCATTTCGCCATATCTCAGCAGCAGTTATAGGTAGGAGCTTGAAATTCCAGAAAACAAATCTACTAAAAAATGATTAAACACCTATTTCAGCGATTTTAGAAATTCCCCCCCGAATGTTTTAGGTCATTTCGCCATATCTCAGCAGCAGTTATAGGTAGGAGAGCGAAAATCAGGAAAACCAATCTACTAAAAAAAAGGATTAAACACCTATTTCAGCGATTTTAGAAATTCCCCCAAGAAAGGCGTTAAAGGGGGGTGGTCGAATGTTTTAGGTCATTTCGCCATATCTCAGCAGCAGTTATAAGTAGGAGCGCGAAAATCAGGAAAACAAATCTACTAAAAAATGATTAAACACCTATTTCAGTGATTTCAGAAATTCCCCCAGAAGGGGGTTAAAGGGGGGTGGTCGAATGTTTTATGTAATTTCGCCATATCTCAGCAGCAGTTATAGGTAGGAGCGCGAAAATCAGGAAAACAAAGCTACTAAAAAATGTTTAAACACGTATTTCAGCGATTTCAGAAATTCCCCCCCGAAGGGGGTTAAAGGGGGGTTCGAATGTTTTAGGCCATTTTGCCATATCTCAGCAGCAGTTATAGGTAGGAGCGCGAAAATAAGGAAAATAAATCTACTAAAAAAATGATTACACATGTATTTCAGCGATTTTAGAAATCCCCCCCCCCGAAGGGGTTAAAGGGGGGTGGTCGAATGTTTTAGGTCATTTCGCCATATCTCAGCAGCAGTTCTAGGTAAGAGCGTGAAAATCAGGAAAACAAATCTAATAAAAAATGATTAAACATGTATTTCAGCAATTTTAGAAATTCCCCTCCCGGAGTGGGTTAAAGGGGGGTGGTTTAATGTTTTAGGTCATTTCGCCATATCTCAGCAGCAGTTCTAGGTAGGAGCGCGAAAATCAGGAAAATTAATCTACTAAAAAAAGGATTAAACATGTATTTCAGCGATTTTAGAAATTCCCTCCACCTCCGAAGGGGGTTAAAGGGGGGGTGGTCGAATGTTTTAGGTCATTTCACCGTATCTCAGCAGCAGTTATAGGTAGGAGCGCAAAAATCAGGAAAGCAAATCTAATAAAAATTGATTAAACATGTATTTCTGCAATTTTTTAAATTCCTCTCCCGGAGTGGGCAAAACGGGGGGTCGAATGTTTTAGGTCATTTTGCCATATCTCAGCAGCAGTTTTAGTTAAAAGCACAAAAATCAGGAAAACAAATCTACTAAAAACATGATTAAGCATGTATTTCAGCGATTTTAGAAATTCCTCTCCCTGAGGGGGTTAAAGGCTGGTGGTCGAATGTTTTAGGTCATTTTGCCATATCTCAGCAGCAGTTATAGGTAGAAGCTCTGTAGATTAAACACCTATTTCAGCGATTTTAGAAATTCCCCCCAGAAGGGGGTTAAAGGGGGGTGGTCGAATGTTTTAGGTCATTTCGCCATATCTCAGCAGCAGTTATAGGTAGGAGCGCGAAAATCAGGAAAACAAAGCTACTAAAAAATGATTAAACACGTATTTCAGCGATTTCAGAAATTCCCCCCCCCCCACCGAAGGGGGTTAAAGGGGGTGGTGGAATGTTTTAGGTCATTTCGCCATATCTCAGAAGCAGTTATAGGTAGGAGCGCGAAAATCAGGAAAACCAATCTATTAAAAAAATGATTAAACACCTATTTCAGCGATTTTAGAAATTCCCCTAAGAAAGGGGTTAAAGGGGGGTGGTCGAATGTTTTAGGTCATTTCGCCATATCTTAGCAGCAGTTATAAGTAGGAGCGCGAAAATCAGGAAAACAAAGCTACTAAAAAATGATTAAACACGTATTTCAGCGATTTCAGAAATCCCCCCCCCCCCACCGAAGGGGGTTAAAGGGGGTGGTGGAATGTTTTAGGTCATTTCGCCATATCTCAGCAGCAGTTATAGGTAGGAACGCGTAAATCGGGAAAATAAATCTACTAAAAAATGATTAAACATATATTTCAACGATTTTAGAAATTCCTCACCCGAGGGGTTAAAGGGGGGTGGTCGAATGTTTTAGGTCATTTTGCCATATCTCAGCATCAGTTTTAGTTAAGAGCACAAAAATCAGGAAAACAAATCTACTAAAAACATGATTAAGCATGTATTTCAGCGATTTTAGATTGCTGTTATGGCCCAGGCAAGCAATAAGAAGGGATTTTTGAAAATTCCCCCCCCCCGAAGGGGGTTAAAGGGGGGTTCGAATGTTTTAGGCCATTTTGCCATATCTCAGCAGCAGTTATAGATAGGAGCGCGAAAATAAGGAAAATAAATCTACTAAAAAAATGATTACACATGTATTTCAGCGATTTTAGATATTCCTCCCCCCCCGAAGGGGTTAAAGGGGGGGGTCTAATGTTTTAGGTCATTTCGCCATATCTCAGCAGCAGTTCTAGGTAAGAGCGTGAAAATCAGGAAAACAAATCTAATAAAAAATGATTAAACGTGTATTTCAGCAATTTTAGAAATTCCCCTCCCTAGTGGGTAATAAGGGGGGGTCGAATGTTTTAGGCCATTTTGCCATATCTCAGCAGCAGTTATAGGTAGGAGCGCGAAAAGCAGGAAGACAAGTCTACTAAAAAAATGATTAAACATATATTTCAACGATTTTAGAAATTCCCCTCCCGGAGTGGGTTAAAAGGCGGTGGTTTAATGTTTTAGGTCATTTCGCCATATCTCAGCAGCAGTTATAGGTAGGAGGCGAAAATCAGGAAAATTAATCTACTAAAAAAAGGATTAAACATGTATTTCAGCGATTTTAGAAATTCCCCACCCTCCGAAGGGTGTTAAAGGGGGGGGGGGGTCGAATGTTTTAGGTCATTTCACCGTATCTCAGCAGCAGTTATAGGTAGGAGCGCAAAAATCAGGAAAGCAAATCTAATAAAAATTGATTAAACATGTATTTCAGCAATTCTTGAAATTCCCCTCCCGGAGTGGGTAAAACAGGGGGTCGAATGTTTTAGGTCATTTTTCCATATCTCAGCAGCAGTTTTAGTTAAAAGCACAAAAATCAGGAAAACAAATCTACTAAAAACATGATTAAGCATGTATTTCAGCGATTTTAGAAATTCCTCTCCCTGAGGGGGTTAAAGGGTGGTGGTCGAATGTTTTAGGTCATTTCGCCATATCTCAGCAGCAGTTTTATATGTAAGAGCGCGAAATTAAGAAAAACAAATCTACTAAAAAATTGGTTAAACACTTATTTCAGCAATTTTAGCAATTTACCCCCAAAGGGGATTAAAAGGGGGGGGCGAATGTTTTAGATCATTTCAAATTAGATTAAAGATTATTAGATTAATACATTAGATTAAATCAGCAGCAGTTTTAGTTAGGAGCGCGAAAATCAGGAAAACAAATCTACTAAAAAATGAATAAAACACATATTTCAGCAATTTTGGAAATTCCCCCCAGAAGGGGGTTAAATGGGGGGGGTCGAATTTTTTAGGTCATTTCGCCATATCTCAGCTTTTATGTAGGAGGGCGAAAATAATTAAAACAAATCTACTAAAAAAATGGTTAAACACGTCTTTCGGCGATTTTAGAAATTCCCCCCAGAAGGTGGTTAAAGGGGTATTCAAAGTTTTGGGTCATTTTGCCATATCTCTGCAGCAGATTTAGGTAGGAGCGTGAAATTCAGGAAAACACATCTACTAAAAAATGGATAAACGAGCATTTCAGTAATTTTAGAAATTCCCCCCGAAGGGTTTTAAAGGGGGTGGTTTCGAAAATTTTGGGACATTTCGCCATACCTTTGCAGCTGTGTTATGTAGGTGACAAATGATTAAACACATATTTCAGTGAATTTAGAATTCCCCCACCGAAGGTGGTTAAAGGGGGATTTGAAAGTTTTAGGTCATTTCGCCATATCTCAGCAACAGCTTTTGGTAGGAGCGCGAAATTCAGGAAAACAAATGTACTAAAAAATTACATTGTCTACCCGTGCAAAGCCGGTAACTCTGTCGTCCGTGCGTAACTCTGACGTCATTTTGAGAATGGCAATAGTTTACGATGAAATTTTGTTTTGCGATTTTTGCTACTGCAATTTTATCATTTCTAAACATCGCACATTTTCAATTTTTACAGCGTTATATAGGGATAAAAAATCTACTTTCAAATGCAATTTGTTTGAAAACAGTATCGCAATTTACACATTTTTTATAACATTTAAATTAAATTTCAAGCATTATTGTTTTTTAAATCTATCTCTATCGTTTGCAGACGATTACAAAATATTAATCCGTTTGTACTTTAAACATTATAAGTTTCAGCATTTGTTTCCAATTAATATTCAATAACCAAACATCCCTAAGCAATGAATAAAATAGTATCAATAAAACACAAATTTTACAGACATGTAATTGGAAATAATCACTTAAAACCGCTGAAATTATCAGAATAAATAAAAAAAAAACTGCTGTAGATAACAAAATTTTTAGCGATATCTTCGGGTATTAACTTCTGGCAAGAGGCCAATGCGAAATTACCACTTTAAATAAATTTCAACATTTTATTTGAATATATAATTGACATATTTCATATAAAAATGCTCTTTGGCGTTGGGACAATTTAAGAAAAATTATTAAATGTAAAAAAATCTATTAGAGTTTTCAGTAAAAAAAAAAAAAAAAAAAAAAAAAAAAAAATTATTTTCACATTTATTCTCTATCCTGGGAAGTCCGGGTTGGATGCCCTAGTTTTTAATAATTTTAATTTTCCTGAAATCCTTTACATTTGTGATTTTTTGAAGTGAAAACTTCTTTAGACGCGTTGGGCATTTTTTGAGATGGGAAAAAAACATTGAATTCACGACACCGTTACCGTTACTGTTACCGACACCGGTACTTTTCGGTTAGCCGGGCGCCAGTAATATACCGGGTGATTATAATTAAAGTTACGATTTCAAAAATCGATAATTTTAAAACTACTGGTCAGAATGACTTGATATTTTAGCAGAACAATCGTGAGGCAATGGAATTTTGTTTGGCGAAGGAAAAAAAATAGTTCCAAATTGTGCCGATAGATGGCGTTGTCAGGGTAATGTCAGGGGAAAGACCAAAAATGTATTCTTGAACCCTTCCCGGCGCGGAGTAAATTTGTTTGCAAAATGATGAAATAATAGACTGACACCGGAATTTACAAACGAATCCATTAGTAAAAAGAAACTTGCTTATTTTTCTGGTTCTTAATGAAAGGAAAATTTTAATTAAATACCGGGTGATTATAATTAAAGTTACGATTTCAAAAATCGATAATTTTAATTAAAACTACTGGTCAGATTGACTTGATATTTTAGCAGAACAATCGTGAGGCAATGGAATTTTGTTTGGCGAAGGAAAAAAAAAAGTTTCAAAATGTGCCCATAGATGGCGCTGTCTGGGTTCACATTGTCTGAAGATATGCAAATTACTAATACGTGACATGCGCACCGCAGACATAGCAACCATAAAAATGCAGAGCAGCAGCTGTTTGCCTGAATGCTTCATCATGACTCTGACTATGAAGGATCGCGCTCTGCTCTTGAAGCTTTTTTATAAGAACGATGACTGTGCACTTACAGCTATTAGGAAGTTTCGGACATTAAAATCCATAAAAAAAGGTCCAATAACAACAAATGGTCTGCAAAAAATGATTGCTAAATTCGAAGAGACCGGTTCATTTGACATTAAACGGGGTAGAGGAAGGAAACCAGTTTCAGCTGCGGCAGTGGAAGATGTGGCTACAGCATTACAGGAACATACTGACAGTGATGCTGGAATCAGCAGTGCAAGGGGGATTGGCCGAATGCTGGATATGCCAAACAGCACGGTGCGTAAAGTCCTACGGAATGTCTTACGCTGTTATCCATACAAGATAACTCATGTGCAGGAGTTGCTACCTGCTGACCTGGAAGCACGTCAATCTTTTGCACTACAATTTCTTGCCCGGATGGAAGTGGACAACGTATGGCCATGGAACATTCTGTGGTCTGACGAAGCCCACTTTCATTTGCAAGGTTCTGTAAATATGCAAAATTGCAGGATGTGGGCGACCGAGAATCCGTCCCAGCTACAGCCATTACCTCTTCAGTCTGAAAAGGTCACTGTGTGGTGCGGAATAACGGCAGCGTTTATCGTCGGTCCATTTTTCTTCGACGAGATCACACCTGCGGGTCCCGTTACCTGCACAATTACTGGCAAGCGGTATGAAGCACTTTTGCGTAACCATGTTCTTCCGGCACTTCAACAGCGTCAGTGTGTGGATCGCATAATATTCATGCAAGATGGCACTCCTCCGCACATTGCTACTACTGTGAAGCAGCTACTGAGTGATAATTTCGGAGATGATAGGATCATAAGCCGCCATTTTCCAACAACATGGCCGCCACGTTCCCCCGACTTAAACCCGTGTGATTTCTGGCTTTGGGGGTACCTGAAGAATGTTGTTTATAGCGGGCGGATTCAGAATCTAGCCGACTTGAAGGCAAGCATCACACAACACACCCATTGCATTAGTACAGATACCCTCCGATCTGTTGTGGAGCATGTCGTTTTGCGCTTCCAATTAGTAGCGGAACAAGGCGGAGGGCATATTGAGTAACTTATGCCTTAATAATCAGTAAGGTGTTTGTTCCATGAAGCTCTTTTTTTTTCTTTTTTTGTCATTATTGCTGTCGTCGCTGTAAAAACGTAGTCTTGTCTTTTCGCTAATAAATTTTTAGTAAATCCCTGAACTCTATTTTTTTCCTTTTGGCAACATCATTCCTATGTTTAACCCTTTAACGGGCGGTGGTCACAAAAAAGGACACCCAATTTTAATTCTAAAACTGACAAACGGCACCAAGAATATTTAATTAAAATTTTCCTTTCATTAAGAACCAGAAAATAAGCAAGTTTCTTTTTACTAATGGATTCGTTTGTAAATTCCGGTGTCAGTCTATTATTTCATCATTTTGCAAACAAATTTGCACCGTGCCGGAAAGGGTTCAAGAATACATTTTTGGTCTTTCCCCTGACAACGCCATCTATCGGCACAATTTGGAACTATTTTTTTTCCTTCGCCAAACAAAATTCCATTGCCTCACGATTGTTCTGCTAAAATATCAAGTCATTCTGACAAGTAGTTTTAAAATTATCGATTTTTGAAATCGTAACTTTAATTATAATCACCCGATATATACATGTATATATACACGCACACATATATTTACACATATCTACAGATACATATATATACATACACATATATATGCATATATGGATGTATATAAATACAAATTTATGTATATATATATATGTATTTATATATGTACATATATCACTGGCGCCCGGCTAACCGAAAAGTACCCCGACACCTCTGTATATTTGGTGATAATTCTGCAATAGCTGGTTCAAGTAAGCAACCATAGATTTGCTTAAATTAATATCTCACTTTGACAGCAAAAGTGATAGTCTCTATTTAGCATTATTTGAAAGACAAATTTCTCAAATGAATATAATAAAAGAAAATTGGGTCACACATTTGTTAAGTTTAATTCCGTTAGAAATCGCCAATATTATAACTACAGAGCCAGAAACATTGGTGAGCAATTACGATTATGTAAAAGATTTACTTCTCAAACGCTTGAAAATGACGCCAGAAGAATTTAGGCAGAAATTAATGTCACAAAAAAGAATCTTCAGCTACTTGGCGCGATTTAGCATTTGAATTGAGAAATCATTTGGAAGAATGGATTAGCGGTCTTAAAGTATCTGATTTTGAATCCTTAAAAGAATTAATAGTAATAGATCAAATTAAGAAAAGGTTACCTATAGAAATGAAAGAACATTTTATTGATGATCTTCCAAAAATTAAAAATGTAGACGTATTAGTAGGTAAACTAGACGATTATGATGCGGCGAGACGTAATGTTAAAACCATGAATAGAATTTCACACCACTTTGAAGATAAAAAACCCGAAGTAAGTAAAAAGGAAAATTCATAATCTTTCTTTCATACCCAATACCAAAACAAAAGAAATAAATCTCAAATTAGGTGTTTTAGATAGATGTAACTCTCAAGACCACATAGCGTCTCAGTGTAATAATAGCAATAACGGTCAAGCTAATGAGTTCAGTCAAGACTCTACTGAAAACTATCGAAATTATAATCGCCAAAATCACAATCCAAATGCCGATGTACAGCAAAAAGCTAACATTGCTACAATTCGAATCAGAAATAAGTCTAAACCTAAACTAATGGAATGGGTAAAATAATTAATATCAAAGGCAAAGAAGCAAATCTATTGTTTGATACAGACAGCTATATTTCTTTATTCAGTTACGAATGTTATGTCATATTGGGTTGCCAAATTTGTCTTCTGTTGATATTTTATTAACTGACATTGGCAGAGAAACGGTAAATCTAATTGGATATTTTGTGTATGAAATACGTGTTGATAGGTTTCTTATATCAACGAAATTTTATGTTTCAAAATCTCTCGCATACGATATTGTAATAGGGCAAGACGTGATCAGCAAACTAAAGTTGGTGATAGATGAAGAGGGAATTAAAATTGTTGGCGAGCGCAATACTTTTCAAGTAGGTTGCCTTAAAGTTGTAAATAATTCCGATAAAAAATTAAATTATGTTGCCAATTCATACAATGAAGCGAAAGTATCAAAAGGAAATAGTTCACGTGCAGAAAACGAAATGATTGGTATTATGAATAAAAATAATTCAGAAAATTATTTCAAGATAAATTTAGCATGCGCGGTGAAAACAGATAAAAGGGACTCAACTCACGAGACCAAATCAAAAGATGAAAATGAAATAACAAAACACGGAAAATATTATAATTTAACGAGCACGAGAAAAAAAAAAAAAAAAAGACAGAAGTAATATGAAAAGAAAAAATGAAAATAATGAAATATTTCAATTTATAATATAATATTATAATGTACAATAGCGCATTAAATGAAAATTGTAATATAATTTTTGTGGTAGTAGTTTATAATAATGAATAAAAAAAACAGTTCATTTAAAAGTATTTCCTGCACAATAAAACGTTTCCTGACAATTCAAAAAATACACACGTAATTGTTCAAGTTTTCACTTCTGTCGGCACTCCCAGAGTGCCATTTTTTTAAAAATTAAAAAATGAATTCCTATAACCTATAATAATAATAATAATAAGTAACTAGATGGAACCCGTCAAAACTTGACGGAAAAAAATATTATAATAATATCATTAAAATAAGCTTCTTTATTATTTAAGAAGAGTGCAAATGAAACAGTGTTACAGATATTTTATTTTAAAAGTTTTTTCCTCAGTGAAATACAGTACGATTTCCAATGCAAACTCCAAACAAACAATCCGTAAACAACTGTGTAATGCAAATCAGTTTGACATTACTGCCATATTCCCTACGGCAAGAAAGAAAATTTCATGGACCTATGAAGTATCATACAAATAGTATATTCCTACGTTCATCTCATATTCAGTAAATAAAGCACACATCTCCCCCCCCCTCCCCCCTGTGATAATGCAACCGAATGAGCTCCTATGAGCATGTGCATTACATCTGCCCAAAAGCACCGTCGAGATTAAAAAAAAATTTAAATGTTTAAATTAAAAATTTTAAAACGTCTTCTTTAATCATTGTTCATTTCAAATCCATATCTTCTAAAACGCATCCATTGTTTTAAGGTAATCACATGAAGAATTTTTTTACAATAATAAGTCGAGATTTTTAATGTTTTCAAGTGTAATTTATTTGTATAGTTTTCTCCGTCCCTTTACATAATCAGGATGATTATCCCTTTTCCAACACAGTCGGGGATCTTTTACCTCTTGTACGGTTAAATACCCAATAGATCTTTTAAAAAAGTACAATTCGTAGCATATTCTGATGAAACATATGCATCAGCGGATTTAACATATCAATTTTATGTTAAACAAGAACACAAAATAGTTTTTTTCTTTTTTGACAGATTTTAGTTTAGCGCCAAAATGCTCTATCTTATGGATAATCTGATCTTATGATTTATCAGGGTTTATTATTATTTTTTTTTCACTTTTTATGATGGTTAGAGAAATCTATTTTCAATTGTGGCAACTTTCCCAGGGGCTATTTTACATTATTGAAGCAAACTGATGGTCATTGTTAAGATAGAAATAAAAAACATTTCATGCTTGAAAATTATTTAAAAATTCGTTAAATTAAGCGTCAGTTTTCAAATAAATTTCAATCGAAAGCTAATTTTTTCTTTCTAATTCATGATGTAAGAATTAAAATTATAAAATGTAGTAAAAAATTGAAATTTGTAGTATTTAGAAGTGATGTAAGCGCGATGAAAGCTAAAGCGATAGCGTCATTTGTTGTCATAACCATTATACATTTCTAAAAATTGCCACTGTGTTTTCGCTGGCGTCCAAAAGTAGGCTACTATTTTTTGACATCGAAAGAGAAATTCATAGTGAAAGAAATATGACTTTGCCGCTAATATAGAACTGTTAAATGAACTCATAATAAACCTACCAAAATAATTCCTATAAAATATTAGCCTTGCACTGTTTATTCTAGCTAAAAATACAATCATTATTTCAAGTTATTTTTTCTACCATAGCAATATTTTTAATAATTTTAATTTTCCTGAAATCCTTTACTTTTGGGAATTTTTTATATTAAAAAATGAAATCTTCTAACCTATAATTAAAAAAAAGTAATTGGTAACATGCAATCAAGATGAAGCAATCAATAAAGACTCCAATTCTAATCTTTATAATTAAGAATGGAAAAATCAGTTAAAATTACGTCATGCTGACACAATCATATACATTTTTCTCTTTAGTTTTATGAATGTTAAAATGCATTTCAAGCTAAATATAACGTCATTTTCACCGGCGCAAACTTTTCACACTTACTTTGTATATGTTACTTTTATGCGTAAATACCATGTATACAAATCAAAATATATTTGTATTTAACTGTATTGAAAAATGGCATCAACAAAGTTATAATGCATAATAATAGACGCTTTCAGTCGTAACGTCAATCATGATGTTTTGCTTGGAAACTGGCTCCAAACAAACGGTTGCTATGTTGTATTTTCTATTATATTTTATATATGTAGCTATATCTTATAGCTGTATCTCACGGTAAAGTGTTTCAATACATTATATGCAGTGGTAACATTTTTTAACATTTTTTTACGATTTATATTTAATAAGAAATGAAACATAGCAACCGTTTGTTTGGAGTATCCAACCAAAATGTCATCACTGGCGTCACACTGAAAGCGTCTATAAAATAAACCCAATGAACAATATTCCTGTGACATCACAATAAATATGAATTTTTATTCGCTTATAAAACACGCGGATAAATATTTTTACCTAAATTTAACTTGCAAATTAAAAAATTCGGTCTAAAAGCCACGTGCTTTTAATATTACTTCTCTATTATCTCGCAACCACAGAGTTCAGAAAATAAACTATGTACCTCGCAACAGTGGGCGTTAATCTGACTGCTGACTTTATGACGTCATAAGCAGAAGAAAAAGTTTAATTGAAAATTACGACTAATTAATTAAATTTTCGAACAAATGAATGCACGATAACAAATCTGTGTCCAAATGTCTTTCATTTAAAAAAAAAAATGATGTAATTTGATGCAGTAGTTTGTTCTCACGGATTGTCGAAAGAAATCGCTTAGCGTTTTAAATATATAGATTGGTAGCATGTAATCAAGGGCTGCAATCAAGATGAAGCAATCAATAAAGGCTCCTATTCTAATCTTTATAATTAAGAATTGAAAAATCAGTTAAAATTACGTCATATTTACACAATCATATAAATTTTTCTCTTTAGTTTTATCAATGTAAAAATGCATTTCAAGGTATGCATAACGTCATTTTCACCGGCACAAAGCTTACACACATACTTTTTATATGTTACTTTCATGCTTAACCACCATGTATACAAATAAAAATATATTTTGTATTTAATTGTAATGAAAAATGGCATCAAGAAAGTTATGATGTATAAACATCCCAATGGACAATTACCCGTGACATCACAATAAATATGAATTTTTATTTGCTTATGAAAATAAAGTACAAGTGAATAAATATTTTTACCGAAATTTAACTTGCAAATTACAAAATTCAGCCAAAAAGCCACGTGTCTGAATATTGTTCATTATTTTTCTTTTATCCTCGCATCAATGGAAGTAATCCGGTTGCCACCATTTTGAAGAAATTAAAAGAAAAACATTTAAAATTAAAATTCTGCTAATTAGTGAAAGTATTGAAAAAACTAATGAACGATAACAAATCTGTGGCTAAAGAAGGTGTTTCATTTGAAATAAGAATCATGTAATTTTTTCTCACAAACTGTCGAAAGAAAACGTTTAGCGTTTTAAATATATAGATAATTTTTGCTGTCCGAACTCTTTCTAATTTTTATCGGTTAAAAATATAACGGTTTTGCAGTCCGTGTAAAAATTTCGTGAAAAATATTTATATCTGGTTGTAAAAGAAATATGTTTTCCACTCGCTTATTTTTTTGTTTGTTTTCGCGTCAGGTCCTTCAACATAAGAAAAAAAATTGTTCTTATCGTCCGAACTCTCTAAAATTTCAATTGGGTTTAAGTATCCAAGCCCTCTTTAAAATTTTGGGAAAAAAATATAAATATTTAAATTTAGTAATGAAAACATGAGCCGAAGTTGTACCGAAACAACCCGCGTTTCAGAGTTTTCATCGAAAATTTCTCAGATTTTATTATTCTTTTAGATGCTTCTACTTGCCCGAACGTTTTGAAAGTTTTGTTGGTGATGTAAATCTGGTCTGCCGAGAAGCTATAAAAAGATTGTGCGTCAAAATACCAACATTTAGTTACTTTTAGCATAACAAAAAAATCGTCTTCGGGAGGCACAGAGTAATTCTGGAGGTCTGACACGGGCTGAAATATCCAGACCGGAGCTAGGCACGACATGTTCAAAAAAATTTTGGCCTGGCTTAGTGTAAAAGTTTGGCCTGGGCCTGACCCGGTATAAAAAGCAAAATGTTCAGCCTCGGCCTGGCCAGGTATAAAAGCTCAAAGTTCGCCCGAACCCGGCCAAACTGAATTTCTAGAAAACATGCCGATACTTCTGAAGTAACATTATCCTACAATTAAAATTATTCAAAAAACACATTAACTTATGCATAGATTTTATTTTCAGATTATGTTCGAAATGCATGGAATACATAATATGACAATATCAGCAATATTAAGGACAATTTAGACAGTTACGTACATAAACACTAATTAAAAAAATTGACTTAGACAATTACATTCAAAAGAAGATTCAGTAAGAGAAGAAAAATCCGTTATAGATAGGTTCTATTCTTAGCTGATCAGATACATCGTCTGTATTATATACTTTTCATACGAATTATTATATTCATTTTGTCCGGACATTTTTCAGTTTAAGACAGGTTCTATTTCACAGGTTGTACTGTACTTTATTTTCATTTTTTTCTAGAAATGTATGTACTATTCTTTAAAAAGAATTTTAATTGTAGAATAATCGGCAATTCAAAATCTATTCCTTTTTTTTCAAAAATTGTTGTGACGAGCTTCATTTTACTGAAACCGTGCTTGAAAATTTCGGCCCGTGCAGACTGAAGTCAAGGCCCGGCTTGGCCTGGAAAAAATAAGTCTAGCCCGGCACGGAAAAAGTGATGACTAGGGCCGGCCCGGGTCTCGTGAATAGAAATTGGCCCGAGCCCGTGCAGACCTCAAGCGCGAAGTGACCTGCAGACAATTTTTTTCGAAAGGGCTAAAATTCGTATTTTTCAAAACCGATTGTATCGTCAAAGAGAAGAAGGTCTCAGCTTGTAAAAAGGAATTTTTAATGAATCGGTACCCCTGAAATCGAGCTCTAGGGGAGCGTTGCTGAAAGGGGGAAAAGTCAACGCGAAAACGACTCTTTTTGGATATTTTTTCGAACAGATTGCGGCGTGTAAGACATAAAAGTACGAAATTATATTATTTTAATAAATAGAGATAAAAAACCAAAATTCTAACAACATTTTTCGTTAAAGCAATTGCCAAAGATTAAAAATCCACAATGAAATTCTTTCTACAATAATTAATTTTCTATTGAACGATTTCCATGTGAAAAATGAAATAAAAAGTTTCACCAATTGAAAAAAAGATAAATATGAAATAAAATTCATTGAAGTCATAGTGGTAATAAAATGGAAAATTTCTAAGATTTCTCAATAATACAAGGAGTATGTGTATGTGTATGTACACAAAGCAGATTAATATCACGTCATTAGAGAATTAAAAATCTGACATCATATTGGAAGTTTAACGAATTTTTCAAATGTTTGAGAATAATACAAAGCAAGTATCAATCAATATGAGTAATAGAGAATAGTAAATATATGAATTTGAGGATCGTATTGAATCATGATAAAAATCCGATTATGGAAATATTCGTATATTTTAACATTTTGAAGGCATACAACGTGTTCAATATTGAAATTATTTTTTTTAAATATTGCATTTAGTCCACATGACAGATGTTATTATGACAGAGTATAATAGCGGGCTGGTTTAGATATTCGAAAACACGAGAAAAATAGACCGGTAAAATTTTATTTTATAAAAAACATGACTTTTTTTTTGTTGCTAAATGAAATTTATTTGGATTTATTAAAGAAAGGATAAAGTGTTTGGAAAGGAATATTAAACGAAACCCTTTGCGCGATCTTCGATCACACTTACCCGCTTGTTTGTTTTTTCTTATTATGTATGCCATGTTTACAAATGCGAAAATTTTTTTCTTCACCAGACAGCACTTTAAAATTTCATCATGGAGATCTTGCTTTGCGAATAATTACATCCGTGGTTTAATATTTTTATGACTCATAATGACCGAATCTCCTGTGTTTACTCTAATGGATTGAGATATTCGGCTGTTAACATAATTTCTACTGAAGTTATCTCAGAATCTATACATTTTTTACTGCAACTCATCTCTCAAACAAACAATTTTTTTCCACGATCTTTCTAAAAATGTAACTTTTATGCTATTTTATTTGAAAAAATAATTTTGAATAAAAATGGCCGTCTGGCATATGAAAAAAGTAGTGATATGCCTATATTTGTTGTCCTCAGTCAAAAGATTTGCGCTTTTATTATATAGATTACGTACGATAGGATTTAATAGAATAAGGAAAACTTTTATTCATATCTGTCAAATATGTTATATATTATTCTTAAAGATATCGTTTATAAGCTTTTAGCTTATGCATATTAGGAGATCAAGAAACACACGTTTTCTATCAGGCGACATTCTTTATTCTACTGCTGTGTTCCCTAGCTGGTACAGCCATCTGGTGGATCTAACTGTAAACATTACAATATCTAACATGCCCTTTTTACAAAAACAGGGAAAGTACATACACAAATAAACTTAACATTAATTACCTGATCTGGATATTTAACTTTAAATTAAACAAACAAAAATTAAATTATTTACCTTTATAGTCTTTAAGCGAGATTAAACTAAGTTAACTTTATTTTAGAGTTCTAATGCTAAATTATTTCAAATTAATAAGAAGTTCAAATGTCTTAAGTGTCTCTGTAGCGGATAGGTTTAACAATATTTCTTTTTGATCTTCTTTGATCCGGAGATGTTGTTTGGGTATTAACAGTTGAGGAATCAGTTGAATTATTTATATTGGAATTGGGATCTGGCTCTGCATCTGATGAAGTTGGATAAAGATCTTCAACTGTTGGTGTTTTTCTGTTGTCATCATCTTTGGAATGATCCAGCTTAATATGATATCTATTTCTTCTGTACAGTCCTCCATCTCTGCCTTTTATTAGGTAAGATCTAGGTTGAGGTCCTACTTGAACAACAGTACCTTGCTTCCAAGGACTTTTCATTTTATGCCGGAACCATACTTTTTTATTGTCAGATATTTTTGGTAGATGAGTTGCTTGTCTGTTGGCATATTTACTTTGCATTACCTGCCTCTCTTTCAAAGATTTAGAAGCTTCTTTTATATCAAACTTTGGAGTTAGCAGTGCAGGATGAGCTGGTAAAAAGGATCTTAATCTTCTGCCCATTAACAATTCATATGGAGAGGGAAGATCTTTAGCAGGTTGGATTCTGTAATCTAGTAGTACTAAATAAATATCTTTTCCATCTTCTTCAGCTTTTCTGAGAAAATTTTTTATGGTTTGAATTGCTCTTTCAACCTGACCATGTGCTCGTGGAAAATGTGGTGAAGTTATGCGGGGCAAAATTTTCCATTCTTTAAAAAATTTCTGCAATTCATAAGAATCAAAGGGGGGACCGCCATCACTGACAAGTTCTTCAGGTATTCCATGAGTACAAAAAATAGACTTCATAACAGGTATAACAGCTTGGGCTGTTGTGCTTTTCAAAGGTTTCAATTCAACATACTTCGAAAAATAATCTACCATTAAAAGATTTTGCTGCCCTTTCAAATAGAAAGAGTCACAGGATACTTTTTGCCATGGTCTTTCTGGTAGGTCGGTATCTAGTAGGACTTCTTTTTGATTTGCTCGTTGATACATCTGACAGACTTTACATTTGGAGATAAAATTTTCTACATCTTTGTTAATGTTAGGCCAATAAAAATATTCTCTTGCTTTAACTTTAGTGGATACTACCCCTTTATGTGAAATGTGTAATCTTTTCAAAATTTCTTCTCTAGCTGCAGCTGGTACAACAAGTTTCTGTCCTCTACAAATTATACCTTCCTTTGTTACAGATAATTCTTCTTTACAATGCCAATATGCTTTTGCAGCTGTTTTTGTTTTGCATTTTTCAGGCCAGCCATTCCTAATATGATATAGAACATCTTGTAATTCTTCATCGTTAGCTGACATTTCTGCCAATTCATTCCATTTTTCTTCAGAAGCTTGTGTCAAAAGAGTAATTTTGGCAAATGTTTCTAGGTAATCTCCCTCATCAAAAGTTTCTGTAGGTGACTGTGCTCTAGAAAGAGTATCGGCTATGATAAGTTGCTTTCCAGGAACATAATCAAGTTTTACATTATATCTATTTAGCCTAAGCAACAGGGGTTGCAGACGAGGAGAAATTAAATCATATGGTTTTTTACTAAGGCCTAATAGAGGTTTGTGATCAGTCTGTACTACAACAGGTCTACCATACGTATAATAATTAAAGTGTTCTAATCCATAGATGACAGCTAAGAGTTCTTTTTCAATTTGTGCGTAACGTTGTTGCGCATCAGTTAAAGAAGCTGATCCAAAAGTAACCGGTTTATTTTCCTGCAGAAGAGTAGCACCTAATCCATTTTTACTAGCATCAACAGACACAGTTACAACTTTATTTTCATCGAAGTATTGTAAACATGGAGCTTTAATTATGGTTTCTTTTATGAGATGAAAATCTTTTTGAATATTACTGTCCCACAACCATTCAGTGTCTTTTTTCAGAAGTTGATGTAGAGAATGAGTCAAATTAGACAAATGTGGAGTAAACTTTGCGAGATATGTTATCATACCCAAGAATCGTTGTAAGTCTTCTTTATTTTTGGGAGTTGCAAACTCATGAATGGCCTTTACTTTATTTGGATCAGGTTCAATACCTTTATCAGACAGTACATGTCCTAAATAATTCACAGAAGTTAAAGAAATCTGAGTTTTTGATATGTTAAATTTTAAATTTGCTTTCCTTGCCAATGCAAGTGTTCTGTGCAATAATTTACAATGTTCTTCCATTGTGGATGAACCTAAAGCAATATCATCAAAATAGGGATTTATTTCTGGTTCATTTTCAAAAATTTCATCCATAGCTCTCTGAAACTCTTCGGGAGCATTATTTAACCCAAATGGTAAAACAAGAAACCTGTATCTTCCCCAAGGAGTAGTAAAAGTTGTTAAATAAGAGGATTCCTGATCAAGTGGCAATTGCCAAAAGCCATTCTTAGCATCTAATATTGTGAAAACTTTACAACCTTGAAGTTTTGTTATGAGTGAATCTGCAGTGGGTATTGGGTAATGAGGTCTTTGAATTACCTCATTCAAGGGTCTGGGGTCTAAACAAATGCGTAATTTCTTAGGTGAATTAACAATAACCATATTACTAACCTACTCAGTTGGTTCATTAACTTTAGTTATGATACCAGTCTCAACCATTCTTTTAAGTTCTTCTTTAACTTTGTTATGTAAAGCTAGTGGAATTTTTCGAGGTGCTGCAACATGAGGACTTGAATTATCTTTTAATTTAATATGAACCGTTTTATTTAACCGTCCACACCCAGTGAAAACATCAGAATATTCTTTAATAATTTGTTGTGGTGTGTCAAACAACTTTGGATTTTTATCAATTAAATTCAATCTTTTAATCAAACCTAACTTTTTACAAGCATCAAGGCCTAAAATAGGGCAAGAATCAAGAGTAGTAACTAAAAATTTAAAATCACTTTCAAATTTATCAGTTTTACATTTTAAATAGCACTCACCTATTATAGGAACAACATTATCACTGTAATCTAAAACTGGAGTGTGATTTTTTCTTACCACTGGCTTTTCTTTCCACTTAAGCAATTCTGCTTTTGGTATTACATTTACTTGAGATCCAGAATCCAGCTTGAATATAACTTGTTTATTGTTGACTGTAAGCTTTTGAAGCCAAACCGAACCCAATTTTTCAGAATTTAACTGATTTAGTGATTTTAATTCACCAATATAAACAACGTCAGAATCTGCTTCTTCAATCGTGTTCACTTTTTTGGAATTACGATTTTTGTTTATTTTCGTTTTACACACGATCGCCCAGTGGTTATTCCCATCACATCGCTTACATTTTGTACCATATGCAGGACATTTTCTCGGTTCATGATATTTTCCACAATATCTACAAGTCTTCTTTTGATTATGATTATTTTTATGTTGAGAAAAATGAGGCGGTGTCGAGCTATTTTTAGCTTTCTTGATAGCGTTTACAGAATTGTTCTCAGCATTCATTTCAGAAACTTGAGCTTTGCTGTGCTCAGCTACTTTGCATTCACTTACGATATCTGTAAGACTTTTCTCTTTTTTACTGGTTTCTCGTATTAATCTTTCTTGTAGCGGCTTATCCCATAGACCTTGAATTATCTTATCTCGGAGGATTCTATCTTGCAAAGCACCATAATTACATTCGACTACCGGGCTACGAAGTCGCGAATAATAGTCAGAAAAATATTCTCCTTTTGCCTGTTTAATTTCTAAAAACTTGAAGGATGCATAGACTTCATTTTGATAATCCTTAAAATATTTATCAAATTCTTCTAAGATCTGTTTTAAACTAACATGTTCCGTGTCAGTGGCTGGTTGAAGATCGAACGCGCGTAACTGCTTTTTTAATTCTTCTCCACATACATGACGAAAGAGTGCGGTTTTTGTTTTTTCAGATTCTGTACCATATTTTAAAGCTTCCAGATAATCTTCAAAATCTGCTTTCCAATATCTCCATGCTTCTGATGGATTCGTACTTGTTACGAACGGCGAGATCCCACTTCTGACACCATGTCAAATATGTTATATATTATTCTTAAAGATATCGTTTATAAGCTTTTAGCTTATGCATATTAGGAGATCAAGAAACACACGTTTTCTATCAGGCGACATTCTTTATTCTACTGCTGTGTTCCCTAGCTGGTACAGCCATCTGGTGGATCTAACTGTAAACATTACAATATCTAA
The DNA here is from genome assembly GCA_963931845.1 of Maratus michaelseni. Classification (NCBI taxonomy): domain Eukaryota; kingdom Metazoa; phylum Arthropoda; class Arachnida; order Araneae; family Salticidae; genus Maratus; species Maratus michaelseni. The sequence continues at coordinate 179,199,164 of OZ007590.1, read as the reverse complement.
CAATATCTTTTTAAGTTTTGATTTGATTTTCATAAAATTTGAAATGACTTGACAAAATTCTACAATGATAATATATATATTAAATTTCAAACCATTCGCTTGGGTAGGTTTTGCGCTGTTATATGTGGACGGATGGACCATACGACGACTACAGGTGATATGTATTTATATAATTACGAACGCACCTAAAAACAGTTACGAAACACGAAAACACTACGTTGCACGAATATACACTGCACAATAAATGCAATATTTAATAAAAAGTCGTTTCCCCACCCCGACCCATCCCCATCACTGCAAATATGAAAAATTCTGAAACAAAAATTTTTTCTTTATTAATTCCGTCCAATGTCAAATAGCTATTAATTTCTTTACATAAAAAAGTCAGGATTTACGTTGTTACACCTTGATATGTTATGGGATGGGATGGTATTATTTGATTAAAGCTAATTATATACAGCTGTCACATTCTCGTGCTGCGCAATTGCCATGTCACAAAATATTCATTAAGTAAACATGTAGAGACTAGGAGTGATTTGTGAATGAAAATTTCAAAGTTAACAAGATAGCTAAATTTGGCTTTACACGATCTCAAAACTTTGTACGGTAAAAGAGTCACGAGACTTGACCTCATTTTTTACACGTGACGTTTTTGATGGGATAAAGTTTATTTGAGTTTCGTACAGCGATTTTTGGAATTTATTTTTAATATGATTTTTAGAGCTTTTTCGGGTTTTGTGACGACTTTCCCATATTAGTAAAAGGAGTTCGGTTTCAAACTTTTAGCATAATACAGTAAATTTTGTCCTACTCAATTTTTTTAATTTTAGCGATTCTTTTCTTATTAGGTCTTTTAGCGTTCTGCGTCGATTTTTCGACTTTTCAAAAAGAATTTCGGTCAGAATAGTTTAGTTTAGTTCAGCAATATATAGCAAATTTAGTAACATTTTAGCTTAAATTTACTGTAGTAAATTTTGACCTCTGTGATTTTTTAACTGTGAGTGTTTTTTTTGCGTTCCGCAGTGATTTTTTTTTTCATTTTGGAATAAGTTCATGCTACAGTGTTTTAATTCAGGATGCACGATTTTGTCCTTTTTTTTCACTTTTATTATTTTAAGTTTATTTGGAATTAGTACTGCAATTTTTGAAGTTTTCGTGAATTTTTCAAGTGATTTTTCATGGGTTATTTTTTTTTTCCGTGTTTTATGGCGATTTTTCCACATTAGTACAAGGAATTCGGTTTCAAACTTTTAGCCTAATATAGTAAATTTTGTCCTACTCGATTTTTATTGAAATTATTAAAGATTTTTTTATGTTCTGCAGCAATTTTTTGACATTCTTAAAGTAATTCCGGTCACTAAAGTAAGCTAAACAATATGGTTTAGCTTACTACAGCAAATTTTGTCCTCTGCTATTTTTTCTTTTTTTGCATTTTGTGGCATTATTTTATTACACTTGTGAAAGAATTCTGGTAACAATGTTTTAGTTCACTATAGTAAAATATTACAATAGTAGATTTTGTCCTCTTTTTAATAAAGTTTATTCTGAATTCGTACAGTAATTTTTGAATTTTCACGAAATTTTTAAGTTTTTCCATGTTTTGCGGCGATTTTTCCAAATTAGTAAAAGGAACTCGGTTTCAAACTTTTAACCTAATACAGTAAATTTTGTCCTCTTCGATTTTTGAATCTTTAGTGATTTCTATTGGGATTTTTATCGATTTTTCACGTTTTGAGGAGATTTTTCGATATTCCTAAAATAATTCTGGTCACAATCATTTAGCTTACATTAGAAAATTTTGTTCTCTGCTATTTTTTTTAATTTTTAGCGATTTTGGGTTTTTTTCTTTTCACGTTTTGCGGCAATTTTCTGACATTTGTAAAAATCCTGTTACAATGTTTTAGTTCACTATAGTAAATGTTGTCCTCTTTTCAATAAAGTTTTTTCGGAATTCGTACAGTGATTTTTGAATTTTTCGGGAATTTTTTCACATTTTGAGGTGATTTTTCCCCTTTAGTAAAAGAAATTCGGTTTCAATATTTTAGCCTAATATAGTACATTTTGTCTTCTGCGATTTTCATTGCGATTCTTAGCATTTTTTTGTATTTGTGACAGAATTCTGGTTAGAATGTTTTAATCCACTGCAGTCAATTTTGTCCTCTGCGAGTTTTGAATTTTTAGCAATTTTTTTATGAGATTTTTAGCTTTTTTTTCCCTAGCGATTTTTTCACATTAGTAAAATTAATCCGGTTTTATTTTTTAGCACAATAATGCAAATTTTGTCCGATTTTCAATAAAGTTTAATCCTGAATTAATTCATACAGCAATTTTTTTTTTTGTGCGATTTTTAGTTTTTTCATGTTTTGTAGTGATTTGTTTGACATTCATTAAAGAAATCCTGTTTTAATCTTTTAGCCCAATATAGTAAAATTTGTCCTCTAAGACTTTTGAAATAGATTTTCGTGACTTTTAGCATTTTTTTGCGGTTCACTGCGATTTTTCCACATTATTAAAAGAAATCTGGGTTTTAATCTTCTAGCCCATAAGTTCCCTTTTCTGGACCCTTGCCCCCTTTACATAAAAAAAAAAAAAAATCAAAGCACCGGCTTCCATAATAGTTAATTCTACCAAATATTAAAATACTGTTGCATATTATCTATAGCTATATTATTTGTCTATCTATCTATTAAGAATCACAAAGTAGAAATTAATTAAAATGACCATCAAATGTAGCAAAAAGTTGCTTTTTAAAAATAAACACAAAATCAATAAGAAAAAAAAATAATGAGATAGTTGAGGCTGATGGAGTTTTAACAATCTGTTAATCTTGGTTTCCAATTTTGTTAGCATCAGTCGCAAATTGCCACGTTCAGCGATGTACAGTCTGATACTTTTCTTAGACAGTAAAGTAGCTATTGCATTGAACCCACGCTCAGCCAAATACAATGAAGGAAAAGCAATTAAATATTTCTGTACTCTTGCCCACAATCCAGGGTAGAGAGCTGGTATCGAGTTTTGAAGCCAGAACTCTTGGTATGCATTTTTTAATTTTACTTTTAGATCTTTGTTAGTTGTGAGTTCTAGAGTTCCTCTTCTAAATTTGATAATTCTGCTGTATCTGCATTTGCAAAAGGATCTAAAACTCAACTCAGTATACTCATGTTTAAAATATCTTGGAATCACTCCCTGGAATCACTCACATTCTTGATTACTTTTATCTACGGTGCAATCACTTTCAAAGGAGTGAAAACCAACAAACATTCTAAAATTATCATTTCCTTGAATATGATGAGACTAGAAATATGAAATTTGACATGAGGGTTACCTGTAAGATCTAAATGCTTGCTAAAAACAGCTCTTAAGAAGAAAAAAAGTCTAAATTTAAACGTGTGAAATTATAAACCTTCAACGTTAATATTTCTTTGGAATTGTTCGGACTAGAAAAGTGAAATTCAACATTGTAGTTACTTTTAAGACATACATACATACATGTTCAATCAGAACAGTTTCTAAAGTTTCAAAATTTAAAAGGGTAAAATAAGCAAAAAATGTTTTACAATCAAGATTACTTTTGGAACTACTGAACTGATTTAAAATCTTCTCCCAAGATGACATTCATTACTTTAAAACAGGCTAGATTTTATCTCTGTACAAGCTGCCTTCAATGAGGTAAAAAGGTGAAAAACATTCTAAAATTCAGATTTCTTTGAATCTGTTTAGGCTAGAAACAGGAAATTTGATATGGTGGTTACTTTTAAGACGAAAATGCTCAATAAGAATATTTGTTAAAATATTCGAGATTTAAAAGGATGAAATGATTAGAAAGTGCTCTATAATCATAATGATTTAAACTAATGGATCTAGAAATTGTTGTATTTGTGTTCTCCTCTGTCAAGTAATTAACCATCAGAAAATGCAATAAGATCAAAACATGCACTCCAATCTAAAGCAAATCAAATCTAATTCAATCCGCCTAAACTTAAGCATCCTAAAATATCAAACACAAACACGTGTCAAAGCAAGGTAAAAACAAAAACAAAAAAAATTTACCTGCTAAGTGACCTAAAAATGAGTGTAGTCTGATCCAGGGATTGGAAAAACTACTTTTTATTGTAGTGAACTACAATTACAACTACTTTATCAAAAATGTAGTTCACTACAACTACTTATTTTCAAACGTAGCGACTACAAACTACTTTTCAAAAGTAGTCACTACTTCACTACTTTCAGATTTTGTCAAAGGGTTTCATTTAGACTAGAAATTGAAGACTCGAATTAAATAATAAAGCAACCCCTCATTATATCGCGTCTGCCGGGATATAATTAAATAAATACAACATAATCAAGGGCATTGAAAAGGATAACATAGAAAATGTTTTGTGTTTGTCTCCAAAATGTGAATTTATACACACATTAAATTTCGTAGCAAAATTAAGAGAGAGGTTATAATTAGAAAATTACAGAAAAACAATTCTAGATTCATTTTAAAAATCTTAAAAAATAAATAGACAAGTGTTGCCAGCAAGAAAATTAATTCATTTGGTGAATTAGTACTTGATTTTAGCAGCAAGTGTCAACGGGAAAAATCTATCACTGCACACCTCACAATGGCAGATATAAGTCCCATACAATTCAAGGTCTCCATGTATAGTCATTACAAAACTTCCTTCTATATAAGTCTAACACATAAAATTAAATAGCATACTCACACGGCAACAATTATGGATATGAAGTATAATAACTTTCTTCGAATTTTGGATAGAATTACTGTAACCAGTGACTAATAATAGAAAAAATCACGCTCTCCTAATTGAATTTATTGATTGCGTGGACAATATTGGGAATCTTTTCCCAACCACAGGATACAAGCACTCCCACTTGATTGATCAAAGTCGAAATGGAATCATCTATTTATGTCAAGATCTAACAGAATAGAAAGTTTTATGATATTCCGTGTATTAGTTTTCTTGATATAGTTATTTTGGATATCGTGAAAAATGCAACATAGCAGCACTACCTGTTGGCCAATATACACTTGTCAATTTCTATCAAGGTCTAAATAAATCTGAAGTTTTATTAAATTCCATGCAGTAGACTGCCAACAAAATTTGTGTCACATACAGACAAACTAAAAACAGTCAAAATCATGTTCAGGACTTTCTAAAACACACAAATCCTTTGAAAAACAGAAGCCAAAATTTTTCATGAATCCAATACATTTTTACTTTTTTCTATCCATAATAAAAGAAAGTATTGTAATCGAAATTTTTTTCGACTTCCGGTTTTCGACGGATTTACACGTTTTAGGGATCAGATATTCCGAAAAACATGTTTTTACAAAATGTCTGTCTGTCCGTCTTCATTGTATCATCGAAAAGTGTATGAAGTTATGCTTCAAATTGAACCAAATTTTTTTCTATGTTTTTGGCTATGGCAAGCAGGTTCTATTAGAATTTGGGGATATTTCGACGAAAGGGGGCGCTGTGATAGCCATTTAAAGATTTCAAATTCAAAAGCTGTGCAAATTCAAAAAGATGTGCAAATTCAAAAAAATTAGAAATCTTAAAAGTTTTTTTCGTTAAATGTTCAGCCTTCATCCGGAGAATCCGGAACAATTTTTGTTTTGCCTCTATCTTAAAAAATGGCTAAGATATAGCGGTTTGAAATTTTAGGGTGGCTGACATTTTCAAACAAGACAGCAGAATTCATCCATAAACGGTTTTAATTTATGAGTTTTAGTTAACATGGTTTCGTCAAATTTTCTTTCATTGTTGTAAGCATTAATCCTATTATATGCTTATCACTATATATTTATATTCGCCAACGTCAAATTCTCACCAAACTTGGCGTCAGTTGGCAGAATATATCACCAAATTTGTCGACCAAAATAAGTTGCTATAAATGAAGCCAACTTGGCTGTAAAGGACTAATTTGGCGATATTCTCATTCAAATTCAATGTTGACGAGAACTGGGATTGAATCTTCTTTATTTAGGTTCTATGCATTTTACCTTCGTGTTTTTCAGTAAAATTAGCTAAAATCGTAAAACCAAGGAATAGGGAGGCTATCTGTTCCTGTCGGTTCAGGCCAGAAGGACTTTTCGTAGTTTAGTATACATCGGTTGTTCGCATCCCTGTAACCCGACGATTCGCAAGCAGCTGCGTACAACAGAATGATGAAAAATATTGACTTTATTGGCGATGTGATAGCGAATTTTGAAGTATTAACATAACTGAGATAGAAGAAAGTTTTAGGATTGGCACATCCGACTATTTATTGCATATAGAAGAAAATAATAATTTAGAGAAAAAAACATAGTATGGTAAATTTATATAATGGTAAATTTAGTATTACATTTTTTTGAGAGGGAACCTATTTATAACAAAAAGTTTTGTAGGGGAAGCAGCAGAAAATTAATCTTGTCTATAAGGGGAAAAAGCAGGAAGATATGATTAGTTTTACAGAAAGTTGACTTTAAAATGGATTTTTACACTTTTAAAAGTTAGAAACAGGAAACATTCGTAAGGGCACCAGGAAAATCTTCAAAGGGCAGCCCAATGGGCAGCCCTGCCCTGGACTGCTCAATTCCATAATATAATTTTCATTTCAAAAATTTAATTTTCATTTCTCTATAATATTTTATTTTTAACATAATTTATAATTAATCTTTAACTTATAAAGTTGCTAAACATACATATAACATTTTACTGTAGCATAAAAATAAGGAATGTGTCAATTAATCCAGTCACTAGTAAAATTAAAATTTTATAGCTTTCACACAGTTAGCTACAATCTACATATACGCAAAATTATCTTAACTCTGCTACCTTTAACTTAGTACTCTCCACATTTCAACTTATAAGTGCTATGCCAGAAAATAAAACATAGTGCACATTTTAAAGAACAACCCCCCCCCCCCCCCCCCCCAAAAAAAAAAAAAAAAAAAAAACTCTAAATAAAATAAAACACAGTGTGTTGATTCCAGTACCAACTCATCCAAACAATGGATGGAAAGCAATGGATTACTTCCATTGTTGCAAAGAAAAGAGAAATAATAAAAATATTCAGACACGTGGCTTTTTGGACATATTTTTTAATTTGCAGGTTAAATTTCGGTAAAATTATTTCTGCATGTGTTACTTGTTTTTATAAGCGAATAAAAATTCATATTTACTGTAACGTCACACGAATATACACTGGCCTCCAAAAGTTAAGGTACAACATGTTTTTCGAAGCTCACCAGACAAAAAATGGCAGTCAGATTAAACTTCATAGTTTATATGAATGACAATAATAAGCTTTAAAAAAACTTATGCAAAAATTACAACTACCACTTTTATTTTATAGAAAATAATAGGTATTTGTGAATGAGAGAAAAATATGCAATTACGAAGCTTTCGTAATTTCGCGTGTAAGTTTTGTTGTATTTGAACTATTGTTATCAGTTTTGTTCACAACAGGCAGTAGAGTCTAGAAATGTCTAGAAGAAGTCGTTTGCCCGTTTCATTAAGGTGGCGGGCGGTAGGATGGATGGAAATGGGGTTGTCACAGGAAGATACTGCTAGACGACTCAATGTGTCTCGCAGTAAAAGTCTAATGACTCTGGGATCAGTATGAATCCGAAGATTCTGTGTCCAGAAGACATGTTCCAGGCCGCCCACGTGTTACAACACCTTCAGAAGACCGTTTTCTAGCTCTTTCGGCGCGAACGAGAAGATGCACTACTGTGCCACAACTCATTGCAGACCACTTTGCAGCATCAGGGAGAAGAATCTCCGCTACTACGGTGCGAAGACGTCTTCACAATGCAGGTCTCTATGCAAGGCGACCAGTTGTGTGTGTCCCCCTCAACAGACGACAGAGAAGGGCCCGCTTATGTTGGCCAAGAGAACATGTTTCCTGGACAAGACAACAGTGGGCTTCTGTACTCTTCACAGACGAGTCCAGATTCATACTGGAGAGCTCACTCAAGACGTCTTCTGATCTGGAGAGAACAATGCACTCTATACCATCTATCAAACACTGTCGAAACACACATGTACAGAAATGGTGGAATCATGGTTTGGGCAGGGATCTCACTCGGAGGCCACACTGACCTGCATGTGTTCCATGGAGGAACTGTGACTGGTGCGAGATATCGGGATGAGATCCTTGATTCATATGTGCACCCATATGCCGGTGCTATTGGCAACGGTTTCATTCTAATGGATGATAATGCGAGACCACACTGAGCTGTGGTTGTTAAAGTTTATCTTGAGGATCACGGTTTGGAGAGAATGGAATGGCCAGCTCACTCTCCAGACTTGAATCCGATAGAACATCTTTGGGACTATCTTGGAAGACAGGTTGAGGCTTTAAGTCCTCCTCCGAGGTCATTAAATGAGCTGGAACAAGGCTTACTCCAAGTCTGATCAGCGTTACGTATTTCGGTGTCCGACAATTTAATTGAGAGGATGGAAAGTGCCAATGCATTCAAGTCTGGAGTGGACATATTCCGTATTAGAACCAGTTTTCTAATGTTTCTGTCACATTTTACAGCATAATACTGCGATCTACTGATTTCTCCAAGAATGGAATTTTCCACCATGAGTACTTTTTTGTTGTCATTTATACGTTTAACTTAAGTAAATTTCTATGTCGCATTTAATAAATAACAGTTTAGCGCACATTTCCTTCAGATTTGTTGTTTCTATATTCATTCATTTGCAAATTAGACGCAAAAAAAAGATTGTACCTTTACTTTTGGAGGCCAGTGTAGTTTATTGGGTTTATTTTATCTGTATGCATTATAACTTTATTGATGCCATTTTTTTTTCATTACAATCAAATAGAAAATATATTTTTATTTTAATTCATAGTGAGTAAGCATAAAAGCATGTACAGTGAAACTTCCATTTAACGAAGTCTCACCGTTACACTTAAAAACTTCGTTATGAAGAAAATTCGTTAAATAGAAATCAACTTAAATTCATGAAATTTTACCATCAGATATGACAAACAGGTATTGGATTCAGATGAAATTGATTCAGTTTCAATTATGAAACCGTCTTTTACAAAACAGTTGTGTACGATTGATGAAATCACGTCACATTCCCAAGATTTCATCAGTTCTGATACACAGATTCTCAAACTAATATTTTCACTACATTGTCTTTTTTTCTGTCTCTTTCGATAATATATTCAAGATTTTTTATTATTCCTTAGACTAATGGCTGAAATTTAGAAGTTGTATTAGCATTAGTAGCATGTATTAGCATAGTTGTATTTGATGTTGTTCTATTTGCATTTTAAAACACATTCTTGTGGATGTACAAAGCAATTGTCTAACAGCAATGGTAGGTCAGAATGGTAACTGTCTGACTCTAATTGATATTTTTTGCTTCAATGCATTTGACGCCATTACGTCACTGCATCTTCTATATCATTGAATGTAAAAAGGGGATTTTAACTTCCCCCAACTGTCAGCGCTGGAGTAATTAGTACCAAACAGAATGGAAATTATTTAAATGTGTATACATTTTCGTACAATCCGCTGAAATAAATTCGCATATCCATTGCAACAGCAACCTCTTGGTTTGAATTCTGTACATGTACAAAAGTGGAATAAACTTCGTTATATAGAATATATTTTTCATAATATGGAGATTAATTTACATGCTAATGGTGTTCAAAGTCAAAGTTCTGCAGAAAATTTCGTTAAGTAGAAAACTTCGCTAAATAGGGACTTCGTTAAAGGGAAGTTCTACTGTATATGTAGTATGTAAGAAAAGTTTGCACCGGTGAAAATGATGTTATGGTTAGCTTGAAATGTATTTTATAAAAAAAAACATTGATAAATGACACATGATAAAACTAAAAAAAATTATATGATTGTGCCAACATAATATAATTTTCACTGATTTTTCAATTGTTAATTATAAAAATTAGAATTGGAGCCTTTATTTATTACTTCATCTAGATTGCAGGGTTCATACAGAATTCAGAAGAAAAAATCCAAGGAGTATCTAAGTAGTCCAAAAATTTTAAAGAACTTTCCATATTTTTTTCTTTTTTAGTATTACTATACCTTGCACTGTAACATGCACAATTTTTAATTAAGAAAATTAACAGAAAAGACTTTCAAACAGATCTTATACTATTAAAATCTAATGGGTCAGTGTTACAACTGCACAGTATTCACAATGTATTGCTTTCTTTTTAGAATGGTAAGAAAACCAACTGTAATTACTTTAATTTTTCTTTTGTAAACATAAAATTTTATTTTAATTTTATTTTGCTTCATGCCCTACTTAAGAAAGATCATTATATACAGGCAATATTAATCCTCATGTCTCTATTTTCCAATCTTGTGTACTTCAATTAAGAGCATGAAATCACTTCATTTTGCTTCTCGATAATTCTAAGGAGTTTATAGGGAGTATTTTGTATATCTACGGAGTTCTAAGCACTGCTTAGAAACTTTTTCATTTCTAAGGAGTTTCTAAGTAGTCTAAGGAGTCTGCACGAACCCTGAGATTGTATACCCTGATTACATGTTAGCAATTGCTTTTTTAAAAATCTAAATTATATATAAGATGAATGAATTTTTTAATGAAAAATTCAGAAAAGTAGAGAATTTAAGGAAAAATAAAATTATTAAGAGTAGTGTTATGGTAAAAAAAAAGCTTGAAGCGATTACAGAACATTAACACGTTTGCGCTTAAAACAATATAAATATTTCAGTGTTTGTTTTCAGCTAATATACCATAACAATTTAAGACTTCATAATAAAACACAAATTAAAGAACAGTTGTTACAGATGCATCATTGTTGGCGAGATTTTTGTTTTGTGCCATTTTGGTGAGAAAACCAGTTTTTGGATACCTGTTAGGTGTAGCTTATCAAAACAGCATGTTAGTTTTATTTTATTAAGAAACAGTTTATTTTACTGTAATAAACACACAACTTTATTATAAAACACACACAATTTTTATTATAAACACATACAAATTAGTTTATCACACAATGATAAATTTATTATAAAACCCAAAATGTTTAATTTAATATAAAACACAAACAATATGATCGACCAGGTTGCCATACAAAGCAAAATCTCGCCCAAAGTCACCAGTTGCCCAGGCATAAAATCACCATTTTGGCACCAAAAAGATACCCCTGTGCGTCTGAAACATCTGAACCCAAATGAGAACTATATATTTGTTTCCATTTCCTAATTAAGAAATATCTGTAATTACTTTTCTGTTCTGTCATCTTATTTACACAAGATTAAAAATTTGTTGTTAAAACTCCGGAGGATCTGAACTTATGGTTTCATATAAGTTTTCCTTATTGTCGATGAATAGTATATAAACATTTTTATTTTTCTTAGAGTTCAAGTCAGTAAAATCTATTTATACTGATATTGCATTCAATATATATCTGTTTCCTTTTACTAATTACGATACATCTGCAATTTCCCCTCATCTTATTTACATCAGATTACAAATTTGTTGATAAAATCCCAGAGGGCCATGCATTAACATGGCCCTCAACTTAATGTTTCATGCCAGTTTTTCTTATTGTCGATGTTATTCTGTCGTTGCAAATTATTTCAATTCAAATTTTAAGTGAAAAGCACGATTTCTACCCACCGTCCTAGGATGGGCATTTACACTAGTGTATAATAATAGTAATTTAGCAAATAGCTGAGAAATTTTGAAACAAAATAACATAATAAAGTATAATAAAAAAAATCTTGTGTCTAGCCAAAAGAATAATTATAATAATAAAGTGCATCAATATGGCATCAAAAACTATGCAGTATGGCTTTAACAGAAAAGTGCGGAATAACTTCTAACAATATTTAAATAAATATATATATTTACCTTGCAAGCTGGTTATAGATGATGTTTCACTGCCCAATTGCCTTAATAAATCATTCTTCTCTTCTTGAATAGTTGTTTTTGATTTCTGAGCATCAACTAAAGTCTTTTCTAAATTTGCTTTCTCTTCTCTTAGTACTAAGATAAGCTCATTTAATTCACTCACTTCATTTTCTACTGTCTCTAGTTTCATAGTAAGCTCAGTTTTTGATCGAAGCAAGGTGTTATTTTCCAAATTAACTTTTTCAAATTGTTCTAAATATTGCCTCATTTCTTCTCTTACTTTTTCTAGCTCAGTCTCAATATTCTTCTTCTGAGTTGAGTACTAGAAAATAAATAAATACAATAAATAAATATATATAAATTGAAAGTCACATCAATTTTATAGATTGAGAAATTGAGATAATATACGATAATATTTTATCAGACACACGATGGTTGTCAAACACAATTAGACAGTCTCTAAAATGGATACTATAAAACATTATGTTAATGCACAGGAAATGATGGATTTCAAGATAACATAAGTTGGATAATCTGATATATTACCAGTTCATGCAAATGTATGCAAAACTTACTGTGAGCATTGCTGCATCATTCATACAAACAATTATATGAATGCTAGTATGCTGAGTATAATTTTAGACATATAACATGGACAAGAGAAAAAGTATGCATATGACTAAAGAATCTTAAACTTGATTACAATGTTTCAGAAACAGTTACGAACATCAGCAGAGCATTTACATTTGGCAAAGTAAATAAATTAATTACAGTGAAGAACCATTAATCCAGTATGGTCAGGATGAGATGTATTCTGGATAACTGTTTGGGCATCAAAGCAACACCCATTTGATCAGATTTGTAGGCTATATGTGGCTGCACCATTCTTTTCTGATTTCAAATTAAATATAGATTAATCACAGCCAATCAAGATAAAAAAGATTAATCAGAGTTTAAAAGACGGCGATTTATGAGAATCCCTTGGAAACAATAATTCTGCACAAAAATCAAAATGTCCTATATTTAAACGCTTTCATTTCCAATCCTAGATTTTGGCATCAAGATATGCCAAGCAGACTTGTATAAAACCAAAAACTTTCTGCGCACATAAATATTGAGTCAAAAACTTTCTGCAAATTAATTTAATGTTTAATAAAATTACGTGTTATATTACTTTGATGATATAAATTAAAAACAGTAGTTTAAAATAATTACCATTTAAAATTAATTAATATTAATTAAAGAATAATTGTTTTGGTTAAAAAAAATAATAAAGCTAAAAATCCATGATAGGAAGAGCTGAATTCTTATCAATTATTTTGTCAATGCATTTAGAAACATCCCAATCTTTAATATTTTGACGTCTTTGCAAGCGCCTGTAATCTCACAACAATGTTTTGTATCTTTAAATTTTAAATTGTGCACACACAGTAAATATTTTTGCACAAAAAGTGAATATTTTTAATTTTTTGGGTTTTTTTTTTTTTTTTTTTTTTTTTGTTGTTTCAAAAAATTTTTTTGCAAAGTTCCGAATTTTGCAGAAAATTTTCCGCGCACGCCGTGTGTCTATATTATACAACTCTGAAGCCAAGCATATGGTAATATAACGAGCAATGCACATGTCAAATGGGCACTGTTTGTCATCTTTTTTTCTGGTATGATTCTGATGTCAGTGGATTGGAAATATGATTCTGGATAACTGGTTTTCTGGTAAACTGATTTCCAGATAAACAGTTCCATACTGTATACTGATGCACTAGCATCTTGAGTTGGGTGAATAAAATTAATTAATTTGATATGTTACCCATATATATATATATATATATATATTAAATGAGCAAGCAATTTTGAAGATTCAAACAATCCTGAAAACAGGTTTAACGATTTTCGAAACTTGCCTCCTATACTAAATTCAGTAAGAGAAAACAAACTAGTTAGGTTCCCAAATTCAAGAAAATTAATTTTGACACATTAAAGAAACTCAGCACTGAAACTTCTGCTTGTTATAAATCGAAAAATGCTTCAAATTTTTATGACACTTATCTCCTACAATAATTTGAGTACGAGAAAACAATCTAGCTATGTCTTGAATTTAAGAAAGTTTGTTTTGACAGGTTAAAACAAATTCAGCACTGAAACTGTTGCTGTATATCGAAAAGGGCTCAAGCGATTGTCACAAAACTTGGTTCCTATACTACTTCAAACATAAGAAAAGAATCTATCTATACCACTAATTCAGGAAAATTTGTATTGACAGGGTGAAACAAACTCCTTACTGAAAATGATGCTATAAATCAAAAACAGTCGGATGATTTTCATGAAATAAACCTTACTTGAATACGATAAAACTCTCTAACTAGGTCTTGACTTCAGAAAATTTCATTTTGATAGGTTTAAGTAATTTTTTATAATTAATCCTCCATAATCGGAGTTCCTACAAATACTATTTGTCATTGATCATCAACACAATTAAAGATAATCTCGAAGATATCGATAACAACTTTTAGGAAATTTACTTCCCATACAAAATCACAACAGTCTAGCTAAGTCCCAAATTTGGTAACATTTTTAACAGGTTAAAATAAACTCAGTACTGAAATTGCTACTATAAAATGAAAATGATTTAGACAATTTTTATGGCAAAAACCTTATTATATACAGTAAAAGCTCAACTAACCACCACGCTCGGTAAGTGCCAATTGCCAGATAATAGAGCGCTACAAAATCTGTCATGAAAGAAGAGGGGGTGGGATGCATCGATGTAACAGTGAAAAAGGAAAATGATTTTTTGGCCTATTTTCCTGTTATCGGGAAGTCGATCAAATAATTCTTTACTATTATTAAATTTGAATTTCATAAAGTTAATTTTGACAAATTAAAAGTAAAAGTAAACAATATTTTGTGTTAGGATGTCATTTCTAAATTTATTTATTGATCATTTATAATGGTACATTATTTATAATTAGACATCTCATAAAGATTTTAATTTAGGACTAAGATGCTTAACAGATGCTGCTGTTACTTTACGTACTAAAGTAAACCTCAACATGGGAAATAACAAAATTAATGAAGTCAACTAATCAACTAGATGTTTTTCAAAGGGCACTGCGCTCTGCCCTTTTCTTCCTAAAACATCAACTTTGCACCCTGTAATTTTTATTTTAAATGGTGCCCTTATTTCTTTTCGGAAAAAGCATGTAGACACTTGGAAAATTAAGTTCTGTATAATTCTTCACTTGTGTTGCCTCAATTACACCTGCATTACGCAAGCCAAAAAAGGTGCAGCAACCCACCGTAATAATGAATCCTTTCTGCATAGATAAGAACATTATCAGATGAAAGCTGATAATGTCCGATTTTGCCTCTCCAATCACTATAAAAATAAACTACAGTTGTCAGCATTGTATTTTTGGAGTGGCTCAGATAGTCGGCTTTTTTGGAGGAGGAGGCTCTAATTTTCTGAAAGCTTATTGTATTTAAATAGAAATTTGGTAAGCAGCCTAATTTATTATTATTTGAATTTGTTGAAAATTTGAACACACTCGGACAGTTAAAAACAGAAATATATATATATATATATATATATATATATATATATATATATATTAATAAAAAGTAAGGAAAAGAAAAGGGTATTGTTTTGTTATTTTTTTTTTAATTATTATTATTTCTGTTTCCGTTTATTCTGTTGAAAAAATATTTTTCCTTGGCAGCCAGTTGCGAAGAAAAAGTTTGAACTGATAAACATACAACAATGAAACAAAAACAAAAGAAACTAACTTACTTACTCTGTAGTCTTTTTTTTTTTTTTTTTTTTTTTTTTTTTTAATTTTTAGTTAAGTGTATATAATCCAAATACTTTCAATTATAAATACTACTGTGCATCTGAAAATAAAAAAAGAAACCTTCAATGTCTGAAATGACAATATATCACCATCACAATTCTTAGAAAATGCAATGTAATTCCTCCTGCTTCCTCACTTGGCTGTTCTTTCGGAAAAGATGTAAAAAAGGTACTTTTTCTACCATTTAATTGCTCCCCTCCCCGAGGTTCAGTTTCGCCAAGAGCAGAAGGATTACTTAGTCTCTCTTCTCTCCTTGTGTCGTCCTTTCCCTTCCTCTCCACCTCTCTTTAGCAGGTAAAAACAACTGGCGCACGATTGCTGACTATGATGCAACATGAACCTATTCTGTGCTATCGAGCTATATTTTTTATTTACGCTATATTTTTATTTTATAACATTCCCTGTAACATAAATTTGTTTTATGCTGAATCTGTCGCTGTGATGAGAATGATAACAGTAAAATTCCTAAAATAATGGTAAAAATTTTCAACTGTTTACGGGAAGAGAAAAGTAAAGGAACTCTCCGTATTTTTTCTGGTTAGTTGAATGCCGGATAATCGAGCTTCTACTGTACTAATTTGAGAATGGGAAAGCTATCTAACTAGGTTTTAACTATGGAAACATGTGCTGTATTTTTTATTTATGCTATATGTTTATTTTATAACATTCACTGTCCTAAATATACATAAATTTGTTTTACACTGAATCTGTCGCTGTGATGAGAATGCTAAGAGTAAAATTCCTAAAATAGCAGTAAAACTTTTTCGACTGTTTATGGGAAGAGAAAAATAAAGGAGCTCTCCGAATTTTTTGGGTTAGTTGAATGCTGGATAATCGAGCTTTTACTGTACTAATTTGAGAATGGGAAAGCTATCTAACTAGGTTTTAACTATGGAAACATGTGCTTTGATAGGTTTATTTTTTGCCATTAATCTTCTGTAATCAAAGTTCTAGCCAATACTATTTGTCATTGATCAGCCCCACAATTATGGAAGATTTTTGCTCTATGGAAGATGTAATGTAAGTTGAACGTTGCTCGAACTTCTGTAGTTTTAGGAGACCAGGCAGACACCCTGTTTAGTTTTTCATAGACAACATTGTCTTTAGAATGATGCTCAAAGACAGATTTTTCTATGGCCGCCTTCTGGCATAATACATTTTATAAAGCAAAAACATATCAATGAATGAAATTGATGTCATATTGACTGTAGCAATTACCTGAGCAAACAATTAATTTCTATCACAAATTTTTTAAACTTCTAAATGTTGTGTAGTTTCAATTTTTACACCGTCAAATAAAGAAAAAAAATGCATATTTTTTTTAAATTATATTTTATGTTTACTGATTTTTTATGGATTTTTAAAGTAATGGATTAAAATTATGGATTTTTAAATCTATCACAAAAATAAATGTGTGATCTAATTACGGTAAATTAACTTCTGCCAATGTCTACCCATCCAACTCAGAGAAAACAGAAGTATTATATTTATCATTCAAAAGCAGTGACCTCTGATGGCACTTTAATTCAGTTTTATTAAAAGATAGTATGCACGCTGATCCAGAACACAAAGAGAATTGCCAAATACTCTTTGAAAATTGGAAACAGGGAACTACTAGAGAATGTGATCAGCAAAATTGAACTGCCCATAGATATCCTTTCAAATGATGATCTCATTGATGAAGTCTTAGGAAATTGTTTAAACAAAGAAAATTATGAAGAAATGAGGGATCAAGCTATTCCCATGCTATTAAATAAAGATGTCAACAAGATAAACACTGATGTTTTTGAGAAGCTTCCTGGTGTACAAAGTCTACTAGAGCTATGACTCTGTCAAAGATCAGCCTGAAAGAGCCCCCAGTTTACAAAAGAATTTCTCAACTCCATCAACATAGCTGATTTGCTACCTCCTGAGTTAAAGCTAAAAAATGACACAATTATCATTCTATTGCATAATTTAGATGTTTCTGAAGGACTTTGCAATGGAACAAGACTAATTGTGAAAGAACTTTCTAATAACATCATCAAAGCAAAAATTATCATAGGAGAATATTCAGGTTGAAAAACACATATATTCCCCGAATTATTCTTGATTCAAGCAGAGGTCAACTTGGATATGATGCAAAGACATCAATTTCCTGTAAGGCCAGAGTTTGCAATAACTATACACAATGCTCAAGGCTACACTTTCAAGTTCATTGGAGTCAACTTGCAGTACCTGATTTTATGCATGGAATGCTTGCTGTACATTGCTTTTTCCAGAGTTAAGAGGCGAAACAGTTTAAAAGTACTTCAACCTACAGAAAATTTTCATCACACTTGTAATGTTGTATGGAAAAAGTATTGAATACTTCAACAAATAAACAATCTTAGAACTGAACTACTTCAGAATTATATAACAAAATGCCATAATTGTTTCCTGGACAGTAATGAGAAAATAGATATAGAATGATAGATTAAAAAAAAAAAAGATTTGTTAGCATTTGTTATTATTACTTTTAGAAACTAGAAATATTTTCATGCAGAAAACACACTCAAATAATAAATAATAAAATTTGTCTGTACAATATGAACATAGAAAAAAAATCCCTGAGCTATGCCCAGTCATATATATATACTAGCTGTTACCCGTGACTTCGTTCACGTATCATTAAAAGAAGCATAAATGCATTAATTAAGCAAAATATTTCATTCCTGATAATTAGAATCGTAAATAATTAACTAACTCTTTATCACATTCCATAGGAGACAATACCGTATTTCTATGTTATAGCCTTGACATAACTAAGTTTTAAAAAAGTGAAAATTTGTGACAAATAATCACGAAAAGGAAACTGCAACCAATGCAAAAATGCGGGCCAAATAAAATCGTGGAAATCGGCGAATTGTGTAAAAACATATGTCA
Source organism: Maratus michaelseni (assembly GCA_963931845.1). Taxonomy (NCBI): domain Eukaryota; kingdom Metazoa; phylum Arthropoda; class Arachnida; order Araneae; family Salticidae; genus Maratus; species Maratus michaelseni. The sequence goes on along the minus strand of OZ007590.1, from coordinate 179,180,551 downwards.
AGTTTACCTGGTAAACTATTTTACTTTTCACGCCTTTGTGAAACGTTTTAGTAACATCCTTCAAAGATAATGGAAATAGTATATTCTCTTTCATTAAATTCAATTCTTGTGAATAGGGAGCAATAATTGTAGACCTAACTGCAAGGACCTTAAATTTGCCTCCTTGATTTAATTTATACCTGAAAAAAAAATCTTTATTTCTAAATGAAAATATGTTGACAGACGACTTTTTGTTCTCCAGAATAAATTGATTCATGAAGTTTGAATATGTGAAAATACGTTTTTATTTTTCAAAAATTTTACTGTAATCAAGATTTTTATTTTCTTTCACTATCTATTCAAATTGAAAATAAATTCTTTTTTACAGTTTTAATGAGAAAAAATATATTAATCCGTTTTATTTCTTCTTTTTTATCCACAAAAATGGAATAATTTAGTTGCCATTTTTAGATAAACTTCGTTAAAATTTACAAAAAAAAAAAAAAAAAAAAAAAAAAAAAAAAAAAAAAAAAAAAAAAATCTCGGAATTTAAATCATTTTTTTAAATTCTGAGAGTTTATGACATCCTCGGATCAATGATAACCGGTCTTAAGTAAATCGTGTTGCGTTCGACAACCTGAAAGGAGTGGTTGCGAAATGCAAACAGGCGGTCAGATTTTAATATAATAGATTCGTATTTATTTTTCTTTTCCTAATAATTACATTTTGGTTTTTGGCAAAAAACTCTGATCTGTATGTAACTGATATTCATGCTTAATAATCGGTGTAGATAAAAAAAATATTTCAAATTTTTCGTTTTAAATATGGCGTAAAAGTCATTTACTTTCTAAACTTACCGATCCTTGTATGATTAATGTAAGGAATTGATTCACGCTCCTTGTAAAACACATTTGAAAATTCCTGTTTTATTTCAAATATGACGTCACTTTTTCCTCAGAGAAATCTCTTTTTAATGGCATAATTCTTGTTAATTTTCTTTTTCTAGCAATCAAGGAGTAAATTTTAGCGGAAAACTCACATTTGTATGTAACTGGTATTCAAGCTAATTATTAATCAGTAACGATAAAAAATATTCAGTTTTTCATCTTAAATAATACGTCCATTATCTATCTACTTTCATTATACATTGATATTCATGCTCCTTGTATTATTACGAACATTTGGAAATTACATGTTTTATTTATGACGTCATATTTGTCCAAACCGAGGAGGATCCTTTTCATAGTTCCATGGTCCAAGCGAAATCTATTTTAAATAATATAATTATTGCTCATTTTTCCTTCTAATTATAACGCAATTTTTGACAGAAAAAGATCTTTTTAATGTAACCGATATTCATACTGTATCATGTCATACTGTATCATCATGTATAATGTTGTTTCAAATATCACGGAAATTCATCTTCTTTTGAATTCTTTTTAATTTTCATTTTTCACGTGAAAATCGTTCAATTGAAAATTAGTTGTTGAGGAAAAATTATTTTTCAGAGTTTTTATTTTTTGGCAACGATCAAAGCCCTAGCAACGATAAAGTAAAATGGTTAAATTTTATTGAAAAATGTCCATTTATTCTCTATGAAAATAATGAAATTTTTAATTATTAAAGAAAATATTTGAATAAAATAAATAAAACCTAGTCTATGTTCATTTGAGGGTTATAATCAAACTACATGCAAAAATACAGGATCATTAAAAGCTCCATTTTGACGCTGGCTTCAGCCTAACATTTGCACACAATCAGATTTATAATATTATTAGGATATAAGGGTTAGCTTAACTTATTATTTGTTATAGCATTGTGGGTAGATTGTGGGTCAGGTTCAAGCATGCTTAATTTTTTACAAGAAATACCAGAGTTAGGAATGCATTAAAAAGTAATTGAAATTAATTCTGGATTTTTAAAACAATTACTTGTTTACAATTCAAAATGAAGCAAATTTCTGTAAAATATCTGTTAAAAAATCATGAAAAAAAAAACATTATAATAATGGTGCTGCTACTGATAACAATTACACTAATGATATCATTGTTCAAATTTCACAAATTGTTACATAAGTGTAAAATAAAATTTATGTTTCTAATCCTCATGAATCACATTATTTCAATTCAAATGACTTAATTTATTAGGCATAATACAATTTCTAGTATTTTCTCCTAACAAAGATTTTTTTCTATATTTTTGAAATATTTCATGAATTTTGGTGTTTTCTTCTAACTGGCTTAAATAAATAAATATATAAAAGAAAAAGAAAGAGAGATGTTACTGTTACTCAACTTGACACAAAATAAAAATAAATCAGTAAATTAACAAATGTTACAATTTTTAAAAACATGTACTAAACAGAAATAACAGTATTATTATTACCTTAGTAACTTGATTGGTTAAGTCAGTGTTATGAAGATTTATCTGACTCTTCTCTTCTTCCACATTTAGCTTTGTAGACTCGAGATCTTGTAAATATTTCTGCAGTCTTTCATTTTCATTTTGTAGTTCAGTACACTGTTCTTTACATTTGTCAATTTTAGATTTCAATTCACTTTTTTCTTTTTCTTCTTTTTTCTTTTCATGAGCCTGTTCTTCTTTTAAACGCTCTAGTTCAGCAGCAACCTAAATGAAAATTATTTCAACAAAGCATTAATTTTTGAAGACAGAAATGTACATCAAAGTATTGTGTTAAAAATGAATTCAAACTCTTTTACCCCCATATTTTTCTAATTCTTTGTTTCATAAATAATACAGGTACACTTATGTAATATCTGTCACTAAGTATTGCATACTATTTTGTAGCTTTAGATATCTTCTTAATCATTACCGAGATTTCCATTTTCATGTAATTACATTCTTTTAGTGCTGCCTCTACATTTACTCAGGTATGGAAATAATAAGCATTGAAATAAGAAGAAAATAGGCAAAGTTTAAAAAAAATGCAAAAAGAAGGACATACAAAGAAAAAAAAAATGCATATCTATTTTTAATTACAAGCAATTTTTAAAGGACAGAAAATTAGTCTGGCAATTATAAAAGATAATTGATATACTTGAAATATTGTATAATTTACCTTTAATCTAAGTATTTTAATAAAAAATTGCATTTACTCTCTACTCTTTGGAATCTTCTGTGCTTTTTGAATTTTAGCTGATTGATAAGAGCCTAGAAACTTTTTGATACATTTTCTATCAATTTCTAACAATTTTCTATTTCATAAACGTTAACTTTGTCAACAGCTATCAATTTATAGATAATATCACAAAGGATAACAAAGTTTTTTTTTTTTTTTTTTTATTTAGAGATGGAAAGAAACAATAAACTTCAAGGTGTTCAGTAACACATTTTACCATCAATTTCATATTACGATAAAAGTTAAAAACAGCTAGAAAAATTACAAAAGATAATTGATATACTTGAAATATTGTATAATTTACCTTTAATCTAAGTATTTTAATAAAAAAAAATATAAAATGAATGGAGACATTTATGTGGTGAATGAAGAAGTATTGAACACAAAAGTCATGATAAGACTTTTAACAGCAGCTTGTTGGCAAATATTACATTGATTGCTTTAAAAAAAAAAAAAAAAAAAAAAAAGGTAGAAATACATTGTAATGTGTGTAGGTAGAAATTAGGAATGAAAGCAATAGGAGTCTTCCACAAAAATCAAGAGAATTGACATCCCAGTTTCTTACATTCCAATTAATTGGTGAAACAATGCCAGTAAAACTAGAAATCATTGCTCCATGGAAGATTTTCATACATCCCTTACAAGTTAATGGACCTTTAAGTTAAAAAGAAAAAAAAAAACATCCCTATTTGACTTTATTCATGGCTCAAATGATCCTCAGATGGCTAGAAATATTAACTGTAAAGAAAGCTTAATTTTTGAAAGAACAGCCTGATAGTAGTATATTTGTTTCAGTATGGTAATTTTGACTAGAATGGTTCTTTGAACCCAGATATCCATTTCAGTTTGACAAGAATGATTGGTGGCCTTTCGCCAAGAAGACATCATGAAAATTAGTAGAAAAAAAAGATTGTACGAGTCTCGGCTAAAGCTGCACAGCTTCAGTCAAGAGATCCCAGGTTCATTCCATTTTTTGCCCAGTTGGGAAATTACGATTCATATTATTTCTTTACCAATTTGAATAATTGTGTTAAAAAGTTAATCTAGTAATAAAAGATAGTGAACGAAAGATAGTCATCAACCACAAGCCACGAACTTTTACAAGGAAAAAATTTAAAAACTTGCATGTAATGAGAAAAGTCTAAAATCAGGTCACTGTTTGATCTTATCATTTTGTCTACTATAATAAAATATAGTGCTGTAGTCATAAACAGGTTATACGCTATAGACAGAGGGTATACACAAGAGAGTACATGCTATAGCTTTACATGAGAAACAGAGGATATATGGAGCTTCTTAAAAAAATCCAGAGGATAAATGGCATATACCACTGTATGCCCTCCACTACAGCCCTGATGTAGAACTAAATGAGCTTTACCCATTACTTTCATTACCTGTTACTGGAGACGAAAAAGGAAGAAACAGATCCATCTATACTATTATATAAAGAGGAAACGGTGACTGACTGACTGACTGGGTGACTCATCAACACCCAGACGAAACTACTAAAGTTAGGGTCACGCAATTTGGACTGTAGATTGCTGTTATGGCCTAGGCTAGCAATAAGAAGGGATTTTTGAAAATTCCACCCCGCAGGGGGTTAAAGGGGGGGTTCGAATGTTTTAGGTCATTTTGCCATATCTCAGCAGCAGTTATATGTAGGAGCTTGAAATTCTAGAAAACAAATCTACTAAAAAAATGATTAAACACCTATTTCAGCGATTTTAGAAATTCCCTCCAGAAGGGGGTTAAATGGGGGTGGTCGAATAATTTAGGTCATTTCGCCATATCTCAGCAGCAGTTATAAGTAGGAGCTTGAAATCCCAGAAAACAAATCTACTAAAAAATGATTAAACACCTATTTCAGAGATTTTAGAAATTCCCCCTAGAAGGGGGTTAAACGGGGGTGATCGAATGTTTTAGGTCATTTCGCCATATCTCAGCAGCAGTTATAAGTAGGAGCTTGAAATTCCAGAAAACAAATCTACTAAAAAAAATGATTAAACACCTATTTCAGCGATTTTAGAAATTCCCCCCCAGAAGGGGGTTAAATGGGGGTGGTCGAATGTTTTTAGTTTTAGGTCATTTCGCCATATCTCAGCAGCAGTTATAGGTAGGAGCTTGAAATTCTAGAAAAAAAATCTACTTAAAAAATGATTAAATACCTATTTCAGCGATTTTAGAAATTCCCCCCAGAAGGGGGTTAAATGGGGGTGGTCGAATGTTTTAGGTCATTTCGCCATATCTCAGCAGCAATTATAGGTAGGAGCTTGAAATTCCAGAAAACAAATCTACTAAAAAATGATTAAACACCTATTTCAGCGATTTTAGAAATTCCCCCCAGAAGGGGGTTAAATGGGGGTGGTCGAATGTTTTAGGTCATTTTGCCATATCTTAGCAGCAGTTATAGGTAGGAGCTTGAAATTCTAGAAAACAAATGATTAAACACCTATTTCAGTGATTTTAGAAATTCCCCCCAGAAGGGGGTTAAATGGGGGTGGTCGAATGTTTTAGGTCATTTTGCCATATCTTAGCAGCAGTTATAGGTAGGAGCTTGAAATTCTAGAAAACAAATGATTAAACACCTATTTCAGCGATTTTAGAAATTCAACCCAGAAGGGGGTTAAATGGGGGTGGTCGAATGTTTTAAGTCATTTTGCCATATCTCAGCAGCAGTTATAGGTACGAGCTTGAAATTCCAGAAAACAAATCTACTAAAAAAATGATTAAACACCTATTTCAGCGATTTTAGAAATTCCCCCCAGAAAGGGGTTAAAGGCGGGTGGTCGAATGTTTTAGGTCATTTTGCCATATCTCAGCAACAGTTATAAATAGGAGCTTGAAATTCCAGAAAAGAAATCTACTAAAAAAATGATTAAACACCTATTTCAGCGATTTTAGAAATTCCCCCTAGAAAGGAGGTTAAAGGGGGGTAGTCGAATGTTTTAGGTCATTTTGCCATATCTCAGCAGCAGTTATAGGTAGGAGCTTGAAATTCCAGAAAACAAATCTACTAAAAAATGATTAAACACCTATTTCAGAGATTTTAGAAATTCCCCCCAGAAGGGGGTTAAAAGGGTATGGTCAAATGTTTTAGGTCATTTCGCCATATCTCAGCAGCAGTTATAGGTAGGAACGCGAAAATCAGGAAAACAAAAATACTAAAAAATGATTAAACATGTATTTCAGCAATTTTAGAAATCCCCCCCCCAAAGGGGTTAAAGGGGGGTGGTCGAATGTTTTAGGTCATTTCATCATATCTCAGTAGCAGTTATAGGTGGGAGCGCGAAAATCAGGAAAACAGATCTACTAAAAAATGATTAAACATGTATTTCAGCAATTGTAGAAATACCCCTTCCGGAGGCGGTTAAAGGGGGGGTCGAATGTTTTAGGTCATTTTGCCGTATCTCAGCAGCAATTTTAGTTAAGAGCACAAAAATTAGGAAAACAAATCTACTAAAAACATGATTAAACATGTATTTCGGGGATTTCAGAATTTCCCCTCCCGGAGGGGGTTAAAGGGGTGGCCGAATGTTTTAGGTCATTTCGCCATATCTCAGCAGCAGTTTTATGTAGGAGCACGAAATTAAGGAAAACAAATCTACTAAAAAATTGGTTAAACACGTATTTCAGCGAATTTAGAAATGTGAAGTCCCAGAAGGTGGTTAAATGGGGGGTGGGTCGAATTTTTTAGGTCATTTAGCCATATCTTAGCTTTTATGTAGGAGGGCGAAATTAATTAAAACAAATCTATTAAAAAATTGTTTAAACACGTATTTCGGCGATTTTGAAAACGCCCCCCAAAAGGTGGCTAAAGGGGTATTCAAAAGTTTCGGGTCATTTTGCCATATCTCAGCAGCGGATTTAGGTAAGAGCGTGAAATTTTAGGAAAACACATCTACTAAAAAATGGATAAACACGCATTTCAGTGATTTTAGAAATTCCCCCCGAAGGGTTTTAAAGGGGGTGGTTTCGAAAATTTTAGGACATTTCGCCATATCTCAGCAGCTGTTTTATGTAGGTGCGCGACATTCAGGAAAACAAATCTACTAAACAAATGATTAAACAGGTATTTCATTCAACTTAGAAATCCCCCCCCCCCCCCCCCTTCGAAGGTGGTTAAAGTGGGATTCGAAAGTTTTAGGTCATTTCGCCATATCTCAGCAACAGTTTTTGGTAGGAGCGCGAAATTCATGAAAACAAATGTAATAAAAAAATTACATTGTCTACTCGTGCGAAGCCGGGACGGGCCGCTAGTCATGAATAAAGTCAAAGAAAAGAATGTATTGGAAATGTTCATCAACCTGAATCTTCAGTATTTCTGAGGGTAAAAGAACACCATAGGACATAAAAAGAAAATTCTCAATAGTCATTCTCCCAGTAGCAGATTTTTCTGTGTCAATCTGCAACAAACCAAAATTTATCTGCGACCCAACAATGTCTACTACCATAAGTAATAACAGTAACCCATAAAATAAGCAATATTGCATTTACAAAGAAAATACAGTAAGAAGATGACAATAATTTAGAGACAAAGTGAAATTGGCAATTTTATTTTTAACCCTGCATTTCTTTTTAAGTTATTAAATTAATATACAAGGTCTAAAAGTGGTACCATGCTGCACAGTTTCTGTTACCGGGGTCCTTCAGAAAGACAAAATTAAAAGCCACAAAATGAATACATGATGATTTCAAACCCTGTTTTGAAAAAATATGCCAAAGATTAAAATAACATGAACTCATTCTTCAGCCAATAATGTATTACACAACTGAAGGGAAGTCAACACTAATATGGTAAAATAAATTTGTAAATGGTCTTTTATTTTGTTTTAATTTTTAAAAATTGCCAATGCTGGAAAAAATAGAAAATGTTCGTGTAATTAAAATTATCTGTTTTACTTTTTTATGTTTGTGTAAAATAGAAAAAAAATTTATGAAAATACTTTTAAAAAGTATAAAACAAGAGATCTGACTTGATAAAATACAATTTCTCTCTATTCTACAGAAGATAGCGTGCCAAACCGGTTTTCTCCCCTCCAAACTGTCATTGGAATTCCCACTCCCACCGAAACCTGCATTATTTCATCTGCGTTGATCTTACGAGCACGTTTCCTTTTCCTAAGTTGCCAAGAAAGGAATTAACGCCAAAAAATGACACCTTTTTGGCGATGAAAGCGGGATGATGTATGTTTCAACTTTCTCTCGGAGGAACAATGAAATCCGTACTCTATTTATAAATCCCTCCTCTATGATTGAAACACATACATTCATGATGTAAAAAGGTAATCTTCCATTGAGCGGAGATAGGATAAACAAGAATGAAAAATGATGCGTCAAGCATAGATTCTGTAACACTTTCGAACATTTCCAAAATAATTTTACAAATCATTACCGTTTAATATGGTGAAAAATGATATCTAATTAAAAAAAGCCAAAGTCAAACCGGGCGGGGAGGCCTACCTTCTGGCTTAAGCTCAACTAGTCCTGCCCAATATAAGTAAACAATTAGGAAAACGCATAATACATTTAAAAATCCAATTTCAAGAATTACGAACAATATTGAGAAAAACATCAAAATTCTTTTGGTAAGCCCTGTATATGATCTAGAGATTTGTATATGCTACATAGAATGCTAATTTTTAGTTCAATTAGGAAATGAGTAGCTCAGTTTAAAATTCTCCTTCTGGAATTTCCGTCAATAAACAGAAATGTTTCAAGAACTTTTGTGCTGCCCTGTATATGATCTATAGAATTTATACACACCAAGTAATAGACAAAAAATGAGTTAAATTTAAAAATGTGTTCAGCAACTGAAAACGCACTTCCAGCAATTATTGTTAATTGATAATAGCGAATGCATTTGTGTGTCTGCAAATGAACGTTAAATACTATTCACACACTATTCCATAGTAAGCCTCTTGTAATGCACTTTAGTGATTATATATATCAATTTCAATATGTTTGAAATAGTGAAAGATTAATAAAATAAACTGCAAACAATTTTTCACCATAGACCGCAATGTAATGGAATTCTTTTGAGTCTAATAAAAGTAAGTACTACTGCTGCTGCCATAATTGAATTTATTGCAACCTTTTGACTTGCTCAGTTCATAATAAAAAAAACTATTGCATATAAAAACATTAAAACTGGTAGTTTTATAGAGATATGTATGATAAATATGTTGAAGCAGACAGTTTTAAAATCAAAGAATAATTTAAGAGCTATTTAATGTTGAAGTCGGTCAAAATAGTTCGGGTAAAAAGCTTTACAGCATCAAACACTGTGCATAACAATTTAACCATCTTTTGTAGGCACATAAGTAACTAGATTGAGATGTGTAGTGTCCAATTATTTTTTTAATGTCTATTTTTTTTTTCCAATTTTTAGTTCAATTTTTCAATAGAAATAGATTTATTTCATATTTCGAAAAAGTCCTTTTTTTACCTATTGTTTCCAAATTTAAAAAAAACACAAATAATATCATTTCCAAATATTTTACAATTGAAAAATATATTTATATGTGAATATTAAAAGAAAATTTTTGCTTTACTTAAAGCGTGTAAAAGAAAAATTTCTTCTACAGTTTATTAAAAATTAACAGAGAATTTAAATAAACATAAGGCTGGTCAATTTACGCTACAGAGTTTGAGTTGTGTGCTTTTTTTGCTTATTTGGTGATTTTATAAATCTAAATTAGTAAATATTTGTTTTTAAGAAAATACTTAGAAAACATTGTTGACAAATATTTAATGTTTAAAATTTAACTCAGCAAAATAATAATTACATTTAATTGATGCATTAATTGCACAGATAAAATATTTATTCTGATAAATTGCATTCTTTTTTATGCAAAACGATGATCGTTGTTTTGACAATTATCAATCAGTTGATGGCATTGATTGTAGCCAAAGCATCACAAAATCTGCCAATTTGCACATGCTTTTATTTACTGGTTTTCTCTCTTATTTTTGAATAGACTATAGACGTTATTATAAAATTCGGACAGGCAGAGATATTTTTTACTTAACCATTTTGCACAAGCTGATTTTCAAATATGCGATAGATTTTACTTAATTACAAAAACAACCATCAGCTGTCGCAACAGTGGTGGATGCGGCCTTCGAAACCAAAAATCCCCCAGTCAAAGGAAATGAATGGCAACCTGATTACAGAAGATACCACTAGTCATGAGAATATTGTTTAATCTTTCGTAATCAGGTAATCTTTTTAACAGAGCAAATTAGCATGTTTTTAGAGCCTGTGGTGTTTGGACAGGGGTTGGCGAACATAGTTTGTAGGAGGCAGACCCACTTTGTAAACAAAAAATAAATAATAAAAGTATCACAGAAATTTTTTTCTTTCTCTCACTCTTAAAAAAAAATAATAATAATAATAATTAAAATAAAAAATAAAATAACACAATTATTTAAATTACAATTTTTTTAATTTAACATATAAAATTGCACAGAAACAGATAACTAAAGATATTTAAAATGAGAAAAATTAAGATATCCTTACTTCTTTCAAGTCTTGTGACAGATCATTTTTTTCCATAGTAAGCGTTTCACTCAAATTTTGCACACTCATTAGAGATTCTCGTACATTATGCTCTTCATCTTTCAATTGCTGAAGGCAATTCTTCAAATCAAAGCACTGTTGCTCCAAATTTGAAAGAATAGATGCTGTAGGAAATATAAGAATTTCAATCACATAAAAAACTAAAATCTATGTTAATAAAAGAAATTTTTTGTCTGTCTGTGTGTGTGTCTGTTTAACCCTGTAGCCCCCTAACCTGATTGTTTGAATTACCAAATAGAGACAATTCTGGTGGCAATGATGTACTTGAAAATGATTTTTCTGACTCAATATCATTTGCAGTGTGTTTATTCACTTTATTAGAATTTTCTGGACTTTCACATCGGTGTTTTTTGGATCCTCAAGCCTTTGATAATAACACTTATAGGATAACTTTTTGATCAAATTGAGAGTAAATAGAACAATTAAAATTGTTATACCATTTGTTCTTGAAGACAGTAAGGTTCAGACATTGAATGAAGAGACTTTTTGTAGTAGAAATTAGTCTTTACTTTGGTGGGAAAACCGTTTCTTTCCTGCCAAACTGTTATTGGAATTCCCACTCCCACTGAGACCTGTATTATTTCATCTGCGTTGAGCTTGAAAGCACTTTACCTTTACCTAAGTTGCCAAGAAAGGGATTAACACCAATAAACGACACCCTTTTGGTGATGAAAGCGGGAGGATGTATGTTTCAACTTTCTCCTGGAGGAACAATGGAATCCGTACTCTATTTATAAATCCCTCCTCTATGATCGAAACACATATCATTAATAATGTAAAAAGGGTAATCCTGCACTGAACAGAGATAGGATAAACAAGGGAGAAAAATTATGCGTCAAGCATAGATTATGTAACACTTCCAAAATAATTTTACAAATCATCACCGTTTAATATGATAAAAGATGATATCTAAGTAAACAATTTGGAAAATGCATAACATATTTAAAACCCAATTTCAGGAATTATGAACAATATTCAGAAAAATATCCAAATTCTTTTGTGGAGCCCTGTATATGATCTATAGATTTGTATATAACTATACAGAATGCTAATTTTTAGTTCAGTTAGGAAAGGCATAGCACAGTTTAAAATTCTCTGTCTGGAATTTCTGTCAATAAACAGAAATGACTCGAAAAATTTTGTGCTGCCCTGTATACGATCTACAGAATTTATACACACCAAGTAATGGACAAAAAATGAGTTAAATTTAAAAATGCTTTCAGCAACTGAAAAAGCACTTCCAGCAATTATTGTTAATTGACAGTAGCGAATTCTTTTGTGTGTCCCTGTAAATGAACAATAAATGCTATTCACACAATATTCTATAGTAAGCCTCTTGTAATCCACCTTAGTGATATATATGAATTTCAATATGTTTGAAATAGTGAAACATTAATAAAATAAACTGTAAATGATTTTTCGCGATAGACCGTAATGTAATAGAATTCTTTTGAGTGTCCCTGTAAAGGAACTATAAGTGCTACACACTAGTGATGGACAATTCTGGTAAAATCAAGAATCAATAAACATCAATATCGTATAAAACAACATCAATAAAAAAAAATAATAGATTCCCAAATTCTAGTATCGATGTTTTAGAATCGATTCTTACACAGATAGCTTAACTAGTCGGATGTGCCATCCCAAAACTTTCTTCTATCTCAGTCATGTTAATACTTCAAAATTCGCTATTACATCACCAATAAAATCAATATTTTTTGTCATTCTGTTGTACGTCAGCTTCTTGCGAATCGTCGGGTTACCGGGATGCGATCAACTGATGTATACTAAACTACGAAAAGTCCTTCTGGCCTGTACTGACAGGAACAAATAGCCTCCCTATTCCTTGGTTTTACAATTTTAGCTAATTTTACTAGAAAACATGAAGCTAAAATGTGAGGAACCCAATTAAAGAAGATTCATTCCCAGTTCTCGTCAACATTGAATTTGAATGAGTATACCGCCTAATTAGTCCTCTACAGTCAAGATGGCTTCATTTATGGCAACCTATTTCTGTCGCCAAATTTGGCGATATTTCACCCACTGTCGCCAAGCTTGGTGATAATTTGACGTTGGCGAATATAAATATATACTGTTAAGCATATAAGAATAGGAACAATGGTTACAACAATGAAAGAGAATTTGCCAAAATCATTTTAACTAAAACTCATAAATTAAGCCTGTTTATGGATGAATTCTTCTGTCTTGTTTGAAAATGTCAGCTACCCTAAAATTTCAAACTGCTATATCTCAGCCATTTTTTAAGATAGAGGCAAAACAAAAATTGCTCTGGATTCTCTGGATCAAGGCCGAATATTTAACGAAAAAAAACTTTTAAGATTTCTAATTTTTTTGTACATCTTTTTGAATTTGAAATCTTTAAATGACTTTCACAGCGCCCCCTTCCGGCGGAATATCACCAAATTTAAGTAGGAACTGCTGGCCATAGCCAAAAACATAGAAAAAAAATTGTTTTAATTATCTGTATAACATCATACACTTTTCGATGATACAAAAGTGAAAATCGAACAAAAATCCAAAGCAGCCCCCCCTTTCATCGAAATATCCCCGAATTCAACTTGGACCGGCAGTCTATAGTCAAAAACATATAAAAAAAATTTTATTCAATTATCTGCATAACTTCATACAATTTTCGATGATACAATAGTGAAAATCGATCAAAAATCGCGATTGCAGCGTCTCTTATCATCGAAATATCCCCAAATTCAAGTAGGGCCTGCTTGCCATAGCCAAAAACATAGAAAAAAAATGTGGTTCAATTTGAAGCATAACTTTATACACTTTTCAATGATACAATGAGGACAGACAGACATTTTGTAAAAACGTTTTTCAGATTCTCTGATCCCTAAAACGTGTAAATCCGTCGGAAACCGGAAGTCGAAAAAATTTTTGATTACAATACTTTTTTGTATTATAAATAGAAGAAAGTAAAAAGAGTAACTCCTAAACTTATCAATCAATTGGCAGGAAATTTGATAGTGAATTGTGATAACGGGGATAGATAGTTGATTGATATTTCTGCTGCTATAGGGAAAATGAAGAAACAGAGTCATTTTTATAAATTTAAATAATATATATTTTATTTTTATGAATAGTTTATAGATAGTGAATTGCAAGTAAAACTTAAATATTAGTGAATCTATTTCTTGTTAAGTCAACAAAATTCATTACATCACCTATTTATGTAATTTAGAATAGAGTTAAAGGTTATCAGATAAACGGAAGGTATTTCTTGAAATTAGCATTGACAGTTAGCATCATTCATCGGAAGGAGGAACTATATTCAGGACTTCTAGGAAATTACTAAGCTTTCCAGGTAATTATGGAATACTCAGAGCATATTTCCTTTTGTTGGTACGAGCACTCACCATTCCTGTTTTGCATGTCCGATTCATCAATTGCCTATCTCCCGTTCTTCTCTTCCATTCAACATTCCACATCCAGAACCTTTTTCCAGAAGAGCAAAATGCCAAAAGCCCCAACTTCCCTGTTTTATCCTCGTCTCAAGGTGGTGCATTCACTTCAAGCTGATGCAAACACAAGAAATAGTGAGATTGCACTTTACAAATAACATTATTAAATGTTTATTTAAATAAAGATTTACTCTATTTTTGTGTTATTTGTTATTTTATTTATATTTCATTTTCAGTAACTTATACTTTTCTTGTTTGCAAGTTTTTTCTTCATCCGCGATTGCCTCATGCGTAGGAAAAAAGACTGCACTGCTAAGACACGTGAAAGCCATGTGAAATTATATATGATACATACATATTTCACTTCAGACAAACACAAATTGATTTTAAACAATAATATTTTCAGATTTAACTATTAATTTCTATTAGTAAATTAAAATTAATAATTATATGATTCTTACATTATAAAATTTTGCAAATACATAATTATGGAATTCTGAACATAATATTCCATCACATATTCGAGAGAAGAGCATTTTATATTGGTGGGTGCCAGGCCAACATAAAAAAAAACCTTCCTTACATTAAATAACAAAGATAGTTACATTTTCTTATGATTTAATATGGAGTAATTCAGAAACCTTGCATGCAAATTAGTTTTGATTTATCCAAATGCAAAATCCAATTATGATTATTTCTTCAGTCTAAATAGCTAACTTTTAAAATACTTTCTCATATATTTAAAATCTATACTAATAAAAGAAAGTTGTTTGTCTCTCTGTGTGTGTATGTGTCTAAGTGTGATGGCAAGTGAAATCTACCACACAGAGAAGTCTGAAAATTTGGGTGCCGGTAGTCCAAAGCGGGCCTTTTCTCCATTTAGTTATTCCCCCATTTCTACTTTCCAGTTAGGACCCTTCATCTTAGGGCCCGGCTCAAAACTACAAGCTGGCCCCTTTTGGGCCCTCTACTATAGTTCCCTTAAAAATCGTCCAATTCACTAGCTTTTTATTCCTAACAACTTCTTAGGACTTCAAGCTATTATCTGCATGATTAAAAAAATTTTGGACTTCAGTTGCCACCAATTTTGAATATTAATCTCCTTCTTGGTGCAGCTTCTTAAAAAATGAACAGATTCTCTTGCAATTTTCATTAACATAGTTCTAGAGTACTCCAGCTACTTTATAAACTACTAAACATTTCCTTAGGCATCAAACTACCACCTTTTTAAAAATATTAATCTTCCTTTTCGGCACATTTACTATCTACAGCTGTAAATTAAATATTGCGTTAATTTTAAAGAAAATTTGTTACATTTACAGGGAGGCACATTCCACCACCTGGGGACTCATTCTTTACTTGAGTTTTGGTTTCAATGTGCTCGATTTCAACAGGGTTTTAGTCATTCAATCTGATATCAAAAACTTGAGGTTGTTATTTTTAAAATTTATTATCACAGCCCCAGGCAACACCGGGCGAGTCAGCTAGTTATCAATATAACACTGTTACTATGATGACAACATGACTTCATGTTCAGATTTGTGTGTGTGGAAAAAGGTTAGCTGGGATTTTATGCTTATTGATGAATGGTCTAGAAGTGCAATTTCTCATCTGTAACTCCACAATGCCCCCCCCCCCCCACACACACACACAGAGCTTCAGAAATCCTTCTTCGAGAAAAATGTCTGAATTAAACACTGACTTTATTTAAGTTATTATCCAGAGTGGGTCAGTTAGTATATAGAATATAAAGTTCAGTTTGGCAGAGAAGAATAAAAAGAAAAATCTCAAATAACTCACAAAATTTTTGTTTTTCTCCTTCAAGAAGTTCTTTATCTAAAGTTGTTTGGTGCAAAAGTTCTTGGGTTTGTAAATAATCTTTTCTCAAAGAATCCATATTCTTTTCAAGGACAGAAATCTTCTTCAAACTAAGTAATAGAAAAGAACATACATATGTTTATGCATATATAAATATTTTTAAACTGCATGATGTGTTGTACAATGTAAAATACTAAGTATGGATCAAGAAATATGAATATAAGATGAAGGAAATAACGCCAAAACAATATTAAAGTATAGGCATAAAAAATGGTGTAATTTTCAATAAAATTTATACATGAATTAAAACATTTTATTTTTAAAATTTTTTTGAAAGATAAATTACTGTACCTTATTTTTTCTTAGTAAACAGATGTTTGCATGAATGAATCTTTTTTTAATTTGTTGTTAATAAATAAATTCATTAGCAAAATATACTAAAATGTCTTGGAATCTCTGCATATTTTAAAGAAATTAAGAACTTTTTAATTTTTACTATGATTACATGAAAACTGATACTTTTACCTAGCTTATTATAACATTTGATTATATTTTATTAAGTGTTAAAAATCTATAGACTTCCGTGTGTTCAGCATTAAGAAATATATACAGATGCACAATTTTGAAATCGATAAATGCAATATTAAAAAAAAAAAATTATGGAGCTCGAAAAGTGCCTAGTCCACCATCTCACAGATGCGAAAATGAAAATTTCAGGGTACCACTCAAAGAAGATATCTCATTGGTTCGTTGCTAGCCTCAGTTTGAGGTGCAAATAAATCTAAGCAAAAATGTACTCCTTTCTTTCTTCCAATAAAAATTATTCCTTTTCGCTGATTTCTGATCACATTTTTGCTATGTCTAATGAGTTTTTAATTAATATATAAGCTAATTTTCAAAATATTAAAATTCTGATTCTTAGGTGCACCAAGACAGGTTTTAGACCATCCTCACTTAAATTTTCAGACTTCTAGGTGCTCTAGATTTTCCTAGCCATTACACACACACACACACACACACACACACACAAAGCAAAACATTCTAGTATAGATATACAAAAGTTATTGTAAAAATGTGACACTGCTTCCTAGACTATTCAGAAACCCCCCTGAAAAAAACATTTCTTTCCCCTGAGCATTCCTATTTTTAATCAAATTTCAACAAATAAAATTTTTAACAATAAAATTTTTAAAATAAATTTTTAAAAACAATCAGATTAAATTGATATAGTATAAGGAATATTTATCCAGATTCTGAAGGTGGTATAATTTAAATGCAAAAGCATTGAAAATCAGCTGATTGAATAATATTAATACATAAGTTTTATTATATAAATATAATTGTAAAAAAAAATAAAAGTTTATTTTCTTTAAATTTACTTACAAATCAGTAAAACTTATGAAAAAAATTAATAATCTAAAAGAAAAATTACAAATGCTTGAACATCATGCATTAAAATAAACAGACAGATAGACAAGAAAAATAATTACTTTTTGTTAATATCTGTTTTTAAATTCTGTTCCGAAGCTAACAGTGTTCTTTTTTCTTCAGATAAATCTTTTAATTTAGACTGCAGCTCTTGCTGTACTGTTAACAGTCTGGAATTTTCAGAGCTAAGACTTTCAATATTTTCATTAAGTGATTTCACCATCACATCCAGACATGATGAACGTCTATCTTCAGTTAAGTTAGATTTTACACCATCTTTCAAAAACTCTTCATATTTTAGGTGGCTAAAGAAAATAATTATAATAAATATCAAATTTGGTTAACATTACACAGATGGAAAACATTAGAAAACTTGTCAAATAATGGAAATATCCAATTTTCTCATCTCGAATAACACCTGACTTTTAGTCAAAGCCACAGCTATAATATTTGGTGCCTGGTGACACCCCCCCCCCCCCCCCCCCCAAAAAAAAAAAAAAAAAAAAAAAGCTAAAAAATTAATTAACATATCTTTGTCATAAATAAAATTAAATAAAATAAAGATAAAAAAGAAAAAGGTTGCTGCTTTCAATTTTTTTAATTAAATTATTGCCTTTCTGTCACAATTTTAATATGAGAGAAACAAAAAGTAGTATTTTAAGGAAAAATTAAACAGTAGAATAATAATGAAAATAATTTCTTTAAAAGGTAATGCTTCATGGATATTTTAACTTACACTATTAATTGATCAATTCTGGTATATTTATATAATTTAGAGTTCTTGAAAACGGCTCTAAAAATTTTCATAATAATGGTGGCATTGATAATAAAATAAACAAACATTACTTATTTAAACTGTTTATAGTATTAAATGCTAAAAGCTATTGCTTACTTCACCTTTTAAAAATATGTGATGGAAAGCCAAAGCTTTGCTCTTTATTCTCCCTACCAGATATACACGCTATATGTGGTTTTTCCACTATTTCAGATGAAAAAACTTTAAACTCCAATTTTTAATTAATTCTAGTCTTTAAATCAAGATAGTTTTAAATCTGATACTACTTTTGATTTTGCCAAAGCATTGCATATGAAAATTCTATTATATTTGTCAAAGATTTTATTTTTTATTTCCTAATGATTAAATAACATTTCTTACAATTAACAGAATTGTTATTTTTATTTGACCATAATAAGTTGACATGTCAGTCATGCAACTTTAGACAAATCCATTCACTGATTAAGCCAAAACAATCCAAACCAGAAATTATCAGAACCTAGATTTTCATTAAATAATGCATTTTCTACCTCTCCAATATCATGCTAGCTACTTTTCCACAATAGTTCCCCTCTTTCAATGTCATGTGAAATCTTGCCATCACCAGGACATAATTAATTCTTAAATTATAATTTCAAACAATATACCATACTATAATGTATAATTGTTCATTTGGCATAATCAACAAAAAGTTCAATAAATATCAATACTAAGTGCTGAAGTCATATTGTACTATTTTAGCTTTATAACAAAACATTAAAATGCAATACATTGGATCAGTTTAAGTTTCAGTTAAAAAATAAAAGTAAACTGCGTATACATTGAAAAATTATAAGGATGCAACAAATCACATATATCATGCAAGGACACGTGAAATGAAAGTACAATTTGAAGCAGATTATTAATAATAAAAAAAAACTTTGACATTCCTATAGCCAAAATATCACCTGATCTATCAACTATTAAACAGATATGGGTAAAAAATATAAATCTGCCAACGGGTGAGATTTGGTGCATTTAATGAGACTAGTAACATATATATACGTAAGGATAAAAATTTAAATCTTTTTAAAATTCAAAATTAAAATTGCAAGTTCAAAATTTAAGATTTAAAATCCCCAAAAGTTTTCTCTAACTTTGAAAACCTGTACTTAAATCTGAATTGCCCTTGTTATCTTTGTTTCCCAGCCTTGCATTCACCACTTTCGTGCTTCAAAATTATCTGTTCTTTAGGAGTAAAATTGCTGATTAAGTGCTCTTTGCACTCGCTTGTGGTTTTATGAGGCACCCGGGTTTGCAGACCTTTGTGTCGTCATTAGGCCCAGCCATCATGTAAGAGCTAAATAACCAATAAGATGGTTTTTCCATTCCATTTCTCAGTGTCACATTGTGACGGAAAGAATCTGAATTAAGTCAAATAAAGAGTACACATTTTACATAGCTTTTTTTCGTCAGTAACTTACTAAAATTACTTTTGACCGGCCGCTGGGCCCATCCTGAAAATGGCTGCACCAATGGGCTATGCTCGCTGCTCTAAAGCATGACATTTTAAGGTATAGAACTCTGAAACCCCCTGGAACTGGCTTAATAAAATAAAATCCCCAGAAAATGATGGTGTTTTTACTGTGCTTTGACTTCATCCCACATCTCTTTGAAATAGTATGGCATTGTACTCCAACATGGACCTCAAAGATTAGTGAGCTCCTGTCAACAGGTTTGTTATATATATATATGACATTACTCATCAACAGGTTAATCAGTTGAATTTAGTCAATTTTTTCACATGAACAAAATCAGATATATATATATATATATGAAAGGATAAAAATAAACCCTTTTTAAAATGCAAAATTAAATTTAAAATCCCAAAACATTTTTTCTAACTTATAAATCTAATGCTTAAATCTAATCTGCCCCTGTGATCTTTGTTTCTCAGCCTCACAAATATTACTTTCATCTATCAATTTCGATATCTCTTTAAGTTTTAAAAATGATGAGTTTGCATTCTTTGCAGCAGTCTGTGGGGTGCGGCTCTCAGGCCCAGCCAAGCCTTGGTGTCGGCATAAGACCCCAGACATCAATCAAAAGCTATTTGACCAATTAAAATAAATGATCCTCCCAATTTGACTCTTTCTCCCTCTACTGGAAAATATCCTAAATTCTAATTAAAACCGGCATGCAAGGACGAGGAAGACAGATTTTTGGCAGATTTGAGCAGTTAGCCAAACCCCCGGCCATGTAGAGTTCAAAACTTAACATAAATGGCTCCCGAGGCCTTTGATCGAACACGCGAAGATGACTGTACAGCGAAATGCTGCAATAAACGAGTTTGATCCACAATAGAGGTCCCGAGTCCAACTTATTTCTCTGTTTCTATCAATTATTAGTCTCCCAAGTCGTCCCCGGATAATTCTTTACCTATATATATATATATATATGGCATTACTCATCAAAAGGTTAATCAATTGAATTTAGTCAATTTTTTCACATGAACTGCAGAAAAGTATGTGATAACATTTAGTTACTTTTTATTGTATATAGTTACATAATCCTGAAAAAGCAATTTTTATGTGCAATCAAATTACTAATAATTGTTATTTTATGTAACAGCAACAATACAGTAAAATATTTCCTTCATTACTGACTACTGTTATCAAGCAACCACTAATATTATGTAAAATTGTCAATTGTTTGAATTGAAAGCTAATTAAATAATTTAACGTAAGAAACACAACTATGTTTTAAGGAAATTCCATTCTATTAATTACAGAGACAACTACAAATAATGAAGTAAACATCAAATGATTATAACATTTCTATTAAAAAACCATGTAACAGAATTCTTTTTTTTTCTCGACCCCCCCCCCCCTCCTACCTCCTCAAAAAAATAATAGAAAAGAAAGAAAAGGAGAAAGCAGTATTAATACTTATTTATGAAAAACTGTACACTCACAGAGATTCAAATTGAGATGATAATTGTGTGTTAAGTTGTTGCATCTTTTCCCTCTCTTCTTCCAGAAATTCGATAGTCCTTTGTTGCATAGTAACTTGTTCTTTTAAGGAAGATAAATTCACATTTGCTTCCTAAAAATAGATTAAATTTATAAAAATATTAAATCTTTTATACAAATAAAGTGAAAATCTGAAAAAAAAAATAAATAACAAATAATTTAGTCTTCCTTTACCATTAATTCTTATAACAACAAAACTTCATAACTTTTAGAAAAAATACAAATGCAATGGAAAGTTTGTAAATGTAGATGTGAAAAGTATCTTTCAAAATACTTCTTCAAAAGGTATTTCATAACAAAAAGAATAAATTATCAGACAATTATTTTATGAATCAAATAACGTTCTCTCTCTTTTTCATTTTTTTATTCAAGAATATTTCTGTGAGAAAAAGGAATGGAATGAGGCAACTGTCACACTATTTCTGTAGATGGCAGAAAATCTATTTCTTGCTGTAATAAAAGTTTATACAATTATAACAAAGAAATCACTCCCCACATACCATTGCTGTATTCACATCACAGACAAGGCATAGTAACCAAACCCCAGTTCAGATTTATTCAAAGTGCTCTATCCAGGGTTCATACAGACTTGAGAAGAAAAAATCTTGGATTTTTTTTTAGAATAGTCAAGAAAAATTCTAAGTAGTCTAGAAAAATTTTAGGTAGTCCAAGAATTTGAAAGGACTCACTGCATTTCAGAGTCTGTGCACATTTTTTAAATTTACTAATAAAATAAATTTACAATTATAACAAAGAAATCACTCCCCTCATAGTTTGGAACCATTGCTGTATTCACATCACAGACAAGGCATAGTAACCAAACCCCAGTTCAGATTTATTCAAATTGCTCTATCCAGGGTTCATACAGACTTGAGAAAAAAAAATCTTGGATTTTTTTTTTCTTTTTTTTTTTTTTTTAGAATAGTCTAGAAAAATTCTAAGTAGTCTAGAAAAGTTCTAGGCAGTCCAAGAATTTGAAAGGACTCACTGTATTTCAGAGTCTGTGCACATTTTTTAAAATACAAATCAAGGATTTTTAAAGACTTTCAAGGATCAGCAAAAAAAAATTAGGGACCTACAAATTGAATATAAACTAATGGATTATAATATATGCATTTTTAATACAGGATTTCATCTTAGTAAATACTACTATTAAACATTTAAATGCCCCCGGGGGGAGGGGGGGATTTCAGCATTCGGCAGTAGAAATAGAAATTTAGCCAACTATCACTTATAGTTAATTCAAAATAACAAATACAGCAGAAAAAAAAAAGAAATTTAAAGATTGTAAACTTAGTGTGAGGGAGAAAAGGGAAAAGAAAGGGAGGGGTGGGAATCCAAAAGTTTGGATGGGGGAATTAAGATTTTCTAGCAATTTAAATAGCAGTGGACCTGTGCGAACATTTCGCACTGCAAAAAAATATCTGCAAACAACATTAGTCAAGCCAGAATATCATCTAATTTATTCCATTAAAGTTACAGCAAAAACTGTTCAAAGATATCAAAGACAAAAAAAAAAAAAAGTTAATCGTATTTTAATTGCATTAGAGGATCACATCATTTGTTTCAGGAAAAACATGGTGCAAAAAAAAAAAAAAAATAATAAATAAATAAATAAATTGAGCATTCAATTTAAATTTTGCTTATCTTTATTGAAATTTTTTTTTAATAATTATTGTTGAGCACAATATAATGTGGTATTTTATTTTTGTGGCAACACTGATTTGAGGAAAACCTTTCATTTCATTTAAGAAAACAATGCTGATTTAATTTTTAATCAACAGCAATTAAAAAACATGTTTTAACAAAATGTGAGTGTACTATGTCAGAACCCATTTCAAAAACCTTTCAAATGATACCTCATTCATTGTTGTGCATTTCGTAAATTCATATAAAAAGGGATGTTGACAACAAAATAATATATATGATATTGCCACTACAAAGTGTAAGGGGATATAAAGTGGCAGAAGCAAAGTAAAATTTTTTGGAGGGAGAGTTCGATTAGATGATTATATATTCATCATTATTAGAGTTACAAATAGAGCAGAAAAATGATACAATATTAAAAAGCTTCAACTTTTTAAAATTTGTGTACCTTGTACAGGGCAAACAGAAGTGAAAAGCAGAAAATTTCAGGAAGGGAGGAAGAATTTAGATGAGTGATTATTTATTGTTACAATAAGGAAACAAACAGATCAGAACAGAAAAGTTTAAAAAAATAAATAAAAAAGTTTTAAAAATTTTAAACTTTGTAAGCTGGGGAGGAGTGCAAAATGAGAGAAGCAGAATTTTTTTTTGCGGGGAGAAAGAGGTTGATTAGATGATTGCCTAGTTATTTATCATTGTTAAAGATTTACAATTTGGGAAGAAAAAATGAAAGAATTTTAAAGACTAAGTTTTGTGTGGTAGGAAAAAGGGGGAGGCAATTTTGGGTAGAGGAGGATGTTAAATTATTATTTATTGTTACAATAAGGTAACAAATAGAGCAAGAGAAGTTAAAAATTAGAGGTTTGAAGATTTGTAACTTTGTGAGCTGGGGGAAGCGTGGCAAATGGGGAGAAGCAGAAATTTTATGGAAGGTAGGAAGTTTATTACATGATTACTTATTTATCATTAAGACATATAAATAGGACAGAAAAACAATTAAATTAAACAGTTTTAAAAAATTTATGTTTTATGTTTTAGGAAAAAGGAGGGGGGGGATAAAGGAAGAGTGGCAATTTCAGATGCAAGGAAAATTTTAGATGGTTATTTAGTTATTGTTACCATAAAGTAACAGATAGAGCAGAAAAAAAAAATAATAATCTATAATAATAGATATGTGTGCGTCTGTGTTCTGAAGAGACCGCTGCACGCAGAGCTACAAAATTTGGTGGGAAGGTACCTCTATGTGTGTAGTTTTGAACCCCGAAGCCCGAATTTTCGAATAGATTTTTTTTAATTTAATTTTTTATGCGATTTTTAACATTTTTCCATGTTTTGCTGCAATTTTTCCACATTAGTAACAGGAATCGCTTTCCAATCTTTTAGCCAAATATAGTAAATTTTGTTCTCTTTTCAATAAAGTTTATTCGAAATTCATACAGAGATTTTTGAGTTTTTGGCGATTTTTTTACTACACTAAGAAAATTTCCCCAGAATGCTTGATTGGTTATGCTCAAAATCGTCATTTTTTTTTTTCATTTTAGTTTGGAGAGAGTTCATAATTCTTTACAGATAAAAAATCATGATTTTAAAAGGGAAGGGCAGGTTATTAATTATCCTGATTTGGATTTTTTTATTAGAATTTTTTTTTAATTTAATTTTTTGTTTTAAATGACGTCAGAAATCGCCCATTGGAAGTCAAACACCGTTGGAGTGCAGTTGTGATCGGTAGCTGAGAGGATTGTAGGCACAGCTGGGGACGTGATGTCATTTATGTATTTGATCTCTTAAATTGGCAATGATAACTTATTGTATTTGTATGTAAAAAAAAAGTGTCATTTTGTTTCTGTTCCAAAAGTTAACAATAATTCCTAATGTTAAAGGTCGTTGGTTTAATTTTGAGGGACGGACGGGAGTGTGTGGTCTTAATTTAAATATATCGCATTAAAGCACTAATAAAAATTCCTCCCTGCCTCCCAAATCAGAACTTTTGTATTATTAGTCCGATTCAAATGAAACCTTTTCTAACATTCTTCCCAGGTCCCCCAGGTACTAGATAAACTTTGGTATAATTTTTTCAGCCCTTGGTTACCACTATTTATGAACATTAATCACCAGGGCTGAGGGGGGGGGGATTATTTTCTTGGGTTCAATGGACCCAATTTCAACAGGCATTGGTTCATTCAACATAACATGAACTAATTAAGATATAGATAACTAATTAAGACATAGATTTGGTACCCCCTGGAAGTAGAAAGTGAAACTAACAGATTTTCGGCATGTGTGTAGCATGCCTTCTATACGGTGCCATAAGCAGCGGAGATGAGTGCCGGAGTTTTGTTCGGAAAGAGGTTTGTTTAGAGCAGAATGCTCTACCTGGTGCTGGAAACTGGAACTAAATGATTTTGAAGCGCATGTGCAGCAAATCTGCTATACAGCAGCAGGGGCACATGTCAGAATTTTTTTTTGAACAGAATGCACCCCCTGGTGGTGGAACTAAAAGATTTTTCTGTGTGTGTGTCGAAAATGGCTATTTTTCTCGAAACTGCAAAAGAAAGTTACCGATTTGATAATCCCAGACAACGATATATTCTCGTTTTCACTCATCCTCGGGTATTAAGAAATCTATTCTAGGTATCAATTCGAAACTCACAATATATACATAGTTTATTTTTCTGATTCCGAAAATGCAAATTTTGTGAAAATCTGACGGTAATTTAAAAAAAAAAATTTGACCAAAAACTGACCCGCTTTGAATCAAATGATCATCCAGACATTTGAGGGAGTGATGCTGAATTTACTTCCTCTTCGAGGAAAAAAAGAGGGAAGCGAAATTTTTGGAGGGGGGATTTATATGAAATTTTAACAAAATTTATATGATCGATTATTTATTGTTAGAATAAAGTAACAAACAGAGCAGAAAATGTTTTAAAAAAATTAAAGAGTTTTAAAGATTTTAAACTTTGGGTACTGTAGGAGCAGCAAAGCAGGGAAGCAAAATTTCGGAAAAGGGAGAATTTACATGATTTTTTTTTTTTTTTTTTTTCAAATTAGAAATTCACTGAAATGCAGAAGAGCTTCAGGAGAATCTGGAGGACCTAATTCCCCCAGCTACACCCATTGATCATAGCATCTGGTCTGATATCTGAATCAGCTCAACAGAATAAATCGCAGGTAAGGGAACTCCAGTAAATACTGGATACGTAATTATACTAGATTAATTTTAACACAATTTAACTGCCGATTATTTTGTTGAGCTGATTCAGATACCAAACCAGATGATATGATCAATAAGGTTAGCTGGGTGAATTAGGTCTTCCAGATTCGTCCAGAATAGCTCAGTTGCTAGAGTATTGGCAGCAGGATATTCAAAAATTAAAAGCTTAAATTAAGAAATATGTGAGAGGAAATTCAATTGAAAACTGCTGGTTAAGCAAACAAGAATTAATATGAAAATACATAATACAACAATTGATCATCAATATATGTAGCTACTTAATATGAATATGAAAAAATTGTGATTAATAGAACAATTTATAAGTTCAAATACACAACTAAATTTACATGTTTTTGACACACTTATATTAAAAAAACTATACCAAATGATTTTGAAATAATATAATATCGGAATTTTTTTTCTACATAATTTTCTCATTAAATAAGTATACAAACATGGCGGGGATAAACCAGCATAAAGAAAACCACAAATAACCAGAAAAAATTATCATGCATCAATTTCAAAACTACATAAAAAAAAAACCTCAACTAACACAAAAAGAGGAAAAAATAGTGAGTTGCTGCAGTAGCAACAACACACATATTAAATTTTACATTCTATTCTAAAATATGCATGAGTACAACTGCTACTGGTATTTTTCTCTTTTCCTCACTTAAGTGTAGGAATTTAAACACAGCTACATATTAAACTTTATAGTGATATGCATTTTTACTTTTAATTATTTTTACATGTCCATTCTGCACAATCCAAAGTTTTGTGTATTATCTTATTAATGCAGTTGAATTTCTTTTTAACAAATTTTTTTCATAGTTCATTTAAAGAAATTTAAAATACAGAAATTTTGCTAAACACAAATTCAAGCCAATATGGCTCGCAAAAAAAAAAAAATATATTGTTCTTAGCTAGGAACTACAAGAAACTAATTTCTGCTGGTTTCTATATTCTTTGCATAAACTTTCAGTTTTTTAGTTAAATAAAAAAAGAAGTTTTCCCATCAAAATTTTATTTTTTGAAGTTTATAGAATGGCAGAATTAAAGTATTCTGTAATTTGGCTTTTAACATAAGTTTTAAAAAATGAATTTTATTGTTCACATTTTTTAAACACTTGAATCGCATTTTCAGGAACACCTAAAACTTTTAACCTACTTCAAATTATTATTTTGATAACTTTAAACATTTTTCTTTGGTATACATTTTTGGGAGCTTGTGGTGAAGTAGGTCCATGAATGTTTATAAGTACTATGTAATAATGATGTACTATAATGACTAAGAAAATGAAGGAATTTTTTTTAAATGGTTTTTTAGTAACTTGAAAATGATTACAATTTTGAAATTTTGGCCTGAATAAGATTAATCAAATAGAAATTAGTCTTCGTTATTTTAGACATTTCAAGGCAGAATAAAGTCATATTTTCTTAAATACTCGGAAAGAGTGATTTTCTGGATGCACTACTATGAATTCCTATAAGGTAAAATATCTCTAGGTGCTATTTACATGCAAATTTCATAGAACTATCATTTATACCAATATTCCTATGAATAGATTGATATGTCTAGATACCCTCCACCCACTTAATTTTTGAAAATAAGTGACTTTAAATGCATCATTTATAAATTTTGTTCAAAATCAAAGTACCAAAAAACAAAAGCTTGTTAACCAGAATTTTTTTTTTTTTTTTTTTTTTTTTTTTTTTTTTTTTTAACTGAAAGTCTCTAAACAGAAGTTTAACAGTAACCACTGTAACAAAATAGGGGTATTTTTTTTTTTTAAATTTAAGAATGAAAGTCTCTAAACAGAAGTTTAACAGTAACCACTGTAACAAAATAGAGGTAATTTTTTTTTAATTCAAAGAATGAAATGTACAACTTATACTTTACAGAGCTTATTCATTCTAATAATAAGATATTACTTAAATTAAATTTGCAGTTCTTAAGTAATAAATAATTTTCATTCAACAGCATTAATAAAGTATGAAATTATTAATAATGCTTAACTGAAAAGTATATTTACATCAAGTTGCTTGCTGTAGTTTTTTAAAGTATTTTTCACAGTAGAAATAACAGATTGGAGTTGATTTATATTGTCATCACTTAATGTTTCAATTCTGGAATCTGTTAATATGTCATCAAATCTAGAAAAAAGTTAAACTATTAATAATAAAATACTACTAAAAACTGAGCATTGAATATATCCCAAATTCAGAAAACTGTAATAATAATAAGAAAAGTTAAAAAAAAAAATGATAAAAACAGAATGAAAGCCTTTTTCTCAATTTTCTTTTTTCCTACATCATTAGAGCAAATTGCATTTTGTTGATCAATTAATCATATATTAAAATATGAGCAAATCTTGTGCATCTGTCTGTATTCATGCAAATTTTATCTTAAAAACGACTCAAATGATTTTGAGTAAATTTTGTATTCTACTGTTTTGGGGCACGAGAAGGCCATTGCACTAGGTCACATGTTTGAGAAAATTCGATTAGTAGGTCATTTTTGGGTCACTGTGCGTCAAGCTCATTTTATCTAAGAAATGGCTCTAACAATTTTGACTAAATTTTGTATCCTATCATTCTGGATTACGAGAAGACCATTGGTTTGGGTCAAATTTCCCAGAAAATTTAATTAGTGGGTCATTTTTGGGTCACTACAGGTCAAGCTAATTTTATCTAAAATTTGTCTCTAACGATTTTGACACCTAAAATTTGTATCCTACCATTTTCAGGCACAAGAAAACCATTGGGCTAGGTCACATGTTCAAGAAAATTCAATTAAGGGGTCATGTTTGGGTCACTGCAGGTCAAGCTAATTTTTTCTAAAAAACGGCTTTTAACGATTTTGGCTAAATTTTGTATCTTGCCGTTTTGGATTACAAGAAGTCCATTGGGTTGGATCACATGTTCAAGAAAATTTGATTAGTGGGTCATTTTTGGGTCACTATGGGTCAAGCTAATTTTATGTACAAAAGGCTCAAACGATTTTGACTAAATTTTGTATCCTACCGTTTTTGGGCATGAGAAGACCATTGAGCTAGGTCACATGATAAAAAAATTAGATTAGTGGGTCATTTTGGGTCACTATGGGTCAGGGTCAACTAATTTTATATATAAAATGGCTGAAACAATTTTGACTAATTTTTTTATCCTACTGTTTTTGGGCATGAGAGGATCATTGGACTAGGTCACATATTCGAGAAAATTCGATTGGTGGGTCATTTTGGATCACTACGAGTCAAGATCAGCTAATTTTATGTAAAAAATGGCTGAAATGATTTTAACTAAATTTTGTATATTACCATTTTGGATTACGAGAAGACATTTGGGCTAGGTCAAATGGTCGAGAAAATTCGGTTAGGCAAAAAAAAAAAAAAAAAGAAAAAAAAAAAAGCAACTAGTTATTTTTTAATGCACAGATAGGCAATGTCTTGAAGGATACAAAAAATATAATTTAACAATAGGTAGTCATTTTGGGATCACCATGTGTCAAGCTAATTTTATCTAAAAAACGTTTCTAACGATTTTGAAGAAATTTTGTATTCTACCACTTCAGGATACGAGAAGACCATTGGGCTAGATCACATGTTCAAGAAAATTCTATTAGCAGGTCATTTTGGGGTCACTACAGGTCAATGCATTTCAATGTGAATGCATGAAGGTTGAAACAGTTATTAAGTTGTCGAACAGTTGGCAGTAAACAAAGTCGCAAAGTTGGCAATATTTCACCAAATATTGCTAAATTTGACGACATTGGCAAGACTTGACGGGAAAATAGACTTTCAAGACTAAGCAATGTCAAAACGCTTGCTTGGTGCCAAATGAAAAAATGTGCCAAGTTTATGCATTTTCGCCAAATTTTGACAAAAAAATTGGATTTTAAAATCTGAAGGAATTTTCTAGAAATTCCCAATAGGAGCCAAGGCACATGATTCAACTAATCAGCATCCATAGAAGGTTCTTGAAAACAGAATTCAACTAATCAGGATGCATAGAACTGTTTATTATATGTTGTAATGAGAATTTATTGTTATATTGAGTTGAACACAAAGCTAATTTTTAAACCAAGCATAGCTCGGTCTTTCCTGCTGGTTATATTAAACAGCAGAATGCTACATATTTTAAGACTTAAATCCCAATAGAAGGCTTTTCAAATAATGTAATTAAATAGGTAGTCAATTAGTGACTTCAAAAATTGCAAAAGAAATCTCTAAAATGTACTAACTAACTGAATTTATAATAAAGATTAAATTATTTTTTAACATTGAAATAATCAATCACATTGAAAAAAAATTTAATAATAATAAAAATACAGATATTCAGTGCTGTTTGTGCTTGTGTTTATGAGAAAAGTATTTTCTAAGATCTATTTTTTTTTTTTTTAATTACAATAAGACATAATGGAATGAATTTTGAAAATATACACAAATAGTAAGCTTTCTTTTTTGACATATTTTTTAACTTTTGTATTCTTCCATTCAAATATGTTTGGAGGATAAAATGAAAAAGCATTAATCAGTTGGAAGTTCCATCAGACACTTTCTTAATAATTTGTGGCCAAAGCTAAAAACTGATGAACATCATTCATTACACAATAAGCAAAATAGAGAAGAAAAATGGTGATTTAAGTAACTTATGTTCTTTCCCTTAGCAATAAATGAAATATTATAATTTTAAATTATTATTTCATTAAATATACAATCATATATATATATATATATATTCATTTATTTAAATCATTTAAATGATACTTACAAATGTACAGCTAAATTTGGTGAAACTTCACTCTTAGGATCATTCATAAGTATTTCAGTGAAACTTTTTACAACACTTACATATTCTTTGCATACTTTTTTAATATTCTTGATCTCTTTTGTTTCAGTTATAGTTTTGTGCGTTTCAGTAACAGTAGTGCTTTTTAAAGAAGAATTCTGCAATATAAAAATAAAATTGTATATTTAAAAAAAAAAAAAAAAAAAAAAAGAAAAAAAAAAAAGCAACTAGTTATTTTTTAATGCACAGATAGGCAATGTCTTGAAGGATACAAAAAATATAATTTAACAAACTGTTTATAAAGAAGCCATATTATTTTTAGAAAAATAATATCTAAAATTAGCATTAAAGTGAAACTGTAACAAACAAGCACTTACTATTTTTTCTATAGTATTATACAAAGTCGTGTTGACTTTCTCTTTTTCATCAAGCAACCACTGAATTTTTTCATTTCTGTCAATCAAATCATGAATCCTATTTAAAAATAAAGAATAAACACTGTTTATAGAAATAGGAAGAAAAAAGTAACATTTTGTGATACTGAACTTAAATATTTATTCAATAAACTAAAGCTTTTTTTAAATTTATATCGACACAAAATATTTACATGCTATTACCTTTCTTGGAGTTTCTCTTTTTCTTCAGCAAAATCTTTTTTAAATTTTCTGTTACGTTTCAGGATATCAGAATCGATCTAAAATATGAAATGCAAAATGAAATTAATCATCTTAGTATTTAAATCTAATACAAGTTATTCTTGCTTAATGCATAACAAAATTTTGGAACAAAATCAAAATAGATTTTTGAAATTTTTAACTACATATCTGTAGAATAAGATTATTCTCAGAAAACAGCATTCATTATATAATGTGCAGATATTGTGCAAATTAAGAGAAAATTTGTTTTGAATCAGTGTAGATATATTCATTTCACTTGCTTTAACCAAATCATCCACACACTCTTAAGTCTTGAACACACATTATTACCTTTCCATATGAAAAATTTACATAAGGGGTAGATCTTAAAGTCTGAAGCAAATTCATTGAAAAGTTGACATGACCATGCTTATTACAGTATATCAAACACTATAAGCCTCAATGGGACATTTGCTAGCATTAAATCATTAGGATTTTTAAAAACCCTATGCAGAAAATAAATTTCAAATTTCATGATAAATTGCCGATTTTCCCAATTTTTTCACGATTGTTTGACGAAATAAATTTTTTTACAATAATTTGGCGAAATTCACGATTTTTTCCCAATCATTTGACGATATTTGCAATTTTTTCACAATCGTCTGACGAAATTAGTTTTTTTCCCCCCATGATCATTTGACGAAATAATTTTTTTCCTTGATCGTTTAACGAAATTACTTTTTTTTAAACGATCATTTGACGAAATAACTTTTTTCCCCCGATCGTTTTACGAAATTAGTTTTTTTTTTTTTCACAATCGTTTGATGAAATTCGTGATTTTTTTCACGATCGTTTGACAAAATTCGTGATTTCTTTCCCATGAGCATTTTACGAAATTCACGCTTTTTTCAGTGACCGATTGATAAAATTTGTGATTTATTTTTCATAATCGATACATGAGATTTGAAGTTTTATTCCGCGATAGTTTTACGAAATCCTGATTTTTTAACGATCTTTTGATGAAATTAGTCTTTTCTTTTTTTTTTTCCTGATTTGGTGAAATTCGTGATTTTTTCACAATCGTTTGACGAAATTCGCAATTTTTTTTTTTTTTCTGCGATTGATAGTGTTATGCATCTATTCAGAATCTCATATAATGCATACATTTAATGCTATCTTTGATTTTAAGTTCTCTTTAAATTAAAAGTTTAATATAAAAGTATTTACTTTTTATATTGATGCATTTCTGTTTTTCACCATCTCTTGAATAGCATGTTTAAGTATCTGAAGCGACCGGAACTTCATTTCATTCACTGGCTTCAAATGTAAATATGTTACTTAGTAATAGGCAGTAACTGTGATTTCTGGATCGCGTTATTCACTGTGAACAGCTGGTTTCAATATTCTGCATAAGTAGTCAATGGCGTTTCAGATGCGAGTTTGTATGTTTGAAATGGCAACATGTTTATGCAAAACATATGCTGACAGTTTGTATAAAAAGCTTGACTTTATCTGATGTTTTTGCCCTCTTTCCTCTTGCCTGTTAACCATTCTGGTTATTATTTGTGTTTTTAAAATACAGCTGCATATTTTTATTGTTTCTTTAGTTTCTGGATTTAACAGCAAAGTTATGCTGTATTTT
Source organism: Maratus michaelseni (assembly GCA_963931845.1). Lineage (NCBI taxonomy): Eukaryota > Metazoa > Arthropoda > Arachnida > Araneae > Salticidae > Maratus > Maratus michaelseni. The sequence goes on along the minus strand of OZ007590.1, from coordinate 179,147,462 downwards.
GTCAGTCATCTCATAGTATAATAAATTAGTATGCCTTTACAGAAACTGCTGTTTTTAAAGTCTTCCACATAAAACACTGCTTAATATTCAAAACGGCCAACAGATAGATGAGATTTGCAGATGGATTTATTCCATAAGCGACTGATGAAATTCGTGCTTTTATTTCGTGAGCGATTGACAAAATTTGTGGTTATATTTGACAAGCGAGTGACGAAATTCGCTGATCTTTTGATGTCAGTTTTCTCGAAATTCGATAAATGCGTTTTCCTTTATCAAAAGCTCTCACACGCTTTTGTTGCATTTTGTCTGCTAATTTTAATGCAGATTTGCATCGAACCCAAAATGATCAAATTTAGTGCCGAAAAAACAGAATTCCACATTTCCACAGAAAATAAACATGTCTGTTATATGCAAAGTTAGCAACAATCATAAATCCTTTCCTAAACTTTCTTTAGATACATTGAATCATGTTTCAAGATTTTTTTTTTCTCCTCTTTGATGATAATAAATGAATCTCTTTTTATTACAATCATTTAAATAGACCCAAGCTTCATCTATTGCAACAAAAAATTTCCATTTTACACCAGATAAATGTTTCTTATAAAGAATTGGGAATCATGATCTACATTTGGTGATATGTCATAGAGAAAGATGATGAACATTGTGTTTTTGGCATTTTTAAAATTCAAATCTATGTTAATGATTTTGTTAACAGTTGACACTGAGCATTTTAATGATTTAGCAACAATCCTTTAACTAGAAAGATTTTCTTTTGCCATAAAAGATCTTACATTTGCAATATTCGAAGGTCTTTTTTGTTCTTGGGTATATATTTGGAACACTTGAAGCCAGACATTCACATTTTCTCCCTGTCTTATTGACAATATTACCTACTGTGGCTTTAGATACAAAAGATTATATATTAGATTATAAAAACCATGCCCTTCACAGTGTTTTTTAATAACTGAATATGAATAATTTCCTTCAGAAAGTGCAGAAATATAGCCTTCCATCCATCAGTACTTTAAAACCGCCATTTTGCATGTAAACAAAAATTTCAGTTGCCAGATGAGAATTCATACTTTCAAAAACATATTAGCTGTGCAAAATAATTTCTCTATGCAGACGATTTTTTTTACATAAAAAAAAAACTTGTTTAAAAATGTACGAACAGCTTCTGTATTTTGTTGAACCTTAAATGGAACAACTATTTCAAAATCCTACTTCAAAAAGTAAACTGAATGCTGTCGAGAAAGTAGTACTGAATGCTTTTGAAAAAGCGTGTAAAATTTATTTGGGTGAGCAAAGTCTCAAAATCATAATGAAATTGTGCAGAATCTACTACTCTTCATATTTAGAGCATTAGGGTGCACTATGTCTCTATTTGCACTTTTTACATTCTCAATTGCACTTGTTCTGGATAATATGGGAGCTATTTCTGATGAACAGAAAGAAATTTTCCACAAGGATGTAGTTGAAATAGAAAAGAGATACAGAGGCAAATGGAATGAAAATGCAATAGCAGATTACTGCTGGACACTTATACGGAAGACACCAAATAAAGAATACAAGAGAAAATGTCAACAAAATGGCTTTTTCTAAATAGACTTAATTGATTTCTTAACTAAGTTAATGAAAAAAATTAATTTTTCATGTTTTTATTGTTTTGTAGCATGGTTGAGGAATGTATTAATTTTTCATTTGATACGTAAATTTCATTAGTTTAAAATTGTCTCTTTCAAAAACGGTATGTGATGGAGGAATTTCAATGACATATTTAGTTTCAGGAATGTCAAATTTATAATGTTCACCTTTTTTTTTTTTTTTTCCTTGATATCAGTTTAGTAATAGTAGATTATTTTCCTGAAAAAACCCCTTAAAACTGAATATATTTGTAGTAGAATCTTTTATTTAATATCTTTACCATCCCTTCTTTTTTTACTTCATTCTATGCATTGCTTTTCCTTATAAAAATAAGTTTTGTGATGTGAGAAAAGAAAACCTTTTGTTGTTGCTTGCTACTAACACAGTAAAAAGAGGTTTTACTTCTTTGATGAATCATTCTGTCACTTTTGCTTTTTTAATTATGTCTGATTCTCATACATGCAGATACATATTGTATCATAATTATAGTTGTTTGCATGTATCTTTTATTTATATATATATATATATATAGGTGTAGAAACACAGTTTACTACAAAAACAAGTAAGTTATTTTCAGCTTAACAAATTAATGCATTATGTTTTGCAACATTAACCCTTTCACCGTTAGGCCTGTGTCTTTCGGTTTCTAGAAGTCATGTTAAAATGGCTGTAGACAAAAATATTTTAACAGAATTCTTTCTTGAACACTATATAGAATGAGGTGATATAAAATATTATAGCACCAAACTGTGATTAAAAAATATATATATTTTGAGATTTACAAGCATACTGTGGTGTAAATAATATTATTGATGTAGATGAAGGTGTTGTTATATATTAAATAGTAATGAAGTTCTTTATTTTAAATATTGTGTTGTATTCGCTAGACCCCTTAACGTTCTTTTTGGTCAAAGCAGTGGTATAAAATAAAAGGAAAAGAAACTTCTTACTTGTATGGTGTCAGCTGAAAACAAATGAAGAGGAGCCTTGTTAACGATATAAATCAAATATCTTTATTCATCTTTTGAAGAGAAGAAAGAGGCCTTCATCCGTTGGTCACCTTTTTATTTTAATAAAAACGTTGGCCGATAAAAATGATCTTTTCCACTCGAAGAAATGTCTTTAAAAATTAAAATGCAGCATTAATCCAGATTTTAAAGATGAGAATTTCAATTAAAACTTTTACGCGCCATCAGGCAATAAATTCAGACAGGGAGACATCGTCGTAGAATTTCGCCGGACCACACATCGTCGGCCGCAGGCAGGCAGGGCCCGTGATCTTTTTGAAACGAAAACTACATCATGACAGTTCATCAACAAAACAGATTCTGATTTAAAATTAACAAAATTTTTAATTTATAGTATGAAACGGGGACACCAAAAGTATCTGGACGACAAGATTTAAATCTATTAGAGAATTTTAAAAAAAAGCCAATATCTTAATTAACAAATCCGAACAATTCATTTAAAAACATTTATTTTAATTTGCACCAGCAATCGGAAAGTAACCACGCCCCCAAAAGATGAGCCTCCTTTTACAGCTACCTAATGCGTACGTCACAAGAGGGAGCGAGATAGCAGCTCGATGACGTCATTACAACACAAGCAGAACGGAGAGGGAGCACATCGGTGAAGAGAGCAAGGAAAACGCCGATTAATGCCCGATGTAAAACACTCTCGTAAAAATAAATATGGAATTGAATCCAAATAATATCGACGTGAAAGGCCGAAAGAAATAAAAACATAACATGATTTAAACATTGTGAGATTTTATATCACAATACCCCCATTTACCGATTAAAAATTTTGGCAGAGTACATGATGTAAAAGGTAAAAAATAAAAACCTTTTACAGAAAGAGGATGACAAAATTTTTTTTGCACACCAAACACAGAGGAAAAAAAATTTAAATATTAAAGTAAAGCCAAACGTTAAACTGCTGCAATCAAAATTAATAGTGGTGACCAAATTGGAAGGGAGAAGAAAAAGAAAATACATCAAAAGTATACATAGTATATTCAATAGTATAAATATAAAAATGCCAAATCTTATTTATGGCAATTTCTTCTAGTCTGATCTCATCAAATTCATCATCAAAATACTTAAATACAAATGCTAAACAAACATCAGAATTAGCATATATAAAATGAGATATATAAAATGAGCTCATTATCAAATATTTAAATTGGTACCATTAAAAATAGAAGTTGCACTTTACAAGCAACAAAGATCAACATACCTTCAGTATTTGATCAACCGCCTAGGACTTACAATTTATTTAATATTTTATAAAATAGAGCATTTATTTTCACTTACTCTAAATAAAAACTGGCCATACTTAAAAATATCTTTAGTATAATTTTCATAATACCATATTCAATTTGTTTTTGTAATTTTATTTTATTTAGTACTAAATACGTAATTGACTTGAAACAACCAGCTGTACTCTACATGAACAAGTAGTCAAATCGTGCACTAAATGATTACTCACTAATAAAATACAGATAGTTAGGGTAGTTGCAACAATATATATATATATATATATATATATAAGAGAGACATGTCTAAAGAAATTAGGTGTTTTACAGCTGAAACATATACTCCTACCACTTTTCTCATTCTGAAAATATTTGCAAAAGTAATATCAACAAACACCAATATAAATATTTCTCTGAAAATACTGGATTATTTACTCAGTAAGAATTTTCAAAATATATACCATTCATTAAAATACAAGACATCATTTAATACAATTTTAAATACGCATAAAGATAAACTCATAGATAAATCATGGTTTTTACGAATCAGTGGGTATTTGGTTGGGTGGGGATCCCCAGAAAAAAATTTAACCTTTAGTCTTCATTAAAAAAAAAAGACAAGTTAAAAATGACACTTTCATGGGAAGAAAATAAAAACACAGTGCACCTATTGTAATGGCCATAATTATCATCCAGAAATATACATATATATTGTTATTGAGAACAAAAAAAATTGGCTATTGTAAAATGCTAATTTGAATCTACATAACTCACATAAGTGCTAATAATGCTAGCCATAGAAACTATCAGCAGTCGTGCAAATTAAGCAAAATCAAAATATAAATATACATTTGTTATAATTCACAAAAATACACTAATAGCTCTGGTACACAACCATCAGCAAATTATCAGTAAATCAAACAAATGTAAAATAAAACAATCAAATCTACAAAAGAGACAATGGCGATCTCCAAAACCATTGGCAATTGTGTACACTTGATAATAATATTGAAGCTAAGAATATAACTATTGCTGTAAAAAAAAAAAATATTACAGATGAGGGATGAGTATCGTTCGGCCACTTACAAATAGTAAGATGTGATAGTTATAGTTAATAAATCAGTTTTTAACAAGTAATACACTACATCTCCTTTAAAATATATTATCTGCTAGTAAGAAAAATGTTTGCAGAATAACTTTTGCAGATTTATGGCACACTGGTGGACACGATGGCACTGAAATCACAGCAATTTGGCCACAATCACTTATGATGACAAACCATAATTTTAAAAAAGAAGACACAATTGGGAATATTTAGCACCGAAACAAAGCACTATGACACACTTCCTTTTTATTTTTTTTGTAGATAAGCTGAGTGACTTGGAAAACACTAGCATTCACCATCACATAAGGTTTAAGACACAATAGGGAAATTTATCGACATAATCAGGAACAGAAGAAAGTCACATAGAAATTTGAGACGACAAAATTGATGAATTCAAAGAGCACTTTTTCTTTAAATTTCTTAGTAAATTTTGAAGATTCACCATGGAACACTTCAATAAAAAAGCGCTGTTAAGAAGTACTAAGAACTGTGCTTTTCTTTTCTTTTTATATAATCTTGTATATAAATTAACTTGGCACTTAAAATCTTCAAATTTCTTCATTAATAATAATATTTCTTCAGAATTCATTCAATTAATTATTTCTTGTATAAAAATATGAGGCATATGACAAAATAAAATTTAGAGACTTTGGGTATATTCACAAATGAAAACATAAAGGCACAATACAATATTTGAAATATGGGGAATTTGCCCAATAAAATAAATTGATCTTGAGAATTCCTGTATCAAAATAGCAACTCTTGAAATCACAGGTAAATATAAGAAAATGCATCATACAAAATCACTATTGAAAGTAACTATTTTTTTTTTTTTTTAATATTTCATAATAAATAAGAATTTTCTTGATTTTGAAAATTTAAAGCAAAAATAGCAACACTGATTTTTAGGAGTAGATATGTCAACCAATCCATTTCGTAAGGATAATGCACAACTCACCAAAAGAAAAGGCCAACTAACAAAACTTCTATAATCAGGTCAAGAAACAGCTATTAACTGAGAAAAATATTTAAGATTATTGTAAATCTTATTTTAGCTTTGGACACAAACATGAAAGATATTGAAGCGAATCCGACATTGTAAGGATAGTATACACATACATGACATGACTCTTCTTCAATAGTTACTTTAAAGTTGAAAATGAAGCATAAGTTTTAAAGTTATTGTTCTAAAACAGTTATTTAGGCAGGTAAGTGTAGTATAATTATTTTTCACTGTAAAACAAGGAAAATATTAGAGAAGTGGTTAGCACAAATGGACACAACTCATCAGTGAATGGCCAACTTCATCAGGTAAGGAACTGTTGAAAATGAAGCATAGAAATTTATTTCTTTATTTTTTTTTTTTTTTTAAGTAATTTTTACGATGCTGGAAGATAGAGCAGCATACAGAGAAACAATCTTTTATTTATTTATTATTATTGTTTTTATAGATGATGTCAAAGAATTTCTTGAATATAACTGTAACAGGAATGAAGTAGGCCTATGCCTACTTCTTCTCAAGAGTAGAAAAAAAAAATAATGTTGCTTTCATTCCTTTTCTGAGAGCAACATGAGAATGCTGGTTGATGAAAACTGTCACAGCCTGCACATATAGTGAAGTGAAAAGGTCTTAATTCCACAATTACAACTTGCCATAGGAATATTTTTAAATAAAATGAAGCAACAAGAATTTTTCAAATATAATATTTTGTCAGCTGAGAGTTAGTTCCTTTACAAACAACATGAAACAGTTGTAAAATAAATGTGAAAATATTCTTAAATGCATATATTCTTAATTTGTAGACTTCATCAGACTTTGCACTAAGCCAAACTGTATGATTATTAACATCACAGTTTAGATGGCATAAGAATAAATCTATGAACAAACCATTCGCATTAAAACTATTGTTAAAAAAAATGTCTTAATTTGAAATTTGTAGAATTGAAGCATAGAAATCTGCAAGAATGTTATGTAGGATATTTACAACTACTAACTTCTGTAAAAATTTCAGCTTCAGAAAGAAAATGTGACCATAATAAATTGAATAAGTATGACATAATAAGAATAAAATTTCTCAGCATCACTAATCATAATTTCAAAAATAATGCTTCTTATAAAATTTAATCTTCTAAAATATAATATATATAATTTGTAAATTTGTTGCAATAGTGCCATAATTTTTTTATTTTAATTTAAAAACCCAAAGTCATAGCCTCTTAAAATATGAAATATGTTTTTGAGAACAATTTTATTATTTCAAACTCATAAAAATTTTCTTAAAAAGAATATATAATTCATTTCAAAAATATAGATATACCAACTAAAAATTCTTGATAAATATTATATTCTACAATAATTTATTACAAAAAAAAGAATATGTAGAACTATTTAAATGGAATAATAAGTATGCATCATCAAAAATATAATTATTCTTCAAAGGAAATTCATTTCAATTTAAATGATTATTCCAAAAAAATATGGCAAATTTAGCAAAATATATTATTTTCTTCAAGATGGAAAAGAACAAATTCATTATGAAATTTAATTCTCCAAACAAAGTAGCAAAAATCAATTCAAGAAATTTTTGAGAACAAGAACTTCCAATATTAAAAATATTTTCATATGTCGTTACACAAAAATTCTTAAATAAATTATTCCATATATCTTTAAAGAACCTTCTTTAAAATTCATTAAAAGAACAATTCTTGAATTCTATTAAACACATCATAAAAATTTTCAAAAAGTTATTCTGAGAACAAAAAAGTTCTAAAATATTTTCTTTTTCTTTAAATCAATTCAAATTTTCTTTCAAAACCACTGCCTTTTTAGGCACCAATTGTGGTGTAAATAATATTATTGATGTAGATGAAGGTGTAGTTATATATTAAATAGTAATGAAGTTCTTTATTTTAAATAATGCGTTGTATTCGCTAGACCCCTTAACGTTCTTTTTGGTCAAAGCAGTGGTATAAAATAAAAGGAAAAGAAACTTCTTACTTGTATGGTGTCAGCTGAAAACAAATGAAGAGGAGCCTTGTTAACGATATAAATCAAATATCTTTATTCATCTTTTGAAGAGAAGAAAGAGGCCTTCATCCATTGGTCACCTTTTTATTTTAATAAAAACGTTGGCCGATAAAAATGATCTTTTCCACTCGAAGAAATGTCTTTAAAAATTAAAATGCAGCATTAATCCAGATTTTAAAGATGAGAATTTCAATTAAAACTTTTACGCGCCATCAGGCAATAAATTCAGACAGGGAGACATCGTCGTAGAATTTCGCCGGACCACACATCGTCGGCCGCAGGCAGGCAGGGCCCGCGATCTATTTGAAACGAAAACTACATCATGACAGTTCATCAACAAAACAGATTCTGATTTAAAATTAACGAAATTTTTAATTTATAGTAAGAAACGGGGACACCAAAAGTATCTGGACGACAAGATTTAAATCTATTAGAGAATTTTTAAAAAAAGCCAATATCTTAATTAACAAATCCGAACAATTCATTTAAAAACATTTATTTTAATTTGCACCAGCAATCGGAAAGTAACCACGCCCCCAAAAGATGAGCCTCCTTTTACAGCTACCTAATGCATACATCACAAGAGGGAGCGAGATAGCAGCTCGATGACGTCATCACAACACAAGCATAACGGAGAGGGAGCACATCGGTGAAGAGAGCAAGGAAAACGCCGATTAATGCCCGATGTAAAACACACGCGTAAAAATAAATATGGAATTGAATCCAAATAATATCGACGTGAAAGGCCGAAAGAAATAAAAACATAACATGATTTAAACATTGTGAGATTTTATATCACACATACTTATGAAAATACAGGAAACCCTCAAACGGTGAAAGGGGTAAACTATTGGCTTCATAATCTGGAAATTTTACCAACAAGTTCAGTGAACAATAAAACCATATAAATAAGCAAGAGCATATAAATCAAAATATGTATGTTAGGTATTAACCTAAGGAGACTTTTGAATTTATAAGGATAAATTTGATAAGTTAACAACACTGAAAGTATGCCAATAATATGCTACAACAATTTTGGAAACCCAGTGAGAAACGCATATATCATCTAAATAAAGGAAGAAGAGGCTACAGTTTAGCCATTATAAGAGTCAGAACGAAACAAATACATAGATGACAAATTATAATGAATTTTAAAACAGAAGCAGATATATTTCTGTAGCCAGCACATTTCTTTTATTTTTATCAGATTTATGAAGTTGATATTGCATGATGACAAAAGATTAGAATTCGCATAGGAATGATTAACAATAGAAACAATTTAATTTTCCCCCCTTTATTTAGAAAGGAAAAACACACAATTTAAAATAAATTAATCAATGAATTTAAAAAAAGAGATTTTTAATAAAGGAAAATGGAATAATAACCTCATATAAATAAACATTTTCAAGTATTTAAAATTTATTTAAGTTTGTTCTGCTTTTTCTGCCTAAATCATGATTTTGCTACACTTCAAATGCTATAATTTCTGATTTGGTGAAATAATAATCTGGCAACAATAATGGTCACTAATGATTGTTTAATCATTAGTGGCCATTATCGTTATGATAAAAATTTAATTGCCTCATTCAAATGACTTGATGTTCAATCAAGATTTTAATAATAAAAGTTTGAGCCACTTGACTTTTTTAAAACTAAAAAAATATATATATTACAAAATTTATGATTCACCTTTATATACAGATTTTCTATAACTAATTAGTATACAATAATGCAATACTTTACAAGAGGCAGAACAAATTAATTGCAAATAACTAATTAAATACATAACAAAGAAAAACAAACAAAAAGTACACTTAAATACAATTTACTTTTCAAAGTTATGTTTTCAGATTCAATATTTTTTTTAAAAAGAATATGTTTACTAACATCTGAAGTAAAGTTTTAATTAATGATTAACAAATTTTTTCACAATATTTTAGGAAACAATAAAACATATTTCAAGTGTATGATAATTCTAGTTGTTCACAGGTATCTTTTTTTATATATAGGTTTAGAAACACACTTTACTACAAAAATAAGTAAGTTATTTTCATCTTAATAAATTAATATATTGTGTTTTGCAACATTCACCCTTTCACCATTAGGCTAATGTCTTTCGGTTTCTAGAAGTCATGTTAAAATGGCTGTAGACAAAAATATTTTTAACCGAATTCTGTTAAAACTGAACTTTTGTTGTCTGAATTTTAACAGAATTCATTTTTGAAACATCTTTACCATTCAATAATATAGTTTTTCAGCATTTAATGGATTTCACTTTTGCAAATCAATATCTCTTATTTAGAATATTTTTTTTATGAATAAAGATACTGTTACATAAATATCATTAAAAAAACATTTTTGATAATAAAATATATTAATCAAACATTAAGACTGTCAGTCATATAAATTTACAACTGAATCAAACACTTTTACAAATCAAAGATTGAAACAATAGAAATTTCCTTAACCATTTATAAAATAGTAGGTATCAGTGTGTGAGATGATAATTAAATGCCATATATCTATCCAGATGCCATATAAATGCGAGATAATCCAGATTTCCATATTATTTATTTATCTTATGTACTAAAAAAATCAAAATAAAATGAAAATGTTTGTTTAATTCAGCAATTACATGATTGAAAAAAATAGCTTAATGCATTAAATATTTCATTGAACTATTCTAAAAGATTTCCTTTGCAAATTTTAATGCAATAACTATCTCACACTGTTGACATTCATTATTTATATCTTTTAATAAAAAAAAACTCTCAGGGATTTTACTTCCATTTCCAGGTTGAAGTGAGCTTTTAATTTTTATTTCAAGATCAGTTTCATTAAAAAAAAGTTTACTGCCTTTTAGCAAAGATTTAACTGAAAAATTTTAAACCTATTATGGATTTTATACTAATTGTTTTATGCATTAGAAATGAACCAAAATTCTGTATTGTTTTATTGACAAACACAATTCAGAGAATTGTGTTTTTGACACAATGACAGACATTTTGTTTACAAAAACATCAATAATAACTGTCTTCATCATTATAATATTTATTATGTAGTCCAACAATGGATAGATCAACATTATCATCAATACCCTGGAGAAGATTCGTAAGCAAATATTTCATACTAGAAATAGTCATGATACCTTATATGCAAGATTGGCCTTTTTGAAGAAGAATGGTTGTAAGATATTTTAACAGACCTAAAATAAAATCAGTTCCTCAATACAAAAGTTATTATTCTTGTAAGCATGATTCAAAATCTCAAAATTTTTATCCATATGTGCTTTGGATACAGTAAAACAAATAAATTTAACTGAATAACCTTTATTGAAGACTCATAAATAGGGGGCCATAATACATCCCTGTAATATAATTAAGTACTTGGCATGAATAAACTTTAATGCATCTGTCCGCTTTTGATCAAGAATTGAATTAAATTTCATTTAAAAAAAATAAATCCAAACAGATATCAAAATGCTGCACTTAAAAAATAACCTATTAATAACTTATTAAAATAAAGAGAAGCGAAATAGCATGGAATTTTACAGTAAATAATGAATAATGACAATGATTATAAAATATTAAAGGATCCCTAATGCACATGTAACTATTAAAAAGAAAATATCAGTCCACATTCATACATTAAATTAAAAACGTGAAGAAAAATTATTTCATTACAGAAAATTATAGTTTAACAGAAACATAATGCCACAAACATAAATAAAAAAGATACCTCATCAGACGATTGAGCATCAAGATGCTGAATATTCTTAATGCTTTCAAGGTTCTGGCAAATGCATACTTTAAATGAAGACAGATCTTTTTCTGTGGAACTTTTGAGATTAGCAAAGTCATGTTTGAAATCTAATATTTGTTTCCAAAAGGATAGAAGAATGTTACTTTCTTTGGTTATATACATGCTTATTGTCTGAAAAATAAAAACAAATATAGTAAAATTTCTTTTAAAAAGCTATGAACTTTCAAATTAATTATGAATAGATTGTAATTCTACTTCTAAACTTATTCTCTCTCACACACACATAGGCACATGCTTAGACACTTCACGATTCAAATATTTTATCCTTTCATTTCAAATACTCAAAAATAGGCTGTATACAATATAATATACTGAACTAATCTGATCACAGAATACATTTGATTGTCGGTTTTGCTGATAATTCACACTTTTATTTTTCAATTTTAGAAATGATTATTTAATATTTTTTTAATGTTTTAACTTTTTTTCCAATATATATAGTGCATTTAAAAAAAAACGAAAATGGTAGCAAAATTAAATCTATACGATTACAGCATTATATTTCTTATATTAAAAGATTTTAAACCTTAGGCGACTACAATTTCAGTTGTACGTCTTTCTCAGTTATACGTCATTTTAGACTGGTCCCCTGGAAGACGCATAATCGGGACTTTACTGTAGTATAAATTACACGCTTTTAGGTCAACACTGAATATTTAAAACATGTATGGTTAAGATAGAATGAAGCATGGTTAGTTACTTATCAAATTACATTTAGATGTCATTAATATGTGCCAAGCCTAAAAATTTAAATGCCATTCAAGATACGATTTTAGCATAAATAAATGAGAACATTAATAAATATGCAATATAACTTAAAATTAAAATAATAATAATAATACATGCATAATGTAATATTTTCATCTTTTTTGTTGAGATTTATTGTAATTAAATGAAACAATAAAATAGACTTGAGAAATTACAAAAGAAGAAGAAAGAAAAAAAAAAAAGAAATGTTACATAACATTTTAATTTAAAGTTTGGAATATGATTCTTATGAAGTCGCAACTTATATAATACCTGTTCTTCTTCTTTCCATTCTGATTCTTTTGAGAGCAATTCTGATCTTGCTTGTTGCCATTCTTTAGTAAGACGATGTACATCATCTGTAAGTGTCTGGTTTACTTCTGTAGCGGTTTCTAACTGTTCTCTTAATAACTTGTTAATCTCATTTAAACCCAGACATCTAGGTCAAATAGCAAAACAAACATTTACTAAACATAGTAATAGTAAAAAAAAGAGCTTAAGACTTATTAATATCACATAGAAGGATAAACTTTTTCAGAGTCAGTAACAAAAAGATAATCTTAAATAAAACTGTAAAGGAAAAAATTTAATGGATACAGGCTAGCAAATGGGATTGATTTGCTCAAATGATGCCATAGATCATTTGAGCAAAGTCTGTCATACATCTACCAACTTAAGTTTGTTAAAGTGACTGAATTAATTGCTTTTAAACTTTCTGCATAAGTACGAGGGCTATTTTTTTTTTTCAAGGTCTGATCGGTCGCAAAATGAAAACCACAGTAAAATTCCGATGACGCTGTACGCAGATGTGTTTCCTAGTGTCTACAGTATGCCTGTAGATCACGTCAGGTCACAGTTGTCAGTTCTGAGCTTGAAGTGAGCATGTAAACATGCCTCAAACAATAAAGGCTCCCGCTAAGTGTGAAGTGTGTGTTGTCATTTGATTTCTGCATGCTGAGGGGTGCAATGCAGCCAAAATTGATCGGCGAATTAGTAATGTGTACGGTACAACTTTCATGAGTGACAGCAAAGAACAGCAATGATGCAGGAACTTTGAAGCAGGACGTACAGACGTTCATGATGCAGACGGGTAGGAAAGGAAGCGAGTGTCAACCGATGATCTTGCTCAGCGAGTGGATCCGATTTCCATCTCTTTGCTGACATGAAATGCTGGCTAGGAAGACAGAAGCTCAGACAACAAGCTGCAGACCAGCATACAGAACTGGCTAAAAGCACAGGCAGCTGCCTTCTATGACGGGGGTATAGGAAAGTTGGTATCACGCTACGACAAATGTCTCAGTCGGAGAGGCGGCTATGTAAAGAAGTAGATGGAAGGTGTATCTAAATGTTCCAAATAAAACAGTTATGATTTTCACTGTAGTTTTCATTTCACAACCGATCGGACCTTGAAAAAAAATAACCCTTGTAGATTATAACCAATAAAAGGGCATGTGCTATTTTTATGTCATTAAAAATGTAAATTTTCAATATATATTTCTTTATTTCATTGTTTGAATGCAGAGTAATTGACATGTTCCAATCTTTCATTTTCTTTGTTTTTTTAATATCCTGTTGCCACAGAAAATGAACAAAATAATAAGAACATACAAAATTAAAATTGGAATGAACAAATTCATTAAATACAATTATAGATACATTCAAATGAGTTTTTTCATTAAACATGATATCATTTCCAACAGTTGAACTTTTTCAAAAAAATTGGATCAGCAGCTATTAGAAATGCAGGGGTGATTCTGAGTAAAAAAAAAAATTCTGAAATTCACAACAAATTTTCTAAAAGGTTACAACAAGGGGGGAAGGGGGAGGGGGAATCCACTACCGGCACTAACTATGTGTTTTTTTCCGCCCTTTTTGACGATATTTGCGGTTTTCCACGATCTTTTGACAAAATTTGTGGTTTTCCATGATCTTTTGACGAAATATGTCGTTTTTTCGTGATCCTTTGATGAATTATGCGGTTTTTCAGTGATTCTTTGGCGAAATTCACATTTTTTTTTTTTTCGTAATCCCTGGACGAAATTGGCGATTTCTCTTCGAACGATTGACAAAACTGATTTTTTTTCGGCCATTTGTCGAAAAACGCGATATATTTTATATCAGAATTTTCGGATTTATGACCGATATTTTTTTAATTTTCGGAAATGACTGCCTTAATTTTTCGGAAAATTCGGAACAGAATCACCCCTGTGGAAATGTTTGAAAAAGAGATAAGACTTGGCACTATGCAGCTTAAGTATGTAAAAAAATCCTTATACCACCAAAAGTTTCACCAAATAGAGGATTCAGTAGCATTCAGCTTAATGTCATCAATGATATACTGAAAGTGTTTGTACATCAGGGAGCTAATTTATAATCGGCAGGCCTGTTTATGGAACCAATTGGTATATTTTAGCGAGTATGATTTGGCATATTGTTAAAACCAGATATCTTTTTTGTGGATATGTGGTAAACCTTTAATGGTATACTAAATAATAATTTGCTCCCTAATATTTGATGCCAATCTGAGCTGT
Organism: Maratus michaelseni; assembly: GCA_963931845.1. Taxonomy (NCBI): domain Eukaryota; kingdom Metazoa; phylum Arthropoda; class Arachnida; order Araneae; family Salticidae; genus Maratus; species Maratus michaelseni. The sequence goes on along the minus strand of OZ007590.1, from coordinate 179,132,328 downwards.
GGATGCGATTACAGATTATTAACCTACAAATTACATAAAACTAATGAAGAGTAAGTGCACTATAACTGCTGGAAAAACAAGTAAGTTAAATTAAAATATTAAATTACTTAGAAAGCAAGAGAAAAAGAAGTTTATGTAAACAATAAAGAGTATGAACAAATCTAAATGAAAATAATGCAGAAATACAATACAACTCAAATTAAAATTAAATGGTACGGTGAGCAAAGAAATAAGCAATTAGAATACTATTAAATGTTTAAATAATAATAATAATTAATATCGTTACATTAATGATTTTTTTTTTTTTTTTTTTTTTTTTTTGACAAACCACGCTTACTACAATACTACAATTGGCTGTAACCAGATTAAAGACCTTTCCCTAATTAAAGCATTAAAATGTTTTAAATAAACATTAAAATGATCAAAGTATCTCCAATACACAGCGGCCATTGCTGCTCTGCCGGTGTTGAATCTATCAGTTTTAAATGAATTAAAATTAATTTTAAATGAAAAAAAAATGGACACAAAATCAAAATTTTGTGGAATTTCTAATGAAAGCTTTTCTTTAGACTTTTCAAAACAGTGCTTGAAATTTCTTAATAAGGAAAATGAATATTCCATGATTTTTTGCCAAATATTTTGTTTGGCTGAATATTTCAATATTCGGCCAAGCCTAATACTTAAAAAATATTTTTTAAACCTTACACAACTTCTGCTTTCAACTATCAATTAATAAAAATATTCAGAATAATTAAGAAATAGAATCATATTTAAATAAAAGAGAATGCTTTCATATTCTTTATTTACGGTTTTAAAGGCAACACTTAAGAAAATTAACAATTAATGATGACCTTCATAGGAATTAATGATGTACAAATGTAAGTTCCTGAATACTGCCTGGTAATAATCTGTTTCTTGCTTTTTCATAAACATGGTGTTTCTAAACAAAATGGAACAAACGTTCAGAGGTGGTAATAGGCATCAAAACTGGTTTCCTGTTCAAAAAATATTTGTTTTGACAACATTATATCCCCTGAAAGTTTGTTCTAAGATTTTAGGAATACCCTGTATGTTTCCAACCTCTGAAACTGATCGCACACTCTGAACACTACAATTTAGTGTATTTCGAAACTTCCTTGCTAAACTAAAAGAAGCAGGAAAGTTATTCTTGCTGAGTTGTCACCATTTGAAATGATTATTATTTACTTTTTTTTTATTATTATTTTAGTCCCTTCCTGACAAATACTAAATACTATATATGACTGTAAAATTTTTCTTATAATTCCTCCAAAATTTCTCTTTAATTTTAAAATACTTGTTTAGAATATCAGAAAATTTTATTCATTTATTTTAATTCACAGATGAAACCATGAAGAAGTTTAAAGTTTTATTAATTAAAAAAGCTTTAAGGCTATCCTCATCTTAAATAATAACTTAAAGAATAGATTTATATATATATATATATATATATATATATATATATATATATATATATATAAAGTTTACTTGTAAAAAGGTCTTATTCATCAAAATGGAAGTATTTGTGTTAAATATTGTGTAAAAATTGTTTTAAAATTTAACTTTTTAATACTTTTAAACTCTGAAATATAGGAGTATTTGGTTGAATAGTTACTATTTTTGGTATTTGGTTGGAAAGTTACTATTCGGTATTCGGCCTAATAGTTACTATTTGACTGGCTGAATAATCAGTATTTGGTTTACCTGCATGCCAATTATTTGGTATTCAGCCAAAATCACTATTCAGTGCAACCCTATTATGTTCATGAAATCCTACCTATTCTTTTCTTGTTCTAATCTAATCAAAGCAGTCTCAAGATCCAATGAAGATACATTTTGAGTATGAGATTCAGTTTCCTGAAATGAAAACAATAAGCATGTTAAAACTAATGATGGAAGAAAAAAACTATTTTCAGAAAAATATAAAGTATGACATTATGAAAAATACAGTTCAAAACTTTTGTAATAAAAACTATTTTCATATATTATGATAAATTTTAGGTTTTTGAAAAAAAAATTAAGATTAAGTAACGAATTGTTCCAATTAGTGGCTTTTAGTTTCCTAAGGGGAAGGGAGCAGTGTAATTTTTTTTTTTTTTTTCAAGGTTATGTATACAGTAGAACCTGGTAATATGGGACTGCAAGAAACCAGTAAAAAATCCAGCTCTAGACAGGTATCAGGTATAAATGTATGATATTTAAGGCAGGATTCCATTTTCATAGGTTTTGCTGTATACATATACACATCCATGTTAAAAAAACAGTAAAATGTGTCAAAACAGAAACTGTCTATAATAGAATCCTCTCTTAAACGGAAATATAAGAAGTGTTCTTTTCCTCCTGCAGACCATTTTTATCACGTACTTCTAATTTTTCCCATTAGAAGGCAAGGGTGGAGACAATTCACAATACTATGAATGATTGGATTAGGACATGTTGATTTATATCTGGGCCAGTTCGTGCAGAAGTTGCAGAAATTGCTTCCAGTAGAACTGACCACAGAAAAAGTAGAGTTAAATTTACCTCAGCAATTTTTATCTTAAAGTTAGTTCCAATTTGAAGTCAGGAAGTAATAAATGCTAGGATAAGAAACAAACTTAACAGCAGCAAATTAAATTTTGGGTATTAGATTTTAAAGTTAGAAAAAGAATGTGGGAATTTTAATTTCAATTTTGAATTTTAAAAAGGTTTTATTTTATTATCCATTCATATTCCCCCCCCTTCCCCTCTACACTGAGGGGTCACCAAACTTGCCTGCAAGGCTGGTGGGACTCAACCGGAAGACAGATAATAAACAAATTTAGCTAATTTATTTAAACAATTGGAAACCATGCAGCTTCTTGGGAGTTTGATGTTGCCAAAAAATGTGTTAAACAATGGCGAAAAGATAAGGAAAATTTTATTTGTATGCCCAAATCCATATGTGCCAATCGTTGTGGAATTGTACAGTTTTTGGGAACTTGAGGAAAACTTAAAATCTCGGATAATAAATCAACGAGACTCCAGTATTCCCATATCTACAGTGATGATTCAGCTAAAAGCACAAGTAATCACTTCACAAATGAAAAAGAAAGTCAATCCTGGTGTTATAGGTTTTTGCAAAAGAGGACTTTCAGTTAAAACCAAAAGAACTGTCAGTCTCGATGCCAGTCCCTGAAAAATTATCTTATGATTGGGAAGTGAAAGAGGCTGAATTTTTTAAGTTTGTGAAAAATCAGATAGCTGAAAAGAAATTCAATACCTCACAAATAATAATTATGGATGAAATTCTCTTAACTTTTGATTGCTCACCGAATAAAACTCTGCATTTTAACAGAGACAAGACTGTAAGCTTCATAACAACAAGAAATGAGAAAACCTGTTTCATGTTGTGTGTGCTTGCAGTACAGTTTAATGGACAAAAACTTAAACCATTTCATTTGTCCATTGCATTCAAAAGATAATTTTACAAACGATGTTGTGGTTATTTAAATGAAAAAGGATGGATGTTGTGAAGCAGTCATGATTAAATGGTTAGAGAAAGTAATGACTCAACTAGCTGACCTGCCCGACATTGCCCGGGCATGTGATAATCAGACTTGTATAATATAGACGCACGCGCGCACGCCGTGCGCGGAAAATTTTTTGCAAAATTGCAGAAAATTACAGAAAAAAATTAAAAAAAAAAAAAAAAAAAAAAAAAATTCCATATTAAAAATTTTTAAATATTCCTTTTTTACACAAATAATCCCTTTTTGTTCAAAAATATTTACTGTGTGCGCACAATTCAAAATTTAAAGATGCAAAACATTGTTGTGGCATTACAGACGCTTGTGAAGAGGTCAAAATATTAAGGATTGGGTTGTTTCTAAACGCATTGACAAAATAACTGATTAGAATTCAGCTCTTCCTATCATGGATTCTTAGCTTTATTATTTTTAACCAAAATAATTATTCTTTAATTAATATTAATTAATTTTAAATTGTAATTATTTTAAACTACTGTTTTTAATTTATATCGTCAAAATAATATAATACGTAATTTTATTAAACATTAAATTAATTTGCAGAAAGTTTTTTGACTCAATATTTATGTGCGCAGAAAGTTTTTGGTTTTATACAAGTCTGGTGATAATATTTTTTTTTTTAAGCCTCAAGTTTTCGATATCAAGTCGAATGACCCAAACCCTGTTGTGATTGGGCCCATAGAATCCAAGATAGGAATGTGGCCCCTGGCAGTAGAAAGTGGAGCTAAAATATGAAAGGCTATCAATATCAAGTTGAATGACCTAAACCACACTGTGATTAGGTCCATAGAACCTGAGATAGGAATGCAATCCTGTCAGTAGAAAGTGGAACTAAAGTATGTAAGGCTATCGATATCAGGTTGAATAAGCCAAACCATGTCGTAATCAGGCCCATAGAACCTGAGATACTTTGAAATGAAATAAAAAAATATCTGAAATTATTATTCAGAAAGAATCATAAGAGACGGTAGTTTCTTGAGTGACGCAGCGAAAAACCGAAAACCGTAAGCCCAAAACCGAAGATTCCGTCACTCTCATATATACAGCTAGCAGGACATCAAAGGAAAATCGAAACGCCGACATTTAATATCTCAGTAAATATGAGGCATACCGTTTCGATTTTTTCACATTAGTCTTATATCTATGGCCTAACTCTATCCTGAAATTTATAGATTTCTACATGCAGTAGATTTTGAGATCTGGAAACCAATTTTTAAGCAAAAATGGGAGATGTAATGGTGTAATGGGCACAGAGGTGTTATCTCCAAAACGGCTCGAAGTATTTTTTTAAAATTAATATATTATATTAATCGGTTTTAGATGAAGCGTGTAAGATTTTGAGCTAACGTAGGAAAACTCTTGTTTTTTATATAATCCAGTTTCAAAATCGGACTCTTTTCTTATGCTTTTTCTGGTAGACTAACATTACAGATTTTCGGCCTTTTCACCCTTTTTTATTACTGCGCAGTAAGGATGTTCATGGCTATCACGGTTACAGTTAAAAGTTAAAGCATCTCCATATCGTTGAAAAATATCGTTCTTTTTTTTTTTAATACGAAAACAGTTTATTATACATTCCAAAATATGTATTAAATTAAATTATGGTTAAATTTTTTTCTTTCTTGTTCGGATGCAAACAATTCATATTTTTAATCTGCATTTGGTCGAAAAATGATTTATCTTTAATTTTAAAAACGAGAAATTCGTAATTACATGTATAAAATTCGATTGATATTTATTATATTGGTATTTATGATTTCAAAATTTTTAATAAGAAATTGTTTTTTTTGCTAGTATACAGTGGACAAAGTCTCTAGCCTCTAGCCATGCCAACCAACCAATCTGTTGCTGGACATGGATCTGCTTATATCTTATATCGCTTATTCGTATAACTTCGGCTTGGCTGTCACTAGTTTGTCTTTGGCTTGCCTCTTGTTAGTTAGTCTTGACTGCTAAATTTTTATGTTTCACAATTTAATTACAATACTTCAGGTAAGAATGCTTTTTAACTTGATTATTTCCTGTATTTATAATCAGTGCAAAAACCCTTAACGGGTTAAAGTTTGTGACGCAGCACTTTACCTTTTGTCTGTAAGAATTTCAAATACGGGTCTTAAAATTAATGATATCAAATTTTGAGTGACGGTATGCTATAAATTAAAAATCTTCTCTTTATTTTTTCCCCCTATTGTTATATTGATATTCAGTGGTGCAAATATTTTCTACATGAAAAAATATATATAAGTTTTTTGCACATGCTTGTCATTCACATCTCTGATAAGTTCAAAATATGAATTTTAAAAGAAATGATATCAAAATTCAAGTGACGCCGTCATGTGACTTTAATGGGTTTGTTTTAAAATCCAATTTAATTTATTTTTGGTTTGTCTCCTTATGTATATTTACACATGTTAACAATAATTTTAGTTTTCCAATACATCATTAAATATATCACTTGCAATAAGCCTGTATTATGCATTGAAATGTATTTATTTCAATAAATTGATTTATCTTTTGTGCCATGCTGTCGAAAATTCAAAGAAAAATGTATGTAAATGGTTTTTTTTGCATCATACTATCCATTTGCATACATTTCACTTAGTTTGGATACTATGATGCAAAATAAACCTTTACATAAATTTTTCTTTCAATTTTCGACAGCATGGCACAAAAGATAAAACAATTTATTGAAATAAAAAACCTTTAGTAGCTTTTTCGCCAATCTTAAATTTTGCACCCATTAAAACATAAGAATGTTAGTAACAAAAAATTATTATAAATACAGGAAATAATCAAGTTAAAAAGCATTCTTACCTGAAGTATTGCAATAAAAATTATGAAATGTGAAATATAAAAATTTAGCAGTCAAGACAAACTAATAAGAGGCAAGCCAAAGATAAAATAATAACAGCCAAGCCAAAGCTAAACTATATGAATAAGTGATATAAGCATAAGCAGATCCATAAGCAACCGATTGGTTGGTTGGCATGGCTAGAGACTTTGCCCACTGTATACTAGCAAAAAAACAATTTCTTATTAAAAATTTTGAAATCATACATACCAATAATAAATACCAATTGAATTTTATACATGTAATTACAAATTTCTCGTTTTTAAAATTAAAGATAATTCATTTTTCGACCAAATGCAGATTAAAAATATGAATTGTTTGCATCCGAACAAGAAAGAAAATAAGGAGACTCATAAGGTTACACCCCTTGACTCATATTACCTTTATTTTTAACCTCATCGACAAAATTAATACTTTTTATGTACCGGATTGACAATACATTTTTTTATCGCCCGATAGACAAAATTCTTGATTTTTATGCACCTGTTTGATGAAATTTGGGATTTTTACGTGCAAACTTAACGAAATTAGAGTTTTTTCATGCCCGATCAACGAATTTTTTTTTTATGCAAGCGTTTGATGAAATTTGCATTTTTCATGCGCTAATAAATGAAATTCATGATTTTTACCTGCCTGTTTGACGAAATTTATAATATTTTCTCCCCCTATCAAGAAAATTCCTGTTTTTTCTGTGCCTATCGATGAAATTCATGATTTTTGCACATTGATCTACGAAATTCCTGATTTTTATGCTGCAAAATGACGAAATTTGCAATTTTTTCAGAGACTAATTGGTATCTAATGCAGTTTAATTCATTCGACTCAACAATTTTTATGCACCTCATCGACAAAATTCATACTTTTTACGGGCCGGATTGACAAAAAAAATTTTATCACCCGATCGCCAAAATTCTTGATTTTTATGCACCCGTTTGATGAAATTTGTGATTTTTATGTGCAAACTTTACGAAATTAATGATTTTTTCATACCCGATCACAGAATTTTTTGATTTTCATGCAACCGTTAGATGAAATTTGCAATTTTCATGCGCTAATAAATGAAATTAATGATTTTTACCCGCCTGTTTGACGAAATTTATGATCTTTTCTCCCCCTATCGAGAAAATTCATGTTTTTTCTGTGCCGATCAATGAAATTCATGATTTTTGCACATTGATCAACGAAGTTCCTGATTTTTATGCTGCAAAATGATGAAATTTGCAATTTTTTCAGAGACTAATTGGTATCTAATGCTGTTTAATTCATTCGACTTGACAATTTTTACGCACCTCATCGACAAAATTCATACTTTTTACGGGCCGGATTGACAAAAAATTTTTTTATCACTCGATTGCCAAAATTCTTGATTTTTATGCACCCGTTTGATGAAATTTGTGATTTTTACGTGCAAATTTCACGAAATTAATGACTTTTTCATACCCGATCATAGAATTTTTTTATTTTCATGCGACCGTTTGATGAAATTTGCGATTTTCATGTGCTGATAAATGAAATTCATGATTTTTACCCGCCTGTTCGACGAAATTTATAATCTTTTCTCCCCCTATAGAGAAAATTCATTTTTTTCTGTGCCGATTGATGAAATTCATGATTTTAGCACATTGATCAACGAAATTCCTGATTTTTATGCTGCAAAATAAGGAAATTTGCAATTTTTTCAGAGACTAATTGGTATCTAATGCAGTTTAATTCATTCGACTCGACAATTTTTTCGCACCTCATCGACAAAATTCATACTTTTTACGGGCCGGATTGACAAAAAAAAATTTTATCACCCGATTGCCAAAATTCTTGATTTTTATGCTACGGTTTGATGAAATTTGTGATTTTTACGTGCAAACTTGACGAAATTAATGTTTTTTCATGCCCGATCAACGAATTTTTTAATTTTTATGCGAGCGTTTGATGAAATATGTGTTTTTCATGCGCTAACAAATGAAAGTCATGATTTTTATCCGCCTGTTCGACGAAATTTATGATCTTTTCTCCCCCTATCGACAAAATACATGTTTTCTCTGTGCCGATCGATGAAATTCATGATTTTTACGCTGCCAAATGACGAAATTTGCAATTTTTTCCGAGATTAATTGGTATCTAATGCAGTTTAATTTATTCGACTCGACATCGACAGGATATATTGATTTTAGTTTCAAAATTCACCACCAGGGGCCGCTTTCCTCTCTCGGGTTCTATGTGCCCAATCACCACGCAGTATGGCTTATTCGACTTGAAATCCACAGCCTCAAAGATTTCAGATATGTCTGCATAGTACAGAGTGCGCCCCCTGATGGTGGAAGATGGAACTAACGGATTTTGCAGCTAACTCGAGTTCTATGGGTCCGATCACAATGCAGTTTGCTTCGACTCAACACCGACAGGATATATCAATTTTAGTTCCAAGTTTCACCACCAGGGGATGCTTTCTATCTCGGGTTCTATGTGCCCGATCACAACGCTGTACGCCTCATTCGACTTGAAATCGACACCTCGAACATTTCAGCTATGTCTGTAGAACAGAGTGTGCCCCCTGGTGGTGGAAGATGGAACTAACGGATTTTGGAGCTAACTCGAGTTCTATGGGTCCCATCACAATGCAGCTTAATTTATTCGACTCGGCATCGACAGGATGTATTGATTTTAATTCCAAGTTTCACTACCAGGGGGTGCTTTCCTATCTCGGGTTCTATAGACCCGATCACGACGAGGTATGGCTCATTCTACTCCAAATAAACAGCCTCAAAGGTTTCAGCTATGTTTGTATAGAACAGAGAGCGCCCTCTAGTGGTGGAAGATGGAACTAACGGATTTTGTAGCTAACTCGAATTCTATGGGTCCCATCACAATGTAGTTTGATTCATCGACAGGATATATCGATTTTAGTTCCAAAATTCACCATCAGGGGACGCTTTCCTATCTTGGGTTCTATGGGCTCAATCACGACGAGGTATGGCTCATTCGACTCCAAATCGACAGCTTCAAAGATTTCAGCTATGTTTGTATAGAACAGAGTGCGTCCCCTGGTGGTGGAAGATAGAACTAATGGATTTTGTAGCTATGGGTCCCATCACAATGCAGTTTAATTTATTCGACTCGGCATCGACAGGATATATCGATTTTAATTCCAAATTTCACCACCAGGGGGCGCTTTCCTATCTAGGATTCTATGGGCCCGATCACGACGAGGTATGGCTTATTCGACTCGAAATCGACAGCCTCAAACATTTCAGCTATGTTTGTATAGAACAGAGTGCACCCTCTAGTGGTGGAAGATGGAACTAACAGATTTTGTAGCTAACTCTATTTCTATAGGTCCCATCACAATGTAGTTTGATTCATCGACTCGACATCGACAGGATATATCAATTTTAGTTCCAAATTTCACCACCAGGGGCGCTTTCCTATCGGGTTCTATGGGACCGATCACGACGAGGTATGGCTCATTCGACTCGAAATCGACAGCCTCAAACATTTCAGCTATGTTTGTATAGAACAGAGTACGCCCTCTAGTGGTGGAAGATGGAACTAACAGATTTTGTAGCTAACTCTATTTCTATAGGTCCCATCACAATGTAGTTTGATTCATCGACTCGACATCGACAGGATATATCGATTTTAGTTCCAAGTTTCACCACCAGGGGGCGCTTTCCTATCGGGTTCTATTGGACCGATCACGACGAGGTATGGCTCATTCGACTCCAAATCGACAGCCTCAAAGATTTCAGCTAGGTTTGTATAGAACAGAGTGTGCCCGCTAGTGGTGGAAGATGGAACAAACAGATTTTGTAGCTAACTCTTTTTCTATAAGTCCCATCACAATGTAGTTTGATTCATCGACAGGATATATCAATTTTAGTTTCAAGTTTCACCACCAGAGGGCACTTTCCTATCGGTTTCTATGGGACCGATCACGACGAGGTATGACTCATTTGACTCGGAATCGACAGCCTGAAAATTTTCAGCTATGTTTGTATTGGAAAGATTGCGCCCTTTGGCGGAGGAAGATGGAACAATCGGGTTTTGCCATGCATTTTCATACTTCTAATTGTGTTACTCTCTCGCTGTATAATTTAAAAGTTGAGTCTTGGATTCCTCTCCCTGGGCCACCACCCTCATATTTTGATTGGGGTCCAAAGGGGTCTTTTTTAGCATTTCTTTAAAATTTTATTCTAATGATTAATTTATATATGCTTAATTTTGACTAATTGACATTTTCATCAATAACCTTAAAAAAGTAATGATATCAGTACAAAAACCCTCAACGGGTTAAAAATTGTGACGCAGCACTTTGTTTTGGATCTATAAATTTTAAATATGGGTCTTAAAAGCAATGATATCAAATTTAAGTGACGCTATGTTAATAATTTTTTTTTAAATCATAATTTTCTTTTTAGTTTTATTTATATTCACAGGTGCAATTATCATCTTAATATGAAAAAAATCTATAGAATTTATTCGCTGATGCTTTTTCATTCACATCTCTCATGAATTCAAAATATGGGTTTTAAAAGAAATGATATCAAAATTTGAGTGACACCTTGACGTGAATTTAATAGGACACTTTTAAAATTCAATTTAAATTATTTTTGGTTTGTCTTCTAAAGTATATTTACACATACAAACAATACTTTTAATTTTTCAATACACTTTTAAATATATTACTTTCACTGAGCCTATATTATGTATTGAAATGTATTTATTTCAATAAATTGATTTATCTTCTGTGCCACGCTATCAAAAATCATAAGTAAAATTTATGTAAATGATTATTTTGCGTCATATTATCCACTTGAATACATTTCCCTTTGTTTGGATACTATGATGCAAAATAATCATTTACATAAATTTTACTTATGATTTTGGATAGCGTGGCACAAAAGATAAATCAATTTTTTGAAATAAATACATTTCAATACATAATATAGGCTCAGTGAAAGTAATATATTTAAAAGTGTATTGAAAAATTAAAAGTATTGTTTGTATGTGTAAATATACTTTAGAAGACAAACCAAAAATAATTTAAATTGAATTTTAAAAGTGTCCTATTAAATTCACGTCAAGGTGTCACTCAAATTTTGATATCATTTCTTTTAAAACCCATATTTTGAATTCATGAGAGATGTGAATGAAAAAGCATCAGCGAATAAATTCTATAGATTTTTTTCATATTAAGATGATAATTGCACCTGTGAATATAAATAAAACTAAAAAGAAAATTATGATTTAAAAAAAATTATTAACATAGCGTCACTTAAATTTGATATCATTGCTTTTAAGACCCATATTTAAAATTTATAGAGCCAAAACAAAGTGCTGCATCACAATTTTTAACCCGTTGAGGGTTTTTGTACTGATGGTATATACAACTGATAAGTTTACTTTAATGTTATAGAGAGTAATTATTAAGTTTTTGCAGTGAAAAGAATTGGGTGTTATGACATGAGATCATATATTTTTTAATTAAATGAATTCCAAATTAAATACTTTTTTTTTTAAATACATATACATAATAGAAATGCATAGGTTTCTAAATTAACTTAAAAGCTAAATTATCTTTTCTTTTCATTCAAATTTTAAGAATCCTTTTTCATTGATAAAAGGTCATAAATCTCTTTCTAGTTATTATCACGTTTCTTATTTACATCTACACAGGATATATTAAATATAAATGTGAAACAAAGGTAATCATCACTAATGTCTACCTACAACTTATATTAAGCATTAGTTGCCACTAAATCATTTAATGATTTGTTTTATTATATAATAATCACTTTCATTTCATATTGCTGATGGGATGGTAAACATTTGATCAGTTAATTTCATATTCTTACTAGGGGGCCTACCCCCTGCGAGCTACGCTCGCCAACCCCCGCTCAGACATCGAGGCCTCTAAAAACATGACAGCGTGCTTTATTTTAAAAATATTGGTAAATCTGTAATTGGGTTGCCATGCTTTTAACATTTTAATGGGACATTTTTCGATTATCATGGCCTCATACACAGCTGTTGCGACAACTGACGACTGTTTTCGGGATTGATAAGTAAAATCAATTACTACTTGAAAACCAGCTTGTATAAAATGGTTAGGTTTAAATTGTGACTACCTCTCGGACTTTTATAACAACAATCTCTATTCTATTCTTTCTTTGCGTTTAAGGATGAGAAAAATTCCATCTGCTTGTGAATAACATTAAGAACCACGGTATTGAAAAGTACTATGTTATAAACATTTTCAGTAACAGGTTTTAATTTTCTCTCTATTTTAGTGCACCATCATGCATATTTTCATGTTATTTTAAATATGTAAATTATTTTATTAATTAATATGTATATACGAATTTTCTAATAATTCTTTATCATACAAAATTAATTAAATATTTTGTACATGCATGCCTGCATTTATTCGGCATCAATTGATGAGATATTTAAACAAATTTGCTATCCGCGGTAATTTTACACCATGTTCTGTCACTTGAATATTGTCCATAAAAAAATCGGGTACTTTTCCATTATAGGATCCTTTGCTTTTAGGTTTGGGAGTTTATTCGAGCTTCAAAAAGGGATAGATTCGTTAATATACATAGATTTGTTGCCAAAAGTTATGAAAATAAACCCAATGAACTTTTGGTGCTTTTCTATTATAGGGGTCTTGACGCTTTTTTAAAAAGCTTGGCGGAAAAAACCAAGCAGGATAGAAAACCAAGTAGGATATTTTATTCTTCCGTTCAGTTGGGCAATTATTATTTTATATATTAGTTTCAAATATCCGAATTAATGATTTTATAAATTCGTTTAGTTAATTTTTACAAAAAAATAACAAAATGATATCAATAAATAATAATTACTATTAATTCCTTTTCCCCCCTTTCTTTTGCGTTTACCTAAATGACGTCATTTGGACGAATTTATTCAAAATATTTTCAGTTTATAAATTAAATTAAATGCTGACAGACGATTGAATCCTGAGGATAGAAATGTGATTTTTTTTTTTCAAATTTTCCTGAAAAACATAATTTAATCATAATCTTGTCTTCATTATCGATTGAAATAAAAGATAAATTCAATTTCAATTTGAAAATGACGAATAAAAAGAAATCAATAATCTTTCAATTTTTTTCCCTTTTTTGTCACAAAAAAACTGAGTAATTAGTTGCCATCATTACAGAAATGTCATTAAAATTAGAAAAAAATTAATATCTCGAAAACTAATTCCAATTTCAAAATTCTATTACCAGTTTTGACATCCGCGGATTTTTATGAACAATTGGTATTAATTTCACCATCAAGCGTTTAATATTTTATTAAAAATAGCCTTGAAACATAATCAGTCGTTTAATCAGTCGTTTCATAAAATCGTTTCACAAATTCGTTTCATAAAATCGTTTCACAAATTCGTTTCATTAGGATTTTATATATATAGGGTAGATATAGAAGGAGTAATAAATATTTCCAATTAATTATTTAATGCCAATTTCCAATTAATTATTTAAAATTTAATTATTTTATTTTATACAATTTTCATTTCCCTCTTTCCTGATCTGATGCAATCACTAAATTCAACAAGTTAATATATATTTCTTAAAAATAGATTTAGGTATAATAAAAGAGATAACTCATCTTAATTTCAGATAATGATTTGGATTCATATTTAAAGATCTTGCATATATCTGATACAATCATAAATATTAGGTAATCACACTCTACAATCTCAAAGAGATTTATGTAGATGAAAAACATGTCAGATTTCAATCAATTGTTGTTACTTTTAATGACTCTTTTGATAAACATAACTTTCAGTTATTTCAAGGGTTTCCATACTATCATTTTATTTTAAGGAAATGATAAACACCATCTGATGATAAACCTTCTAATTCAAAATTACTCGATCTATTTCAATGAAACAGACTTCGTGTTGGCATTTTTCTTTAGTCATGACTTCAGCCAAGAAAATGTTGGCGTCAAATAAATGAATATATTGTACAAACTTGGATTGCAAACCTCCCTCAGAAAGGACATATATTTGGGGCCATCCCATAATTTTACTGTCTATTATCCTTACACCCTCAACTTCAAGAAAATTAATAAAGATGTTTTACTGCAGCCCACTTGTTCTTCAGTCACAGGAAACATTCACCTGTGGATATTGCTGGGATATTAAGATGCAATATACTTTCAATCTACGAACTCATCTATCACAACTGCCCTTTATGTTAATAAATACCATTCCTCAAAGTCGGATGTGTCAATCCCAAAACTTTCTTCTATCTTACACAGGTTTCGCATACACTAAAAAGAATCAGCACCAATTTATATCAAGGTCTAACTGAAACTCAAGTTTTATTAAATTTCGTGCAATATTTCTTGATATGACTATTGCTAAAATCGTGTAAATCCTGCAAAATGTTGCATAGCAGCGACACCTGCTGGGTGATTTTTACCAAAAACTAATCAGCACCAATTTATGTCAGAGACTAACTGAATATAAAGTTTTATTAAATTCCGAGCATTAGTTCTTGAGATAGAGCTATTGTGGAAATCGCAAAAAATGCTGCATAGCAGCGCCACCTGCTGGGCGATTTTTACCAAAAACTAATCAGCACCAATTTATATCAAGGACTAACTGAATCTTAAGTTTTATTAAATTCCGAGCATTAGTTCTTGAGATAGAGCTATTGCGGAAATCGCGAAAAATGCTGCATAGCAGCGCCATCTGCTGGGCGATTTTTACCAAAAACTAATCAGCACCAATTTATATCAGAGACTAACTGAATATAAAGTTTTATTAAATTCCGAGCATTAATTCTTGCGAGCATTAGTTCCTGAGATAGAGCTATTGTGGAAATCGCGAAAAATGCTGCATAGCAGCGCCACCTGCTGGGTGATTTTTACCAAAAACTAATTAGCACCAATTTATATCAGAGACTAACTGAATATAAAGCTTTATTAAATTCCGAGCATTAGTTCTTGAGATAGAGCTATTGTGGAAATCGCGAAAAATGCTGCCTAGCAGCGCCACCTGCTAGGCGATTTTTACCAAAAACTAATCAGCACCAATTTATATCAGAGACTAACTGAATATAAAGTTTTATTAAATTCCGAGCATTAGTTCTTGAGATAGAGCTATTGCGGAAATCGCGAAAAATGCTGCATAGCAGCGCCACCTGCCGGGCGATTTTTACCCAAAACTAATCAGCACCAATTTATATCAGGGACTAACTGAATCTAAAGTTTTATTAAATTCCGAACATTAGTTCTTGAGATAGAGCGCCCACAAAATTTGTGTCACATACAGACAGAGTCACAGACAGACATTTTTGAAAAATAGTCAAATCGTGTTCAGGACCTTCTAAAACGTATAAATCCGTCGAAAACCGGAAGTCGAAAATTTTTATGAATCCAATACTTTCTTCTTGTAAAGATAGAAGAAAGTAACTAGCCATCAATCAAATAACAATAAATATTTACATCATAGGTGTTGCCATTTGAAATTTTTGAAATTTTATCACTGTAACCGTAACTGTGAGAGCATGATTGTTGTTTTTTTACCTCATTCATCTATGCCATAAAATAACTACATCCCATCTGGCATCCTGTTTCCTTGAACGCTACAGTCACCAGAGACTCGTATATTGGCAAAACAATTTTATGACCACCATGTATAGTATAGATTATATACATATATCTTTTATTTTCACAAAAAATAAATAAAACTAAATTATTTTTTTATCACTTATTTGTGAATATCATCATTAACCCTTTGCTGTCATTGCAGCAAAAATTAAGTGTTCCATCAGCTCAGCACTGCTCAATGCAGTGAGAGTGTGATACATGTCAAAGTAGTTTTAAACATTAAGCTTAATAGATGAAAAAAGGTCCATATAAATTTGAGTTTTCATTCAAGAACAGGGTTCATACATATTTTTAAAAATAAAAATCTATGACTTTCAAGGACCAAAACAAATATATATATATATTAAGGACCTATAAACCATTAAGTTATAATATGCGATTTGTAATACAGGGTTTCATTTTTGTAAATACAGCTTTAAAACTTTCAAATGGTGGGGAGGGAAAATTCTGGTGTGTGGCACCATGGTAGTGCAGAAATTTAGAAGACTTACTTATAGTTATTTCAAAATAACAAATACAGCATTGTAAACTTAGTGTACAGGAGGAAAAGGAAAGGAGAAGGGGAGAAGATTCCAAAATTTTAGAAGGGGAATTAAGATGATTATTTAACTATATTGTCACAGCAAAGAAAAAGAAAATGGAGGGGGGGGGGGGCACAGTTCTATTAGATGATTATTTATCATTACAATAGAGATACAAATATGACAGGAAAATAATTAGTATTAAAGATAAAGATCTTCAAAAAATTTTAACTTTGCATACTTTTTTATACAGGGGAGGGAAAAGGGGAGAAACAGATTTTTTTTTTTGTGTGGGGAGGGGAGGTTGATTACACGACTAATTATTTGCTTACCTTACTAAAGATTTACAAAAAATTTTCTGGTGCTCTTTCTATGGTATTACAAAACGGGGTTAATAGCATTAATGAAAACTGATGTGAAAGGTAATGTAAATATTAAGATTGTGGCTTTCCTCTGTATCATTCATCAAGAAAATTTGCATAATATGTTCGTATCCAATCTTTATCATGTGATAACTTTTATTCCAAAAATTGTTGCTTTTATTCGATCAAAAGGATTTAGTCACAGACACTTTCAGCAGTCAATGAATGATATGGAAACTGAAAATGCTGACATTACTTATTATATTGAAGTACATTCGTTGAGCTATGAAAAAAATTTTCAGCATCTTTTCTTCCTCAAGAATGAAATTCTACTATTCATGGAAGCCAAAAGCAAAGACAGTTGTGAGTTCCAAGATGAGAAGTGATTAAGAAATTTTCAATTTTAATGTGCATTACTAGCCACATCAATGATCTAAACTGTCGTTTACTGGGAAAAGTTCAACTTCTTCACAATTTTTGTGATGGCATGAAATTATTTGAGAAAAAAATAATGTTATATCAACATCAGCCGAAAATTTAAAACTGCATTCACTTTCCTAGATTAGCAGAGTTACTGATTAAAATACAGAATATGATCTATGTATTTAAAATCTCAGGCCAGAATTTGAAAACAGAATTTCTGGCTTTCACCAAAATGAAATTCCCTCTCAAGTGTTCTCATCACCATTCTCAATTGAGTTTAGTTTTAGTTTAAGTCCATTCTCTTTCTCTTAGTGTTGGAATTTGCAGATTTACAGTAATTCATTGTTCGATTCAGAAGGTTGTCCATGGGGAACATTCGTTCCCAGAAGATTTGATATTTTATGCTTATTAATTCTCTGGACTTGCAATTTTCCCTTCAAAACTCCAAAGTGTTCCTTTTAAAATTGCTGATGACAATATGTAATATTATTTGCAAATATAAATAAATAAAATGCTTTCTGTGAATCAAGAATAGAATTTTTTTAAATCCCGCAATCTCTATATACAATCCTGTCCTGTCACGAAATTGCCTCATGGTTTTGGCATGTATACATTTCTTACCTACAGGTGGGCCCACGGAATTGTAAGAAGTTGTTGATGTGGACTGCAAGTGCAAAAGATTGAAGACCCCTAGTCTAATTGAATATGAAATTTGATAAAATTCCATTCCATAAACGTTGAGATATAGCTATCATGGAAGTCATTAAAAAACCACAGCATAGCAGCACCACGTTATGTCAAGATCTAACTGGATATGAAGTTTGATGAAATTACAGCATAAGTTCTTGTATTAGAGCAACTACAAAATTTATGTAACACACAGATAGACATTTTCCAAAAATAGTCAAATCATATTCAGGATATCCTAAAACATGTATCTTCATAAAAAAACAAGTGGGTAAGTGTGATCGAAGATCGCTCAAAGGGTTTCGTTTAATATTCCTTTCAAAACACTTTATCCTTTCTTTAATAAATTCAAACAAATTTCATTTAGCCAAAAAAAAAAAAAAAATCATGTTTTTTATAAAGTAAAAATTTACCGGTCTATTTTTTCTTTTTTTCGAATATCTAAACCATTCCGATAGCGGTCTAAGCCCGCTATTATATTCTCTCACTGTAATATCTGTCATGCGGACTAAATGCGATATTTAAAAAAATAATTTCAAAATTAAACATGTTGTACACCTTTAAAATGTTAAAATATGCGAATATTTCCATAATCGGGTTTTTATCATGATTCAATACACTCCTCAAACTCATATATTTACTATTCTCTATTATTCATATTGATACTCGCTTTGTATTATTCACAAACATTTGAAAAATTCGTTAAACTTCCAATATGACGTCAGATTTTCTTTTTTAATTCTCTAATGACGTGATATTAATCTGTTTTGTGCACATACACATACTCATACTCCTTGTATTATTGAGAAATCTTCCAGTTTTATGTTTTATTACCACTATGACGTCAATCGATTTTATTTCATATTAATCTTTTTTTTCAATTGGCGAAACTTTTTATTTCATTTTTTACGTGGAAATCGTCTGATAGAAAAATAATTATTGTAGAAAGATTTTCATCGTTGATTTTTAATTTTTGGCATCGACTATAACGAAAAATGTTTAAATTTAATAGGAAAAGGCTGTTAGAATTTTGGTTTTTTATCTCTATTTATTATAATAATACGAATTTTTCAAATTTTAATATTTTCAGCTTTTTACAGCTGATATTCTGATTTATGCACAAAGTTTCAACTCTGTAAGTTACATAGTTTTCGAGAATGGCTCTGTGACAGACAGACAACGGAGCAGGAGCAATAGGGTTTCGTATGATGAACCTATTCGTATATTCCCTAAAAATGGAAGTCACTGAATATTTTCACGAATCCAATACTTTCTTCTTATGCATATAGAAGAAAGTTTTATTAAAAAAAATTGAATTTAACTGTGAAACATTTTAAAAAATGATACAAATGGGTAAATGAACATTTCCTATGTTTACACAAAGTTTGGATAGCTGACATGTGACTGATTATCAAAATTTTTTTAGCAGAATGCACATCAATAATGACAATAATGCATTACAATTTGAAGTTATAATTAATTCACAACTTTATTCTTTAGAATAATTCTATCTTAAAGCAATTTACATATTCAATCTGAAGAACATACTTCAATTAACAAGCAGAAAATTGCAAATGAAAATTAAAAATTAATTATTATTATTATTATTATTTGTATGTAAAATAAAAGATATATTTTTAGTTACTTCAATGGCTGCTTCATGAACTTTCTGTTCAGCCAAGGCAGCTTCTAACTTGGCACATCGCATACGATATTCTTCAACCTTAAAATATAAAGAAAAATCTTTAGCCTTTTTCTTTTTTGTAACTTACAGTTCTAATTCTTAAACCATTATAACAAAAAATACTTTTAATATCTAGACACATTTTTATCAATTATCCACCGAATAAAGCTCAAGTATTTTATTGTCAGATATGACTACGATAAATATTGATTTTAGAGCAATTAATTTTCTCTTTATACAATGTGTAGAATAGATTTGTATTTATTGCATTTTCTATAGAGAAGATATCACAACAAACATATATATTGTGTGTGCCATAACTCTGGACACATCTAAAAAAAATCAAATTGTTGTATCGAAGTGTAGTTTGCACTAACGATGAGTTCAGGCTGTTTTTTTTAGGTAGATTTCGTAAGAAATACTACCTATTACATTCTCACCTAAGTTGGAAATTTTGAAAAATTTTTGCAGATCTACGCCGATCATGACTCCCAGAACCCAAAACCACCCCCAGTTCAAAACTTTATATATATATCTATCTATCTATCTATCTATCTATCTATCTATGTCACTTTTTTCTGACCACGATAACTGGAAAAATTCTGCATTAATCTTTTACAAACTGATACAAGGGGCATAAAATCTCGGTCAAGTTCGTTAATGGGCAAAATCGAACCAAGGGGGGGAGGGTGGGGGGGCTTTTTGTGAAAACAGAAAAAAACCCATAATTTCTTAATTATTATACGTATCGAATCCATTTAAAGTTATTAATACTTCTAGGAGAAGGGCCGAAAATTTATGTATGACAGATTTTTGATATAATTAAAAATGGCTCCAAGGGGGGGAAAAGGGGGGGGGTTTAGAAGAAAAAAAATCATAGCTTCGTCAATTCCCAAGATTTCAAATCCGCTTAAATTTATTATAAATCCTCTTAATATTATCTAAAACTTTTATATTGACAAGTTTTTTATAGGACCAACCGTTATACCCAAAAAAAAATTAAAAACAAAAAAACCCCTGCCGGCTCCGCCTGCAAACAAGTTATTTTTCGAAGTAAGCTGTTCCAACTCCCGCATCTGTTCGAAACTGATACATAAAATCAAGAGGCATAAAATCTCGGTCAAGTTCGTTAATGGGCAAAATCGAACCAGGGGGGGGGGATGGGGGGGCCTTTTCGTGAAAACAGAAAAAAACCATAATTTCTTAATTATGATACGTATCGAATCCGTTTGAAGTTATTATTACTTCTATTAGAAGGGCCGAAAATTTATGTATGACAGATTTTTGATATAATTAAAAATTGCCTTAAGAGGGGGGGAAGGGGGGTTTTAGAAGAAAAAAATTCATAACTTCGTCAATTCCCAAGATTTCAAATCCGCTTAAATTTATTATAAATCCTCTTAATATTATCTAAAACTTTTATATTGACAAGTTTTTTATAGGACCAACCGTTATACCAAAAAAAAAAAATTATGGACTGCCGGATCCGCCTGCAAACAAGTTAGGTTTCGAAGTAGGCGGTTCAAACTGCCGCATCATCGTAAAAAAGGTCATTTCTTCCGCAATTCCCGACAAACAGGCGCCCCACGGTCTGCGTCTTCGAAATCTACCTGTGCCTGTAGGCCGAGCCGTCAGGGATTTTTTTTAGCCTGAGTCTGTTTGAACCCGACGATTTGAAATCCAATCCCGAAAAGTTTTCCTGTGCACTGTGACTGCTTGAATGTAATACCAAAAATATGCAGTAGAAAATTTTTAATAACATTTTAAAACTGTTTCAAGATAAATTTTCTCATTTAAAATTTCTTCTTACATAGCAATAACTATTAATCCTAAATACCTCTGATGATGAGATTTTGTGATTTTCATGTCTATGAAAATCTGTTTAAAACAGTAAATTTGTAATTTATACCCAACCGCTGGCAGAAATCTGTTAAAGTCACAATTATTTTTCTTTTTTTCCATTTGTAAATGAATAAATTTTTTACTTTGAATTACAGTCCAAATACTGGTATAAAAATAGCTGTTTCATTTCTATTTTGCATAGATTTGTCCAAAACTTTTCAAAGAGAGTTTTTTTTTTTTTTTTTTTTTTTTTTCAATAGATGGGTTATTAGGGCCACATTGTCAAAAGATATGAAAAAATATATATATATTATTAAAATGTTGTAAACAATTTGAAATATAGTAGAAACCTTTAACCTCAATCACTAGTTAAACAAATATCTACTTAAAATTATTTAAAACACTGAGAAAAAAAATATATAGAAATTACTACTTTTTTTCCTGCGTACTAGAATTAAATTTTTATGTAAAAATGTTAAGACAGTTCTTAGTTACATTTATTGTTTGTTTTTTAATGAAATTAATACTTTTTCAATGATTATATGGTCTTCCCTAACTGTTTTGTTGGTGGTTTTTCTAGCATAATTCAAAAACTATTTATCGGCCATAGTAGTGATGGAATGGTGGTGCACCAGAAAACCAATTGAAACTGCTAGATTTAAATAGTATTCTTTGTTTTATTTAAGAACAGAATTTCTGATATTTTTTTTAATCAAAAAATACTATTAAAATTTAGTGATGACAATCGCCCAAATGCTGCGCCACTGTTCCATCACTGGACATAGCTTAAATTTTGATGTCACATATTAGAAGCTTTTAAAAATATTTTTTTTTAAACATATGTTACAATTGAGGGGGTCGGGGCAAGAAAGTGCCAAACCACATTGTTGGTGAAATAAATCTAGCACTGTAATTTGTTGCTTAATATTGTAAATTATAATATCCAACATATAATTTGTTTCTAATGTTACTTGGTGGCAGCATATGTGACAGGTTTCATTTTTGCCCCAGATGTTTATGTCCCCAATGAAGACAGCTAATTTACAAAAATGTAATAGTAATACCATTAAAGTAATGCCATATTGTTATTCAGAATGTCTCAAATGTTACTAAGACATTGGCGAAAAAACTTTAGGTTACATATCTCGATTTGAGTATTTGATCAAACTTTCAAATTGAAATATCTCAGAAGTTCAAAAATGTGGCTTGGCCCTCTCTTGCCCCGACCCCTTCAATTCATGTATTTTTTTAATAATTATTTCATAATTTATAATTCACATATAAAAATACTTTTTAATGTAAGAAAATCAGTTAATTATGTTTGGAGTGGTTAATACTAACACCACAGAGAAAGTCAGCATAAAAAAATAATTATTACATAAATGAGATATAAATGGAAATATTAAATATTAATTTAAGATTAGGAAGTTAAAGCTTTACATCTTTAGATTTCCTAAACTGCCTCATCAAA
Source organism: Maratus michaelseni (assembly GCA_963931845.1). Taxonomy (NCBI): domain Eukaryota; kingdom Metazoa; phylum Arthropoda; class Arachnida; order Araneae; family Salticidae; genus Maratus; species Maratus michaelseni. Next base: position 179,109,315 of record OZ007590.1, on the reverse strand, counting down.
TGGCATCCCATTCTGCAGAGTTATGTAAAACGGCAAAAAAATTCATTACAGAAAAAAATCTAAAAATTTAACGGTGATTTTGTCAAGAAACTTCGTGAAGATAACAAAAGTTTAAAATCAGCTAAGCACAAACTGTGTATTTGTAGAAAATGTATTTTTGCACTGAAGACAGTAGATGGAACAATCACAAAAATCAATAATGAAATCGTAAGTATTTTCAAAAAATTCTATAACAATCTATATAAACTAGGGGGCTCAGTCCCCTACTCGCTAATGCTCACCAACCCCCATGAATTGCGAAGCAATTCACATTGAGAATGCTATACGGTCCCAGTTCGCCTTGCTCGCTCGCCTCTTTTTATTTTTGCATCAATTCTAGCCGGAATAAGTACTACCATAAATAATTTTAACATATGAAATTGACAATTTTTTTTAATGTAAAAAAGTAATTGAAAACACAATTAAAAATGCATTTAGTTGGTGCTACCAATGGGCATAAATCATTTAATTACTATGGAAAAAGGATCTCGGAAACACAATTAGTTTAAAACTCATTGCACCTATAATATTGTACAGCACTCCTTAAATTCATTTTAAAAAACACTACGTGATAGGAAGATAGTTTATATATATCATCAATCATTGTTTAAATTTCGTTCGACGTTTTATGGTTCTAATTGATTATAGATATTTGCAAAAGAAATTATTTTTTACTTCATCAAGACAGCAACAAATGGCAGAGTTTTTCCAGCGATCATTTGACGAAATTCGCGTTTTTTCAGCGATCGTTTGACGAAATTCGCGTTTTTTGAGCGATCGTTTGACGAAATTCGCGTTTTTTCAGCGATCGTTTGGCGAAATTCATGTTTTTCAGCGATCTTTTGACGAAATTCACGTTTTCCCGCGATCTTTTAGCGAAATTTGTGTTTTTCGCGATTTTTTGGTGAAATTCGCACTTTTCACGCGATCTTTCGACAAAATTCGCGTTTTCCGCAATCTTTAGGCGAAATTCGCGTTTTTCACACAATCCGTTGGCAAAATTCGCGGTTTTTCCGTACGATTCTTTGACAAAATTCGTGATTTTTCCCGCGATCCTTTCACAAAATTTGAGTTTTTTCAAGGATCCTTTAACAAAATTTGCGTTTTTCAGCGATCCTTTGACGAAATTTGAGCTTTTTTAGCAAATCCTTTCACGAAATTCGCGTTCTTTTACGCGGTCCTTTGAGAAAATTAGCGTTTTTTCCGCGATTCTTTGGCTAAATTCGTATTTTTCTGCGATCTTTTGGCGAAAATCACGGTTTTCGCACAATTTTTTGACGAAATTCAAGGTTTTTACACGATTTTTTGACGAAATTCGGGGCTTATCAGCGATCTTTTGACGAAATTTGCGCTTTTCCTATTATAATTTGACAAAATTTGCGTTTTTTTTTGCCGAAAATCGTAGTTTTAAAGCAATTTTCGTAGCATCGTAGTTTTTAGCTCCAAATCGTAGATACTACGATTTTTTCGTAGTAGTTGGCAGCTCTGCTTTTATAACGTTTAAAAGAAAAGTTTTCTTTTAGATGCTATCAGAAAATCGTTTTAAATATGACATTTTAAATATATCGTTTTAAATATAACGTAATTTTCACCATTAAATGCTTTTCACACGTCATAGTTTAATTATTTTAAAATTGTCTTTCTTTTTTGATATTTCCATGTAAATAATGTATATATATTCAATGAAAAATACAGTGTTTAGAAACGATTAAAGAAAATTGTTTTAAATATGATGTTTTAAACACGACGTTTTAAATATAGACTAATTTTCACCATTTAATGCATTTCGAACGTAATCGTTTAATTATTTTAAAGTTTTCTTTCTTTTTTAAAATTCGCGTGTCAATATATTTTTCAATTGAAAAGTGTTTGTAAATATTATTTGGGCCTTTTTAAAACTTGGCAACAGTAGGCATAAACTGGCTATTTTAAAACTATGAATTAAATCTTTATTCAGAAAATGAAATTTTAAGTTTAAAAAAATGGAAAAAATAAAATAACAAATTAGACGAATTAAAAAAAGAGGGATGGGATTGCACTCTGCACACCACAATCTAGTCAAGTATGTGCCAGCGAAAATTGGTTAAATTGTTATGCATAGTTTTGATCCTATACAACTTTTTTTTAACTGAACTATTTTGACCGAGTTTAACATTTAAATAACTCTTAAAATACTTCTTCGATTTTGACGGAGAAACCTTTTTATGCCGTTAATAATCTCCACGTGTTGTGAACGATCGAAAGAACACTTAGAACATGTTAAAAACCAGACCCCAATTAACTGTAAGTACTTCAAGTGATGAACGCAGCTGTGTACCAAAGTGAATAAAACCAGACCTCACATCGAAACTAATCAACTAAGAAATACGCCAGACCGCCCCACTTCAACCGATATCCCGCACGTGTGAACAGAACTCAATAACAATCTCTCAGAATCTAAAATGTAACCGAACAGTGAAGACGCCCTTGTAAATATCTCAAATATAATGTAAAATTGGAGCACTTTTAAGCAGCCTCCAAACGTGATACAAATGTACATATAATGTCAAGAATTACAATAATAATATTATATTCAAAGGAAAATGGATCTACTTACTTCACACAATTTATTATTTTCTACTAATACTGTTTATTACTTCAATACAGTGATACGTCAATGAATCGATAAGATAAATATCGGTGCAATACTTTGGATACATCGTGGATACTTCTTTGCGCAAAAGCAATTCACAGGTAAGCTGAGTTACCATTATCAAAAGATGAAAATGTAAATTAAAATATGAAGACTGATATAACAATTTATAAAGATAGAAAATTTATTATGCTACCGACGGTACTCTAACACAGATTTAAAAACTGTCTCTTCAGCGTGTATCATACATTTCTCTATCAAACTGCCAGTTTTCATGTTTTTATATGCAATAGTTTATTATTATTATTATTATTATCCGCAAAGGTCACAATAAATTGAAACATGGCAGCGGCGGCAGCATTAGATACTTATATATAGCTACAATAGAGGGATACAATATACTCTCAAAAATCTGCCCAACTTGGCACTAGTGCTTTGGAGATTTCTGAATTGTAAGGATTTTCGACCATTAGTGAAGAGGAAGGCAGAAAATCATTAATGAAAATGTTCTTATCTCTATGGAGCAAAAAATTTGCAAATTTCTAACTTAATTGAGAAGATTCGTGTGACTACGTGACCGATTGATTTTCACGATTTTTTCTGCAACCATTTGACGAAATTCGCGATTTGTTTTTTCTGCGATCGTTTGACAAAATTCACTTTTTATTTATTTTTTTCTTTTGTGATTGTTTGTTGATATTCCAGTTTTTTTCCCTCGCGATCATTGACAAAATTCGCGATTTTTTCCGGGATCATTTGACGAAATTCAGGATTTTTTTCCCCGATCGATTGACGAAATTCGTGATTTATTTTTCTTGACATATTGACGAATTAACATTGCGAAATTCCGCAAATAGAAAAAAAAAATTCATGCAATTCTACGAAAATTAAAAAGTATTCCCGGAGGAGGCGTAGGAAAGAAAAAGTAACGCGGGAAAAGAATGGGGGGGGGGGGTGAAATTCCGCACAGAATTTTTCATTGTGCTGGATTTTCCTATATTCGTAGAACCCTGCACGCTAGTAACTCATATAACATGGAAAAGCAGTAAGTTTGATGAAATTCTCGATTTTTTTTTTTCGCGATCATTTGATGACATTGGGGATTTTTTTTCTGCAACCAGTTGACGAAAATGATTTTTCCCGCGACCGACTGATAAAATTCGCTATTTGTTTCCACGATCGTTTAACGAAATTCGCCATTTTTGTTCTCCCATGACCGATTGACGATTCGATTTTGTGGAATTCCACAAATAATAATAATAATCTATATATATATTTGTCTTACGTGGCGCGGAAATAGGGCTGAATTTCTAGCTTATTGATGGCAACAACCGTAGTTTCCAGAGCTCAGACCAATGAAAAGACGAGATTGTGTTAGATAGATCAGCTCGCTTCCAATATGGCGGTCAGTGTCACAGCAGTGAGAATCCAGCTAGCAAATATTAAAAATAAAATAACATGTACGTAATCCAAAGCGTCTGAGATTATTCTTCATTTTAATTATGAGTAATATTGCTAATTTCAAATGAATTCTCAACTCTTATTTAGAATTTATTAATGAATTTCAATCACATGAAAAATCGGAAAGAAGTAAAAAATATAAACTGTCTAGGTTGTACCTGCTGCCATCTGTTGCAGAAATCTATAATCAATTAGAATAGTAAAATGTCGAACGAAATTTAAACAATCATTGATGATAAACTATCTTCCTATATTACGTAGTTTTTTTTTTTTTTTTTTTTAATGAATAAGCCGTGCTGTACAATATTATAGGTGCAATAAGTTTTAAACAAATTATGTTTCAAAGATCCTTTATTCATAGTATTTAAATGATTTATATGCTCATTAGTAGCTCCAACTAAATGCATTTTTAGTTGTGTTTTCAACGGAGTTCAATTACTTTTTTACATTAAAAAAAATGTCAATTTCATATGTTCAAATGATTTATGGTAGAACTTATTCCGGCTAGAATTACTACAAAAATAAAAAGGGAAAAGCTGAGTAAGGGAAAAGCTGAATAAAAAGGGAAAAGCTGAGACCGCGTAGCGGTCTCAATGTGAATTGCAAAGCAATTCACGGGGGTTGGCGAGCGTTAGCGAGTAGGGGGCTGAGCCCCCTAGTAATAAATAATTAGCTGAGAAATTTTTCTTTATGGGGGATTTTCTTATTTTCTACGCGATTATATATATATATATATATATATATATATATATATATATATATATATATATATATATATATATATTATATATAATCTTGAAAAATATAACGTCAAAATATCGAAAAATATAACGTCCGAACAGAAGGGGGGGGGAGGTGTCCTCACTTGAGTGCGACAGTCGGTGACATAGGGGGAGAAAGGGGTAAAAACAAAAGAAATTTGCGTGATGTATTTAATGGATGACCCTTCTTATCTGCAACAATATGGTGGTTAAAAGGCATGAAGTTTTTTTTCTCTTTTTGTTCTTCTTTTTTTTTTTTCCTGCTATTATTTCTCAGATTTCTATTTGGAATAAGTGGGGCTCAAAGATTTAAAAATGCGTACTGGACGCTCGTTGCGATGGGGTGACTGATATATAGATGTTTTTCATGATTAGATTTTTTTTTTCCCGCGAATAACTAAACTCCTATTTTCTAATGGTCACAATTTATACATATATAACGTGTTTTCTAAAAATATCTTTTTTGTATGTTTTTGAATGCATTTGTTTGTAACCTACCTTTCTAATGAAAATAACATATAGCAGTTTTAAATTCACACATTCTCCTCCAAGAAACACCCCACCTACCCATTTTTTTTTTTTTTTTTTTTTTTTTTTAAATTCTGGAAGGGGTTTTCTTTTCGGGGTGTGAGAAAGAGAGAGAGATTACGACCCACCCACCCCTTTTTTTGACGAGAGAGAGAATGACTTATTATTAAAAATAAAAATATAAAAAGTTGCAAGTAAACAGAAAACGTTTTTTATGTAGGATAAAAAATAAATAAATAAAAATAAATCTAAAAATGCGTTCTAATTCACAAGACTCTTTGTTAAATTCTGATAAGGAACTGAACAATATTTTTATCTTCTGATTATTATTTTTCTTTTTTTAATCTAGAAATCGTAAGCAGAAAGTCATCGATAGGATTATTTTTTGACGTCACCTGCTTCATTCATAAAGAAAATAATAACATTTTAATATTAGGACACAAAAACATAATTAATGCATTCTACCTGCTGCTGCCGTCTTCTGAACTCCCATTCCCAGAGTTTGACACGATCTCTCACGCACAAGTTACAGAACTCCATACAAAAACCAAACATCAGGCGAATGAAAAGAACTGATATTACAGATATATCTACTTCATTTTTGACACGATGAAAAGTGCTACCCGCCTCTCCCCCTCTCAAATAGTTGCTATAGCAATACATCCACGCACGGTCAAACTTCCGCGATAGCTATAAGTGTTAAACCCCAATGCGGGCTAAGGTAAAAACAGAAGGGATGGGGTGGGGGCTTGATACTATACCAAGTGTAAGGGCGTATATAGAGACATGTCAGCCACATTTGGAATAGTTACCTGGCAAAAAGTCAATTAGTCTCATGGGTGCCGGCAGAGCAAAATCCAGGGAGGGGCAAGTTTCGGAACAGATGTACCAATACAATAGTCCACAGGCAAGGTAACGTTTTTTAAAGTGGAAAATATAAACATGAAATAAGCTAAACTTAAAAAAATTGTCAGATAATTTTTAAGCATATCAACACAAAAAGCGATAGAAAAACTTAACAAATAAGAAAGATTAAAAATTGAATAAAAGTGTAAATATATATATATATATATATATATATATATATATATATATATATATATATATATATATATATATATATATATATATATATATATATATGCATATATATATATATATATATATATATATATATTTATTTATTTATCTTAAAAATCACACTCAATTTCATGACTGCAATTCATGTAGTTCCAAAAAAATTCCGTCACAATATACATTAATTCGGCGTGCACCCCGATTATTGAAAATTCAGCGTTGTTAATATTACACTTGATAGATAACACGAAACAGTGAATTTGTTTTATATATATATATATATTGTTCTTTTTTTTTTTTAAGTTATGGCAACAGAAAAGAAAAAAGGTATTATTTAAACTTTCTATTATTCACGATATTTAAGTTGTTTTCTCAAAGTATAATCATAAGTTAATTTATATTAAACTGTTAAATGATAAAAGAATATTTTTTTAAATATTACAATCTGTGTTTTTTATTTATATTTTCTACTTTTTAGTGTTTAAAATATTTCATTGTTGGAGTTTCATAGTCAGTTGGTCTATTTTGACGACCTTAGTATGGCAAATAATTAACTCCACTGTTTTTATAACTCGTAAACAGTTATAACCATAAAGATTATGCGGCAATTTATCACCCGTGGCCGGCTAAAGCGAAAATGCCTTAAAATTAATTTATTAATTTATAATTAAGTTCTAAAAATATTGAAATGTTGTGTTGTCATTGGAAACACACCTGCGCGTATAGTATAATTTTTATAATTCGAGCATACCAGGAAGTGAGTGAATTTTTTTATTTTATGAAATTCCATCTTTAAATACAACAAGAAAGAAAAATCATGCGTCAAGCATAGATTATATAACAATTTCCAACACTTCCAAAATACTTTTACAAAGCTTTAAAGTTTAATAAGGTGAAAGATGATGTCTCAGTAACCAATTTGGAAAAAACATAACACATTTTAAAATCCAATTTCAGGAATTAACATTATTCGGAAAAATACTAAAATTCGTTTGTGCAGCCCTGTATATTATCTATAGATCTTAGGAAACGCGTAGCACAGTTTAAAATTCCCCATTCTGGAATTTCCGTCAATAAACGGAAATGTGCTCCGAGAACTTTTGTGCTGCCCTGTATGTATATGATCTATAGAATTTATATACATGAAATAATAATAATAAAAAAAAATACAGTTAAATTTAAAAACGCGTCTGAAAATGCAATTCCACAGCAATTATTGTTCCGACAGTACCGAATTCTTTTGTGTGCCCCTGTAAATGAACGATGAATCCTACACACACAATATTGTATAATTAGTCTCTTGTAATGCACTATAGTGATATATATTAATTTCAATATGTTTGAAAGAGTGAAGCGTTACTAAAATTAATCCCAAACGATTTTTCCCCAAAGACCGTAATATAACGGAATTCTTTTGAGTGTCCCTGTACAGGAACTATAAGTGCTATGCACACCATATTCTACAGTAAACCTCTTGTAGTGTACTTCAGTGATATATATCAATTTCAATATGTTTGGATTTGTGTAACATCATTAAAGTAAACCGCAAATGAGTTTTCCTCATAGACCGTAATGTAACGGAATTCTTTTGAGTGCCCCTGTAAAAAAACTATAAGTGCTACACACTTCATTTTCAATACCGAACATGCAATACTAAACCTCAATAACATATATCAATTGCATGACAATACGAGTCTATTTATGTGAGTTAGACCACGGACAGACAGACAGACAAACCGAATTCGTAAACACTTTTCAACTTTATTGGAAAGTGTTAAAAACCAAGTTAAGTTAAATAAAAGAGTAGAAAATTAGCTTTTACTATTTAAAAGAAAATGAATCATTGAAACAGATGTCTTTTTTTCCATCAAGGGGCAGAGCCCCCCCCCCCCCCCGAACCCCCGTTTAAGATAGATTTTAAACACATGAACGTAAAACTAAAGAATTAAACATTATCTTCCAAAGGGGGTCAAAGGCAGAGAGGATCCCCAACCATCCCACAAAAAATTCATAGTCTAATTTTCTCTGTTTAATTATCTTAAGACACTTGGGAAGAATAATTTTTACTTTTTTCCCCTTAAAATCATCAGCAATAAAGCAAATTGAATTTCAAAATCCAGTAAGGGATAAGGGCCACCCCATCCGTCTCCTTACCAAGCCCATTATTAACCTATATCATCAATCGTTCTACTATAAGACTACGCCAAATACTTTGAAACGAGTACGATATTTTTAGGTACTGCATATTGCTTAAGCAGATTTTTAAAAATTACCCTTGTCAATCCAGTTTCTTTTTTCTTTTCTTTTTTTTTTTTTTTTTTTTTTTTTTTTTTTACCATCACAATTATAAAAATCATTATTTATCCCTTCATAAAAAAAAAAAAAAATTGTTTGGGTTTCATATTCTTATTTTATTTATTTAACAATCCCTCTGAGGTGTGGCATTTCGAATTTCTTTTAAAATATGTTTAAAGAAAACGAAAGTAACAAAACTAACTTCAAAAACATCGACGCTTTCTCCTGATGATGTAAATAATCTGCTAAATAGAAATAAACTCAGTAATGAACACTTTATTGTCAAAGCACAACTGACAAAAATAATTCTACTGTGACAGATTTGATATCATTTTAAAGATTTTTTTTCCCGTAAAATTATTTATATCTGGAATATACATGCCACATACAGGTGTAAAGAGAAAAAAAATGTTTGGGTTTCATATTCTTATTTTATTTATTTAACAATCCCTCTGAGATGTGGCATTTCGAATTTCTTTTAAAATATGTTTAAAGAAAACGAAAGTAACAAAACTAACTTCAAAAACATCGACGCTTTCTCCTGATGATGTAAATAATCTGCTAAATAGAAATAAACTCAGTAATGAACACTTTATTGTCAAAGCACAACTGACAAAAATAATTCTACTGTGACAGATTTGATATCATTTTAAAGATTTTTTTTCCCGTAAAATTATTTATATCTGGAATATACATGCCACATACAGGTGTAAAGAGAAAAAAAAAAACAGAACAGAGTCTATACTTCTAAGACAATTAATAAGTTTAGAATGTACTAATTTTTAAAAAAAATCTATAGAAAATAACTGCGCCCATTATATAGTTAATAGTTGATGAAGTTAAGGCCAACGTGAACATTTAATTACTGTTTTCGCTTAAAGAAATTAACCTTTTAAATAAGCCAGGAGAAATTTGACGAAGTTGATACTAAAATGAAACTCATAAAAAGGATCAGATTTTCTCTAGAATTGTTTGATCAGAAGAATAAACTCTGAAGAATATTTCTGTCTTGCAAATAAAATAATGAGTATTTTCTGTAGAAATCCATTACATATTTACTGTAAAAATAAGGGCACACTTACCAAACAGAAATAGGACGTTCCCAGCGCTTGTTTATGTTGCATATAGAAAAAGGGGATTGATTAATCTGCATCTTAAACCTTTACATTTATTTTTTAAATATTTTAACATGTACATTTGTGCAAGTATTTTTTTTAACTGGATCTAAAGTTGTAGCAGTAGATTCTACTCACTTTAAGAGATCGACAGCATTTCTTTTAAATACAAAATCAGTTACTTTTTTATATACAATATTCTCAATTTTATCCCCCTGTCCCTCACATATTTGCATTATACTATAGGCCAGTTTGTTATATGTTAATAAATGCATAAATATTGTATTCCAATGCATATAATTAGACAAAATTGCCCCCAATCTTCCCATTCGTTTTCCTTTATATTTTAAAGTAGCTTCTTTATATTTCTTGATTTTTATTAAAGTATTTCACTACATAAACCCTTTATATTTTATCTGATTTAAAACAATGATGGTTTCTGCTTTAAAAATATATTAACGGAGAATTCGGAGCGTCGCTGATCGGTTTTTTCCCAAACGAACCTCAAGTTACACGAACTTGGGCGGGGACGGCCGCTCCAGCCTCGATTCGAGTAAACCTTGAATTATTAAATAATCTTTTATTTCGACCCCGATTAAATAAAAATTTTCAACATCGTCGTTCATGTTGTTATAAGAACTGATTTGGCATTCTTCCAACTGAAATTTAATCAAGGGAGTAGCAAAACTTACAGAATTATTTCCGTTTCAAGAAAAAAAAATCCAAAAATTGACACGAAACGCGAAAAAACACTAAAATTCGTATACAAAACCGAGAAAAATTCCAAAATAGAAGAGAACAAAATTTAGTACATTGGGCGGTTGTAAGGATTCCTTTTATGTATGTCACAAAATTCCCGTGGAATAAAACAGGATTCCTTTTAAAAATACCCAAAAATCGTCGTAGAAGGTGAAAAATCTTTAAAAATCGCATTAAAAAATCGAAGAGAACAAAATTTGCTATATTGGGCTAGAAGATTGAAATCTGGTTCCTTTTACTAAAGTTGAAAAATCGCTGCAAAACGCGAAACATCTTTAAAAATCGTATGAACAAATTCGCAAAAAAATTCTAAAAATCGCTGTACAAAATCCGAATAAACGTTATTAAAAAAAAAGGGGGGGGGAGAAAAAAATGTACTTTATTGAGCTAAAAGATTGAAACCGGACTCCTTTTTACACATGTCAAAAAATCGCCGTTAAACACGAAAAAACGCTAAAAAATCAAAAATCGCAGAGTACAAAATTTACTATATAGGATTAGAAGATTGAACGTGAAAAAAACGCATAAAAATTTCGCGAAACAGTGAAAAATACAAGAGGTCAAAATTTACTATTTGGGATAAAAGATTGAAACCGTGGATTCCTTTTTTAAGATGTCTAAAAATCGTCGTAGAAGGCGAAAAAACGCTAAAAATTGAAAAGGACAAAATTTTCTATATTGAGCTAGACGATTGAAATCAAGATTCCTTTTACTAATGTCGAAAAATCGCCGCAAAACGCGAAAAATTTCTAAAAAATCGCATACAAATTTCACGAAAACTTCAAAAATCGCTGTAATTTCTAATAAAGTTTATTAAAAAGAGGACAAAATGTCTTATATCGAGCAAAAAGATATAAACCAGATTCTTTTAACTAAAATGGAAAAATCGCCGCGAAAAACTAAAATCGCATAAAAAAATCTCTAAGGACTCCAAAATCGCAGAGGACAATATTTACTACTATATTAGGCTAAAAGATTGAAACCGGATTCCTTTTAATGTCTAAAAATCGCAGCAGATCGCGAATAAAACCATAAAATATCGCTAAAAAATAACAAAATCGCAGAATATAAAGTTTATTATTTTGGGCTAAGAGATTGAGGCTAGATTCCTTTTAAGAAAAATTCAAAAATCGCTGTACATATTCCGAATAAACTTCATTAAAAAGATGGCAAAAATTACAATATTGCGTTAAAAGATTGAAACCGATTCCTTTAACTAATGTGTAAAAAATAAGATGCAAAATGCTAAAAATCGCATAAAAAATTAAATTAAAAAGAATCTAATAAAAAAGAATCCAAAAAACTGGTTTCGAGGAGATAAAAAATAACTTTAGGTATACATGTATCTTACAGCCAAATCTTGTAGCTCCGCGCGCAGCGGTCTCTTCAGAACATAGCGAGCACGCACCCACACCTATCTTTATTATTATACTGTTATGAATTTTGTATATATCTGTAAATATTCCATTTGTTTAAATTTATTTTATTTTATTATTGTGAAAATTGCAGTATTATTAATGTATTTCCTATTGAGCATCATGTAACTCAATGCTAAAGGCCTCAGGTGGTTTGCAAGGAAAACAACCTTACAGCATCGGTTTTTATAATGGAGTCTATGGAAAAATCGCCAAGGAATGGGTTTTTCGCCAAGTTGGCGATGGTTTTGGCGACTTATTTTTGTCGCCAAATTTGGCGATATATTGCCAAATGTCGCCAAGTTGGCGACGGATTTGGCGACTTTTTGTGCAACCACACCCCCCTTATACCTATACATTGGGATCCTTTCTTGCTTGGGTTCTCTATCGAAAGTTAAAGCACTTTCTGGTCATTTCTAGCATCTGAAGGCTCTGGAATAATCTGGAAAGATCTCTGAAACCTATATAAGGACCTCCATCAGTTCAGTTAGTGAGTTGTCTGTCAACTGCGATTGAATTCATACGAGAGGCTTTGCATTGAGAACTGTGTTACTCTGATCGATTCTGATCGTATTGCACTGTTTATAGTGAATAAAGCCTTTTTATTGTTCTTATATATTGGCATCAGTCCTTTCGAACCCCGAGCTCACAACATTTGGTGTCAGGAGTGGGATTGAATGCCGATTACCAGAGCAATGGAGGCGCAACTGACTAAATTATTGGAGAAATTAGGAGAGATGGATGAGAAAATGACTGCGAATCAGGCTGAAATGAAGAAGGATATGTCAGCGATGGATGAGAAAATGACTGCCAACCTTGGCGAGTTGAAAGAAGAAATGAAGAAGGAAATGACTGAGATAGATGAGAAAATGACTGCAAACCAGGCTGAAATGAAGGAAATGTCGGAAGAAATGAAGAAGGAAATGTCAGCGATAGACGAGAAAATGACTGCCAACCTTGGCGACTTAAAAAATGAAATGAAGAAGGATATGTCAACCAACCTTGGAGAGTTGAAAGACTTAATAGAGGATAAAATAACATCTTTAAATGACAGAATTGACGGCGTGGAAAACAAAGTTGAAGGAAGATTTCAACAAATAGAAGGAAAAGTAGAAGAAATTCAAAGGACAGCCAATACCGTAGAAGAAAGAGTAGAAGAAAAAGTTCAAAAGATCGCCGAGACCGTTGAAGAAAGAGTAGAAGAAAAAGTTCAAAAGATCGCCAAGACCGTCGAAGAAAGGATTGAGAGTGTAGAAAAAGAGTTGGAAAATGTGAAGAAACAAAAGATCACTGCCGAAAACTATCCCGAAGATGTCAAGTATCAAGCTATGCTTCCTCGGGCCTCTATTAAGCTCTCGACCTATGACGGAAAATCCTCATGGCCAGTTTTTAAGACACAATTTGGGATCGTAGCGGACGCCAATGGATGGGATTCCCAGACAAAGGCTTGCCAGTTAGCTGCTTCTCTACGAGCTGATGCTGCCGACGTCCTACAGACTTTGCCTGCAAATGAACCGCTGGATTTTGAAACGCTCGTCAGTGCCTTAGAATTACGCTTTGGCGAGAAATGCATGAAGGAATATAGCAGACTCCAGCTCAAATCTCGACAGCAGAAATCCACTGAATCCCTGCAAGAGCTTGCTACGGATGTCGAGAGACTTTCACATCTTGCTTATCCTGACTGTCCGACTGAAATTAGAGAAAGCTTGGCTCTGCAGCATTTTATTGATGGTGTACGTGACTCTGAGATCCAGAAACAACTCCGGATTGCAGATCTCAGTGACTTAAAAGGGGCTTTAGTTTATGCCCTGAAATTCGAGGCAGCCCAGCAAGCTACAAGGAAAGATCGGCACTTTGTGCGAGTAGCCAACATGCCTGAGACGTCGGATAGAGCTGTGGAGCATTTACAGCAGCAGGTGAAGGACATGATGAGGCAGATAAACTCCTTGATGGACAACAAAACTGGCAGAAAGATCAAGTGCTGGAAATGCGGTGGAGAAGGCCATATTCAAAGAAACTGCCTAAAACGACCCAGCACAGAAGGTAATAGCTCCCCACGAACGGCGGAGCAGGAAAACTAATTAATGGCCATCTCGCGGGGCGGAGGTTGCCAGATTTCGAGAAGCCCCATTATCAAGTGTGTCAAATTTCTGCAAGAAGTTGCGGCGAGAACGGAGTTTTTATAGTCGGGCGTTTTGAATGATTTGCCCTGTAATATGATCATCGATACAGGAGCCAATGTGACCATCATTCGGAAAGATCTAGCTCACCGGCTAAAGGAAAAACTCCTCTGGACCCCGCCCCGTGTTATCCTCCAAACCGTGACCGGGGATAAGATCGACATACATGGAAGAATGAAATTGAAAATAAAGTTTGGGAACGCCGCTTACCATCATACAGTCTATGTGGCCGATATTTCAGACCCTTTCATACTCGGACTGGACTTTTTAAAAGAGCAAGGATTTACACTGGATTTTAAGAATAATGAGTTACGCTCTGCTCAAGAAGATGTCACTATTTTCAAACTTGGAAATGAGTCCGGGTCTATTCAACGGATCACAGCCAAGGCAGATGTTATCATCCCTCCTCGGACCGAAATGATGATACATGGATTAACTGGAAACGAAAGAATTTTCCAGTATGGCTTGACTGGATATCCTGAGAAGAGCCCAAAGGGAGTGCTAATAGCATCAGCGCTGGTAGATCTGTCGAGAGATGTGATACCTGTGAGGATTGCAAACGTAAGTGAAAAGTCTAGAATTATCCAGAAAGGTGAAGTGCTTGCAACCTGTGCTCCAGTCACCTGTGTTTGCAAAGACCCGAGCTTGACGTTATCGGAGCCACCTACAAGTTTAACACCTGTAATTGGACGAAATGAAAATTTATCTCCTGAACAGAGACATGCCGCAGAAAGACTGTTCCAGGAATTTAAGGATGTGTTTTCACAAAACGAGAGTGATATAGGGCGCACTTCACTGACACGTCATAGAATTGATACTGCCAACCATCCACCGATTAAACAGCATCCAAGACGCTTGCCGTTCGCAAAACAAGAAGAGGTTTCTAAGCTCTTACGAGAGATGCAGGATAGTGACATCATCGAACCATCATCAAGTCCGTGGGCCTCTCCCATCGTGTTGGTCCGAAAGAAAGATGGATCCACAAGATTTTGTGTGGATTATCGTAAACTTAACGATATCACGAAGAAGGACAGCTATCCTCTACCAAGAATAGACGACACGCTAGATACTCTTTCAGGACATAAATGGTTTTCCACGCTGGATTTGAAGAGTGGATATTGGCAGGTAGAGATCCATCCTGATGACAAAGAGAAGACTGCATTTACTACTGGACAAGGACTTTGGCAATTTAAAGTTATGCCGTTCGGACTCTGCAATGCTCCAGCAACGTTCGAGCGCCTCATGGAGACAGTGTTAAAAGGCCTGACTTTTGAAGCTTGTCTCATCTACCTAGATGACGTCATCATTGGTGGCCGCACGTTTGAAGAACATCTTGGAAATATTCGAAAAGTGTTAACGAAGCTAAGAGCGGCGAATTTAAAGCTGAACCCTCTGAAATGCAAGTTCTTCCAACGCGAAGTAAATTATTTAGGACACATCATCTCAGCTGAAGGTGTTCGAACAGATCCTGAAAAAGTGTCTGCAGTAAAGCACTGGAAACGTCCGGAAAATGTCCATCAGTTGCGAAGCTTTCTGGGACTATGCACTTATTACAGAAAGTTTGTACAGGGGTTCTCCAACATCGCAAGACCCTTGCATAGGCTCACTGAAAGCAAACAGAAGTTTCTATGGACACAAGAATGCGACAATTCATTCCAGCGGCTGAAAGAAGCTCTCACATCCTCTCCAGTCCTTACCTATCCAGACCCCGACAAACAATTCATTGTGGACACGGATGCCAGTCAGGAAAGTGTCGGCGCTGTACTTTCCCAAGAAATAGGTGGCCAAGAACGAGTCGTAGCATACTGGAGCAAATGTTTATCGAAACCAGAGCGGAATTATTGCGTCACTCGTAAGGAGTTATTAGCTATAGTGAAAGCCATAGAACACTTCCATCACTATCTCTATGGCAGGAAATTTCTCCTTCGTACTGACCACGCATCCCTAACATGGCTGATGAATTTTAAGAACCCAGAGGGCCAAGTAGCCAGATGGATACAACGACTCCAGGAATACGACTTTGACATCAGGCATCGCAAAGGCTCATCGCATGGAAACGCCGATGCCCTATCAAGAAGACCGTGTCCCGAGAGCTGTCGCTATTGTTCCAGAGCGGAGAGCAAGTATAATCCCGAATATGTCATACGCCAGACGAAGACTTCACTATTGACGCCACCAGATCCCTGGAGTGATGAGAAGATTCGAGAAGATCAAATGGCAGACTCTGAGATCAAACCAATCTTGGAGTTATTAAAATCTTCTAGCACGAAGCCCAGTTGGAAAGACATCTCGACTTACAGTCCTACGACGAAGCAATATTGGGCTTTTTGGAACTCTCTCCACGTCAGGAATGGTGTCCTGTTCCGAAAATTCGAATCGGAAGATGGGAAGACATCTCGGTGGCAGTTGGTACTTCCTCGATCTCGAATCCCAGAGGTCCTCGAAGAATTACATGGCAGTCCCACTGGTGGCCATTTTGGAGTCATGAAAACATTACACAGAGTCCGAGAGCGCTTCTTCTGGGGAAAAGCGAGAGCTGACGTCGAACGATGGTGCAAATCTTGCGATGCATGTGCAGCTCGAAAAGGACCAAAGAAACGTAGCCGAGGAAGACTGCATCTCTACAATGTAGGAGCACCTTTCGAACGCATCGCCCTTGACATCCTAGGCCCTCTGCCAAGTAGTGCTGATGGCAACAAATACCTCCTTGTTGTCATGGACTACTTCACGAAATGGCCTGAAGTTTATGCCATCCCTGATCAAGAAGCTTCTACGGTTGCGGATGCCTTGGGATGCCAGTGGATATCAAGGTATGGAGTCCCCCTTCAAATGCATTCTGACCAGGGGAGAAATTTCATCTCTGCTGTGATTGAGGGTCTCTGTCAACTTCTCGGAATGGACAAAACTAGGACGACGCCTTTACATCCACAATCGGATGGCATGGTTGAGAGATTTAATCGTACCATCCTCAACAATCTCTCACTGCTAGTCTCAAGAAATCAACAAGACTGGGACCAAAAACTTCCCTTGTTTCTTCTCGCCTATCGCAGCGCCGTCCATGAAACAACCGGCTATTCCCCGTCTCAGATGCTTTTCGGTCGTGATCTTCGTCTACCTTGTGATCTGATTTTTGGTCGCCCTCCAGATGCGCCTTCATCGACAGAGGGATACGTGCAGAATCTCCAGGCACGATTTGAAGACGTCCACAACTTGGCTCGAGAGCGGATCAATATACAGACGGAGAAGATGAAGACCAGGTACGACACGAAAGCCACGGGACATCAATTCAAAGAAGGTGACAAGGTTTGGTTTTATAATCCGACTCGACGTAAAGGACTTTCTCCCAAACTGCAATCGCACTGGGACGGTCCTTATACAGTCCTAAACAGACTGAACGATGTCGTAATTCGGATCCGAAAGTCACCAAATTCGAAGCCTAGAGTCGTTCATTACGACAGGCTAGCTCCATACTATGGCCATAGTACATAGTTCCCATATTACATAGTTCCCATAGTACTTAGTTCATTGATTGTAAATAGTGCAATGTAAATAATGTAAATTAGTATGACCATGGTCTTGTATATAAATTAATGTAATTAATTATTTTGCTTAGCATTATCATTATTATTGTTATTATTATTTAAATACTTGTATGTAATGGTGTCTATGCTTTATTAATTCAGCATTATGAATGTGTTTAATTGTTATTTTCCATATTTGCTTTAAGTGTTTTGAATAGTATAGCATTCGTTGGTAACGGGTTTGCTTTCCGATCAAAGGTTGAACTGCCCGGGACGTGCAGTCCTTGATAGGGGGGCATTGTTATGAATTTTGTATATATCTGTAAATATTCCATTTGTTTAAATTTATTTTATTTTATTATTGTGAAAATTGCAGTATTATTAATGTATTTCCTATTGAGCATCATGTAACTCAATGCTAAAGGCCTCAGGTGGTTTGCAAGGAAAACAACCTTACAGCATCGGTTTTTATAATGGAGTCTATGGAAAAATCGCCAAGGAATGGGTTTTTCGCCAAGTTGGCGATGGTTTTGGCGACTTATTTTTGTCGCCAAATTTGGCGATATATCGCCAAATGTCGCCAAGTTGGCGACGGATTTGGCGACTTTTTGTGCAACCACACCCCCCTTATACCTATACATTGGGATCCTTTCTTGCTTGGGTTCTCTATCGAAAGTTAAAGCACTTTCTGGTCATTTCTAGCATCTGAAGGCTCTGGAATAATCTGGAAAGATCTCTGAAACCTATATAAGGACCTCCATCAGTTCAGTTAGTGAGTTGTCTGTCAACTGCGATTGAATTCATACGAGAGGCTTTGCATTGAGAACTGTGTTACTCTGATCGATTTTGTCGTTGATACGTCGTATTGAACGCATTGTTTCTGTGTGAAATTTTGCTGCGCTTTTATTGGATTTGAAGATTACTGAATATCTTGTAATTTTCAGAAGATATTTGTGATCGTATTGCACTGTTTATAGTGAATAAAGCCTTTTTATTGTTCTTATATATTGGCATCAGTCCTTTCGAACCCCGAGCTCACAACAATACATTACATGACTATAAACATCATTAAATCCACTTTACTCGCACTGTGGATATGTCATCTGTGCTACTGTGCCTTTTGGAGAGAGAGAGAGAGAAAGAAAGAAAAAAGAACATCTACCTTAATCTAATATATGTAAAAGTTATTAAATTCATTTCTGATATTAAGAACAGATAAATCGAAGACTTTCCAACTACGATAGAAATTGCCCCCCCCCCCCCCCAAAAAAAAAAAAAAAAAAAAAAAGAATATATTATGTACCAAGATTTTTATTTATTTTTTTTTTTTTTTTAATGAGACCCAAATAATGTATTTCGTTTAAGTAAGGTAACTACATAATTAAACGTTCGTATATTATAATTCGCAATATCACGTCAAATACCGTACTCGCGTATTTTGCGCAGTTATATTTTTTTCAATTTATTTAGTGCCAAATTGCGCGTTTTTTTTTTTTTTGAGTACTTATTGGTGTTAAATTTTCTTATTTCAAGAGTAATTAAAGAAATAAC
This sequence comes from Maratus michaelseni, assembly GCA_963931845.1. Classification (NCBI taxonomy): domain Eukaryota; kingdom Metazoa; phylum Arthropoda; class Arachnida; order Araneae; family Salticidae; genus Maratus; species Maratus michaelseni. The sequence continues at coordinate 179,089,981 of OZ007590.1, read as the reverse complement.
TCTCTTTAAGATAGTTATGAGTATGACATTTAATAAACGATTAATATTAAAAAATAAATTTGTTCATAATAGTCTGTTCCAAAATAGTTTCAACATTTCTGACGATACAGCGCAAGCATATTTCGAATTTTCTAATAATTCGAATTTTTTAACATTTCATAAACGATTCTTATTTCAGGGAATTTCACGAAAAGCTCTCATGCTTTTATTTACTCGGATAAGTTCTTTTTAGGGTTTCATTACAACCAAACTTGCATTTATTTATTTTTTTACATTTTACTTTTTTCGTATTATACATTTTAATTTCAGACTTCAAGATTGCATGATTGCAATTCACCATTACGTGTTTTGTAAAAATGAAAGAGAACTGATTATTTTTCGGTACGAAACGTATGTTGCTTTTATACATCCTATTTAAGTAATATTTTTCAATGGCTAACCTTTTCTTGCTGAAAGACTTGAAAATTCTTACGATATAATTCCTTTACTATTTTCTAAAAGAATTTCTAAATAAATGTTTTTCTCCGATGAAGTTAATTTTGCAGAAAACATAAAAAGTTCTTCATTAAACAAACTCTACGAAGTACTAAGTAACATATATGCTCTAAATTTAACTTTTTTTTTTGTACAATATTCCCATAAGTAAAATCCTTCATCAGTGCCAGAAGAAACAGCGATCGGATAAAAGGAATGGAGGAGGGGGAAGGGGAGTAAAATTACGTATATAAGAGAATCGTAGAATATATCTATCATTCTTTTTTCCATTAATAAAGTAGTTCAAAAGGAATAGGATAATATAACACTGATATAATTAAATGTGGAAAAAGAAGTGCTATAAATAAGAATATGAAGTTAGAAAAGATATCACGCGATACAACAGAAACACGGCAAAAAGGTTATGAAAGATAATGTTCATACTTTGATATTTTTATATTTCTGTCAGGCGGATTCTGTTTATCTTTTTCTGAAATGTTCGTGGGAGGAAAATAATGAAACATAAATTATTGAATTACACACGTACTATCAAGTAAGTTTTAAAGTACGTTTTATATGTAAATTTTAAACATTTTTATATATCTATACTAATAAAATAAGGATGTTTCTCTCTCTGTGTGTGTGTGTGTGCGATAGCTAAGAAAACCTACCGCACGTAGAGTCTGAAAAAATGGATGAGTATAGTCCAAGGCAGGTCCTAATGCACCTGAGGTTCAGGTTTTTCCATTTTTTTATAATTAGCCGAGATATTAATTAAAAACTCCTCGAAAAGCATTCTCTTTTTTTCCCCTTGCAAATCGGCTAGCGCGCCCGCGCATACTCACAAGGGGACCGCCAAACATGATGCGCACAGATTTTGATGATTTTAAAGTATGTTGTAGGGGTCATACCCCTAACTATTCAGGTCAAAGGTTTCCTTCAAATACGCTTTAGTTTTCGAGAAATTTCAAGTTAAAGTTCAGTATGCATTTCAAAATCGCAATCTTGAACAAGATCTCCGTGGTGCAGAGCTAGCGCTCTCGATTTGAGAGCCGGAGATGAGGGTTCTGTCATCTCAGGTGACTTTTACCTTTATTTAATAAGTTTTACATATTTGTCGCGTTATAAGTTTAATGCAGAATTATGAATTCTGCATCGTTGAACTTTTTGATATTTTCCTAATAAATTCCATTTACATTTTCGAATTTTTCGTGAAAATTTATAGTTTTTGTGCAATTTTTTTTCTAATATTTCTGATGACGAAAAAGTTAAACTAATTTATGTCTTGATATCTCGTCTTTTTAAAATGATTATTGTTTACATTTATGTATATTTACCACTGAGCTCAAAATATAACAGGAGATCTGTCTTCCTAATACCCAACATGCTTTCCAGCAGTCAGCGCGGAAGGATACAGTGACGATAATGTTAGCTCGCATTCATGGCAAAACATGCTGTCTGTCGCATTCTCTTACATGATTAGTGAATTAATTATGAATTAGATAAGCATAGCTTAATTATAAAAGCATAAATTAGGATAATAGTAATTGAGAATACTAGTATCTGACATTGTAAACACGGACTATTTTTCACTTTTGCCTAGCAAGCTCCATTTGCCTTTCATGCTTCTGACCGCTGATTCTGAGCTCCTGTTATATATAGAGCTCAATGATATTTACTTATTTATTTATCGTATTTATAAAATAATGCATTTTTTTTTTTTGCATTTTTTATTAATAAAAAATTAAATGATTAAGAAAAAATTAACAAAATAATATATCCTTTTAATATTGGATTTGTTCTAAATATATTGAAATGTGTTAACAGCTGAAATACTAAAATATTTATCATCACCGACATCGACATTTTTAGTTTATTAAATATGGAACTAACTGTGTGATACATATCGCAAAAATATTCTAAACAAATTCCGCATTAAAAATCGCCTTTAAATATACAGTGTCTCACAAAAGTGATGGGACACTTGTGCTTTATAAAAAGAAACTGCAATAAAATAAATAAACAAACATGTGCAAAAATTTTTTGGGTGTGTTTCATATTTAAAGTTAGTAACAATTATTACATAACATACATTTTGTCAAAATATTAAAATATTAATTTAGTAAAAATACAATTGTTCAGAACGGAGCAAAAAATGGCTCACATAAGTGATGGGACACTTACTTTTCCATCAAATATTTATCCAAAAATTTTACTTTTTAAAAGGTTTTAATATTTTGTTGGATTTCCTTTTACTTTTAAAACATGATTTAATCTTTTTGGGATGGATTCGACTATTTTTTTTGTGATTTCTGGAGTGATTTTACCCCATTCTTCTTGAAGCACCGATTTTAGTTGTTGTTTTGAAGAAATGGTGTGTTTGCGAATTCTTGATTCCAATTCTTGCCAAATATTCTCTATGGGATTTAAGTCTGGAGATTGTGGTGGTGTTTTTATTATTTCAGGACAGTTATATAGCAGCCAGAGTCTAACGTTCAGAGCAGTGTGCTTGGGGTCATTGTCCTGGTAGAATTTAAAATCGTTATGAAGGTTCAATTTTCGTGCTGAAGATTTCAAATTTTGCTTTAAAATATCAATATACTTGTACTGATCCATTATACTGTCAATAAAAACAAGATTACCAACTCCAGCGGACGACATACACCCCCATACCATAACTCCTCCTCCACCATGTTTTACTGTTGGTACCAAGTTCTGTTTGCGAAGTTCTTCCCTGGGTTTTCTCCACACCAAGATTCTACCGTCAGAACCAAATATATTAAATTTACTCTCATCAGCAAATATAACTTTATTCCAGTAATCAGAATTCTTATTTATGTTGGATTTTGCGAAAGCTAGTCTGAGTTTTCTATTCTTTTCACTTACGAAGAATTTTTTCCTGGCTACTCTACCGTGATATCCAGCAGATCGAATTACCCTTCTAATAGTTTCAGGATTAACAATTATTCCATATAATGCTTGTAAATCAGCAGCAACTTTTGAAGCACTAATTCTTGGATTTTTTTTAATATTTCGAACGATAATTCGCTTTATTCCATTGGATAGCTTTGATGGTCAGCCAGGTCTTCTTTTATCCTGAATCATATGATTCTTTTTATATCGTTTAATGATATTGAAAACTGTTGAACGACTCAAGTTAACTGTTTCAGCAGTTTTTCTAATAGATTTTCCACGTTCAATATGCAAATTAATAACTAATTTTCGAATTTCAGGCGAAGTTTCTTTTCGTTTAGCATTCATGACTACACAGAGCTAAAAAACACAAAAATTCCAAAACAAACTGGAGAGAAATACTGCAGACGATTTTATAAATTATTGCCAATTGCTTTTAAGTAAAAATAAAACCCCAAAAAATATTTTTATTGCTTATTTCAGACGATTTTTGTTGCATATATAATGGTGTCCCATCACTTATGTGAGCTATTTTTTGCTCCGTTCTAAACATTTGTATTTTTATTAAATTAATATTTTAATATTTTGACAAAATGTATGTTATGTAATAATCTTTACTAAATTTAAGTATGAAACACACCCACAAAAAAAATGTGTACATGTTTTTTTAATTTATTTGATTAGTTTCCTTTTGTAAAGCACAAGTGTCCCATCACTTATGTGAGACACTGTATATTTTTACGTAAATTGTTTTAACAATATTGGAAGAATGTATAAATAACATATTATATATTCTTTAAATATTTAAATTGTGATAAAAATATTAAAAAATGCATTACATTTGAAAAGAAATTATTTCAAACGTGATGATTGTCTGCAAAGGAAGCTAAACGAAATGGATAAAAATAAAATTTTATTTATTTTGATATTACCGTAAAAGTCATTACAGACGATTTTTTTCTGATATTTTTTATATGTATTGTAATTTACAAACGATTTTTCATTTCTAGTTGAATTTTTCTGTATGGCATCGACTTGTTAGAATGAAAAAAAAAAAAATTGTAATATATTATTTTTTATTTGTGCAAATCAAAAATGATGTTGAGTTTGAACTTTACAGTTAAATGCATTTAAAATGACAAAAAAAAAATATATAACTGGCTAAAACTTGGATATAAGCGTTATTGCTTTAATATTTTATTACTCCTTTCAAGATATGTTGTTGGAATTATCTAATCATACATACCTTTAGAAGATTTGAGATAAAAAATATTTTGTATAAATTATAAGAAAATATAAATTTTCATTTAATATTTCATAAAGTTAAAAAAAGTATTATTTTAGAACGGTTATTAAAATATAGAGGGTAAATAATAATAATAAAACAAACTCTAGACATACATTAGTTTGGAATTTCGTCAATAGAAATATTAATTTCGAAACTGCAAAAAAAAAAAAAAAAAAAATGTAAATTTTCACGAAAAATTCGAAAATGTAAATGGAATTTATTAGGAAAATATCAAAAAATTCAAAGAAGCAGAATTCATAATTCTGCATAAAACTTTGTAACGCGACAAATATATAAAATTTATTAAAAAGGATAAAAAGTCGCAAGAGAGGACAGAACCCTCACCTTTGGCAGTCAAATCCGGAACGCTAGCTCTACACCACGGAGACGTTGCTCAAAACCGTGAACTAATGGGTATTTGAAACGTATGCTGAACTTTAACCCGAAATTTCTCGAAAACTAAAGCCCATTTGAAGGAAACCTTTTACCTGAATAGTTAGGGGTATGATCCCTACAACATGCTTTAAAATCATCAAAATCTGTGCGCATCATGTTTGGCGGTCTCCTTGTCAGTTCGGAGCTTTCCGGCAAGCAGATAAAATCGGAAAATGCAAGATCGGCTTTTCGTTTATTTTTTAACCGTTTTTTAAACGCGCGTCGGGCGGAACTGTTGGAAATACGGATGACATATTCTAAATTTTCGTACGTTTAAGTTTAATACGCCACAATCCGTTCAAAGAAATATTAACATTAACCTTTTCCAATAATAATAATAATAATAATAATAATAATTACGAAACATCGAATTCATGCCCCCCCCCCCCCCCCCGGTTTTTCAAAGTTCGCATCCGCCGAACTAGCCGAAATATAAATCTATACTAATAAAAGAAAGTTGTTAATCTATACTAATAAAAGAAAGTGTGTGTCTGCGTGGGATGGCTAGCGAAATGTACCGCTACTTCTACTACTGCTAGTCAAGACTACTTCTGAAAATTTGGGTGCGGATAGTCCAAGCCAGGTCCTGATTAGGGCTGGATTATTTATCAATATATTGATCAAATATTGATATTTCTTAATTATCGCAATAACAATATGTAAGATCTGACACTGACGATATATCCCAATAATGATAGCTAAGCTCTGACTCTGACAATGTATAACAATATCTAAATTAAGCTCTGACTCTACCGATATATCCAAAAAACATTTTTTTTATAGACTTCAAACCATAAGAAAAGCGCCGAATATTCCGTATAATATCCTCTTCAACCCATTCCTGTCGTCCGATCCATGCATTTATATTCACTTCTCTACTTTATTCCAATCAAAATTTCCCCTCCAACGATTAACCTTGAATTATCTCGCTTTCGTTAATATCCCCAAATAAAGAATATCACAACATATCCCAATACGAATACATTCTCTTATTATGTCTTAGTTCGTTACTATCCTCTCAAACCGCAAATTAAACTCTTTGTTCTTAACTGAATAATACAGCTATCGTCCAGACTTATTCGTCCCGATGCTGCGCTGCTGCTATTCGTCCAGACTTCGTTGCAATAGGTCGAGGTTTTGATATGTGATGGCCAATAAAATACCAGCTGGAGTATCTGTTAGTTATTCTCGAGTCGATAGCATTGCACTGCTTCAGTGCTCATTGAGATAACTTTCTCGGCAAATATTATCGGTAGCGCCTTGATATTAAAATGAATGTATGGAGTCGTGTAGTGCGTGTGTGTGATTTTGTTTGTTTGTTTTTATTTAATTTTGTTAGCCAATAACTTATTTTTATCATTTGCAATTTATTTTCTTTTGAATTCAATGGCACTTTGAAATTTAAAAAAAAACAACAGATTTAAAAACCAAACCTAGTATTCTGCATAATAAAGCAAAATTATATGGTACATTTTAGCTCACAGGCTATCAAAGCCTAAGAGCTAATTTGCCCGCCGGTTCTGTATGTACGTATGTATGTATGTTTGTACGTAACGCGATAACTCTTGATAGAAATAACCGTTTTGCTTCAAATTTTGTTTATAGGCTCATTGTGATAAGGTGTTTCCCTGATTAGTTTTGGGGGTTCATTGGTTAAGTATAAAGGGGGAAAGTGGGCTAATTCCACCCCCCCCCCTTAATTTAGATAAATAGGTTTTTCATGCAGATTTATCCAATTGTCTTCAAATTCTGTATATAGGCTCATTGTGATAAGGCGCTTTCTTGGTTAGTTTTGGGGGTTCATTGGTTAAGTATAAAGGGGGAAAAGGGGGCTAACCCCCTTAATTTAGATAAATGGGTTTTTCATGCAGAATTATCTGATTTTATTCAAATTTTGTATATAGGCTCATTGTGATAAGGTGCTTCCCTGATTAGTTTTGGGGGTTCATTGGTTAAGTATAAAGGGGGAAAGAGGGGCTAACCCCTCTTAACCCGTGAGAACTCCCTAGATTTCTTGTCACACCAGAACTTAATACTTTATTCTTAGTCTTAATACTTTATTCACAAAAAAATGTAAAATAATAAAAAAAAAAGTTTCTAAAATTTAATTTAAACTGAAGGGTTTAAATAAGAGTCTTATTGCAACAGCTGGGACAAAAAAAAGTATGATGGTGAGAGAAAATCTCACGCGCGAGTTCTCCCGGGTTAATTTAGATAAATGGGTTTTTCATGCAGAATTATCCGATTTTCTTCAAATTTTGTATATAGGTTCATTGTGATAAGGCGCTTTCCTGATTAGTTTTGGATGTTAATTGGTTAAGTATAAAGGAGGTAAAGGGGACAGGGCTAATCTTATCCCCCTTAATTTAGATAAATGAGCTTTTCATGCAGAATTATTCGATTTTATTCAAATTTTGTAAGTAGGCTCATTGCGGTAGGGCGCTTCCCTGATTAGTTTTGGGGGTTCATTGGTTAAATATAAAGGAGGATACGGGGACTAATCCCCCTTAATTTATATAAATGGCTTTTTTCATAAAGAATTATGGGATTTGCTTCAAATTTTGTATATGTGTTCATTGTAATTAGAGGCTTCGCTGATTAGTTTTAGGGGTTTATTGGTTAATTATAAGGAGGGGGACAGGGGTGATAAGCCCCCTTATTATATTGTCGATTTCTTTATTTTTCGAGAGGCTTATTTCAAAATCTTTGAAATAAGAGTATAATATACAATTAATGTGAATAGCCTGTGAGCTCATACCCCTCAGTTTAACTGAACAGTTTTCTTTTTATTTATTCTTCTTTTGTTAGTTTCTTTGCTTTTCACTTATATATATATAAATATATATATGATTGGCTGCTTTCTACATCTGTTGGTATTTAAATTGCTCGTACATTTGTCTTTCGAAATTAACAATATTTCTATCCCCACACATTTTAAGGTAGTTATCGCGATATATCACCAATATCGATATTAACTCGATGATATATCGCGATATAAAATTTTTGATATCGTCCAGCCCTAGTCCTGATGCACCTGAAACTCGGATTTTTAATTTTTTGAGACCCGGGCCCCGTTAATAACTTGCCCAATTTTTATCCGATCCTCTTCGTTTGGGGGGGGGCTTTCTCCATTTAGCTTTTCCCCTATTTCTACGTTCCAGTTAAGACCCTGCCCCCTTGGGATCCGTTGAAGCTTTTGTTTTCTAAACTGTTAATAACTTGTCCCCTTTTAAGCTGCTTTTCTTAGTTTTTGGGGCCTTTTCTCCATTTAGTTATTCCCCCATTTCTACTTTCCAATTATGACCCTTCATCTTAGGGCCCTGCTCAAAACTATCAGCTGGCCCCTTTTGGGGCCCCTGCTATAAGTTCCCCTAAAAATCCTCTGATTCACTAGCTCTTTTTTTCTTCTAACAACTTCTTAGGACTTCCAGCTAATACATGAATGACAAAAAAATTTCTCGTAAAAGACTTGGGCTCCCTGGGCCCCATTATGTTTTTGTGCCTTAAATTTTTAATAACTTAGGTTTTAATAACTTTTATCCGATCTTCGTTTTTGGGGCTCCTTTCTCCATTTACTTATTTCTCCATTACTACACTCCAGTTAAGACCCTGGTCTCCTGGGTCCCGGTACAGGGCCCCTTAAAGTTTTTGTTCCCTAAATTGTTAATAACTTATGAACTTCTTAGGACTTCCAAAAATTGTTAATAACTTAACAACTTCTTAGGATTTCCAGCTACTACACGAATTACAAAAAAATTTCTCGGACAAGACCCGGGCCCCCTGGCTCACTTACGTTTTTGTGCATTAAATTTTTAATAACTTGCCCCTTTTTATCCGATCTTCTTCGTTTTTGGGGCTCCTTTCGCCATTTACTTATTCCTTCATTACTACACTCCAGTTAAGACACTGGTCTCCTGGGTCTCGATACAGGGCCCCTTAAAGTTTTTGTTCCCTAAATTGTTAATAACTTACCCCCTTTTAATCCGATCTTCTTCATTTTGGGACCTTTTCTCTATTTAGTCATTCCCCCATTTCTTCCCCTTCCTAATTGCATCACCATCTCAATGCATAACTTAAAGTTGAGTCTTGGACTTCTCTCCCCAGGCCACCACACACATATTTTTATTGGGGCCCCTTTTTAAACATTTCTTTAAAATTGTATTCTAATAATTAATTCACACCCTATGCTTAATTTCGATTAATTAAAGATGTTTTCCTCTTAGGGTCTGATCAAAACAATCGGTTAGTCCCTTTTGGGCCTCCCATTATAGCTCCCTTAAAAATCGTCCGATTCACTAGCTTTTTTTCCCCTAACTTCTTAGGACTTCCAGCTACTATCTGCACGGCAAAAAAATTTCTCGGACTTCAGCTGCCACCAATTTTGAATATTAATCTCCTTGGGTCCCCTGGTGCAGCTTCTTTAAAAATGATCCGATTCTCTTGCAGTTTTCATTAACATAGTTCTAGGGTACTACAGCTACTTTATAAACTACTAAACATTTCCTTAGACCCCAACTGCCACCTTTTTTAAAAAAATATTAATCTTCTTTTTCGGCATCAACTTACGTTTATTCACTACAGCGGTAAATTAAAAATCGCGTTACTGTTAAAGATAAGTGGTTAAGTTTAGAGAGAGGCGGGGGCTTTCATCCTTAAATTAAATATCGCGTTAATGTTAAAGGAAAGACGTTAAATTTACAGGGGGGCACATTCCACCACCTGGAGGCTCATTCTTTTCTTGGGTTCTATGGGCTCGATTTCAACAGGGTTTGGGTCATTCGATTAGATATCGAAAACTTTTTTTTTTTTTTAATGTACTATCAGGGGCCCGGGCAACGCCGGGCGGGTCAGCTAGTAATCATAATAAAAAGAAAAGTGCCTAGTTAAATTGATGGCATTGAGCTCACAGGCTATTAACACTAATTGTACATTACTTTCTTATTTAAAAAAATAATGCCCTCGAAAAATAAAGAAATCGACAATAAATAACAGGGGGGATTACTGCCCCCCCTGTTCCTCCCCCCTTTGTACTTAGCTAATGAACCTCCAAAACTAATCAGGGAAGCGTCTTCTCCCAATGAACCTATATACAAAATTTGAAGCAAAGCGGATAATTCTGCATGAAAAACCCATTTATCTAAATTAAGAGGGGGGGATTATCCCCCGTCCCCCTCTTTATAATAAACCGATGAACCCCCAAAACTAATCAGGGGAGAGTATTATCACAATGAACCTACATACAAAATTTGAAGCAAATCTGATAATTCTGCATGAAAAACCCATTTATCTAAATTAAGGGAGGATTAGCACCCGCCCCCTTTATACTTAACCAATGAACCCCCAAAATTAATCAGGGAAGCGCCTTATCACAATGAACCTATATACAAAATTTGAAGCAAATCTGATAATTCTGAATGAAATACCCATTTATCTAAATTAAGGGGGATTAGCCTCCCGTTCCCCCACTTTATACTTATTCAATGAACCCACAAAAGTAGTCAGCGAAGCGCCTTATCAGAATGAACCTATATATAAAATTTGAAGTAAATCGGATATTTCTTTCAAGATTTATCGCGTTAAGTACATAAATACTAGGGATGCACCGAATATTCGGTATCTATTCGGTATTATGCCATATTACCGAATATCAAACTATTCGGCCTGCCGAATATTCGGTTTGGCCGAATATCGAAATATTCGGCCAGATATTCGGAAAAGCCGAATATTTAATTTTTTTTTTTTTTTAACTCACAATTTCTACTTTTAACTGTCTATTAATTAAAATATTTTTAAAAAATTAGAAATAAAATCATATTTCAATGAAAGAGAATGCTTTTGCATTATTTATTCGCTGTTTGAAAAGTGTCACATAAGAAAATTAACCATTAATGATGACCTTCATAGGAATTATATTAATGATAAATAAATGCAAGTTCCTGAACATTGTCTAGTAAATAATCTGTTTCTTGCTTTTTTGCAAACATCATGTTTCTAAACAAAATGGAAAAAAACTTTCACAGACAATAATAGACATCAAGACAGACAATTTTTGTCCAAGAAACCAGAATCGCAACACACTTATTCAATCAAAAATAAAGTGCATCTCATTCCATGTCAAATTTGAATTTTCGTTTGTTACTTTAATAATATTGAAGATATTGTAACTGTATTTTCAACATTGATTTTTGTGAATCACGATAAGTACTGGAAATTTCCACCATTCATATCTAAACAACACTGAGCAAAATATTCCTTCATACAGAGTGCAGCTGACAGTACTACTTATACTGTGTCACTGGCCAAAATTCAGCCACTTTCAATGTTTCAATAGTATCATCATATTTTCTACAATCAAAATTAATACGATGCAAATATCGCTAAAATATCTTCATTGTTGTTAAAGTTTTAAACAAAAATTCAGTTTCAGCTTGCAGTGACACACTCTGTGTTTTTGATTGAATGTATTGAATTTTTGATGGAATAAGTGGATTGAGATAATGTTCACACAGAAAGTTTGTTCCAAGATGTATGAACATGTTTACAACATCTGAATATGATCGTCCATTCCAGACACCTGCTCTCTGGTTCATTAAAAAACTTCCTTGCCAAATCAAAAAAATCCCTGATGGCTCGGCCTACAGGCACAGGTAGATTTCGAAGACGCAGACCGTGGGGCGCCTGTTTGTTGGGAATTGCGAAAGAAATGACCTTTTTGCCATGATGCCACAGTTGGGTTCCATAAGGGACCGTCCAATTCGAAATCTAACTTGTTCGCATTCGGAGTCGGCAGGGATTTTTTATTTTTTGCTATAAATGTGGTCCTATAAAAAACTTGTCAATATAAGTTTTAGATAATAGTAAGAGGATTTGTAATAAATTTAAGCGGATTTGATATCTTGTAAATTGACGAAGTTATGAATTTTTTTCTTCTAAAACCCCCCTTTTTTTCTCCCCCTTGGGGCCATTTTTAATGCTATCAAAAAATTGTTATACATAAATTTTCGGCCCTTTTCCTAGAAGTAATAATAACTTTAAACGGATTCGATACGTATTATAATTAAGACGTTATGGGTTTTTTTTCTGTTTTCACAAAAAGCTCCCCCATTCCCCCCCCCCCCCCCCCCTTTGGTTCGATTTTGCCCATTAACGAACTTAACCGAGATTTTATGCCCCTTGATTTTATGTATCAGTTTGGAAGAGATTTGTGAAGAATTATTCGAGTTATCGTGTCCATAAAAAAGTGACATAGATAGATAAAGTTTTGAACTGAGGGTGGTTTTGAGTTCTGGGAGTCATGATCGGCGTAGATCTGCAAAATTTTTTCAAAAATTCAAACTTAGGGGAGAATGTAATATGTAGTATTTCTTACGAAATCTACCTAAAAGAGCAGGAAAGTTATTCTTGCTGATTTGCCAGCATTTTAATATATACTGTATTGTTTTACTTTAGTCCCTTCCTGACAAATAAACACTGCAAAATGTTTCTTCTAGTTCATTCAAAAAATTTCTTTAATTTTAAAGTATTTGTTATAGAATATAAGAACATTTCATAAATTTATTTTAATTCATAGAATAAGCTACGAAATTTAAAGCTTTATTAATTAAAAAAGTTTTAAGACTATCCTCTCTTTAAGTTATAACTCAAAGCACAGATTTTTTTTTTTTTTTCTTATGTAAAGGTTTCTTGTAAAATGTTCATATCTGTGTTAAATTTAAGTAAAATTCTTTTATAATTTAACTTTTAATACTTTTAAACTCTGAAATAAAAAAATACTCGGCCAGCCGAATATTCGGTATTCGGCCTCACTGTTACTATTCGGCTAGCCGAATATTCGGTATTCTATTTCCTTTGGCCGAATATTCGGTATTCGGCCAAAATCACTATTCGGTGACTCCCTAATACATACATACATATATATATATACGTACATACAGAACCTGCGGGCACAAGCAATAGCATCCTTCTAATAGCAAATAGCAGTATGTATATTTTATCTGTCTTAAAATGTATTTTATAATTATTACTTTCTTCAATTTTTACAAGAAGAGAGTATATTGGATTTATGTAAATTTGTTGCTTCCGGTTTTCGACAGATTTATACGTTTTAGAAGGTCCTGAATACGATTTGACTGTTTTTAGAAAATGTTTGTGTGTATGTGACAAAAATTTTGTGGGCGCTGTATCTCAAGAACTAACGCACGGAATTTAATAAAACTTTAGCTTCATTTAGTCCCTGACATAAATTGGTGCTGATTAGTTTTTTGGTGTAAATCGCCCAACAGGTGGCGCTGCTATGCTACATTTTTCATAATTTCCACGATAGCTATATCTCAAGAACTACTGGACAGAATTTCATCAAATTTCAGATTCTATTAGACCATGACATAAATACGTTTTAATGTAAATAGCCTAACAGGTGGCGCTGCTATGCTACTTTTTTCATGATTTTCATGATAGCTATATCTTAGAAACTAATGCACATAATTTCATCAAACTTCAGATTCATTTAGATGTTGACATAAGTTGTTGATTAGGTTTTGGTGTAAATCTCCCAACATGTGACGCTGCTATGCTACATTTTTCAGAATTTACATGATTTCAGCTATTGTCATATCCCAAGAACTAATGCACATGCACGGAATTTAATAAAACTTCAGATTCACTTAAAACTTGATATAAGTTGGTGTTGATACGTTTTTTGTGTATGTGAAACCTGTATGAGATAGAAAAAAGTTTTGGGATTGGCACATGCGACTAGTTTTTCTTATTAATGCAGTTGAATTTTTCCAACGCTGTAAACTAAACATAAAGTATGTGCAATGAAAAATAAATTAAGTGTATCTATACATTAAAATAATTTCTTACCTTATATTAGGAAAAAAAAATTGGGGATTCCCTAAATGCATATCCACATCAAAAGCGGTCACGAGATCACAAAGTTTAAGAATCACTGCCTTAAACTAGCCTTTTGGCTGTTATTCGAAGTAAAATTATGGTTGAGAAATAATGAGATTTAGGGGTAAAATAATTAGTTTGAAAATAAAAAGGTTTCCCCACCAATGTTCAAAATTAGCAGTTGTTAGTCGTCAAATGCAACTAAATTATTGCTTTTGACGATTACAAAATTATTCCCGGTCATCAAATTTGTCGCCTAGGAAGTTATCCAGTTTTAATTTTGTTTTATATGATTAAGTGCATCATTTTTCTATTAATTTCTAAATACAGTAATAATTAAAGGTGCTTTGTATCAGTTTTACAGTTGTTTCAATTATTATAATCTGGTAGATAAAAACTTCAATAATTTTAGATAAAAACAAAATGTTTGTGCTTTTCTATAAAGTAGCATGTAATGTTACATTACAGTTATGTTAAAAATGGATTTCAGAAATTGCTACTAGACATTTTAATTTGACGCCTAAGATATTTACAGTAGGCCTCATTTGACGCCAACCTTTCATTTTCCAATTTCTATCACTGTTCCCAACAGGATTTCGATCTGAAAAGGAAAAAAAAAAATCCCTTGCGGCTCGGCCTACAGGCACATGATGCGGCAGCTGGGACCGCCTACTTTGAAATATACCTTGTCTGTAGGCGAAGCCGGCAAAAAAAAAATTATTTATTTATTTATTTGCTATAAGGGTGGGTCCTATAAAAAACTTGTCAATATAAAAGTTTTAAATAATATTAAGAGGATTTATAATAAATTTAATTGGATCGGATTTGATATTTTGTGAATTGATGAAGTTATGAATTTTTTTCTTCTGAACCCCCTTGTCTGTAGAAGTTAAAGAAGTTGTAAGAAGTTATGGGTTTTTTCTATTTTCACAAAAAGCCCCCCCATTAACGAACTTGACCGAGATTTTATGCCCCTTGATTTTATGTTTGGAAGAGATTTGTGCAGAATTATTGAACTTATCGTGTCCATAAAAAAGTGACATAGATAGATAGATATCGATAAAGTTTTGAACTGGGGGTAGTTTGGGTTCTGGGGGTCATGATCGGCATAGATCTGCAAAAATTTTTTAGAACTTCCAACTTAGGAAAAATGTAATCCTAGTATTTCTTACGAAATCTACCTAAAAAGTGAGAAGAAAAACACTGTATTTTTCAACTGAACTAAATATCAATATTCCAGCACGAAAATGATACACTTTAGAAACATTATGTTTATAACTAATACAAATTTTAAAGATTTCGAATGATAAGAACTATTTTGTTTTTAATATTAAATGACCCAGTGTAAATAAAATATTTTTTTTTTTTTTTTTTAAATGAGAAGAAAACATTTCTTACAAGCTCTTAGGTTTGTTTGGAAAAAATTTCATTTAAATATAAAAATTCATTAAACACTGATTTTAGGTATATTTTCGGTTATTATCACAGGTCTGGGCTACGACCGTATTCATAGATATTGCTAAAGCCTTCGATCGGGTTTGGCATTATGGACTTATTTATAAGTTAATTCAGCTCAAGGTTCCGCCTCAATTTATCCTTATTTTCTTGAAGTACCTTAACAGTAGGACCTTCTCTGTTAAGGTTAATAACTCTTTTTCCTCTTCTCGCATTATCGAGACAGGCGTCCCCCAGGGTAGTCTGTTAAGCACCTGGTTGTTAAACCTCTACATTAATGATATTCCTCGCATTATTCCTGATGTCCTCTTAACATTATATGCGGACGACACGGCCATCATGACCAGCAATATTTCATTAGACATTGTGATGACTAAACTCCAAGTCTACCTCTTGGCCCTTCAGATCTGGCTTAGAAATTGACGTCAACGCAGCAAAAAGTGCCACCATGATTTTTCCCCATAAATCTATCTCCCCAACTGTTAATCTTTCTCCCAATGGTGAATTTATACCCTGGGTCACCAATTACAAATATCTAGGTATCTATCTAGATTCAAAATTAACCTGGGCTAGGCAGATTCAAGACGTAATTGTCAAATCTACCAAAGCTCAAGGATCCCTTAAATCTTTACTGGCTTATCACAGCCAACTGTCACTCTCGAATAAATTATTACTGCATAAGTCCTTCATCAGATCAACCATAACCTACGGGTCAGTTATCTGGGGTTTGGTCTGTGAAACTCAGATGCAGAAAATTCAAATTTTTCAAAACTCTTTTTTACGTAGGATTTGCAAGGCGACAATGTTTGTCTGGAATGACGTCATCCATGCTGATCTCAATATTACGCCTATTTCGCAAGTTATTAAAAAACTTGCACAAAATTTCCACAGAGATCGACGTTTAATACTCAACGAAGCATTGCGGTCTATTCAATCTTACACTGTAAATAGCAGTAGAGGGAAGAAGAGACCGCTTGCCATCTTGAATAGAGATGACGGCTTTGCTCCGCCTTCCAAAAGAAGGAGAAGGGAGCCTGTTTGCGATAGCTATGATTTATGTCAACAAACTTTTCTTTTGCATAAAATGATTTCACTTCACTTCTGTATCGGTAACCACGTTTCTCAAAACTTTCATGAAATACTTCTTTATTTTCATTTTATATTACTTCCCGTTATTTCTTTTCGCGTGCTCCTTGAATTATAATATTTTCCGTTTTTTGCTATTTCATTTTCATCTTTTTATTTGGTCTCGTGAGTTGAGTGACTTTTATCTGTTTTCACCGCGCATGCTAAATTTATCTTGAAATTATTTTCTGAATTACTTTTATTCATAATACTAATCATTTCGTTTCCTGCATGTGAACTATGTTCTTTTGATACTTTCGCTTCATTGTATGAATTGGCAACATAATTTAATTTTTTATCAGAATTCTTCAAAACTTTAAGGCAACCTACTTGAAAAGTATTGCGCTTGCCAACAATCTTAATTCCCTCTTCATTTATCGCCAAATTTAGTTTACTCATCACGTCCATTCCTAGGACTATGTCATATGCAAGAGATTTTAAAACGTACAAATTTGTAGAAATTGTGAAACCATCAATTTTGAATTCATAAGGGAAATAACCTAAAGGGTATACAATGCCATCGATGCCACACAGTGATATGTTATCAAAAGATAATCTTGGCGATCCAATATTTACATAATTTTCATAGCTTGTTTGAGATTTGTTTCTTTTCCATTAATATTAATTGTTCTCATCTGAGTGTTAGGCTTATTATCTTTAGCAGTTGTATTAACATTAACTTTCTGCACACGAAAATTGGGATATTGGCGGTGATAATCATGATGGTTTTCGGTAGAATCACGACTGAACTCATTAGTTTGACCGTTATTTCTATTATTACACTGAGACTCAACGTGATCTTGAGAGTTGCATCTAAAACACCTAATTTGAGCTTTATTTCTTTTATTTTGGTATTGGGTATCAAAGAAAGATTGTGAATTTTCATTTTTACTTATTTCGGGCTTTCTATCTTCAAAGTGATGTGAAATTCTATTCATGGTTTTAACATTACGCCTCGCCGCATCATAATCGTCTCGTTTGCTTACTAATACGTCTACATTTTTAATTTTTGGAAGATCATCAATAAAATGCTCTTTCATTTCTATAGGTAACCTCCACTTAATTTGATCTACTACGATTAATTCTTTTAAGGATTCAAAATCGGATACTTTAAGACCGTTAATCCATTCTTCCAAATAATTTCTTAATTCAAATGCTAAATCACGCCAAGTGGCTGAAGATTCTTTTTTATGGGACATTAATTTCTGCCTAAATTCTTCTGGCGTCACTTTGAAGCATTTGAGAAGTAAATCTTTTACATAATCGTAATTGCTCGCCAATGTTTCTGGCTCTCTTGTCTCTCAGCGGCAACGACTTCGAGTCTAACTCTAATGAAATTTTCTTCATAATCTTCTGATTCGGTAATCAATTTTATTACATCAATAACTCTTGCACTCTGTGGTACAACTAGACCTAGTTCATCACATAATGTTAACAAGTCTGCTTTTCTGGCTTTATTAAGAGCTGACATCATTCAACTTCTTTAAACTTCAACTGAACAAAGTATTATAGTATCGTAGATCTGATTACGGAACTTTTATTCATATAGTACTTCAGAAAGACAGTTTTATGTTCATATCCCGGTACAAAACAGCTTTATGTTCATATCGTACGTCAGACAAACAGCTTTATGTTCATATCCCAGCAATGAGACCCCAAAAATTGTTGTGGGATTATGATGAGTAATAAGTACTTTAGCCACAACAAATATTCTTCAAATATAATAACAAAACAGATTTAATAACACAACAACAAATACAGCTCGGATTTACACAAAACTATATAAATGGGCTAATATTTCTGAGTGATACAAACATTCTTATCTCACTACAAATAATAATTATAACATCTTTGCCAAGCGTTGCATAAAAATTCCTCCAAACAACATATCCGAAATCTATAGAACAACTGCTCGTGCTATGCTTTTCTTGATCCTGCGTGAACTCATCGCCTTAAGCTGCACGTTAAAAGTAATAATTCATTGAGTTTGTATTGTCGTTGTTACTTCTGATAATTCCCACATTTTTATATATATATAAACGACTTTTGCATGCTTTAAAAATGCCAATTTTTACAAGTACTTTGTTAAAATAATATAGTAACTCTCAAAATTATTCAAACGCTATTGAATTTTATTGAAACAGTGCTTTATCTGTTAATAAAGTTTCTTATATCATAATGGAGATTTTTTAATTATTTACATTTTACTCTTAACAAAATCTACACAAACTATATTAAATGCATAGTAAAACTTCTTTCTCAGAAAATTAACAATCAAAAACTATCCAAAAGAAAGGGGGGGGGGATAAAAAGCTCTAAAAATCAGTAAATATCATGCTTTGATAATTTCTTACAGTAGGATACCCTTAGCCCATAAAAGCGACGATAAACACTACAGCAACAACCCACCATGAATGTGACAAGCCAACAGGCATGGTAAATATGTAAAATGGGTCATTCCCAAAAAAAGTGTAAAAACTATGTCCAAGAAGTTAATATTTTTTATTTAAATAATAATATTCTTTTGAAAAACAGTTATGTTTGTTTCTTAATCTTCATCTTATTTTCGTTAGTTGAAAATGTTTTCCAAGTGTAAAAATGAATTACAATAATTTACAAAAAATAATGTTTATAAACTTGGCAGCGAAAACAAGCTGTCCCAGGCACAAATTTAGAATATTTGAACATGTTACAGATGAACTGGTTGTGAGTTATAATAATAAGTTATATACTAAATAATGAAACCCCTAATTAAAAAAATTACTGACAAAACACATTTTTAAATTAATTTTTATTTTTAGAGATATAGATTTTTATGTGTGTGTCCCAAATTTCATTCAGTTGTTTTAAGTCCACTCTGTTACATGGAATTTTAAATATAAAAAATTAAATTATATTAAAGTTGGCAACTATACTGAACTCTCTAAAGGGCATGTGTTCATGTTATATGCCATATTGCATTAGATGTTCAAGAACAAAAGGTAAGATGGTTTTTATGTCTATGGATTATCTAAATGTAATTAGCAATTGTCCACTCTGTTACATCATTTTTTTAAATATAATAACTACTTTTTAATGAAATAAATCATTAAGAAGAAGATCATTATTAACAGCTGTTAAATACTCCTTAGGTTTTTTATTGTGCATGAAATTTTAAGCTACAATTCTAATTTTTGGGTTAGCTGTCCACTCTGTTACATATACAGTATAACAGAGTGGACAATTTGTAACAGACGAGCTATTTCTTTTACTAAAAAAGCATTTTACTGTTATAATTTATATTTTACTTTTAAGAGTATTGCGTATATTTAATCTAACACTCAGACATGGGGAAAGGAGTCGCTGATGGAGTACGAAGAATGCTAAAGAGGATGACAGATAGTATTATATCCTGTAGGGGTGATATAGCAGATGCTAATGATTTTTTTAGACAACTAAAAGACATCACCAATGCAAAATTGTATCTTATTTCAGAGATAGATAAGATGAGTAGGGCTGTTCCAAATAAAATTCACATTCTTAAAGGAACACTGTCTGTTCACAAGATGGCGACAACAGGTAATGGACTATTTAGGTACAGAAGTGTATCTTGTTTTTGCCAGAAAAAAAGTAGTGAACTTTGCCCTCGCTATAAAATTAAGCAATACAACTGCCAAATAAAACCTGACCTTTCTTCTCATAAAAAAGTTCCCAAAAAACTCAAAGTATCATATATTTATTCTTCTGATTCAGGCTCAAATAGAACATCCACGGATGAAGAATGAAGTAAAAGTCGATGAATCCACTCCAAAAATTTTGCCAAAAGCTGGGAAGTATATGTTGGCTGCATTTAAAACAAATGGAGCTACAAGTGATTTTAAATACAAGTATGTTGTAGTTGCTCAAGAAGAAATGGATGCTGATGGAGAAGTAAAATTAATGTGTTTGAAGACAGTTAAAGATTGTGGAAAGTTATTTCGAGCTGATGAAAACGATATTTCATACATTAGTTTTGAATAAATAAATGTAACTTAAAAAAAAAAAAAAGACATGCTTTCATTAACATTTACAAAAATGTAAAAAAAAAAAATTTTTTTTAAATGCACTAAAACGTATAAAATTTCGTCAAAATAGCCAGCTACCGCAAAGTTGGCTTCTTATATGGCAATTTATTTTTGTCATCAAATTTGCCGCTATTGTGGTAACCCTGCCATTAGTACCTCTCAACAATTACTCAATGTTGAAGCTGATTTTGATTTATCCATAAGAAATCAACCATTCCCCCCCCCCCCCTTATAGATATGATTTTTTTTTTTTTAGCAATGTCCAATTCATGTATTGCCCTCAGGAATACACATATATTCCAAATTTCAAAGCTTTATTTCAACAGGAAGTGGGTGAAAAATGAGTAACAAGATTTCACTGCCACACACAAACATAACTGTAAGTAGCATGAAAGCAAGTAATAAAAATTCTTTCTGAACCCAAATGCAAGTTGCAAGATGATCGTTTGTGCTATGAATTTCCAAGTAATATTGATGTTTTCCAGAAAGCTTAAATTTGATGTAATTCTTCTTATATGACAAATAAAATATTAGGTGGAAGGTAAGGTTATTTTTATTGATTTATACTATATAATCCTGTTGATGTTTTCCCAAGAAATTACAGTTGTCCACTCTGTTACAGTGATGTCCACTCTGTTACATTACAGATTTTTTGCATTCTGGGATAAAATAGCTTAAATAATATGAAATGAAAATGTCCTCCTATTATTTTAGAAACTGTGCTACTTGTTTAACACATGAAAATGATGTTTTCTACATTGACACAACACTTAA
This sequence comes from Maratus michaelseni, assembly GCA_963931845.1. Classification (NCBI taxonomy): domain Eukaryota; kingdom Metazoa; phylum Arthropoda; class Arachnida; order Araneae; family Salticidae; genus Maratus; species Maratus michaelseni. Next base: position 179,068,579 of record OZ007590.1, on the reverse strand, counting down.
ATAAACTTTTATCAAGTGTTATTGCATAATTTGTAACAGAGTGGACAACAATATCATTAAAAAACATACAATTTAAGAAGTTTTGCAAAAATTTTTATATGTATAAAAAGTATACTGTACTAGCAAAGATACAAGTCAAAAAAGCTTAAAATGAACTGAATAATTTACATAGGAAAACAAAGTTTATTCATGTAACAGAGTGGACAAAATCTTTCATTTCTCATCACAAAACATTATAAAAAACATAATATAAATTTTTTAACAATGTTAAAATTTATAGCATGATAAAGTTCAGAGTCTTGGCTGTCTCAAAGCAAAAAGTTATGGTGGAAATATAATTTACGAAAAAAAAAGTTTCAAAAGATCAAATTTACATTTTTTTTGGGGGAATGACCCAAAATAGGGATGCACAACCTTTGGCCCGCGATGGGTTTACTGGTGGTCCGGGGATCAATTTCGCGATTGGACGCGAAAAGATTGCGAATTTTGCCTTTCCGGTGTGTAAAAGTTGCAATTTTGCCAAATTTCACCGATCGGACGCATAAAACAAGCAAATTTTGCCGATCGGGCCAAAAAAATTGCTAATTTTGTCGATCGGGTGCGTATAAATAGCGAATTTTGCCAATCAGGCGCGTAAGAATTGCAATTTTCGGTGATGAGGTGCGTAAAAATCATAAATTTTGCCGATCGGGTACGTATAAATCGCGAATTTTGCCAATCAGGCGAATAAAAATCATGAATTTCACCGATCGAGTGCGCATCAATTGTAAATTTTGCCGATCAGACACGTAAAAATCGCGAATTTTACAGCTTGGTCACGTATAAATCGCGAATTTTTCCGATCGGGTGCGTATAAATCGTAAATTTCACCAATAGGATGCGTAAAAATCGCAATTTACACCGATTAGGCATGTAAAAATCACGAATTTCGCCGATCGGACGCGTAAAAATCATGAATTTTGCCGATCGGGTACGTAGAAATCGCGAATTTTACCGATCGGGTGCGTATAAATTGTAAATTTCGCCGATCTGGCGCATTAAAATCGCAAATTTCGCCGATTAGGCTGGTAAAAATCATGAATTTCGTCGATCGGGCTCATAAAAATCATGAACTTTGCCGATCAGGTACGTATAAATCGTAAATTTTGCCGAAAGGACGCGTAAAAATCACAAATTTTGCCGATCGGTCACGTATAAATCGTGAATTTTGCCAATCGGGTGTGTATAAATTGTAAATTTCGCCTATCGGATGCGTAAAAATCACAAATTTCGCCGATCGGGCACGTAAAAATCGCAAATTTTGCCGATCGGGAGCATATAAATTGCAAATTTCGCCGATCGGGCATAAAAATCATAAATTTCGTCAATTACTAGGAAAAAAGTGCGAATATTGTCAATCGCGTGTGGAAAACAAATGCTAATTTTTTCCATCCTTACCAACTGAATTGAGTCATGCTGACTAAGGAGATGGTTGAGTATAGAGGGCTAACCCTCCTTTTAAAATTAGCCCCATTTTTATGAACTTTTAGGCCGATCCTCCCCCTCCTTCCCCGAAACAAAATTTTGTCCACACTATGGTAAACTGTTAATATATCCTTGCCAACAGAACTGAATATGTTGACTGGGAAGGAAGGAACCTAAGGGACTCTATAACCACCCTTCTGAAATTGATTTTTTTTTAAATCTGATTGTAGACTTAGATTCCCTTCCACCACACCTCCTCGAAACAAAATTCTCTCTGTGCTACTGATGGTGGCCCTCGACAACCCAGTCATTTTTGTAAGTGGCCCTTCGCTTAAAAAGGTTGTGCATCCCTAATGTAAAATAACAAATGACAAAAACCACAAGACTGGCGATAAAAACACCCAAGATCAACCAATGCAAATAGTAAGTAGACAACTTAAGCATAAATAAGTTAGCCATTGTTCAGGGATTCAAAAAAATTGGCCGTTTTTAAAAAAAGCCAGACTGACTGGCTTTTATTTTTAAAAAACGGTCTTTTTTTAAAAAAAAAGATGGCTTTTATTGGCTTTTTTTCAGTACATATCTTACTATTTATTTTTAACAACTATATATGTTAATTTATTTTACTAATGGCCATTTTGTATAAATCAGAACTAAAATCTTATGAAATTTATTTAAAATCATGTTTCAGATGTTCATTTTTAGTAGATTTGCTATCTGGAATTTCATGCTCCTACCTAAGACTGCTACTGAGATATGGCGAAATGATCTAAAACGTTCGACTACACATTTAATCACCTTAAGGCGTGAAATTCTAAAATCACTGAAATACGTGTTTAATCATTTTTCAGTAGATTTGTTATCCTGAATTTCATGCTCCTACCTAAAACTGCAGCTGAGATATCGTGAAATGACCTAAAACATTCAACCACCCCAATTAACCCCCTTAGTGGGTGAATTTTTAAACTCGCTGAAATACGTGTTTAACCATTTTTTTAGTAGATTTGTTATCTTGAATTTCACGCTCCTACCTAAAACTGCTGCTGGGATGTGGCAAAATGGCCTAAAATGTTCGATACCCCCCATTTAACCCCCTTATGTGGTGAATTTCTAAAATCGCTGAAATACATCTATAACACTTTTTTAGTAGATTTGTTATCCTGAATTTCAAGCTCCTACCTAAAACTGCTGTTGAGATATCACGAAAGGACCTAAATCATTCAACCCCTCAATTTAACACCCCTTAGGGGTGAATTTCTAAAATCACTGAAATACGTGTTTAACCATTTGTTTTTAGTAGATTTGTTATCCTGAATTTCATGCTTTTACCTAAAACTGCTGCTGAGATATGGCGAAATGGCCTAAAACAATTGACACCCCACCCCCACTTGACCATCTTAGGGGTGGATCAAATCAAGATTAGAGATAAATGATTGTTTCATTAAATACACTACATTTTAAATTCTGACATTCTTTTTATTGAGACACGCAATCGTTTAATAATGCAACCCTATATACAGCATCTCTGAGGGTTGCCAAAATTTTTCATCATGCCAATGATACTTTTCTGTCACCTTAGTGGTGGATTAACGGTGTACTTTTTGGAAGTGGGGAGGCTGTAAGAGTTGGTCCTATCAAAAACTTGTCAATATGAAAGTTGTAGATAATATTAAGAGGATTTATAATAAATTTAAGCAGATTTGATGTCTTGTGAATTGACGAAGTTATGAATGTTTTTCTTCTTAAACCCCTTGAGGCCATTTTAATGATATAAAAAATCTATCATACATAAATTTTTGGTCCTTTTCCTAGAAGTAGTAATAACTTTAAACTGATTCGATATGTATCATAACTAAGACTTTAAGGTTTTTTTCTGTTTTCACAAAAACCCTCTCCATCCCCCCTATCCCTCGCTTGGTTCGACTTTGGCCATTAACAGACTTGACTGAGATTTTCTGCCTCTTGATTTTACATATCAGTTTGGAAGTTATTTGTGCAGAATTATGGGAGTTATCGTGTCCATAAAAAAGCAATATAGATAGGTAGATAGACAAAGTTTTGAACTGGGGATGGTTTTGTGTTCTAGGGGTCATGATCGGCATAGATCTGCAAAAATATTTCAGAAATTCCAACATAGGGGAGAATGTAATAGGTAGTATTTCTTACGAAATCTACCTAAAATATAATTTGCAAGCAAATATATCTTCCTCCCTAAAGAAAAAAAAAATATATATATCTTCTGGCTCAATGTTTTATTTCTGACCACGTACTTCCTGGTAAAAGAATGTTTGTTTCAATGAGTTTTGGAAACATCTCACAGTTTGTTATTAATCTTGAAATACTCGGTATTAACTTTTGATTCTGAATGATTTAACAAGCATAACATTTGTTTATAATAAGATCATTTTTCTATTGTCAAATATTTTGTTTGTGTATGCCTGTTGGCCAGAACATTATTATAAGAAATTTGATAATGTGTTTATCATAAAAAGTTCTAAAACATTATTAAAAAGAGATGAATTTTGACTCATTTAAAAAAAATTATTTTAAGTACTTTAAGTATGAGGTTAACATAATATATAAAATGTAAATAAATAAATATTTGTAAAAGAGAGGAAAACCAGGACAAAAACCCCGAAATACTGACTAAGTCTTTTCTAACAATTTGAAAAATAACAAGCCACACTGCTTTAAAATGTAAAAAATAATTTTATAGAATTATGTTATAATAAAATTTCTCAAACTCTTATGATCTATAATTATTAGGGCATGATTTACGCAATTTTTATTTATTTATTTTTAATACAAACTATGCTGGACATAGTAGCAGCTATCACTGTGCTGAATTATTCAGTCATAGAACAAATGGTTTAGGGGCAGTAACATCACAAAATTACCATTGGAGTTGACGCAAAAGGGCTGCACTCTTTCAGCTCAACTGTGAATCTAATGTCTTTAACTTGGATATTCAAATAACCAATCAGTCTATGCATGACAATCAATCCGATAAAGAGGGGAAACATTGGAATGGAAATTCAAAAATTCCCAATTTCAATTAAATCCTAAATTGATTCTGTTCAAAAATATAGTAAAAACTTTCATAAATAAAAAAAAGAATGTATACAAATTGTTTGTTTCTGAAATTAAGCTGTTGATTCTGTAACAGCAAGAAAAAAAAAACATATTTCTTTTTGTTTCTGAAATGTAAAATTTTTGTGGATATTTCTAAATGAAAAATAATGAAACTTCCTGTCTCTAGTGCTAACAAATTTTTATGTAGATTTAGGCATTAAACTCTTCACTAAATATATATAAATGCATAAACATGTGATAATCTATCATTTAATTCAGACATTGAAAACATTCACAAAACAGCTGAGAGATGTCATAAAATAAAGAGTTTTTATAAATAGAAGAAGTCAACATTAAAAGAAGCCAGTTAATTGATAAAAATCCATACAAATATTTCCATCACTGTTTTATGAATGTTTTTAATGTGTGAATGAATTATTAAATTATTATGTGTTTATGTATTTGATTATGACATAACTATTGCTTAATGTAAACTGTATATAAATGCTGTATAAATAGCAGGACTATAGAAAGATAAGGTCTGGCTCATTCTTTGAGGTATATCTTATTGCTCTGAATGCACTCACTCCCCCTCAAAACAGGAAGTCTCATGTGATGTCAGTTGTTTCACACTAAGGAGAGATAAGAAGGGCTAGATGATCATCTTCTTATGCAGCTGCATAGAAAAAGTACTCTGAGAATAAAAGTGAAAATAAGCACTCGCCAGTCGCCACTCGTTGATTAAACTTTAAAAAAAATCCCTGACGGCTCAGCCTACAGGCACAGGTAGATTTCGAAGACGCAGACCGTGGGGCGCCTGTTTGTCGGGAATTGCGGAAGAAATGACCTTTTTTACGATGATGCGGCAGTTTGAACCGCCTACTTCGAAACCTAACTTGTTTTCAGGCGGATCCGGCAGTCCATAATTTTTTTTTTGGTATAACGGTTGGTCCTATAAAAAACTTGTCAATATAAAAGTTTTAGATAATATTAAGAGGATTTATAATAAATTTAAGCAGATTTGAAATCTTGGGAATTGACGAAGTTATGAATTTTTTTCTTCTAAAACCCCCCTTCCCCCCCTCTTAAGGCAATTTTTAATTATATCAAAAATCTGTCATACATAAATTTTCGGCCCTTCTCCTAGAAGTAATAATAACTTCAAACGGATTCGATACGTATCATAATTAAGAAATTATGGTTTTTTTCTGTTTTCACAAAAAGGCCCCCCCATCCCCCCCCTGGTTCGATTTTGCCCATTAACGAACTTGACCGAGATTTTATGCCTCTTGATTTTATGTATCAGTTTCGAACAGATGCGGGAGTTGGAACAGCTTACTTCGAAAAATAACTTGTTTGCAGGCGGAGCCGGCAGGGGTTTTTTTGTTTTTAATTTTTTTTTTGAGTATAACAGTTGGTCCTATAAAAAACTTGTCAATATAAAAGTTTTAGATAATATTAAGAGGATTTATAATAAATTTAAGCGGATTTGAAATCTTGGGAATTGACGAAGTTATGAATTTTTTTCTTCTAAAACCCCCCTTCCCCCCCTCTTAAGGCAATTTTTAATTATATCAAAAATCTGTCATACATAAATTTTTGGCCGTTCTCCTATAAGTAATAATAACGTCAAACGGATTCGATACGTATCATAATTAAGAAATTATGTTTTTTTTTCTGTTTTCACAAAAAGCCCCCCCCCATCCCCCCCTTGGTTCGATTTTGCCCATTAACGAACTTGACCGAGATTTTATGCCCCTTGATTTTATGTATCAGTTTCGAAAAGATGCGGGAGTTGGAACTGCCTACTTCGAAAAGTAACTTGTTTGCAGGCGGAGCCGGCAGGGATTTTTTTTTGTTTTTAATTTTTTTTGCTATAACGGTTGGTCCTATAAAAAACTTGTCAATATGAAAGTTTTAGATAATAATAAGAGGATTAATAATAAATTTACGCGGATTTGATATCTTGTGAATTGACGAAGCTATGATTTTTTTTCTTCTAAACCCCCCCCTTTTTCCCCCCCTTGGAGCCATTTTTAATTATATCAAAAATCTGTCATACATAAATTTTCGGCCCTTCTCCTAGAAGTATTAATAACTTTAAATGGATTCGATACGTATAATAATTAAGAAATTATGGGGTTTTTTCTGTTTTCACAAAAAGCCCCCCCACCCTCCCACCCTTGGTTCGATTTTGCCCATTAACGAACTTGACCGAGATTTTATGCCCCTTGATTTTATGTATCAGTTTGTAAAAGATTAATGCATCAAAATTTCTAACTTAGGTGAGAATGTAATAGGTAGTATTTCTTACGAAATCTACCTAAAACTGGCGATTAAAAATGTGGAAGTAACTGGCCAAATGCAGGATTTCCCGATTATCACTTTTCCCTAAATTTCAAGATTTTTTCAGTGTCCGTTCGACGAAATTCGTAATTTTTATGCACCCATTCGAAGAAATTCATGGCTTTTACACGCCCATTCGAAGAAATTTATGATTTTCCGTGCATAATTGACGAAATTCATTATTTTTATGCGTCGATCAATAAAATTCATGATTTTTATGCGCCCGATCGGAAAATTCATGATTTTTACACGTTCAATCGACGAAATTCATGATTTTTACACGGCGATCGATAAAATTCATAATTTTTACGCGTTAGATCAACGAAATTAATGATTTTTACACGTTCGATTGACGAAATTCAGGAGTTTTACACTCCCGAATGACGAAATTTGATTTTTACGTAGCCGATCGACAAAATTCATTATTTTTCTATGCCCGATAGATGAAATTAATTATTTTTTACACGCACGATTGACGAAATTCATGATTTTTACGTGCTGATCGATAAAATTCATTATTTTTACACACTCGGTTTATAAAATTCATGATTTTTACACGCTCAGTCGATAAAATTCATGATTTTTAAATGTTTGGTCGATAAAATTCATGATTTTTATGCACTTGATCGACAAAATTCATGATTTTTACGCATTTGATCGACGAAATTCATTATTTTTATGCATTCGATCGACTAAATTCAGGATTTTTACACTCCTGAATGACGGAATTTTATTTTTACGTAGCTGATCGGTGAAATACATGATTTTTATTCGCTGATCGATAAAATTCATGATTTTTACGCGTTTGATCGACGAAGCTCATGATTTTTATGCACTCGGTCAATAAAATTCATGATTTTTACATGCTCAGTCGATAAAATTCATGATTTTTAAACGTTCGGTCGATAAAATTCATTATTTTTATGCGCTCGATCGACAAAATTCATGATTTTTACGCATTTGATCGACGAAGTTCATTATTTTTACGCGTTCGATCGACGAAATTCAGCATTTTTACACTCCCGAATGACGGAATTTTATTTTTACGTAGCTGATTGGCGATACATGATTTTTATTCGCTGATCGATAAAATTCATGATTTTTACGCATTTGATCGATGAAGCTCATGACTTTTACACACTCACTCGATAAAATTCATGATTTTTACACACCCGATCGACAAAATTCATTATTTTTAAGCGTTCGATCGACGAAATTCAGGATTTTACTCCCGAATGACAGAATTTTATTTTTATGCGGTCAATAAAATTCGTGATTTTGACACTCCAGAATGACGAAATTTTATTTTTACGCAGCCGATCGACAAAATTCATTATTTTTCTGCACACAATCGAAAAAATTCATTATTTTTCTGCACACAATCGAAAAAATTCATTATTTTTACGTGCACAATTGACAAAATTCATGATTTTACATGCACTATCGACGAAATTCAGGATTTTTATACTCTCCAATGACAAAATTTGCAATTTCTTCCGAAACTAATTGCCGAAATACACACAATTCTTCAATTTGTGGAGATTTTGGCCTGCTGGCCACAGGTTGTGCATGTGTAATGCATATCATGTTGTAGGTTATTATTTAGTGCATAAACATACCTATTTTATTATTGTCAGACCTTAATTCTAGACAAATATATTTTTTTAAAGGGTACTTATGTTGTTAGCTACAAAAGTACCTAAGCTTATTGTGACATAAGTAGTTAGCTATATAAGCATGTTGTGTAGAACTATGCTGTTAACTTATTTTAAAATTTAAAATAGATTGGAAATTAATATCTCAAGTTTATTCAAAACAATATAAATTAAAATATTTTTATTTAGTACATAAATTACTTTTTTACTGTAAACTCATTATATTTAAAAAAAATAAATATTCAGTGACATAAATGTACCTACTGGCTACTAAAGAAATTATTCTCATTAGCCAGTAATTGGCTACTAAAAAAAACAATCTACCGGACAGTGTCTACTAAGCAAAATTCCTTATTTTCACCTTTATCTGAGAAGCAAATATTTTCTTTTGTCTGGATTTTTAATTGTCATTTAAAAGGTTATAAAATTGCATTTTTTATTTAAAAGGATATAAAACAATTAAAAAATGCCTTTTGGAACTATTGCTACTTGCAGTAATGTACATCGAACAAAAAAGAAGAATGTTTTGTTATATCAGATTTCTCAAGATATGTAGTTATTAAGAGAATGCGTTTGCAGATGCCGAAGAAAATACATAGCAAATACAAACAATGCACAAAGTTGCAGTGAGCATTTTGTTGAAAATGATTATGTTGGTGATTTACAAAACTAACTATTAGGCCAGTCTATGAAGGTGAAATTAAAGGATTCTTCTATTCTGAATGCAAATCTGACTTTTGCAAAATCCGAAGAGCAAATGACATCTAAATCAGAACCCCCCCCCCCCCCCCCCCCACACACACACACACACCCACACCCCAAAACAGAAAGAAGGAGAAAGAAAGATTATAAAAAATGTGCAAGAGAGATTAAATTATGAGAGTCCTGCAAAACCCTGCACTGCAGGTGCAGATATTATGAATAAAGATGATACAAATGAAAATAGAAATAGACAGAGAACATGACCAAAAGTGAAATGCTCTTTTTAAATTTTCAGTTAAGATGTACAAGAAATGAATTATGGATATGACAATTTTAAGAAAGAAAAATGTCTGCATTTAAAATTATGGCACAAAAATAAGAACTCTACATTATAGAAGAGAAACAACAGCTGAAGTCAAGAAATTAAAGAAAGAAATATATGTTCTAGAAGAACAGAACACAAAATTAAAAGAAAATATCAAAGACTTATTTTGTGAAACTCAAATAACTGCAATTTTAGATGATATAAAAGGTAAATTGAACCCAGAATGATATTTCAAAAGCCACTGTTTTGAGAGCATCTAAATCTTAAGACTTTTAGAAAGAGATAATTGGGATATCACTTCCAGCTGCCAGCACAATAAAGGGGTGATGTGCTGAATTTGAATGCACAGTAGGTATGTACTTTGAAATATGGCTTGCTTTTAATTAAAAAAAAGGAGGAGGGGGGCATTTAACTCAAGATGAGAAGTTATGTGCACTGAATTTTGATGAAATATACATTGATTCAAAATTGTGCTACTGGATGAAATACTTGGTCCAAATACAAAAATTCCAGTTTGTTCTTCTTACAGACCTAACATCATCAAAGACGCAGCTAGTTTATTTTGATAAGCAGATGAACAAAAAGTGAAAGCATTAACGACAATTTGTTAAAAGATGAATAAGCAGTCTTTTGTTTTATATTATAGAAAGCATTGAAGGAACTGGAGTTCAAGAAATAGCTACTGTTTCGAACTTAGAGAGGAGACAAACACTATGGAAATAACCGAGAATTTCTGAAACAAATTCATCTATCTTCATCCCATCACATCCATCATCAAAAATCTGTATTTTTGCAGCTATGCCAAATTATTTAAAATTGTTGAGGGGTCATTCTCTTGACAAAGGGTTCCTATTAACACTATTTCTACTGGTATCAAATGACACCTTGATTTATGGTTGTTTTATTTATAATTTTAAAAGCTGATATGTACGGAAATAAACATTCAGTGTACTAAAAATGATTTGTGATTGTTTTAATTTTTAAATTACAAATAAAATAACCACAAATCAAAGTCTTAAAAAGGTGCCATTTGACATTAGCAGAAATAATGTTAAAAAATAATACAATTGATTCAGGCATTGCAAAATAACTTTTAGAAAAAGATAAAGGGGGGTAAAACTTTATAATAAACTAAAATCCCAAATTCAAATTGTGAAAAGTAATGGAAAGAAACAAGTTGCTCCATTGAAAACTTTATTCCCGGCCACTACAGTCAATGCAATCAAACACAAAGGTTACAGGGTGCCCCATAGTCTGTTCATATTTCAAAAATTCAGAAAAATGAAACCAATTGTTGTATCAGAGTGCAATTTGCACCATAAGACCAAAGTGTAGGATTTTTTATAACAAAAGCAAAAAATAGTTCATTTTGCCACAAAAAATCAGACATTTTGACAAGTCTTATTGGTGCAAACCACACTTCAATAAAACAATCTGTTTACTTTTTCTGAAATTTTGAAATGTGAACCAACTTATGGAACACTATATGAAATTGAAAAGTTTCATTATTTCACATTTATCACATGTGTCAAAGAGTCGAATATAACAAAATTTCAAACAGACACGGTGATCAGAAGTGTCATTTAGGAGAGACTACGGGGAACATTTGCCCTCCCCAAGGGATTTGATATTTCGGAATATATCAGTCATCAGAGGTCAGACTCAAAAACAGAAATGCTATAGTATAGCACGAAAGCTATAGTAACTTGTCAGATTTGGCTAAAATAGAAATATTATCACTAACTAAACACTTTAAGCACAAAAATTAATAATTATCAATAATATTTTCTGAAGCCTTGGTATTGCAACAAAGACTTCCTTTAGAACTCTGCAGAATATCTACAATCTTTCTTGCATTATCTAATAAAAGATAAACAGATTAGAAAACATATTACAGATCTGTCTGCAAAACTACCTGAAACATGATGGGTATGTTGAATGGAAAATTTGAAACCTGTGCGGCACCAAGCTCTGGAACTTTGTAATACACCAGAGTTGCAGAAAACACTGATGATGCTCAAGCAAAATTTAATCATCGATCATTAGTCAGACAAATGATAAATTAGAAATTTCTCGCCTCACTAGTTTTCAGCACTCCTTGCTGTATCAAGTATATTATGTGAGTAAAGAACTTCAGAGTGATACCATGAATGTTAATACAAGGCTTTTTTTTATCCCAAAAGCTTTGTAACTAGTAAAGACCACACAGGATAGAAGTTTTGATGAATGCTTGATTGACACTAATGAACTTGCAAAAGACCTAGATGTTGAACCTGTGTTCAAGATTCGGAGCAAGTGCTTACACAAAAAGAAAATTACTTGATTATAAATCTGTAGATGAATCTTTGGAAATCCAAAAACAGTCTTTTGAGGACAATGCTTAATTAAGTGGCTGGTAAAGCAGTGGTATCAAAATTTATTTAAATGAATTCTTCTGAAATTTTCAGGTCTTATTCAAAGACATAAGAGAAAATGTACAGTAGATCTGAAAGTGGGATTCATATCGTAAGGGGATAATTTATTTATTCTTATTTCAGAATAATAAGCAAGAGTAATAATAAGAGTAATTCAAAGAGCAGAATTTTTTTTTAAATGAAAGCATTTTAAAGATTTTGAATTGTATGCTGGGGGAGCAAAAGTGGGGAGGGGGGGTTAAGTTGGAAATATCAGAAGAGGTGAGCTTAGATAATTGATTATTTATGTTTCAGTATTTTAAAGTAAAAAATAAAATAACTAGAGCACAAAATTTTTTTTAAATGAGACAGAATTTTATTTTTAATAAAGCTTAAGAATTTTACAGATTTTCAACTTTGTATGCTGAGGGAAATAAAAATCTTGGGGGTGGATCTGTTGAAACTGGAGGGAATCTCACCCCTTAAAAGAGAGCGTCATATATTACGAAAATCTCCTTTTCTCAATAGATGGCGCTGACTTTCGCATGGGAGATTAACTTCTTTTTCTGGCAGCCCCATTTTCTGTGAAACGTCACTTCCCGTTTGAAGTCGTATCGGAGTAAACACACAGAGACTCTAAACCTATTAGAATAGAAGATTAGAGGTTACAACTACAAGGTTGAATCATTTCACCCCTAAGCTAATAGGGCGCGACACGCTGTTTTATGTCACTACGCGCGATGTTTGATTCTCAGTTCTGTTTTTCAGTAGGTTTTGTATGAGACGCGCCATTTTTAATTAATAAATATCAGCAGTAATTTTTCTGTGAAAAAAAAAATATAGAAAACATAAAAATATATTCTTTACACACAGGATAAGTATCATATAAAATTTAAACTATTATCTCTTTTCAACATTCCTAAATTTAATGATTAACCCAAGTGGCAATAAATAAAAATGTTTATTCAGATAATTAAGGAATAAAATCATACTAAAATAAAAGTTTATTGTAATTTATTTAGTAGGAAAAGTGACACTTAAGACGATATTAATTACTATATTCATAGAGATTAGGGATGCACCTAATGTTCGGTATCTATTCGCTATTCGGCTATATTACAGAACATTCGGCTTGGCCTATTCGGTTTGGCCGAATATCGAAATATTCGGCCAAACCGAATACTCAAAATAACTTTTTTTTTTAAATATTTTTAAAAACCCACAATTTCTACTTTTAATTGTCAATCAATAAAGATATTCAAAACAATTAGAAGCAGAATCATATTTCAATGAAAGATAATGCTTTTACATTATTTATTCGCTGTTTGAAAAGTGTCACTTAAGAAAATAAACCATTAATTAATTAAAATATTAAAATTTATGATTTTTAAAATTTATGATTTTATTTTTAAATATTAAAATTTATTAATAATTAAATTTAATTAATTAAAATTAATTAATTAAAATAAACCATAGCAATTTATGATGTACAAATAAATGCAAATTCCTGAATATTGTCTTCTAGTAAATAATCTGTTTCTCGTTTTTTCGCAAACATCATGTTAGACAAAACGAAAAAAAAAAATTTCACAAATGATAATAAACATCAAGACAGACAAATTTTGTCCAGGAAACCAGAATCGCAACATACTTATTCAGTCAAAAATAAAGTGCATCTAACTCCACAGGTCAAATTTGAATTTCCATTTGTTACTTTAATAATATTGAAAATATTGTAAATGTATTTTCAACTTAGTTATTTTGATTTCTGTGAATCACGAGAAGTACTGGAAATTGCCACCATTCATATCTAAACAACACTGAGCTAGATATTCCTTTATTCAGAAGGCATCTGACAGTGCTACTTATACTGTGTCACTGGCTAAAATTCAGCACCTTCCAATTATATCATCATACTTGCTAAAGCAAAATGAATATGATGCAAATCTCGCTAAAATATCTTCATTGTTGTTAAAGTTGTGAACGAAAATTCAGTTTCAGCTTGTGGTAACACACCCTGTGTTTTTGGATCTAATGTATTGTATTTTTGATGGAATAAGTAGATTGGGATAATGTTTCTTGCTCAAAAAATGTTTGCTTTGACCACATTATCTATGAAGAAAGTTTGTTTTAAGATGTATGAACACTGTAGATTTACAACCTCTGAATAGGATCGCCCATTCCAGACACATGCTCTCTTGGTTCATTAAAAAACTTCTTTGCCAAATCAAAAGCAGCAGGAAAGTTATTCTTATTGATTTGCCACCATTAGGTAGATTTCGTAAGAAATACTATCTGTAACATTCTCCCCTATGTTGGAATTTCTTGCAAAAATGTTTGCAGATCTACACCGATCGTGACTACCAGAACCTAAAACCACCCCCAGTTCAAAACTTTATCTATCTATATCACTTTTTTAAGGACACGATAACATCAATAATTTTGCATAAATCTCTTCCAAACTGATACATAAAATCTCCGTCAAGTTCGTAAATGAGCAAAATCGAACCAGGGGGGGGGGGGGGGGGGGGTTGTGAAAACAGTCAAAACCCATAACTTCTTAATTATGATACGTAACGAATCCGTTTAAAGTTATTACTTCTAGGAAAAGGGCCGAAAATTTATGTAGGACAGATTTTTTTATATCATTAAAAATGGACTCAAGGGGGGAAAAATAGGGGTTTAAGAAGAAAAAAATTCATAACTTCGTCAATTCACAAGATATCAAATCAACTTAAATTTATTATAAATCCTATTAATATTATCTACAACTTTTATATACTTATAAAGCACAATGTAATACATAGAATGATCGACCCTATTGATAACCGAGATAAATCAGGCATTTATATTATTCCTTTTAAAGTTAATGACAGTTCTAAAATATATTCATATATAGGCATGACAACTCGCAAATTAAAAGAAAGGATTAAAGAGCATACAGCTGATATGAAAAAAGGTAAATTATCCACTGCTTTATCCAGATTAAATCAGTCCAAAGATATTGATGTATTTTTCAGTAAAGCTAAAATAATTTCACGAGGTTCACAGTATAATAGTTGCATAATCAGAGAGTCCCTAGAGATTTTGAAAAGAGGTAATAATGCATGTAATGATGTATTATCTTATCAGATCCCTCGTTTATGGTACAATATACTAGATATCACTGGGGTTTTCGGTTTCTCTTGACCCACCCCAGCTGGTAATAGTATCATCCGGACTTCAGTCACCCCCTTCATTTCACGTCTGTTTGGTTTCGCCCATTCCTAGCCTGTCCAAAACGCGCCATTTCGGAGCAGCGTCTCCTCGACTGCTTGTTGTTCATCTGAGGAAGGCTAATATTTAGCCGAAAGCTCATGAAATTTTAACATCTTACAGTTTTAATGTTTTGAAGCTGTATTTTGATTTATTGCACCTCGATAGTAACGTAACTTATCAATGTGTTTACATTGTGCTTTATAAATATTTTATTGGGTGAATTTGACGTTCGTATTATATAGATTTTTCTATATATTTTTATTTTTACTTTTATATACTGACAAGTTTTTTATAGGATCAACCCTTACAGCAAAAAATAAATAAATAAAACAAAAAAATCCCTGCCGGCTCCGCCTTGAGACACAGGTAGATTTCAAAGTGAGCGGTCCCAACTGCCGCATCATGGCAAAAAGGTCATTTCTATTGCAATTCTCAATAAACAGGTCCCCCACGGTCTGCGACTTTGAAATCTACCTGTGCCTTTAGGCCGAGCCATCAGGGATTTTTTTAATATATTGTATTGTTTTACTTTAATATTTTCCTGACAAACACCATATCACTGTAAAATGTTTCTTCTAATTCATTCAAAAATTTTCTTTGATTTTAAAGTATTTGTTTTAGAATATAAGAACATTTTATAAATTTACTTAATTCACAGAAGAAGCTATAAAGTTTAAAGCTTTATTAATTAAAAAAGTTTTAAGACTGTCCTTTTTAGGGTTTCGTTCATCTCACGAAACCCTATTACTCCCGCTCCGTTGTCTGTCCGTCACAGAGCCATTCTCAGAAACTATGTAACTTACAGAGTTGAAACTTTGTGTATGTGTAGCTGAATACCAGCTATGAAGCTCAAAATATTAAAAGTTGAAAAAATCGTATTATTTTAATAAATAGAGATAAAAAACCAAAATTGTAACAGCCTTTTCCTTAAATTTAAACATTTTTCGTTAAAGCAGTTGCCAAAAATTAAAAATCCACAATGAAATTCTTTCTACAATAATTAACCTTATATTGAACGATTTCCACGTGAAAAATGAAAATGAAATAAAAAAATTCACCAATTGAAAAAAATATTAATATGAAATAAAAATGATTGACGTCATTGTGGTAATAAAACGGAAATTTTCAAAGATTTCTCAATAGTATGATTATGTGTATGTACACAAAGCAGATTAATGTCACGTTATTAGAGAATTAAAAAGAAAATCTGACGTCCTATTGGAAGTTTAACAAATTTTTCAAATGTTTAAGAATAATACAAAGCGAGTATCAGTATGAGTAATAGAGAATAGTAAATATATGAGTTTGAGAAACATATTGAATCGTGATAAAAATCCGATTATGGAAATATTCGCATATTTTAACATTTTGAAATTACCCAATTTGTTTAATTTTGAAATTATTTTTTTAAATATCGCATTTATTCCGCATGATGGATATTATTATGAGAGAATATAATAGCGGTATAATAATTAGATATTCGAAAAAAAGAAAAAATAGACCGGTAAATTTTTACTTTATAAAAAAACATTACTTTTTTTGTTGTTGTTGCTAAATGAAATGTATTTGAATTTATTAAAGAAAGGATAAAGTGTTTTGAAAGGAATATTAAACGAAATGCTTTGAGCGATCTTCGATCAGACTTACCCACTTGTTTTAACTTACAATTCCAAGCAGTTTTTTTTTCTTTTGTATGTGTGTGTGTAAAGGTTTCTTGTAAAAAGGTGTAGTCCATAAAATGGTAGTATCTATGTTAAATATTATGTAAAATTGTTTTATAATTTAGGTTTTAATACTTTTAAACTGTCTGTAAAATATAAAAATATTCTGCCAGCCGAATATTCGGTATTCAGTTGTATATTTACTATTCAGTTGGTCGAATATTCGGTTTACCTGATGCCGAATATTCGGTATTCCGCCAAAAACACTATCCCTAAAGAGTGCATCCCTAATAGAGATATTATAATTGAAGATAGTAATTAATAGATTATTCACATGAATTACTCATTTTTTTAAGAAAGGTTTTTTGTGCTTTTCTTTTTTTACTGATAAGCAATAATTCAACAAATAAATGGAAGTTTAATCTATATCTTGCGTTTTCATGTACAGAGTGTTTCTAAGCTAATGGAAAACACTTTTAAGTTTGATAATATGTATCAAGACAGAGAGTTTTTGTATAGGAAATCAGGTTCCAATCCATTTATTCAAATACAGAGTATTTCTCTTCAAGCCGAACTTGAATTTTTGTTCCCAACTTTAATTATAATAAAGATATTGTTATGATATTTTTATCAGACTTACACTGCTTTATATGAAATATGATATTACGAAAAGTCGTAGAAATTAGCACCATTCTCATCCAAACAACACTAATCTAGATGCTCTATAATTTCGTGTGCAGCTGACAGTACATGCTGTCACTGATCAAAATTTGATGCACTTCCAAGGAAATTATCATTTATATAAAACAAAGTTAATCTGATAAAAAATTTCTTTAAATATTTTCAATATTACTACAGTTGTGAAAGAGGATTCAGATTCTAGCGAGACACCCTGTATTATTCATTAAATAAGCGGTTTGCGACCTAGTTTCATGCACAAAACTTGTTTTTCTAGCATTATTGCTCCTAAAAGTTAGTTCTAATAGTTTAGAAACATTCTCTATAACTAACTTCTGAAAATACATTCAGAAAAGGAATTGATTAAAACTACAAAACATTTTTGTTGAGTACATTTTGGTTGTTTTAGCAAAATTGGAGTAAAATTGAACCATTTTACTTCAATTAACAAAACATTTTTGCTGACGATACAAAAATTTTTTTTGGAATTGCAAAAAAAAGTGGTTTTTAACAAAAAAATTTTTTTTGTTGATTCAAACAAAATTTCCATTGACCTATATTTAAAAAAAATTTTTGTTTAAATATGGGTCAATAAAAATTTAGTTTAAATCAACATTTTTTTTTTTTTTTTGCAATTCCAAAAAAAAATTTTGTATCGTCAGCAAAAATGTTTTGTTAATTGAAGTAAAATGGTTCAATTTTACTCCAATTTTGCTAAAACAACAAAATGTACTCAAAAAATATGTTTTGTAGTTTTAATCAGTTTATTTTTCTGAGTGTAATCGTTGAATCCAGACTCTTCTTGCTAGGGAACTTGCTATACTTCTTTGTTGAATCAACTAGAAGCGGTAAATTATTCTTGTGTAGTTGCCATCATTTAAATATATATATATATATACATAAACAAAAATCGATTTTAGAATGTTTGTTTTAGAGTTTACGAAATTTGTATTAATTTATTTTAATTCACAGAGGCAGCCAAAGTTAAAAGTATTATTTACAAGTATTAAAATTATAATCTTATTTAATAATTCAAAACATAGATTTTTTTTCTTCTCTTTTTAGTATGAAGTTTACTTGTGAGAAAGTCCTGTTCGTAAAAATAGGAACAAAATTTACTATTATAGTTTAGTGGTAACAAAAAAACGTAAAAGTTGACAGCTATGCAAGAGTATATTTTTACAATTTCATTAACCTGAAAATAACTTTTTACTCCTTTAAATTTTTTCTCGGCCTTTTTATCTTAATCTTCCTGTTATGTAGCTGATATTTGAGACTTTTTAACACTAGTAAAAATGTGTTACTAAAATTATTAACACTTAATATTCGAAATTTCTGTGAATTCTTCTGCAATATATATATATATATTATTCTAGAAGAAATATTTTTGAATATCTTATGCTCACGTTTTCTCACATCTTTCTTGCAAAATCTAGTAAGTCTAGGTGTTTCTTGAAAACTTGAGGATGAGTTAGTTCATAATAATAATAATAAATTATTCCATGCGTAAGCAATGTACCTTTTTTTTTTTTTTTTTTTTTTTTTTTTTTTACATTGATAGACGATGCCAATATCTTTCTAGAATTGACAATTTTTCTTAGCAGGAACGGAACCCAAAAATGCTGAAACCGAATTTCTCATGTAATCACAAGGATAAAAATTATCGGAACAAATTTGGGCTTTTTCAGTATTAAAGTTATTATATGTTCGTTTGCATGCAATGCATACAAGATACAATCAATTGCAATTCAATTGAATACAATCCTTGCAATATATAGGATAAAACATTGTGCATTTTATCCGAACGATTAGTACATGTTGCATGCATAGCACAAATACTGGGCATATTTTAAGACAAATCAGTGCACAATAAATGGTAACTAGTGAAAGCTGCTAAATATCTGCTTCGCATTAGGAAAAATGATGAGAAGTTTCGCTTTCACCGATTCAATAAATGTCCCTACAAAGCAAAGACAAATTTTCTTTTACAGAAAGAAAATGAAATGACCACAAATGTTTACGTTTACCCTACTTCCCCACCCGTCCACCTCCCTTTCAAAGGCAAGGGTAGAGAAAAAGTCAAAAGTGATATGGGAGTTGGAGATCTCTTATCTCTTCCTAACGCACCCCTGGTGTTTGACTCACCGGAAATGATTAGGGTTACTGCAAATGTGAAATAATTTTTCTTTCAGGTATGGAAGATGAGAATAAAATTACTATAGCAAAAACAAAAAGGCTTGTTGAACGATATATTTTATATAGTATCGTGTAAAAAATACCCCTTATTAAATTTATAACAAGATAATGATAACAATTTACAAGAATATATGTAAAAACTGGCAGAAAAAATCGTTTTATAAGCTATGCGGAAAATCTGCAACACTGGTACAGCCATCTGGTGAAATCTATTGCAAACAAATTAAAATTTTTTTAATTTAAATTTAAAAAAGGGTAGTTACACCTCACTTATAAAATTTGTGTCATTTCAAAGAAATAAGTCATATCTATCACTAAAAATTTTTTGAAATAAATCGGTTCAATAGTAAATGCGCAATTCTGAAGTTAAAAATATAGCATTAGCAGCATAGGGGAAAATATAAGTGATGATCACCCTTAAGGGTGATCATCACTTATATTTTCCCTATATTGCTAATGTTATATTTTTAAAATCAATGCTGCGCATTTACTATTGTACGGATTTATTAAAAAAAATTTTTGGTGATAGATATGACTTATTTCTTTGAAATGACACAAATTTTACAAGTGAGATGTAATTACCCTTTTTTTAATTTAAATTTAAAAACTTTCAATTTGTTTCCAATAGATTCCACCAGATGGCTCTACCAGTGCTGTAGATTTTCCGCATAGCTCACAAAACTACTTTTTCTGCTAGTTTTTATATATTTTCTTGTTAATTGTCATCATTATCTTGTTATAAATTTAATAAGGGGTATTTTTTACACGATACTATATAAAATACATCGTTCAACAAGCCTTTTTTGTCTTTTCTGTAGTAATTTTATTCTCATCTGCCATACTTGAAAGAAAAAAAGAAAATTCTTTCAAATTTTTAGCAACCCTAAAGAGTTCCGGTCCGGTGAGTCAAAGCAGGGGTGCGTTGGGAAGAGATCTCAGATATCACTTTTGATTTTTTTTTTCTCTACCGTTGCCTTTTAAAGGGAAGGGAACGGGAGGGGGGGATATTGTAAACACTTGTGGTCATTTGGTTTTCTTTCTGTAAAAGGAAATTTTTCTTTGCTTTGTAGGAATGTTCATTGAATCTGTGAAAGCGAAACTTATTTTTGCTTTATTTAATGACAGATATTATGTGTGAAAAAAAAAAAAAAAAAAAAAAAAAAAAAGTGAAGACATCTATTTTAGAAATTCTGGTAGATTCTTTGCATTAAAAAAATCCTCTAAATTGGCAATACTACTTCTCACAACGTAATCGTCTTTAGAAAAAGCTTGCGCTCGCATGACATACACAGTTCGTAGGAAAGATTACGTTTTTTTAAGGGGTGTGGGGGAGGGTAGTATATTTTAGTAGAGGTTTATAGAGACTAGGACCAATTTCCTTTCATAATACTCGGACCGGGTTCAGTCTATTCCTTTTTTTCAGCAGATTTGAAACGGGCGGTGAATTCATTCTGTCCGTCTCATGTTGAGGGTTTTTTTTTTTTTTTTTTTTTTTTTTTTTTTTTTTTTTTTTTTGGGGGGGGGGGGGGCAATTTGGATCCGAGTTATAAGTGTTTATGGTTATTGAGCCCTTATATTTGCACTATACTAAAATTTAGGGGTGAGGGTGGTAAATTGGTAATAATGTACAATCGTTAAAAAAGAGAGAGAAAGAGAGAACGTCCTAATACTTTTTATCTTGATATTTACACAGAGTGATGCGAAAGGTACTGATCTACTGCGAATTGTGTATATTTTTTCGAATTTAAATACAAGTTTGGGAGAGGAGCCATCTACATATTAAAAATTGTATCGACTTTGAAATAAACATCTTTCCGCCAGCCAACAGACAAACCAACCGTGAAATCCCTGGCTCTGTCAATTTTGTATCAAAGTTCTGATATCGATATTTTAGTGTATTATAAATGGCAATTTGGATCCGAGTTATAAGTGTTTATGGTTATTGAGCCCTTATATTTGCACTATACTAAAATTTAGGGGCTTCTGTTAAAAAAAAACGACGATGTCCCCTGTAAAACTATGTCACTTTGTTCACGCACACAAAATTTGAGCACTCTGTGACAGTTTGATCACGAGTTATAAGAGTTTAAATTTGTCGGGTGCTCAGTATTTGTTTTAAATTTTCTTCATTTCGCCCACTTTCCATTACTTTCATTGCTTCATTTTTTCCATAATATTTTCATTGTTTCATTTTTTAATATGTATTATTTTGAACTATCTGACCCAGACAGCATTGCCCGTACTCATGATAATAACTTTAAATATACCTAAAATCAATGTTGAATATTTTAAATTTTTTTAAACAAAAATCTTTCTAAACGTTCTTAATGCTGGGGACCTTATTGCCTTCTACAGCGCGCATCTTCGAATTGTATGATTTTATATTTCCAAATGAAAATCTATCCAAACAAACTTAGAGCAGGATTCCCACTGCCTTCGGCAGCGTACACCGGGCTGTATTCCGCTCTGCTTTGATTTTATATACTTTATACAAAAGACCGCCGTAGACTCGGCCCACAGCTTGAGTCGGGTCGGGTTGATGCTATTATTTATTTATTTTTTTTTATGGTAGGATTCGTGTTGATGAAATTATTTTTGTCGCGTGTGAGCTGGATTTCGGGTTGACTTTACAAAGAGATTTCCAGTTGGAATTGTCTAAAAAATTCGTTTCTTTATTTCCATATAAATGAGTGATTTTGCTATTATTCAGTAGATATAAGGATTATTAATAATAATTTAAAATGACGTCTTGTGCAGTTTCAAATTGCTACAATACGTATAAAAATATTAACACAAGATGAGCGTGAACAATAAAACTATTTAATTGATTAATTGAATCAAAAAAGAAAACATCCAAACCAATTTTCTTTGTCACCAAAAGATTTTAAAATGGTCTAGTCTCAAACACGTTGTCCGATTTGTATAAAACTGAATAATTACAAAGCGACTGTGTCTGTCCGTTTTATATATTTTGATTATTATCATTATCATGTTATAAATTTAATAAGGCGTATCTTTTTACACGATATTACATAAAAAATATCGTTCAACAAGCATTTTTGCTGTTACTGCAGCAATTTTATTCATAGTATACCATGCTAGAAGGACATTCTTCCACATTTCTAAAAATCAGCTTGGTCGACACCACATACTCATACTGTTGGTTGACCCCTGACCAAGGAGATATAAATAGATATTTTATTACCATGCCCCTCCCCACGCTCTGCGCTCCGAAGATTTCAGATTTCCGATATCACTACGTTTGCGCAGGAGAATATCTTCAAAATGGGTAATTTTCTGTTAGCGAAAGTTTTACTTTCTAAAAATAAAGTGAAGAAGGCGATTTTTGTTTGTTTGATTGATTTTTCCTTTCAAATAAATTGGTCGTATAACTTTTCTCTTTAAAAAAAAAAATGTTTTTATTCCTTGTTACCTTTAATTGACATTGCATATGTAAACAATTTTTAATTGAAAGAAATTAATGTAAATTTTTGCGTGAAAGAGAATTTAACGTCTAAACAATGTAAATTGCATTAAAAAGTGCCATACTTGAAATTTTCAATTCTATCTCAGGAATGCACCGAATAGTGATTTTGATAGAATACCAAATATTCGGCACCCAAGTAAACCGAATACCGAATATTCGGTCGGCTGAATATTCCAATGTTCCAGTGTTAAAATATTAAAAGGCTAAATTTAAAAATAGTTTTACCTCATATTTAACACAAATACTGCCTCAATTTTCCTTTTTCCTCTAACTTTTAATTTTATTCCTATTTTTATGAACATTACTTTCTCACAAGTAAAATTAACACTAAAAAAAAAGAAGAAAAAAAAATCTATGTTTTGAATTATTAAATAAGATTATAATCTTAATACTTGTAAATAACACTTTTAACTTTGGCTCTCTCTAAGAATTAAAATAAATTAATACAAATTTCGTATACTCGAAAACAAACATTTAAAAATCGATTTTTGTTTTTGTAAAACCATAATTGGTTTCTATGAACTAATATCATTTGCTTTTGTTGAATTATTGCTTATAAATAAATAAATAAATAAATTTAAAAAAAAAACCTTTTTTAAAAAAATCATTATTTTATGTGAATATCGTCATAACTATTAACTACTATCTTCACCAATTATAATATCTCCATGAATATTGTCATTAATATCGTCTTAAGTGTCACTTTTCCAACAAAATAAACAAGTTGGAAATTGTACGTCAAACGTGACAAATGAGGTGCGTTCGTACTATAGCTAGTTATATAAATATTCAGATCTTGATGATTTTTAATTCTGTGAAATGAATTATATCGTCTGCAGATTAATTTCTGTCATAAAATAAGTATCTCGGTCGC
Source organism: Maratus michaelseni (assembly GCA_963931845.1). Classification (NCBI taxonomy): domain Eukaryota; kingdom Metazoa; phylum Arthropoda; class Arachnida; order Araneae; family Salticidae; genus Maratus; species Maratus michaelseni. Next base: position 179,044,468 of record OZ007590.1, on the reverse strand, counting down.
TTGACGATTAAACCTCAGAAGCTCCTCTAACAAGAAAGCACCGATTTTTTTTTTCTTTTAATTCAAATTTCTTAATAAATATTTTTATTAATATCTCCTAAAGTTTTGATTCGATTTTAAAAAAATTTGAAATGTCGCGACAAAATTCTGCAAAGATCTTAAATTATATATCTTAATATCTATAATTAATAATCTTATATATATCTTAAATTACAAACCATTCGGTTGGGTAGTTTTTGCGTTGTTATATGCGGACGGACGGACAGACAGACGGACGGACCAAGCGACGACAATAGGTGCTACGTATTTATATAATTACGAACGCACCTAATAATAATAAACTTTTATTTTAGTATGATTTTATTCCTTAATTATCCGAATAAAATTTTTACTTATTGACACTTGGGTTAATCATTAAATTTAGGAATGTTGAAAAGAGATAATAGTTTGAATTTTATATGTTACTTATCCTGTGTGTAAGGAATATATTATTTTTTTTATAGATATATTTTTCTTTTCTTAAAAAATTATTGCTGATATTTATCAATGAAATTGTAAAATATAACATGTATTATAAATTCTTTGTAGATTATTCAATTGCGTGAAATCTGTAAAATATATTCTGTCTCACTTATTTATCAGCAGCTGCTCTCTTGCATCCTCCAATACTTTTTTCATTCTCGAAAGAAACTGTCATTTATTTCGAGTGAAACTGTAAAGTAAAACCTATGTTATAAATTCCTTGTAGATTTTTTAAATGTGTAAACTGTTATCACGTCTTATTTATTTATAATCGACTGCACTTTTCAATCTCCAACACTTTTTTTCATTGCCGAAGGAAATGGACATTTATTTCGAATGAAACTGTAAAGTATAACCAACATTATAAATTATTTGTATAGATTATTCAATTGCGTGAAATGTGCAAAACGTATTATGTCTTATTTAGTTATAAGCAGCTAATCTCTTGAATCCTCCAATACTTTTTTCATTTTGGAAGTTAACGGACATTTATTTCGAATGATACTGTAAATATATAACCTATATAAATTCTTTGTAGATTTTTCAATTGCGTAAAATGTGTAAACTGTATCACGTCTTATTTATTTATAACTGGCTGCACTCTTGAATTCTCCGACACTTTTATTTTTCATTTCCGAAGGAAACGGATATGTATTTCGAATGAAACTGTAAAGTATAACCTGCATTATAAATTCTTTTTATAGATTATACAATTGCGTGAATTGTGTAAAATGTATTATGATGTCTCATTTATTTAAAAGCAGCTGCTGTCATGAATCCTCCAATGCTTTTTTCATTCTCAAAAGAAACTGTCATTTATTTCGAATGAAACTGCAAAGTATAATCCATATTATAAATTCTTTGTAGATTTTCCAATTGCGTAAAATGTGTAAACTGTAATGCTTTACTTATTTATAATCGGCTGCTCTTTTGAATCCTTCAATGCAATAGTTTTTATGTATTTTAATCACTAGTTAATAGAGTTTAATTTTTTATCTAATATACACTGTGCATAGTTTTACAGCAATTTTTTTTTTTTTTTAATTAGCTCTACTTGATCTTAATTCCTGTAATGAACATACGTATTTTTTATTCCATTGAATATTTTTTTACACACTGTCACTGCTTTCAATTTTTTTGAAAAATCGATCTTGCACTGAGATTCATATAAAAGTGAAAAAGAAAAAAAATCATGTCCTACATATTCGATAAACGGTAGCTATATGAAATATCCAACAGCTGTTAAATTGTTTTTGAAATATAATTACAGTTATATTTTTCATATATTACTCAAAAAGTCAACTATTTTAACAATATAAATGCCTACTAAATGTTATTCATGTTTCGTAAATGTTTTAACTGTGTTAAATGTAAGAATTTGTAAATAAAATATATTGGAATTCGCAATATATATATATATTTTGTTTATCATTACTAAAGAAGAAAAAAAGAAAACAATTCATAACATCAAAATCTAAAAATTTTCATATTCCAACTGAAATAAACAAATGATTATCAAATGTATTATCCCCATTTTTTAGTACCAAATGATTAGAATACCCAAATTCAGTAATATATATATATATATATATATATATATATATATATATATATATATACTTCTGTACGACCCTGAATAAAGATTTATAAGCTTCGTTCCTAAAATCTTTTTTTGTTTTGACTTCTGTAAAATATACGTGGTTTCTTTCTTCCATTCATGTATTCTTGAAATACTCATATCGGGAACATTAGTTTCCAAACAATTTCATTCTTTTCATAAAATATCTACCTCTAATTACCGGAAAGCGGCTCCTGTTGTATCATTTTACAAAACAGTGGAAGTAAAAATAAAATGTTCAGAAGGATTTCTTCCGGTATATGTGTATATACAATATGTCCAATCCCTCTCTCTTTCCTTCTGTTTCTCGTGTCATTCTCCGTAGTGTGATCAATGGAAAGAATGTCCTTGTCGAATTACATTTACTGACCCAGGACTATAGATACAGAAAAGGCTAGTTCGCGGGGGGGAATTGAGATATAACATCATGTCCCCACTTTTACTAGGAACTGGGCCGGCGGTGGAAATTGCAGATAATCATTCTCCAGAATTCATGCACAGAACAGAAAAGTCTAGAATTGTCTAAAGAGTTTCTTCCTTTATTTCCATACAGATGATTGTTTTGCTATTATTGAGGAGGTATTATAAAGATAAACCGACGTCTTGCGCCGTTGCAACTTGCTACAATACGTATTAAAAAAAAATCCCTGACGGCTCGGCCTACAGGCACAGGTACATTTCGAAGACGCAGACCGTGGAGCGTCTGTTTATTGGGAATTGCAGAAGAAATGACCTTTTGCCATGATGCGGCAGTTGAAACCGCCCACTTCGAAATCTACTTGTGTCAAGTAGGCGAAGCCGGTAGAATTTTTTTTATTTTTTTATTCTGTAAGTGTTGGTCCAATAGAAAAGTTGTAGATAATATTAAGAGGCTTTATAATAAATTTAAGTGGATTTGGTATGTTGTGAATTGACAAAGTTATAATTTTTTTTCTTCCAAAACCCCCCTTTCCCCCCCCCCTCGAGGCTATTTTTAATGATATCAAAAATCTGTCATACATAAATTTTCGGCCCTTTTCCTAGAAGTAATAATAACTTTAAACGGATTCGATGGGTTCTTTTTCACAAAAAGCCCCTCCCCCCCCCCCCCCCCACTTTTGCCCATTCGCGAACTTGACCGAGATTTTATGCCCCTTGATTTTATGTATCCGTTTGGAAGAGATTTGTACAGAATTATTAAAGTTATCGTGTCCATAAAAAAAAAGTGACATATAGATAGATAGATAGTTAGATAAAGTTTTGAACTGGGGGGTGGTTTTGGGTTCTGGGATTCACGATAGTTGTAGATCTGCAAAAATTTTCCAAAAATTCCAACATAGGGGAGAGTGTAAGGTAGATCTCTTACGAAATCAACCTAATAGCAAAGATAAAAATATTAACATAAAGTGCGCGTGACCAATAAAACTATTTAACTGAGTCAAAAAAGAACACTTACATCGTCTTCTTTTTCACAAAATAAATAAAAAATGATCAAACACTAAACACGTTGTCCGATAAAAATGAGTACAGTTCTTACGACAGTTGATATCATATGCGCCAAATGGGAGCTCAATCCAAAGCAAAGTTTAAACGCTATTGTGTTCACTCACATATACAAATACATACAGGCATCATCATAAAAATACCATAAAAGGACACCGATGGTCTGAAAACGAAAAAAATACCAATATTCACGCATACATACGGAATAATTGTAAAAATATCAAACCTTCAAATATAAATTTACCAGTACACCTGTGCGATGATTTCGCACTGCAGTCTAATATTTTAGGTAGATTTCGTAAGAAATACTACCTATTACATTCTCCCCTATGTTATAATTTCTGAAAAATTTTTGCAGATCTACGCCGATCATGACTCCCAGAACCCAAAAACCAGTTCAAAACTTTATATCGATCTATCTATCTGTCTATATCACTTTTTTATGGACACGATAACTTTATTAATTCTATACAAATCTCTTCCAAACTGATACATAAAATCAAGGGGCATGAAATCTCGGTCCAGTTCGTGAATGGGCAAAAGTGAACCGGGGGGGGGGGGGGGAGAGAATGGGGGGCCTTTTTGTGAAAAAAAAACATAACTTCTTAATTAGGATACGTATCGAATCCGTTTAAAGTTATTATTACTTCTAGTAAAAAGGCCGAAAATTTATGTAGATTTTTGATATTAAAAATGGCCTCCGGGAGAGGGGGGGAGCTAGGGGTTTAAGAAGAAAAAAATTCATAATTTCGTCAATTCACAAGATATCAAATCCGCTGAAATTTATGATAAATCCTCTTAATATTATCTAAAACTTTTATACTGACAAGTTTTTTATAAAACCAACCCTTACAGCAAAATAAATAAATAAAATAAAAAATAAAAACAAAAAAATCCCTGCCTGCTCCGCCTACAAACACATTTAGATTTCGAAGTGGACGGTCCCAACTGCAGCATCATGACAAAAAGGTCATTTCTTCTGCAATTCTCTATAAACAAGCGCCCCACGGTCTGCGTCTTCGAAATCTACCTGTGCCTGTAGGCCGAGCCGTCAGGGGGTTTTTTAGATGCAGGTTTAAACTTCTAAAGAAAAATTAAGGACGAAAATATCTGCAAACAACATTAGTCAAGCCAGAATATCATGTCATTCATTCCATCAAAGTTAAAATAAAAACTGATCAAAGATAGCAAGAGCCACGCACGAGGGAAAAAAAATAACAATCGTATTTTAACTTCATTAGAAGATGACATCATCCGCTTTGTGAAAAACACGGACAAAAAAAAAAAAAAAAATGAGCACATATAAAATAGAATTTAATATAATATAACATAGCATACATTTTAGACTACATGTAAAATACCACTGCTGCGATCGATCGATTCGATGGTGTCTTTTTCCTCAAACATTTGAATTTGAATTTTGCTTTTTAATCATAAATATAAAATAAACCCGTGCGTCCCGCTTTGTTTTTTATTGTGCTATTTTTTTTTATATATAATTATTGTTGAGCATGCTATAATGTAGTATTTTATTTTTGTGGCAACAATGATTAGAGAAAAAAAATCATTTCACTGAAAAAAACAATGCTGATTTAATTTTTAATCAAAAAACATGTTTTAAAGAAATGTGAGTATACTATGTCAGAAGCCGGTTCAAAAACCTTTTGAATGATAGTTCATTCATTTTTGTGCATTTTGTAAATGGATAGAAAAAGGGATGTTGGCAACAGAAACAATACATATGATTAACTAATGTAAAATTTTAAAGCATATGTAAGTACGAGGAAGTCAGAAATTATAACTTATTGTATGATAAAATATGAAAAACTACATAAATAAATTTTTATTCTTAAAATGAAAGCATATATAAAACATTAAAATACATGCAATTTGGTATAATTGCAACTCAAGTAATATATATATATATATATATATATATATATATATATATATATATATATATATATATATATAATATTAAAAAAAAAAATTTGGTATCTTATCACAGTTATTTTGTAATTTATTTTTAGTTTATATAATTCGTGTAATAAATCAAACTGTGCTTTAAATTTTTTATCACTTTAAGGGTGATCATCACTTATATTTTCCCATATACCGCTAATGCTATATTTTTAACATCAGAATTGCGCATTTACTATTGAATCGATTTATTTCAAAAAAATTTTAGTGATAGACATGACTTATTTCTTTGAAATGACACAAATTTTATAAGTGAAGTGTAATTACCCTTTTTTTAATTTAAATTTAAATTTTTTTTATTTGTTTCCAATAGATTTCACCAGATGGCTGTACCAGTGCTGCAGATTTTCCGCATAGCTTATAAAACGATTTTTTCTGCCAGTTTTTACATATATTCTTGTAAATTGTTATCATTATCTTGTTATAAATTTAATAAGGAGTATTTTTTACACGATACTATATAAAATATATCGTTCAACAAGCCTTATTGTTTTTGCTATAGTAATTTTATTCTCATCTTCCATACCTGAAAGAAAAATTCTTTCACATTTGCAGTAACCCTAATCATTTCCGGTGAGTCAAACACCAGGGGTGCGTTAGGAAGAGATAAAAGATCTCCAACTCCCATATCACTTTTGACTTTTTCTCTACCCTTGCCTTTGAAAGGGAGGGGGACGGAGGGGGGGAGTAGGGTAAACGTAAACATTTGTGGTCATTTCATTTTCTTTCTGTAAAAGGAAATTTGTCTTTGCTTTGTAGGGACATTTATTGAATCAGTGAAAGCGAAACTTCTGAATGCGAAGCAGAGCAGATAAGCAGCTTTCACTAGTACCATTTATTGTGCACTGATTTGTCTTAAAATATGCCCAGTATTTGTGCTATGCATGCAACATGTACTAATCGTTCGGATAAAATGCACAATATTTTATCCTATATATTGCAAGGATTGTATTCAATTGAATTGCAATTGATTGTATCTTGTATGCATTGCATGCAAACGAACATATAATAACTTTAATACTGAAAGAGCCCAAATTTGTTCCGATAATTTTTATCCTTGTGATTACATGAGAAATTCGGTTTCAGCATTTTTGGGTTCCGTTCCTGCTAAGAAAAATTGTCAATTCTAGAAAGATATTGGCATCGTCTATCAATGTAAAAAAAAAAGGTACATTGCTTACGCATGGAATAATTTGTTATTATTATTATGAACTAACTAATCTTCAAGTTTTCAAGAAACACCTAGATTTTGCAAGAAAGATGTGAGAAAACGTGAGCATAAGATATTCAAAAATATTTCGCCTAGAATAAATATATATATATATATATATATATATATATATATATATATATTGCAGAAGACTTCACAGAAATTTCGAATATTTTTAGTGTTAATAATTTTAGTAACACATTTTTACTAGTGTTAAAAAGTTTCAAATATCAGCTACATAACAGGAAGATTAAGATAAAAAGGCCGAGAAAAAAATTAAAGGAGTAAAAAGTTATTTTCAGGTTAATGAAATTGTAAAAATATACTCTTGCATAGCTGTCAACTTTTACGCTTTTTTGTTACCTCTAAACTATAATAGTAAATTTTGTTCCTATTTTTACGAACAGGACTTTCTCACAAGTAAACTTCATAGTAAAAAGAGAAGAAAAAAAATCTATGTTTTGAATTATTAAATAAGATTATACTTTTAATACTTGTAAATAATACTTTTAATTTTAGCTTCCTCTGTGAATTAAAATAAATTAATACAAATTTCGTAAACTCTAAAACAAACATTCTAAAATCGATTTTTGTTTTTTTAAAACCATAATTGGTTTTTATGAACTAATACCCTCTTCCCTTTTCTAACCTCATTATAATTGACTGAAAAGAAATAGTCATATAGTTTTTATTTGTCAAGAAAGGACAATATATATATATATATATATATATATATATATATATATATATATTTAAATGATGGCAACTGCACAAGAATAATTTACCTGCTTCTAGTTGATTCAGCAAAGAAGTATAGCAAGTTCCCTAGCAAGAAGAGTCTGGATTGAACGATTATTTTCAGAAGTTAGTTATAGAGAATGTTTCTAAACTATTAAAACTAACTTTTAGGAGCAATAATGCTAGAAAAACAAGTTTTGTGCATGAAATTAGGTCGCAAACCGCTTATTTAATGAATAATACAGGGTGTCTCGCTAGAATCTGAATCCTCGTTTACAACTGTAGTAATATTGAAAATATTTAAAGAAATTTTTTATCTGATTAACTTTGTTTTATATAAATATGATAACTTGCTTGGAAGTGCATCAAATTTTGATCAGTGACAGCATGTACTGTCAGCTGCACACGAAATTATGGAGCATCTAGATTAGTGTTGTTTGGATGAGAATGGTGCTAATTTCTACCACTTTTCGTAATATCATATTTCATATAAAGCAGTGTAAGTCTGATAAAAATATCATAACAATATCTTTATTATAATTAAAGTTGGGAACAAAAATTCAAGTTCGGCTTGAAGAGAAATACTCTGTATTTGAATAAATGGATTGGAACCTGGTTTCCTATACAAAAACTCTCTGTCTTGATACATATTATCAAACTTAAAAGTGTTTTCCATTAGCTTAGAAACACTCTGTACATGAAAACGCAAGATACAGATTAAACTTCCATTTATTTGTTGAATTATTGCTTATCAGTAAAAAAAGAAAAGAAAAAAAAAACCTTTCTTAAAAAAAATCAGTAATTCATGTGAATATCGTCATTTTATGAATATCGTCATAATCTATTAATTACTATCTTCAATTATAATATCTCTATTAGGGATGCACTCTTTAGGGATATAGTGTTTTTGGCGGAATACAGAATATTCAGCCTCAGGTAAACCGAATACCGAATATTCGGCCAACTGAATACCGAATATTCGGCTGGTAGAATATTTTTATATTTTACCGTTATGTATATGTTATTGTATTAAAACCTAAATTATAAAACAATTTTACATAATATTTAACATAGATACTACCATTTTATGGACTAGACATTTTTACAAGAAACCTTTACACACACACGCACACACACACACAAAAAAAAAAAAAAAAAAAAAAAAAAAACTGTGCTTGGAATTGTAATTTAAAACAAGTGAGTAAAAATAGAATGAAGAATAATTTAGAAGGAGTATTTCCTAGGGTAGGGTTGTGAGCAGTGAAGGTGCGAGCTATTCTTTCCCCAATCCTCTTGATTCTTTTAAATTCTATTTCCTGCTTTATCCACACTTCAAAAAAAGTTGAGGCATGCACAGTAAGGTCGAATTTGCACTGAAAAATTAAGACTTTTGCTTCTCGCTTTAATATATTATATACTCAGAGATAAATATTGAGCATATTTTTTTTAATACTTATTTTTGTGCTAAAACTTAGAAAATTTTATATATTATATAAAGTGTGTGTCCCATGACCGTGTATAATTTTGATGCAGAAATATTGATATTAGGGTATAAGAGTCCCCCCCCCCCTCTCTCTCTCTCTTTTTAAATTATTTATTTATTTTTTGACAATCGTATTTTTATCCTTCAATAATTTAAATTGTTCTACAGCTTTGAAATCTTTATATGTTAAATAAATCATTTTTAAGTAGTATGTATTATTATTTATTTATTTATTTATTTATTTATTTATTTATTGTATTTACAGTGATTTCTAAGGTACAGAGAGCTCAGTTGAATATATACGTCTCTATATTTTTCACTGTTCACATTATAACTGTTTATAAATTATTTTATTTAATATACTTAAAATTATGATAGTATTTTGAACTTTTTATAAGTTTTAATCATAATTCCGCTGCTGGGAAAAGTTTGGTGTAAAAATATTAATTTTTAGATATTTTGTGTAATACAAATGTTTTATTTTTCTTGTGCTCCAGAGATAAAGATTGAGCACATTTCATTTTTTTAAATATTTATTTTTCTACTAAAGCTTTAAAAATTTTTATACATTATATAAAATATATATACTATGACCGTATATAATTTTGGTGGAGAAATATTGATAGTTAAGGTATAAAAGATCTGTTTTTAAAAAAAAAAGGCAATATCTTTTTTCCCCAAAAAAATTTGAAAAATTGTGCTTTAACTTTGAAATTTTTAAATGTTAAATAAATTATATTTATCTAGTTTGTGTTATGTTTCGGTATATTCACAATGATTTGTAGGATGCAAAGGGCTCAATTATTTGTTTTTCAGCTCAATTGAGTCAACTTTATACCTGGTTACAAATTATTTTAATTAGTACTTAAAATTATCCCAGTGTTTTGAAATATATGTAAGATTTGATAATCATGATTCCGCTGCTTGGGAAAGTAACGAATTTTATCAAATTAAAGAATGACTCGTATATGATAGTAATCTAAAGTGGAGGCAATTCTCTATTATGTCAACTAGTTTTCTCAGCTCAGCTGAGACCATGGGCGTCACGTGACTACTCTAAATTGGAGAAGCGCGGTAGCCCGTTTTTCTCGTTAGCCCCGGTGTTCATACATCTTGGAACAAACTTTCTTCGTAGATAATGTGGTCAAAGCAAACATTTTTTGAGCAAGAAACATTATCCCAATCTACTTATTCCATCAAAAATACAATACATTAGATCCAAAAACACAGGGTGTGTTACCACAAGCTGAAACTGAATTTTCGTTCACAACTTTAACAACAATGAAGATATTTTAGCGAGATTTGCATCATATTCATTTTGCTTGTAGAAAATATGATGATAACATTGGAAGGTGCTGAATTTTAGCCAGTGACACAGTATAAGTAGCACTGTCAGATCGTCAGATGCCTTCTGAATAAAGGAATATCTAGCTCAGTGTTGTTTAGATATGAATGGTGGCAATTTCCAGTACTTCTCGTGATTCACAGAAATCAAAATAACTAAGTTGAAAATACATTTACAATATTTTCAATATTATTAAAGTAACAAATGGAAATTCAAATTTGACGTGGAGTTAGATGGACTTTATTTTTGACTGAATAAGTGTGTTGCGATTCTGGTTTCCTGGACAAAATTTGTCTGTCTTTATGTTTATTATCATTTGTGAAAGTTTTTTTTTTTCGTTTTGTTTAACATGATGTTTGCGAAAAAACGCGAAACAGATTATTTACTAGAAGACAATATTCAGAAATTTGCATTTATTTGTACATCATAAATTGCTATGGTTTATTTTAATTAATTAATTTTAATTAATTAAATTTAATTATTAATAAATTTTAATATTTAAAAATCATAAATTTTAATATTTTAATTAATTAATGGTTTATTTTCTTAAGTGACACTTTTCAAACAGCGAATATATAATGTAAAAGCATTATCTTTCATTGAAATATGATTATGTTTATAATTATTTTGAATATCTTTATTAATTGACAATTAAAAGTAGAAATTGTGGGTTTTTAAAAATATTATAAAAAAAAAAGTTATTTTGAGTATTTGGTTTGGCCGAATATTTCGATATTCGGCCAAACCGAATATTCGGCAGATCGAATAGTTTGATATTCGGCCAAGCCGAATATTTGGCCGAATGTTCTGTAATATGGCCGCATGGGTGCAAGTTTGAAATAAGGCCAGGACTGAAAATATTTTGACTTGTCCCCCCCCCCCCCTCCAAGCGCACACGTGTGCACAGACAACTGACAACACATGTTTTGACTTTGAGATGTGGCAAAGACTGAAAATATTTTGAATTCTCCACCCAGACCTCCTCTCCGAATGCACAATGCACACACCATGTCCACGTAGACAAAACGTCGAAGGATCTCGAAAAAAACGGCAAAATTCGTCGAAGGATCTCGAGAAAACGGCAAGTTTCATCGAAGGATCTCGGAAACAGTCGAATTAGTCGAAGGATCACAGAAAAAACGCGAATTTCGTCCGAAGGCCAAGGAAAAAACGCGAAATTCATCAAGGATCACGAAAAATGGCTAATTTCGTTGACAGATCGCAAAAAAAAATTCGTCAAAGGGCCGCGAGAAAATGTGAATTTCGTCAAAAGACTGCAAAAAAAAAAAAAACGAACATGAGTTTAAGAATCGCGGAAAAATGCGAAGTTCGCAGAAGGGCCACGGAAAAAAAAAATTCGTCAAATGGCCGCAAAAAAGAACACCAATTTCGTCAAAGGTTCATGGAAAAAAGTGCTAATGTGTTTGAAAGATTACGGAAAAACGGCCAATTTTGTCGCAGATCGCGAAAAAACAGCGAATTATGTTGAAGGATCTCGAAAAAAACGACATATTTCGTCGAAGGATCTCGAAAAAACGGCATATTTCGTCGAAGGATCTCGAAAAAACGGCGAATTTTTTTTCCGACCTCGGGCATTTTTTCCGTCTCGTTTACATCCTCGGAAATTTTCAAAAGACGGAATTCCGTCTGTGGATGGAAAACTTGCACCCATATATGGCCGAATAACGAATAGATACCGAATATTCGGTGCATCCCTAATCTCTATCAATATTGTAATTAATATCGTCTTAAGTGTCACTTTTCATACTAAATAAATTACAATAAACTTTTATTTTAGTATGATTTTATTCCTTAATTATCTGAATAAACATTTTTATTTATTGCCACTTGGATTAATCATTAAATTTAGGAATGTTGAAAAGAGATAATAGTTTAAATTTTATATGATACTTATCCTGTGTGTAAAGAATATATTTTTATGTTTTCTATATTTTTCTTTTCACAGAAAAATTACTGCTGATATTTATCAATTAAAAATGGCGCATCTCATACAAAACCTATTGAAAAACAGAACTGAGAATCAAAATCAAACATCGCGCGTAGTGACATAAAACAGCGTGTCGCGCCCTATTAGTTTAGTGGTGAAATGATTCAACCTTGTAGTTGTAACCTCTAATCTTCTATTCTAACTTTCCGGTTTAGAGTGTCTGTGTTTACTCCGATGCGACTTCAAACGGGAAGTGACGTTTCACAGAAAATGGGGCTGCCAGAAAAAGAAGTTAATCTCCAATGCGAAAGTCAGCGCCATCTATTGAGAAAAGGAGATTTTCGTAATATCTGACGCTCTCTTTTAAGGTGATTTTGATGTTCAAAAATAGTAGAAGGAAAACAGCGTAAAGGTTGGCAGCTATGCAAACATCGTAGATGTAGCTTTAACGTGTATCAAATGGTACTGTTAGTATAAATGTATTGTTGCTAGTGATTTTCTGATTCCTTTTTAAGCATAAAAGAATAATACTTGCAAGCATGTTTATTGAAATAATTTGGAATCGAAAAGTTCTATATTTTCAAATAAAGGAATTACACCTTTAGCTATAAGTGATTATTGTCTCAGGACGGCAATTTGTTCCTTTCCTGCGCTGTCGCGTCCGAAAATTCAGTTTAAAATGACAACTTTGACAGCATTATTTGAAAATATTTTGCCTTTACAGGAAAACGAAAAAAAAAATTATTACATAGTTTCTTAATAAGTTTGTGAATAAAAATTAATTAAAAAATGTGTTAGAAAGTGCACAGCTTAGATTTCAGAACAGCCTTAAATAAATAAAATGTATATGCAAAAAATTTAAGTCAGTAAATAAAAGAAATGCATTATGTAATAACATTTTATTAAATATATTTACTGTTAATTATCATATATTTAAAATTCTAAATAATTTTTTCTGTTTAATTATATTTATCTTACAAAGCTTCGCTTAATCTTAATTATTATTATTTTTTCAATTTCGGTTCAGATTACTGGGTTTCTACTGATATGGGTAAGCAGAAATATTGATGTACAATGCTTTCCCCCGAAATTGAACCATTTGTTTGGATAGCTAAATACATTAGCAATGTAACTCCAAATTTGAGGAAATATAATTAAAACATATCAATATTGCGGAAATTCTTAATCTAGATCATTTAATTTAAAAGCGTTATTTAGCGCAGCTATTTACCTCCTGTAACATTACAAAATCCCTTTTTAATTATAGCTAAACCATGTGTTTCTCTCAATAACATGAGATTACAATTGACTAATCGATAACTATAAAAAAAAATAATAAATAAAAACTGGCTTAAACCGCGCTGGAGGTCTGCATGAGCTGAAATTTTCACGCCCGGTCCCGGCCCGAATGAAACCATCTTGTTCCGGAGTCCCCCAGAAAGTAAAGTCCAAAACCAAACCCATCCCCTATACAGATCTGTAGCCAAAAGCTAATCTCTAATCTTCTAACTTACATTTACTTGGCACAGCGTGTCTGTGTTTCCCCGGAATCGGCTTCAAACAGGAAGTGACGTTTCCAAGAAAATGGGGCTGCTAGAAAAAGAAGATTTTCGCCCATGTGAAAGTCAGCGCCATCTATTGAGTGAAGGTGATTTCCTTATTATCTGACGCTCCTTTTTAACAATATCGATCTGCAGAATTGAAATAACTGCAGATCTTTGTGCTATTGCATTGATTGCCCCCCTCCCAAAAATATAATTTTTTCCCAATTAAAAAATATTTCTGCAATAAAGCTTTAACATTCAGTCACAGGGGTTCTGCATATGATTTGACTATTTTGGGATAATGTCTTGCAGGGTGCTACTCATATAGAAGAATAAAATTCCCTGACTTTTCCAGGTGTATTTTTTTTTTTTTTTTAAATGAGACAGAATTTTATTTTTAATAAAGCTTAAGAATTTTACAGATTTCAATTTTACAGAATGTTAATATGCACTGATTACACTGAGAGTAAAACAAATATTGCATAACTCAAATATATACTCAAATTTTCCAACTGCAGATAACATTAATTGAAATTTCCATTTATGCATCCCCCCCCCCCTAATTAGGAATTGCATTCTTTAATAATTTTATAACAGTTACAAACTTTCAAATAAAATTTTATCCAAACTGTAAAAAAAAAAACTGTACAATATTTTTTTTTACTGAACCATAGTTCATTTCAGCAACTATCACAAACGCACTTAAGTCTAGCTTCAGGCAAAGGTTGAGAGGACACAGATATTTTTGAGTGGGGGTTGAATAGATTTGAAATGATTTATTAGTTATATTACTTGTCACTTCAGAATAACAAATATTGCAAAAAAGTTTGAAAAAGTATTTAATGAATTTTAAAAAGCGTAGCAAAAGTAGGAAGTGGAAATTTCAGAAGCAGGGTGATTTAGACAAAATTTCTAAAGAAAAAAAAAAACTGGAATTTATAATAACAAAAACCGGGAGATTTTCTCACATGTCATGGGACAAAGCTTGCACTTATTTGGCAATCACCATTAAATTTGATTAAATTCCCTGCTTTTCCAGATTTTAGATAAATATTGGAATTTCCTGATTTATTTGCCCAGTTTCCAAATTCCCTGACTTCTCCAGGTTCCCCAGGTGGTGTAGCAGCCCTGTGTCTGTCTCTGTCTATATGGTCACTTTAACTCAAGAATGATATTCCATGAAACTTCATATTTAGAAGTTATATTTTGACATAAATTGTTGCTGATTAGAATTTGGTGTAAATTATATATTTCAGAAAATAATTATATAATCCATAACACGGGAGGTGAAAAAGTAAAACATAACAAGGGACACGGAGGCCACACTTATTTATGGATTCAATAAAGCTTTCTTATTTAAATATTAGTATGAAATTGTACAGATGTGTACTTTAAATATTCAACTTATGAGAAAAAATTTAAAAAACGTCAGTTTGCAAAGAAATTTTTGTACAGAAGACATTTTGGAACATGACGTCAACTTTATCAAAAAATCTCATTAGTCGACACAATGCAGTCTCAGGGACCACACTTTCCTTGTTACAGGTTTGCCTAATTTATAGAAATACTAAATATTACTTAATGCATCACTAAACATTAATCTAAAAAAATAAATAAATAAAAGATTGCACATATATATACAACTTTTCACTAGTATTACTCATAAAGTAAAATTATTTGTTTGGAGCAATGAAACATGACAGAGTAATGTGGTATAACACTACATCAGAATAATCTTATACAGAGATTTTATTGTATTATCTAAATTACTGCCTTTTTTATGTGCATCTTTTAAAAAAAATGGATTTTTATGGAAATAACTTAAATTAAACAATTATAAAGAATTGCTTTGAATTTATAACAGCAATCCAAAATTTAGAAGATGCATAAAGAAAATATTTTTAGAATAACCAATGTAAACTTACTTTGCTCTGAAGATCTCCAACAATTTCAGCCTGACGTGCTTGGGTATGTTGATATGCTGCAATCTGATTTTCATATTTGTTGATTTGTTCTTCTATACTATATCTCAATTCCTTATGTGTTTCTGACTGTTCACTTGCAATTGATTCATCAGATACATTTCCTTCTTGAAACTTTATTAATTCTTTAACCTATAAATAGAAGAAAATTAAGAGATGAAAGAAAATCACATGTAATGCATTATCCTAAACATGTAGCATTTATAGTTTGTTTACAGGGAAAATCAAAAGTATTCTGCTACATTAGGGTCAATGGGAATAAATCATTTCAAATGCATTTTGATGATGTTACATCTTTTCAAACATAATGAAATTGATATGCAATTATGAAGTGTAATAAAACATGCTTTCTGCAGAATATGGGGTGCAAAGCATTTATTAGTTATTTACAGGGTCACACAAAATAATTCAGTTACATAATGGTCTATGGGGAAAAAATCGTTTGTGATGCATTTTGATGAAACTATTACGATAATTCAAACATAATGAAACTGATAGAAATGAGGTGTACTATAAGTTGCTTACTGAAAAGTATGGTGTGTATTGCATTTATTGTACATTTACAGGGACACAAAAAATAACCCTGTTACAGTACTGTCTAAAAACGATAATTGCTGGATCAACTTTGGTTTGAGTTTTTAAGTTTAACTAAACTTTTGCATAGTATGTGGTATGTATAAATTATTATTATGTTGATCATATACAGGGCTACACAAAGCGAATTCATAAGTATTACTGTACTGACTATAGGAGTGATTTGCTTAAGGGTAGTTTTTAATTGTGTTATGCATTATTCTGTTGAATTATACTTAGTATACTAATATTGGGTTAAGTAAAAAAGTCATGTAATATTTTTTATGAATTTCAAAGTGAATTTATTGATATCACCAATAGTCTCCAATATATAATTAATCAATTATATACTGGCTATTTTGTTCGATGTTCTTTTCCCATCTTCCAGCTAGCTGCATAATTCCGCAGAGAAGAGAGTTTGATTTTTAGAAGCAAAAAACTAAATCAACTCATTTTTGATAGCCTTATTTGAATCAAATGTTTTCCATTTAAATGGTTTTAAAGAGAACGAAATAAACAATAATCTGATGGTGCAAGGTCAGGGTTATATGGTGGATGAGGCATCACATCCCAACCCATCTCCAATAACTTTTAATGAGTGATCAAAGATGTGTGTGGTCTGTCCTGATGGAACACAACACCTTTATGATTATCAACTTTGGGCATTTTTCTTTGATTATCTTGTCCAGTTTCATTAGTTGTTGACAGTAGACATCCAAATTAATGGTTTGGTTCTTTGGAAGTAACTCTAAATAAAGAATATCTTTATAATCCCCCAAACAGACAGCATCACCTTTCTTTGATGAGTATCTGCTTTTGAAGTAGTTTGTGCTGGTTTATCTCGCTTATTCCATGATCAGATATTGATTCATTTGATGAAATGAATTTCCTTCCATTTATGACAGAACCCAAATATCGACTGACATAACCAAGTTGTTGTAAATGATTGTAAACGCTTTTTTGCGATACACCAAACTTATCTGCAAGCTCTTGTGTCAAAATGTGCTGGCTAGCTTCGATCATTGCTGTTATTTTTTTGTCATCAACTTCAAATGGACATTCAGAGTGTGGTGCATGTTCAAGAGCTCTTCAGAACGAAAATGAACAAAACGATGCTGACGCTGACACTGATGTTTAGAAGTCGTTTAGACACTCCTCTCCATAAACATCACACAATTTTTTTCTAGCTCATACTGTATTCAGGGTTGCCAGCTTTTATCCAGGTAAAAAAAAACTGGTTGCCTTTTTTTTGTTTTACCCACTTAAAAAAAAAGCTGGCTTTATTTGAAAAAAGTTGTTGTTTTAAGGATGTTTTACAGCTAATTTATATTAAATTTGCATTCCTTTATTTTTAATGAACTCATAAATGTCTGTAACTAAAAAAAATTATAAATTTCTATTAAATTTTATCAAATAAATAAAGTTTGATAATTGCTACAATGCCACTATGAAGGCATTAGGTCTGAAAGAAAAAAAAAATTACATATTGAGAAAAATACATTAAATTAGACTTCAAAGAGGTGTTTTGAAATTTTACATCGCATAGCTCCACATATACTTTACATTTTAAAGATTATATATTTAATTAAACAATGACAAATTGCCACACATTAAAAAGGAAATTTTATTAAAACAAAATAATTTATACTTATTTAATAAATAAAATTATCTGATATAATATTTGAAAACATCCATATTTAATTAGTAATCAGTATTCTGATTTATAAAAATGATTTATCTAAAAAAAAATTTCTGTCTTTCTACTACTAAGCGGTTATGTATTTATTCCATATAAGTCCATATGAAGAGAATAAATCATAGGATGATCAATGTTGAAAGAGAAATTAGTAAGGCATAAGGCTATAATATTTGAGGCAATTTTAGTACCATGTAAGTGTCTAAAAAAGAGAGAATTTTTTTAAATGTTCTCAAACTAAAACTTGTTGAATTAAGATTTTGAAAAGAATGTTGCTATTTAAAATATTTATTCATGCATATGTTATTCATAATATGGTTTTTAATAATGAGAAATAGTGTTTTTATTAAATGGCTTTATGTTACATTTTAAATGCTTATGAGGAAAAAAAAAAAAAGACTTTGATATCAATAGCCCTTAAAATTAGTTAAGTAAATAAGTAACTAAGCAACCATTGTCCTATTTAATTATTTAAAGTAGTAAAATGGAAAAAAGGTGTTAGAGGCCAGTGTAAACCAGATAAAGCAATCGGTAACACTTTATAAAATTTAGCTGACACATTTGAAATTCTGACTACAAATTATTAGAAGCTCCTTCTATGTGTTATTCCAAAATTAATGTCTTCAATATTGGGGAAAATAATAATAAAACACTTTAAAATGTTCAGTTTATAAATAAAATGCTTCGCTGTATAAAAGCCAATTTGGGGCAAAAAAAGCCAGTTATAATCAATAAAAGCCACTGGTGTGGCATTTTTTAAAATTTTAAGCCAGCTTTTTTGCAACCCTGACTGCATTTTTACCTTTTGGAAGTAAAAAAGCAAAATATGACGAAAATGACCGCCTGAAATCTCCTTTTTCAAATAAATGTAGAGCAATAAATACACAACCAAACTTGAAACTTTTTTTCATAAAATGACCATGAAATTTCAATGCGCCATGAATTCAAATGTGCTCTAGTATAGCTTGATTGGATTAGTATTACCAGACACATTCAACAATAACAACATCTATCGAAAAAATATGACGACTTTTTACTTAACCCAATAAAAGTTTGCAGAATACAAATAAATTATATTACATGGATGGCTATGCAAAGATCAAGATACATTATCATTTATGGTTGGTAATTGCTGACAGTATGTTTTAAGTTGTGTTATGCGTTTTTTACCTGAATTAAATTTTAGCTTAATATGTGGTACCTACAAAAGTCTTTAGATAATATACAGGGCTGTACAAAAGAATTAAAGTGCATTTCCATCTATTGACGAAAATTTGTAAAAGTGAATTTTCTAACTGAACTAAAGCTTAACATACTGTGTAATATAGCAAATCTATAATCATACACAGGACTGCACCAAATAATTAGACTACTATTTTGATTATGGAAACTGTCTGTCTGAACGAAGCAAAGACTAATACACAGCGCAATATTACTTTGGAGCATATACAAGGATGGTTTGATAAGTTCTTGGCCTGACAATGAAAGCACAAGATTTTTAACATAATTTCATATTATTTTTCAATGTAGTACCCTTGCAACTCAATACATTTAAGACACACTCTTGTGTGCAAATTCTTTAGTGCAGCCCTGTACGAGGGTGGTTCAATAAGTTATCGGCCTGACAAAGAGAATACAAGATTTTTAATACTATTTCATTTTATTTTTCAACTTGCAACACAATATATTTCAGAACTTGAGAAATGTTCATTCTTTGGCGTTTTTGGTCAACGTTCAACAAACGTGCCATGCATTGAGCAGAAAGCTTTTTCATACCCAAAACATCGTGTAAAATGTAGTGGACATGGTTTATCGAGATGTTTGCAATGTCAGCAAGTTCCCGTATCTTCAATTGGCAATCATTCAATACGGCATTGTGAATTTTTGAGACGATTTCATTGGTTGTAGCGGTTTTTGGCCATCCTGAGTGTTTATCATTGTGAATGGATTTTCCTACCATGTTTAAATTCAGCAGCCCACTTTTTTATCGTCGAATACGAAGGATAAGAATCCTCTTTAAGGTGGAATGTAACTCTTTTTGTATGTCCGTTGGAGTTAAACCTTTTTTAACAAAGTATTTTATGACAGTTCGAACTTCAATTTTTTTCATATTTAGAAAATGTCAAAACTTGTTTAACTTTACTTTATCGCCAAGCAATAACTAATAGATTCACGCATTTGAAACTAATGCCATCTAAAGAATCATACTTTGCAAACATCATTGTCATTTGGTCATACTTGTTCCATCTCTGTGTCAGGCCGAGAACTTATCAAATTACTCTTGTATATTAGCAATGTGTATTAGCTATGGTAGATATTAAAACCTTTCAGCAAGCATAACTCAAACTATGTTTCATGGATTTCTTTCTAATTTTCACAGAAAGTACCTTATAAGGGTGGCAACTAGATTGATAAATTACCAAGAATAAATTTTAAACCGTTCGGAAATTATATTAAAAAAATAGATTAATAAAAGCACAAAAAATACATACTACATCATAAAAGTTTAGTGTGGACGTCATTTTCATTATCTAATTTTTGTAGATAATTGGATTAAAGCACATGAAGCAAACAATTTAAGCATGCACGACGCTACATTGACGGATGCCTCAAGTCTCATTTGGAACCAAGGTTGATAAAAATCATAATTTTTTTTTTTTTTATTAAAAAAAAATCTGATTTTTTTCATTAATATTATTTGTGTATTGTGCATATATTTATTTATTTTCTTGGTATAGATTTACACATTTCTATTAATTTCATTACAATTCCTAGATAAAAATGCAAAATTTAAATAAAAATAAAAAATTGTTGCAAACAAAATCAGATGATTTACATAAAATCATATTATTCTACTATTAAATTGTTATAGATATATATACCTATGTGAGTTGTGTGTATAAATTTCTAGTTAATTTAAGTTATTAAATTTTTCATTAATGTATTACGGAAGTTCTTTGGGAAGTTAAGGAGTTTCTTTGGTAGGAAATCCCACTTTTCAGAAACAATTTTGGATAGTACTGGCAGAAACTTCTTTCCAGGCAGAACGAAGTACATTTAATGCATCCAACAAGTTGATGGAAAAGGATGTTTCTTGATCGAAAAAAGAAATTGTTTGAAGGAGCATTTCTCTTCTATAGTATGCTTTTATGCCTTTAATAATCCCTTGATCCCATGGTTGTATTTTTGCAGTTGTGTGTGGAGGTAAAAACTCTACATGGATTGCTTTAAGTTCAGACATGACGCAATGAGCGCTGCAATTATCTACAATGAAACACACATTTCGTCCTTCTCTTTCAAATTTTTTATCGAGTTGCTTGACCTACTTCTGGAATAACTCTGTGATAATCCACGCCTTTTTACTTGACTTGTATGTCACTGATAATGCTTTTATACCTTTAAAACAACGAGGTTTTGCAGCTTTTTCAATGACCATCAATGGTAATTTTTCAGTTCCACTCATGCTGCAACAACTAAAAGTGTTAATCGTTCTTTGCTGCACTTTCCACCTGAACATTTATTAATCTTTATAGTTAAAGTTCGTGAGGGAAGTGCTGTCCAGAACAAAGAAGTTTTGTCAGTATTAAAAATATCTGCTTCTGCATATTTACTTAAAATTTATTGCAATTTATTCATTACGAAATCATCTGCAAATTCATCATTTACTGCAGCCGCTTCACCACAAATTTTCTTGCAAATTATTCTGTGTCTATCCTTAAATCGTTGAAGCCATCCTGATGAGCCTAAAAAATCTTTTATACCTAAAGCATCGGTGAAAAAGTGAGCCTTTTCTAGCAAAATTGCACCGGTAGTGGGAAGATTCAGGCTTCTTGCTTCATTCATCCATTTGATTAATGCTGTTTCGACTTCTTCATTATTGGCGACCCTCATTCTCTTTCGACTTGGTTCAAACTTGTTTAGTACACAAGCTGTTTCAATTTTGTCTGTACTTTTTAAAATCATTGATACCGTACTTTTAACAATTCCATATTTCTTAGCAATTTCAGATTTTTTAAATTTCTCGAATCTACCTCATGTAATATATCAAGCTTTTTTTGCAAACTTAAGGATTGCTGAAATTTGTGACTCATTTTGAGTGACTGTACTGTACATGTAAATGGCCTAATAAATTCATACAGGTAAACGAAATAAAAAAAATAATAAAAAAAGACTGAACGCATGCTGCCTTTTATATGAAAGTTGCAATACTAAACTGTAAATTTTCCAAGTGTGAAGAAAGAAACAATGCATAGAAATACTCCCTTTAGGTAGCAACCTTCCCTAATCCTGGTGGCATGTAGTTGATGACAGGTATTGTATTGTCCAAAAGTGAGAACATTCTAATGGCAATAATATTCGTTTTCATCGCTCTAAAGTATAATTCTTTTCATGAAGCTCTAAAGAATAACCCATTGTTCCTTAGGGAAAAAGAAGCTTTCACACATTTCTAGAAATTTCCGTTTGCATTAAGCGTCAAAATTTCTCATGGGGACATCGAAAATTGTTCATATTAAGCGGAATTTCACGTTAAACGTGTTCATCTTAAAAGAAGAAAAAACACTAGAATCTGTATTCATTTTGACGGGGACAGTGACAACTGTTCATGTTAAAAGTAATTCACGTTAAGTGTGTTCACGTTAACAAGGTTCAACTGTATTTATTTTGGGATGCTCTATGAATAAATAATGTTTTGAATGCAGTATTGCATTTACTTTCATAAAATAATAGTATTTTCAATTTATATAAGTTTTATTTAACATTATTAAAAGGTAATTTTTAATCTGACATGAATGATGAAGTTTATTTTAACAAAAATGATTAATTTGATCCTTATTCAGCTTGTAAATATCAATGTTAAAAATACTGATTTAAATCAAACAACCCTGTATCGGAAAAATAGGAAAATGGAAACTCCACCCATTGTCTTTCGTTCTAAGGTTTTTTCCCCAAGAACTTAACGATCACAAACATCCCACCTTTCAATTGTGTGAAGTTCTTACCATCTTGGGCTAACTGGATTTAAATCATAATTTAAAACACAATTTAAATCAAAACAACCCTGTATCAGAAAAATAAGAAAATGGAAACTCCACCCATTGTCTTTCGTTCTAAGGTATGACACTTCAAAGTCTTCGTATCCATAATAATGGTTGATTATTGCACCATAAAGTTCCACACTTTTTTTCGCCAAGAACTTAACGATCACAAACATCCCAATTTTCAATTGTGTGAAGTTCTTACCATCTTGGTCTAACTTGATGTCTTCAGTCATTGATGATTATTCATCATCTTGAGGAACAATGTCCTGCACTAACTCTTCATTGGGTTCTTCAGGTTGCTTGTGTTCTGCTTCTTCCTCTGGTACTACACCTTGCTTGGATTCTGATTCAAATGTGTCATGCAAGGAAAATGTGTAATCTGATTTATCAAAAAATATGAATGAATCAGGGGAAATGGCAAAATTCTCGGTTGGCAAAGTTGTCGCACTCTTCTCAAGATTCCTGGTGCAAGTTATATCCTGGCCAACAAATATTATCAACCATAAAAATAACATTACCTCAAGTTCCAAAAGCTTATGATGTACTTTATCAGACAAAATAGGCAGCATTTACTTACGTTTGGATTAAAAAGGTGAAACAGAACACTTTTTTAGACATCCAAAATAGTGTTTTCCAGTTACAAACATTTTCACTGATAATGGCCATAAAACAATTAATAAGACAGAAAACGCACAGAAATAGTGTCATACAATGTCTTCTTTGTGAAATGAAAACACAAGCACATATTTTAATTAGATCTGGAACTTCTCAGAGCACCAAAAAACATATTTTTCAAAAAGTGGCAAAGTTGTCCCAGTTTACAGTACCTAAATATGACCCTGCCTGTGTTTGTCTATAATTAAGCATATATTTGCCATTCAGATTTTTTGTTTTAATTTTTTCTACGTTTAACCCTCATACATCTTGTTCATGTTACAATAGTCAATGATTTTATTCATAAACTAGCTGACTAAATTAAACAAACCTGAAGTTTGTATAATTTTATATCTTTAACCCAATTTAGTATGAAATTATTTATTTAAAAGTGCTGCGTATACGAGGAAAATCCTTCATTTCCACTTTCAGTCGATAAGGGGTGCATTCTGATATAAACTAACTTCTGACATGTGTTCCCACTGCCTGTGGCACCGTATAGTAGGCGTGAAGCACACACACTGCAAAAGCCTTTAGTTCCACCTTGCGTCGCCAGGGGACACATTCAGTTACAAACAAACCACCTTCCAAACGAAACTCCAACACATGTTCCTGCTGTCCCCAGCACCGTATAGCAGATGTGCTGTGCACACGCTCCAAAATCCTTTAGTTCCACTTTCCACCACCAGGGACACAATTTGTTCTATTTCAAACATCCGACATGGGTACCGTTGTATCAAGGGAGTTGAATGAACCAATTCCTATCAAAACCAGGCCCACAGATGGATGTGCCCCCTGGTGGGGAAAGGTGGAACTAAAAAATGTAATGCGATCGAAAACCAAGTCGAATCATCCAAACCCCATTGAGATCGGACCCATAGAACCCAAGATAAGAATGCAAACGCTCAATAACAAATCATTTACTTTGATTGTTGGTATACATCAAATAAATACAGGTTGTGTACTTTTATTAGGAACATAAATTTAATTTTTACGAAAATCGTCATTTGAAATTTCTGGTATTCTCTATATATAACATTTATAAAACGCTACAAGAGAAACTAAAAATGTTAAATTTCAAAAATGGAATTTGTTTTGAGTAAATCAGAGCAAGGCGTTAACCCCCTCCCTCCCCATACCCACAAATATAGCAAATAATTTGTTCAAGAAAACCACCTTCTCCTACATTGTAACATGATCATTAAAAAAAGAATTATATTTTTCTGATAATTAGAGCATAACGAAGACGCTATGCTAAAATAGCCGCCAGATGGCACCCTTTCCCATCCACAATTTTAAATCTATATCTTAATTAGTTACCTTAATTTTTGTTCATCAGTAAAAATTGGCAAATATTTCCTTTCATTTTCGCAAACTAAATGGAAGGATCGGCCAGAGAAACAGATCTCTTTGTAGTTCAGTTTTTAATGAAAGAAGATCCCTGTCTAAACCTTTCTCAGATTTTTTGACTGGCACTGCCAGATTTTGCAAAAATTAAGAAAAGTTACTGGCTGAATTTTACAAAAATTGCATTGTTGGATGCAGAAAATTTCAAATCAATATCTTAATTAGTTTTCTTAAAATTCACTAATTAGTAAGTAAATTTCAAATTCGTTCATTTCTGTTTGCAAATCAAGAGCAGGTGTTCTTTTCTTTAGCCATTTTGATAAAAAAGATGGCACTTTCGATGTGATGTTTGATGAGATTCTAATGGGTAATTATCAAAATATTAAAATTCTGAGTCTTAGATGCATCAGATCAGGCTTTGGACTACCTAAATATAAATTTTCGGACTTTCAGGTGTGCTAGATTTCGCTGGCCATCGCAGACAAACAGACGGACAGATACACACACACACACACACCGAGCGAAACTTTCTTTTATTAGTATAGTATAGTATAAATTTAGAAGGCAAGATTAACATGCAGATATACCAGTGAAGACAAAAGACACAAACAGTTATTTATAAAGTTAAAAAAAAATATTAATGAACAGAAAATAAAAGAAAAGAGAATTAAAAAACATTAAAGAAACATAATATTTTAAAATCCTTAAAAATAGAAGACAGTAAATTTTAGAAGTAAGTTAAAACTAGATGTGTAATCTTGTTTAATATGCACTGACTTACTTGTTTGTTCAAATCTTGATACTTAGCACCAATATCTATGCATTCTTCTCTGCTACTTATAAGAAGTTCTTCCACATGGGCTAACTCTTCTTTAAAAAGACTATCAGAATCCTGAATAAAATAAGCAGATTTAATTAAGCTCCTAATTATTACTTATGAATTAGAAAGTTACAAAACTTTTACATTAACAAAACTTTAAATAACTCTAATATGAAGGATAGTACATAATTATGCTCTTAGATCCAATTTTCATAAAAAATATTCTTCAGAAAATACATTCTTGAAATCTTCCCTTAAAAATTATGGATTTCAAAATATTGCCTTCTTCTGTAACATTTAAATTTTCCTATTATGCATTAATGACAATGAAATTCACAAAGACCCAATAAAGACCAATTATACAAGAAAAAACTTAAAGGTCAGCATAAATATGCTTAACAGTAAAAATAGAAAAGGTACTTAAGGAAAAGGCCCAGGCTCACCCATGCTTCCAGTGCCTGTGCATTTTGGCAATCCCCTTTCCTTTATAAAAGTGTAGCTCAAGCAAGAACCCTTTAAATTAATATCACATCGATGGCTATTGTCCTGCCTTAAGGTGATGTAAAAAGTTGAGTCAGTAACTTAGTCTTCCTTCGTAAGACCTTTTTGTGTCTACACGATGCCCCGCTTAGACTTTCTCTCTCTCTCCACAAGAATACTTCTTTTTATCCTTACTCCAAAAAAATTCTAAAAGAACAAAGAACACTCCCCTTCTCTCATTCTACTAGAGGTCTCAGATTGGATGAAAATTACATCACTATCGTGACATAACATATCATCACTTTTATTGGTCATCTCCGGCTTATGTAGTACTAAATACTCCTCCTCTAGGAGAAAGATGTTCATACAAAAAAAAAAAAAAAAAAAATGTTAAGCTTTGGACCACCGTGAGAGCTGCATTGAATCATTAAAACTGCCATTATAAAACATTGTCAGTTTCCATCCATAGTCAGTCACAGTCGATAGACTCCTGGCACGCTTGCTGTTGGGTGACCAAAGATACCCTTCTGATCAATTATGCTACTACCCCAAAATAATTTAAAATTAATAATTCTTTAACAAATTACACTACCAAAATATGATCAATATTTTTTAAGTTGAAATAAAAAATTCTTTAAAAAAATATCTTATTTTATGGTGATAATTCTATAAATAGTAAATGAATTAGAAAAGTACTTAAATTAATAAATAAAAGGACAGTGTTTAAATCCTAACAACACTGTCTCTCATCCCTTGAACAAAACAAAATACATTGTTGTGCATAGAGATGTAAATTTTCTGAAAATTTAAAGTAGTGGGAAAAAAACCCTTTTTTTCTGAAAATATTGATTTTTTTTTTTTTTTTTAAATAAGGAAAGCTTTTTTAACTAGTTATGTTTTCTTAGAAAATATAAAATATTAAGCATGTCTTAATATATGTACTCTAAAAAATATTATTTTCCCTTTACATGACTATATTTCCAAAGAAATAAATGCTTTTACTATTAAAATTTTAACTTTTCAGCCTCAGAATTTCCACAGTAGCATTCCTTGCTCAATTTAACATCATTGTTTGTAATACATCATTCAACAGATGATATGATCATTTCAATCACAGTGGTTAGTGGGAGCAGTTAATACAGATGGTGAAACACATCTTGAGGAAAGTCCTAGGTAGAGCTTCATTATCCTATGAAGAACTTATCACAATTCTTTGTGACTGCGAAAAGTTATAAATGCTAGACCACTTATGTATGTCTCAGAAGATGTGGATGATCTAGCACCTTTAACACCATCAATGTTTCTACAAGAAATAGGATCTTCAGAAATGATAGATTTTGATACAATTGATGCACAAGAATTAAACAGAAGAGCAAAGTATAGGCAACAAGTTCGAGAGCATATCAGAAAACGATTCCACATTGAGTTATTTAGGGCAGTTACAGCAACAAAATTCCCTATGAAAGAATGTCAAGCAACTGACAGTTGGTGATGTTGTTCTCGTAAAGTATGATAAGAAACGTGCATATTGGACTTTAGCCCGTGTTCAAGAACTAATTTCAGGGAAAGATGGTCACCAAAGAGTTGTTCGCATAAAAACTGCAAATGGTGAACTTGTCAGACGTATACAAAAACTGTACAATCTACAGATTCCAAAAGAACACTCTCTTGAGCCAATATTCCAAACGAGAAGAGGCAGAACAGTGACTGTTCCAAAATGTTATCAGTCATTAAGACTATTTTTGAACATTGAACTTTATAAACTTTTTTTCTTTTTTTTTAGTATATTTCATATCTTTCCTAGTGTTAATTTGAATTTGTAATAATATGTTTAATTTTGTTTGAATTTCTGCAGGAAATTATATAATTTGTCTTTGAAATTAATGTTAAGAATATTTATGCTTTATAATGTAGTCATATTTTGTTCGAGTTTGCATTTTGTTGTACCTATTATTGTTGAGTTTTCAACAGGAAAACTCAAGGTGGGAGATTGTCGCGAATCGAATTAAATTATACTAATGTTTATCTAAAGAAATCAGAGATGGCAGCACTATACTATGTTTTCTTTGATTAAAGGCGTTGTTGGCTTCTCCTACTAACAAGGATGTTTTTTTGTTGATGTACTTTCTAAGCTGTGTGAAGAAATGGCGTTGTCGAATGTTTATCAGCACGAAAGTGAAAAAATAAATATATTGTTTGTTGAGTTGTAAAAGGACTCTTTTCAGTTATTGAAATATTGTTTTCTTGCATTTTTAAAAATGACAAAAGTTTTGGATTGGGTAGATTCATAATTTCGAAAATCGCTCTGTGTGTTTGTAATAACATTATTGCAGCGGATGTCACCCTCTAAGGGGTGACACCTGATCTTTATCTGCAAAAAAATATATATATAATCTTATAAGATTTTGGAAAAGAATTCTGATATAAAATGCAATTTCTAGCGCACCACGCAACAGAGTTAATTTTATTTTCTTGGAGAATCTGAAATTTTACACAGAATGGAACATCTAAATTAGATATACACCAGTGAGCAAAAGGCTTCTTCTTACAATCATTGTAATATTCAACCATCAGGAGAAGGCAGCTGTGACGTATGAGTCACGTGTGGTCAGAAAAGTTTATTTCAGCAATTTAGAAAATGGAGGAATGGGAAGAGAACTTTTCGACAAAGTGCTTTAATTTGGGATTACCTTATGTGGCTAGTAAGATTTCATTCAACAATAGATCATACAACCTTGCAACAAATGAATGCTTAAAGAAAGAAATGGAAGTATTTGTTGACTAGATTATTCAAGATATCACACTATTTTTTGCTAAACAAAATCTGCCACTTCGTGGCCGTGATGAAAGCAATACTTAATACTTCTGCAAATACCGGTAATTTTCTTGAATTGGTGCAGTTGCTTTCAAAGTATGTTGCTGTACTGAAAGAACGTCTATTGAATTTGGAAGATTGTTCGTCTCAAAAAGTTTCTTATCTGTCGCCAGTTATACAAAATCAATTCATAAGTATTTTATCAAACTACATTAAAAGCAAACTTCTTGAAAAGATAAAATCTGCTGTATATTTTGGCAGGATGTTTGACAGTACACCAGATATTGCTCATACTGATCAAATGTCTCAGGTGATTCATTATGTAAAAATTGATGACAGAAAAGTTGAAATAAAAGAAACAATTTTAGGATTTTTCCTTTGAAAAGTAAAAAATGTGTTGATGTTAGTAACGAAATTCTAAAAAAGCTTGATAATGATGGTTTAGATATTATGAGGTGCCGCTCTCAAAGTTATGACAATGCAGCTAATATGAGTGGAATATACGGTGGGGTTCAAGCCATTATCAAGTCTAAAAATAAGTTGTTTTCTTCAGATTTATTAATCATTCCTTTAACTTCTGTGACCAAAATTCTTTTGCACAAAATGCCTCGTGTTCGATTTTTTGTAACTTTTGAAGCAGTTTATTCATTTTTCTCTGTATCTATACTAATCGGTGGGAAATATTGATTAAGCACAGTGGAATATCAGTTAAGAGAGTATCAACAACACGATGGAGTGCTCATTAACCTGCAGTTAAAGTAATGGCAGAAAATTTAGATAAAGTTATAGCAGCAATTAAAGAATTCCGTGATTCATGAGAAAATTTGGACTTAAACAAGAGCTGCACAAAACCTTTTGTCTGCTCTCCTCAATTTTACTTTCCTATGCTATCTCTTTTTCTGGAAAGATGTATTAAAAAAAGTGAATTGTACCCAGGTGCCATTGCAAGCCAAAGTTTCAAGCCTGGATGAATCATTAATAAAATTAGAAGCACTTCATCTTTATATATACGGAAAGAGGACTGAAATTGTAGAAAGAGCGATTGAAAATGCATTCAAGACATCTGAAGATACCGACATTTCTGTTGAGTGCAGAATTCGCCGCCAAAAAAAATGGCTGGAGAGCAAGTTACAGATGAAGGATTATCTCTGCAAGATGAAAACAGAAGAAAAAATGTTGGAATGCCTCGATCGATTTCATTCTGAAATTCAGACTCATTCAAATGGCATTCAAGATGTAGCTGAAAGATTTGAAGTGCGAAAAACTAACAATTGACAAGTGAGGAACAGTTAAAAATCTTTGTACGAAAACTAATTCCCTTCTATGACGAAGTGTCTGAAAGAGAAATTTTCCTAAAAATACCAAGGTTAAGAAGACATTTGAAAGCTGCCAATCTTGATGTTTCAGAAACCAAAGATTGGGTTGCCTTACATTTTTTGAATTTTTATTGTTGAATGGGATTTTATAGAATCTCTTCCAAACTTAGTTTTATCGTTAAGTTATTTTTAACTGTTTGCATGCAGCTGCATTTTGTAAGAAGAGTTTTAGTAAAATAAAGCTAATTAAAAACTATTTGCGGTTAACATTGAGTGATAGCTAGTTGAGCATTGAGTAACATTGCTACATTGATCATAGAGCATGAGGTCACACAAAATACAGACTTCGACGAAGTAATTTCTGAGTTTACTTCTATGAAAACGAAGAAAGGGAAATTTAAAAATATACTAAGTGGTGTATAGTTAATTATTTTTAATTTAAGTTTAGTTAAACTATGTTTAGTGCTGTTTATTTCATTATTGTGTAAAGGGAAAGTAAATATAAATAAAAATTATTCAAGTTTAGGTTTTACTTTTACTTTGTTATAAATATTTACATTAATAAAATAAAAAGGTTTACTTTATTCTTGTTATAAATAGTTACATTACTATGTAGTATTAATTATTGTAAGGCTAATGTATAACAGATAAATTTTTACTGTATTTGAAATTTAAAAAAATAAATAATAATTCTTTTCTTTCTATTCTTATTGGTGGTGGCGGTGACACCATTTACATCTGCCCCGGGTGTCACCCATCCTAGTTACGCCACTGTTCTCAGCATTATTTGAATTTAATTCAGTTTCCGATTCATTATCTTATTTTGAGTTATGTTAGTTTGGAGCAAACTTAAATCCGAAAGATAAGTAGTTAATCGAGTAGTAAGTTCGACAAAACGTCCTTCATTATCAATACAAAGTAAGTTACATAAAGTGATTAAATTATTTAGAGAAAATTCAGCTTGAATGCGATCTACTTCCTGTTTAAATTCTAAAGAATCTGTTTGAAAATCAAATCCAGAAAAGTCACAGATCCTTTTCCCATTAGGTCTATCACCTTCCAAATCGAACAAAAATTTATGTAAAAGTTTTATTTTATTGGTTCATTCATTTTTTTTAACACAAATTACAGTTCTGGGATATCAACTAGCTTCATAATTGAAGGTAAAATATAAAAAAGAAACTCACTGCAAAATATCCTCTAGAATGAAGAAAACGAAATGCAGTTACATCGTTGAAATATGAAAGAATGGGCCTCTTTTTTTTATTATTTATTGTGGAACATTCACTTTTTAAAGCAGCATTCTGATAAAGCATTGGTTCTTTTTCAGAAATAAAGTAGCAAAATTATTAACTTAAACATCATCTTTGTCTTCAGCCGTTGTCAGTAACAGTTGAGGATTGTCTAGGGAATTTTTTTGAATTTTATTTTATGAAGAACAAATTCTACTGGCTAGAGTGTCCATGTTGAGTTAAAGTGAGCCACCATGTTGAGTTAAAGACAGTGAATACACTGTAAATGAATTAAGATATTATATTGAAGAACTATTTTAAAGTTATTATTTACCAATGTAGCCATGTAACTTTTTTGTTACATTTTTAGCAGACAACCAGCATACGTCTTACTTATTTGATCACATTATTGCTTCTGGTGTGAAACGTTTTATATTTTTTTTCTGAGGAGCAAGCATGGCATTGCTGCCAGTTCTTATTATCGTTCTGCTTGGAGGTACCATCTGTCAACATATACAGTAAAACCTCTGAATAACGAACACCTCGGGCGGAAAGAATTTGTCCGCTATTGAGAGTTAAAAATGTACAAATGTACAGGTTTTGGGGATCACAAAAGTGTCCGCTATTCGGGAGTGTCCGTTATGGAGGTTTTACTGTATATACATTTCACTGCCGCCCGCTCAACATAAAAGTACCGATATATTAAAAGTGTTAATGACAGTGAGTACAAGTGCAAATCCAAGGGGGAGGTCATGGTGGTCATGACCCCCTCTAAACGAAAAACGTTTGTCGGCAAAATCCTAGAACAAGCGGGACAACCGATTTCAGGATTTTTTTTTTATGTGTGCCAACTGAAAAATCGACATCCTCTAAATTCTACCCAATCAGAACGTGTGCTTTTGGCAGACAAGGAGCTACTTACACACTTCCTACGGCAACCTTTTTCACAAAGTAAACATCGATTTTATTTCATTTTGCGACTATTTACAAAGTTTTAGCAAGTTTTACTTCACGATGTTTTAATTTTTACAAACTTTTAGCAATATTTTTCTCCGGATATTTCGATTTTTACAACTTTTAGCAATTTTTTCCTCCGGATTCTTCCATTTTTAGAAATTTTTAGCTATTTTTTCCTTTGGATGTTTTCATTTTTACAAATTTTTAGCTATTTTTTCCTACGGATTGTTCCATTTTTACAAATTTTTAGCTCTTTTTCTTCATCGGGATTTTTCAATTTTTACAAAATTTTAGCAATTTTAACAATTAAATTTTTTTAACAATTAAAAAAATTCTAGAAAAAAATGCTTAAACTTTGTAAATTGTCACAAGACAGAATAAAATCAATGTTTACTTCGTGAAAGATATTCTCATAGGAACTGTGTAAGTAATGAGTTCTCTGCCACAAAGCAAACAGGTTATGTTTGGGGAGAATTTCGACATTCCTGATTTTTCGAATGCACAAAACTCATTCAAGCAGCGATCAGTAACTTATAAATGTCACTTCGCATACATTAACTGAAAAAAAAACCCATCCCTAGATGCATGAAACTCGCTGTGCAGCAATCTTTAGAATAAATGAAATTCATTCAAGCAGCAGTCAGTAATTTATATATGTATACTTCACGTATATTAACAAAAAAAAACATCCTTGGATGTATGAAACTCGTTGTGCAGCAATCTCTAGAATGCATGAAATTCATTCAAGCAGCGATCAGTATTTTATGTATGTGCGCTTCCCACACATTAACCGAAAAAAAAAAAATCACTGGACAAAAATCGGTTTACAGAAATCTCTAGAATGCATAAAATACATCTTATCAAATAAAATCAATAAAAATTTACTTACCTTTATTTCTCATATATATATATATGTTATATAAAAATTGTATTTCCTTCACATTATTCCTTTAAATTAATCTAACTTCTGACATAGTCAGTATTTCCTTAATTCTTAATAATATTTATTCCTATTTAATGTCCTTTTAGAAATAATAACACGTATATTAATAATTATCTTATTCCAAATCTTAATCTAAAACTTTAAGTTCATTCGTAACTTTTAGCAACTCCCCAATCTATAAAATTCTGAGAGACGCTTTGTCATTTCGAATGTTTTTAAAAGCCATTTTTTTTTTTTTTAATTCTATGCTTTGCTTTGTGCGCTGGGTATTTTTCACTTCAAAATCAATGTGCAGCTACGATGGGGATTCTTTCATATTAAATCTTCTCTCTCGCACCTCATTCGCTTAGCTTAAATTCGCCTCTCACTCATTGGATCGTGTGCTCGTTACGTCGTTTTCAGTATCTCTACGCGCCGTGAACAAAACTGACTTGCAAGCTTTTGGAGAGCAGATTTTTGTCGTGTTTGGAAGTGCTGACCAAATGGTTAGCTGGTGTTTAACTGGCTTAGAATTTCATAACAGCTCTTTAAGATCTATTAAATGATGTAGTGAGCCATCGTCAAGCCTGAGGGCCATAAGTTTATACCGGATACTGTGAGAACTGTTACTGGAATCGCTCCTGTTCATTAATAAACGATTTATCTGGAAATTGGCTGCTCCTTATTGAATAAACTCTTGTGGTATCTCATCATTGCCCAACCTCCTCGCCATGATTCTTGATACCGACTGCAATCATTCTACATCTTTAACAAACTGCCATTTTCTCGTGGAATATAAAATCATCTTCGTAAAAAGTTCACTTTTTTAATGAGGGTTCTGGTTTTTAATATCATCTTCATCACTGTCATCAATCAACAATGAGACACACACATTACATGAATCTTCTACGCTCTCTCCTCAAGAGTACGTGCGTAAAGAAATTTTAACAATCACCCACCATTTCAGTACACATCAATTCAACTAGGTGGGCGAAACTTAAATCTAACCTTAAACATCTATTTACAAAGTTCTCATAAGCAAATTTAAAAAATAACATGCATTCGTGAAAACAAAACTGAAACAATTTTACAAATTAAAAAAATAATAATAACTTCAATTAAAATATTTCGCAGGAATTATCCTTCCACGACATACGACAAACCATTAAACTTCACTTCACTTCACAAAACACACAAATAATAAACAACTCCAAACAAAACTCATTTTACAAATGTATTTCAACAAATCCAACTACACGACACACAATAAACCAACCAATCCAATCTAATTCCCTCAAAACCCAATCCAATTTCCAGAACAAACCACAATAAACCCACCAATCCAGTCTAATTCTGTTAAAAACCAACCCGGGAAGAGTTCCATATCCTGTGCTGGTTGGCACGATTGACAAAAAAAATCTAAAATGGTGCCAAAAGCGTGTGACATAATGTAAAGTTCATTCCAGTTAGAGATGGGAATGCTCGGAAAAAAGAAGGGGGTATTTCTCAATTTTTCCAAATCGGAAAAATTTAAATTTAATTTATAAAATAATATATTCTAAATGTTGTTATGGCTGCATTCTGATATTTTTTCTTTATGTTTTTTCATGGTCAGTGTCTCCCATGAAAATGTTAACATACAAAATATGATCTGTAAGCAGTTTAGGAAGAGCTTGAGTCCTTTAAAGGATCCTTTAAAAAATTTTCACCTTCAAACATAGGACCCTTCAAAAAATTCAGAGTATTTTTTAATCTCCATTCTGAATCCTCCAGAAATGTGATGATTTTAGAATAGCAAAACATACCACATAACAGCTGAAATCGCCAATGAATCTCTTATCTAGCTGTATATACAATAGTAGCCAAAATTGTGGAAACCTTTTGGGAAAAATGTTTTTTTGAAGTTTGATGGCTCTAACACCCAATATTTCTTAGTTATACCATAAAAGCTTGTATACCACTGGAAAGATAATTTAATCAAAAATATCATGCAATACAGTTTGTTCAATTCTAATTAATTTATCAAACGTTATCACCAAATAATCAGAAAAAGGCAGTAAAATCTGGTTAGGTTGATGATAATGATTTTTTTTTCTTGAATGTAGCCAATGCATATGAATATTTGAAGTGTCAGACAGATTCCATTTTATTTGGTACTTTTAGGAAGACTTTTATCACTATTTTTTATGATTGCTATCAAGTTTCTAAAGTTCTTTGCCACCTTTCAATTTTTGAGCTAGTAAAGCATAATAAAATTAACAAAACATCATAAAGAGTTGATTATTTACCCAGAAATCAATGTGTATCAATATTTTTAAGTATAGAAAGTTATGGTTATGAAGAAATTTCAAGTAAAATTAGAAGTAAATTAACAAAGGGATGTCTGAGTCAAGCAAAACACGACTGGTAAAGGCAGGAAAAGGTTCTAGAGAGCAATTGGCAATAGAAGAGTAAGGTCCCTGTGTATAGGTCACATTCAACACAAACATCATCTCAATGAGTGCAACATGAAATGGTGCACTGAAACGTGGAGTTGAATCAAAGTACAGTTCTGTAGAGAATGCAGTGTTTTGGTCTAAATTTTAGAATTTCATAAAAAAAAATATAAATCAAATAAAGGTTGAAAATATTAAACTGACCTATAAGGCAAGTTTACTACACAGAGAAATACTAGGGTCATGTTATTTGGATTGTTATTTTTTTTTTTTTTTTTTTTTTTTTTTAAGGAATTCTAACATTTAGACCAAAATACCTGCACTCTGCACAGAACTGTATTTTGTTTCAGCTCCCCATTACATGTTGCACATACCGAGATGATTGTTTTCTCTGACCTATACACAGGGACCTTACTCTTCTACTGCCAATTGCTCTCCTGGACCTTTTCCTGCCTTTACCAGTCTTGTTTTGCTTGACTTAGACATCCCTTTGCTTATTTACTTATAATTTTACTTCAAATTTCTTCATAACCACAGCTTTCTACACATAAAAATATTGTTACACATTGATTTCCGGGTAACTAATCAACTCTTCATGACGTTTTGTTAATTTTATTATGCTTTACTAGCTCAAAAATTGGAAGGTGGCAAAGAACTTTAGCAACTTGATAGCAATCATAAAAAAAAGTAATAAAAGTCCTCCTATAAGTACCAAAATATGGCATACTTTTTTTTTTTAATCCTACCCTAGCTTTGACTGACACATTACCAAATAAAATGGAATCTGCCTGGACACTCCAAACATTTATATGCATTGGCCTACATTCAAGAAAAAGAAAAATCATTATAGTCAACCTAACCAGGTTTTACTGTCTTTTTCTGATTATTTGGCTATAATGTTTCATAAAATAATTATAATTGATCAAACTGTATTGCATGATATTCTTGAGTAAATTATCTTTCCAGTGGTATATAGCTTTTATGGTTTTACTAAGAAATATTGCGTGTTATGAGCCATCAAACTTCAAAAAATAATTTTTTCCAAAAGGTTTCCACAATTTTAGCCACATTTTTTATGAAAATTATGTATGATTTTTTTAATAAGGCAATATTTTTTATACAAAATGTGCACATAAACAGGATCGCGTAAAAAAAAAAAAAATGTAAGCAGACCCATGCAACTTCTCTTGTTAAAAATGAAAATTCATGTGGAAAATTATTTCAATAATATACCGAATCTTACTTATAATAAAATCCAAAGGCGAGAAAGTGTCTGTAACCAATCCGAGCTGGACCACTCTGGTCTGCGAGTCGACCGTAGTTAAACGCCATGTTAGGCTTACTGAAAAACATATGCTAACACATGACCACTACATGATAATTTCTTCTACTTGAAATAATGTCTGTTCAGCATATTTTCGTATAAAACATGTATATCATATAGTACAGTTATAATGTTTTAAGTTTTAAATTAAAAATAACAGATTAAACATCCGATTACCTGATGTAAACAAACGAATAATGTTGTCATTCAAAAACACAAATCCCATATCTAGAAAAAAAATGAATGACTCTTTGAACGTTTCATTAAAATATCCGATTATGCTCTTAAAATATTTGTAAAAGCATATTAAAATCTTTAAATAATTTCTTTAATTTATTTCTGTAAGCATTTTTTTTTTCTGTAGGCACTTTTTTCAGAAATAGCGATGATAGATAGCTTTCATAGACAGACTTTGCGATGATTCTTCAGTATTTTACATTTTGGCGCAGTTCTGGCGCCATCTACTGCCGATAAATATAAACGAAGGAAGTTTTTGTTAAAAAATATATTTTATATAAAATATTAATAAAGTTGTAAAATAATATAAAATGTATATAAGGATATTTTAGCACCATCTATGGACAATTAATATAAACAAAGATCTTTCTGTTGGAAAAAATATTATATAACATAATAATAAAGTTGTAAAATAATATAAAATGCATATAAGCATATTTTTAAACTAAGAAAAATTCAGGGTGTATTGATTTATTTCAAGATCAACTTTTAAAAGCTATATATTTGTTTCTTCATGACTGGAAAACTTTGTTCTTCAAGAAATATAAAATTCAACTCTATTGTACTATTAACTTAGACAATTTAAAACGAACAAAATTTTAATGTTTTGTACAATCGTTAAATCATTTCAGGATTTGTATTTAATTTTTCTTATGTAACCGAACAATGAGCTGTGAGTCAAGCTCTTTATAAACTCATTATATATATATATATATTTTTTTTTTTTTTTTTCAAAAACTTTTGCACATGGATTATTTTTTAAATATTTTTTAATGTTTTGTCCAATCGTTGAACCATTTCAGAAATTGAATATTGAGTAAAAAAAAAAAAAATTCCTCATCATTTGTATTTGTAGAAATCATTTGCCATTCTTAAAATGTACTTTTTTACAATACAAACTTTCAGTAACAAAATCTTCATGCTGTTTGTTTGTATGAAGTCTTATGAAAATGAAATGCAGATCAACATTCCGTCATTTTTGACGTGCTTTATATACTAGTTTTAACATAAAATTTGAAACATTCATTTATTTTTATTGGCATAGCTGTGATTTTTCATGTAATCAGATAATAATTGCTTGAAATATTTAACTATTTTTAGAAACAAGTTATTTTTTAATAACATGCAATTGAAATTATTTAGTTTTTTCAAGTTTTTTTTCTCTTCTCTTCCTTTTCCTTAATTATACATTTTAAGATTTGTCTAACTGTATTTTTTTTTAATATAAATGCATACAAATAAACTTTGCAAAGAAAATGTAAATTTCCTGATAAAAATTGTTTTCAACTAAATATTTTGGAGTATTAAAATATCCACCTGTTTTATTAAGAATCTAAAACTTAAACTAAAACCAAAACAAAGGGTTGGTTTAGGTTTTGACTGGAAAGCTATACCAAAACTAAATACACAATAAATGAAAATTCTAACTGTACGAAAATAAAATTGTAATATTGTAAATTATTATCAATTTTTAAGCAATAGAAGATGTAAAAATGATAATATTTATAATGTCACAACTACAATAATTTGTTTCTTTAAAATGACGTCATTTAAATACGAAGCATATCTATGTAGAGGGGACTTAAATTTGCTTTCAAACTACAGTAATACTGGTTGAAACGCATAAGATTTTTTTTTTTAATTATCTCTACTGGTAATTGAACAAATGCAAATGAAAAATAATTTCAACAGAGGCATGATATATTATAAACAGTGGTGTGAAATTAAGCAAGAAAAGCTACTGTGAAAATTCTGAGATTGAAAGGCTAACTTTTAAAAGCTGACTTTTTTTTTTCTTTTTTGTAATATATTCTAAAGTGAAAAAATATTTTCTTTAGTATGCAGAAATTAAATTTTTTATTATTATTTTATATCTTTTAAGAAAATGTAACTTATTTTTGAGGAACATTTGTAAGAAATCAATTTTTCCAGAAAAAAACTGGTTTTTTTCCACCACTTCAAAATTTCTGGAAATCTTACATATCTAATTCCAGCAGTTAAAAAAACAACCCTAAAGGCTGAAGATCGCAACAGTCACATCAAACATTTATCGACAAAAACAACAGCACAGGATACGGAACTCTACCCACCAACCCAATTTCCAGAACAAACCACAGTGGGTGTGGAAGAAATGTAAGGCACAAACCAGTAGCAAGAAAAACTCATTTATCGCTTCGCCAAATTCAGGGATCATTCTAGAGAGTTTCAGAGGGGTGGCCTACCCTCATGCCCTTTTTAGATAAAATCCCACCCTCCTTGCCCTTTTTCCAGGTAGAATTCTACCCTCCTTGCCCTTTTTCTAGGTAGATTTCTACCCTTCTTTTATTCCTGGGTAGAATCCTGCCTTGTTTGCATTGTACTTTAAAAAATTATTTGCCTATGTTTTATTTTTAGAATGCTAGTACAGTACGTACTTCTCAGAGAGTACTCCTCTTTCCCTCTTTATTTCTTTGTGAAATGCCCTGGTATGTCTAATCTTTGACTTTGAGGGATTCATCTTTCCATTTATCATTTTTTCCCCATTGAACAAGACATAAAGGGTAATTAAGGGTCATTGATTAATTTCACCTTCTCTAGTGAAATATAGTATTAGATCAGGCATTCTGGTCTTTGACCACGTGATAACTAACATAAGTTCTATAAAAAATTTGAGAGGTAGCTTTAGAACTTTTCTTTTGAAGCTTTTTCAAAACCAGTTTTGCTAAAACCGGGAAAAAGTTATCTTTTGAATAAAAGCGAGAGAGGTTTTTGAATATCGCAGGAAAAGTTATGGAAATTAGAAATGTTATTGGATTTTTTAAATTAAGCAGTACTTTAAGTTGTTGCCGTTGCCAGACTTTTCTCCCCACCAGTATATTGGGATATGCACTTATTACAAAAATGCTCTTTTTATGAAATGATGTGCCCTTTTCAACAAAATTGCCCTTATTATGTAATGTGCGCCCTGCCCTTTTTTATGTTCTAGAATGATCCCTGCAAATTCAATGATGCGAAGTGTCTCACTTGTTCTAGGATTTAACCCATTTGTCTATAGAACAATACATTTTTTAAATATAAATATGCATTAAAGAAATTTTCATTTTTTCTTTTTTAAAAATGCTAATCTTTCTGATACATTCACAGAGTTATTTTTATGCAGAACTGCATGAAAATTGTAAACATTATTGTTTTTAAACACTAAAGAATTTGCACATAAGAAATTTTCATAACTGTCAAGCCCTGAAAGTCAACTTAAAATGCAAACTTTGGGAACATTTTCAGTAATAGTCTTTGTTTTTATACGAAAATGGAAAACTCTGTATATAAACAGAATCTGCAAATTTTATAGAATTACAAATATACCTGAAATTTTCATACATTTACGAATGAAAATGAATTTAGAAAATACATCAGAAAATAGGCAATTTGGATTTAAGATATAAAATTTGAGAAGACATTTGAACCCACCCCTGAGAAGAAAAGGAGACCCCCCCCCCTCTTCTAAATGGAGGGCTAGATCTGCCTCTGAGTAAGTAAAAACACTAAATACTTTTCAAGGAAAAAATTCTTCATTTTCAGATAGGGTGTCAACGATTTTAATCAGATGATTTAAATCGGCAATTAAATCATGATTTAAATCAACTGATTTTTTTTTAAATCATTGATTTAAATCAATTGATTTTTTTGTATTATAAATTTTAGAAATGGTAAAAATGACATAAAAAAAATAATAAAATCCAAGATGAACATAATTTGGAAAGTTTCTATGGACATTTTACCTTATGAATAAATAAACTAGAAAGTTTTAAATAATTGTTTCCAAGCTTAATTCTTTAGGCTTGTAAAAAATTAAGTATACAGTAAGATTGTAAAAAGCATGTTTTTATTGGGCATTAAAAGCATTTTATTTAGAAATAATATAATTTGCAATATCATAATTTCTTTTAAATAATCAAATTATTCCTTCTTTTACATAAAATAAAACTATCAAGTATAACAAATTTTTACTAGTAAAAGAATAGACAGTATATCTTATTTTTGCAATATAATAAATTTAT
Source organism: Maratus michaelseni (assembly GCA_963931845.1). Classification (NCBI taxonomy): domain Eukaryota; kingdom Metazoa; phylum Arthropoda; class Arachnida; order Araneae; family Salticidae; genus Maratus; species Maratus michaelseni. The sequence goes on along the minus strand of OZ007590.1, from coordinate 179,002,732 downwards.
AGCATATTAGAACTAAAGAAGAATGAAAGAATGAGATCTGCTCAACAGCCAGTGTAAAACAATGTAATAAGAGAAAAAGATCTAATTGGTATAAAAATGTTAAGCACAGCAACCAGCTTCTTCAGTAGAGGTTGAATAATTTATAAAATTGAATAATTTATTATTAAAAATTATATACTTTTTTCCCTTATACCGTTACTAAACACATTACTAATATATTTCTTCATGAAATATTGCCCTTTTCTTTGTAGACTGAATACTAAATTATTAATTATTTTAATAATTAAAGCATAAAAATGTATTTTATTTTCATAATATGAGAGTTAATTACTTAATATTGAAAAAGTTATTAATAATTTTAATAATATATATAGACAGTTATTTAATATAGTTTTACATAATTATTACAAAGTATAACATTATTGGGTACTTTTCCGTTATATGGACATCATGCCAAACTGTATGCTAATGCATAATTGTATGTAAATGTATGCTTAGCGACAATGGTGTCCGTATAACGGAAAAGTACCCATTATTGTATGTACATAGCATTATTGTATGCTACTAATTAATGAAATTACTAATTTGCAGTTTTTATAATTTCTGTAATTACTAACTAAAAATTATAATTTTATTAATTAAAGAATAAAAACATAGATAAAGTTACTAATAAGAGGGTTAATTGTTTTGGAAAGCTGAAATTCTTAGTAGCTATTCTGTATTTTAAAACACAGGGGGGAAAATGATAAAAATTCGCTTTAAATTTTTAAAAATCTGATTTATTTTAAAATCATGATTTTTTACACCCTATTTTCAGATCATGAAATCTGTGTATAAAATTAATACGACTCAAAATAGTCAAGCATAATGAACAGAAATGAAAAGAAAGATTAACAGTTTACTGGAGAGAAATTACTAATATTTGCATGCTAAGTTAAGCAGTAAATTAATACTAATGAAATATAATATTGGATCCCTTTTTAAATGTCAATCCCCCTTTAAGCTAATAAAAAATATATGATACTAAATTAAAGCAATCAAAGGAATAATAATGTACTCGATCAATCTAAAATTAATGTGTTAATAAAATGTTAAAACATACTAAGATATTTTAAACATCAATTATAAATAGATCGTTGATGATTGTTTAGTAATAAAGTATTAAAACATTAAGATATTTAACATTTTAAATAATAAAAAAGAAATTTGCTTTTGACTTTTCTGCATTTATGTAAATGAATTTTTCTAAGAAAACAAAACAAGGCAAAAAGAAAACAGTGTTACAATAAAACTAATTAACAAAAAATTGCATTTAGAATTAAAATGTCTTCTATTTCAAGAAAATAATATGATCACCCGTATTCAAATGAGTTTTAAGAAACATACTTCAGATAAATCTTTACTCTCAGCCATAATTTACCATATTTCAGACAATCTTTCAAGATTTCACCAAAACACAACCATATTTTCAAATTTAACAAACACAAATGCTTTCGATTTTTTAAATAAATCGACTAGAAAAAATCGATTGTAAACAAAAAAAAAAATATTAGCAAAACCATCGAGTCTAGAAAAAAGTCTGTAGTAGTCAGCTGCTAGAGAAAACAAACACTAGTCTGTAGGCGATAGTACAGCGCCTAGAATAGTGTTAGTTGTTCAGTTTTTATGAACTTCAGAATCAGAAGTTTTTAGATGTAGGGTAAAAACATTCCATAACTTTATCACAAAGTAAAGTTTATTTACAGTTCTAATTTGTACACTCGTACACTCGTTTGTTTTAACTCACAAAACTATACACAGCAATACTTATGGCGTAATAATATATATTAAATTTCTCAAAATAAAAGAAATAGAATCTCAAAGCCATTTTAACTGCGTATTAACAATTTGATTTGATTTGATTTGATTGCTTTGAGGTATGTGCTGCAGCTGTGCGCCGGCATGACCTCAACTGATCACAGGGGGATGGAAAAAGCACTCCACAAACCCAGTGCAAGCACTGATATATCTGTGGTGCAGAGAGCATGCAAAAAACACTGAGGACAAAACAGACAAAACAAAACCAACACTACACAGTACAAACTGCCCACCAAAACAAGACAAAACCTGAGTGATGACAAAAAACAACCTGAATACCAAAAAGTCCCACTGGACTGAAGGATCCGTACAACTCAACAAGATCAGCAACAACTAAAAACAACATGTCAACAACCGCCATGACAAAAACGATACAGACGACGAGGAGTTAAAAACGACCGCTCCCGAGGAAGAGGTTCAGAAATAGCCGAAAACCACGACGATTTTTGTTCAAAAAGGACCAAAGATCCGACCAGCCATCCAGGGTCAAGTTCAACGGCGACATATATTCCAAAAGTAGAGACCTTTCCGCGTCAAACGCGCGACATTGGAAAATGTAGTGAAATTCTGTTCCGTCGTCCGCAGAACAGAGGGAGCAGGTAGGAGAATTTTTTAATTGGAATTGATATAAACGATGGTCAGTGACAGCAGTGAGGGTCCGGAAACGAGACGTGAAGATATCTTCCCTCCTGTTGTTCGTCCACTCGTATAACTTTGGTCCCAGATATGGAGAGTCAACTGCATATTTGCTGTTATTCCACCACGATTGATAATTTTCAATAAGCTGATGCTTAAGGTGCTTTTTGAGATCATCCGGGGCAATCCCACTATACATGTTGATCGCGTACGGGCCATTTTTGGCTAAAACGTCTGCTCTTTCATTTGGAGCAATTCCCATGTGGCCTGGGACCCACACAAGCATCAGTTTATTCACGGTACCCCGAACTCTGCACAGTGTCTGGAAAAGATGAAGAATAACTGTAGGGGATTTGTAAGTAATATGTTTTAAAGCTTCGAGCGCAGACTTACTATCTGTAAAAATGATGTAGTCGGATTTCCGGGTGAGAAAGCATTGGACGGCTAGGTTAATGGCCAAAGTTTCAGCAGTAAAGACAGAATTTAGATGATGTACAAGATAAGCCCTGGACATATTTTCGGTGACATTGACAGCAGCAATGGAGGTTTTATAATCATTTTTTGAGGCATCCGTAGCGATTAAGCAACAGGGGTTCCCGAAATCGCTTACATAAAGGTTGAAACATTGGTTTATAGCAGCAGGCGGGAGGTTTGTATTTTGAAACGGGAGCTTGTCGGTTAAAATTTCACAGTAATCCCCGATGTTCCCTTGCGGCCAGTAGGAAGTGATCAACATGTGCGGCGACACTTTAACATGGCTTGTAGGCCAGGAGAAGTCTGCGGGTAAGACATCCGGGAGAGAGCGACCGAAATTTACAGCACTTGTGCAGCGTAGGTAGAATGAATACGTGAGATATTGGCGACGGAACCGAAGAGGAACTTGGCCGGATTCACGATACAGCTTGAGGATGGGGGTCCATCTCGGTAGGCCAGTAGCAAATCGCAGAGCGGAGTTGTAAATTACATCCAAATGTCGGAGAGACGATAGAGCAGCAGCACCGTACACCGGGCAAGCATAGTCGATAACTCCGCGGATGAGGGAGTTAACTAAAGGGATAAGGTTGACCGTTTTCACCCCCCATTGAGGACTAGAGATAGCTTTCAGCAGATTTAGGCGTTTCATGCATTTACGACGGATGTCAGCGATGTGATGATTAAACAGAAAGTTTTCAGAGAAAATCACTCCCAAGACTTTAACAGTAGTTTGCCACCCGATATCGGAACCAGCAAGAATGAGGTTTCGAGAGGGTGTGGCCTTGCGCCGAGAAAAATTGATAGCAGCACATTTGTCAGGTCTGAGCTCCAACCGCCAATGTTTGCACCAAATGTTAGTTCTGTTGAGGATGTCTTGCAACTTTGTGATAGCAGTTTCCAGGCACGGGTGGGAGGCGTATAGAAGAATATCGTCGGCGTAGACGATGATACGAACACCAGAATCAGCAACCTCAAACAGGTCCCAGAGAAAAATCATAAACAGAATGGGGGAGAGAACACTGCCCTGAGGCACGCCAACGTTTGATTGTCTCATACAGGAAGTAGCACCCCTCCACCGAACTTTGATCTTCCTGAGACCGATCCACTTGGAGATCCACAAAGCCGTCCTGCCAGTAATTCCTAAGTGAGTCATTTTTTGAATTAAACCCTCTCTCCAGATCGAGTCGTATGCAGCATTTATGTCAAGCTTTAGTGCTACTATGTATTCCTTATTTAGTCTGGCGCGATGCACATCTGTATAGAAAAGCTTTAAGGCTTTAGTACTGTCGCTGTTCGGTAAGAAACCAAAATGCCGTTCGTTAAAAAGGTGCCTTGGTACAATCCAGTCCAGAAGCCGTTTGAGAAGGATGCGTTCCATTATTTTGCACCCCACCGAGGTGAGGGCAATGGGGCGGTAGCTGGTTAGGGCATCTTTAGGTCTCCCTGGTTTCCAGATGGGTAAAATAAGCGCTGAAGTCCAGGACTCCGGGATTTCCCCCGTCATGAAACTGTCATTGAAGAGGCTGAGAAGTTTCGCCCTGTTATCGTCCGTGAGGGCCTTGTATACACGTGCTGGGATACCGTCTTCCCCAGGGGTAGTGTTTCTGGTGCGTAGAATTGCGAGATTAAGCTCTTCAATAGTAAGTGGAGCGTCCCAGAAAACATCATTACTGCTTAGATCATATGGGATGCCTTCGAAACAACAGGTATTGCTGAAGAGGTTTGCAAAGGCGTTTGCTTGGTCCGTGCGATCAAGGATTTCTCCGTCTGCGTCCGTCAGGAGAAGATTTGATTCCGAAGTGCGTCTTTTCCCTATAGCCTTGATAATTTGATAGAGAGTACTTTTGGCCGCTGTTTCACAGACACCGCTCCAATAGTCACGAGCATGTTGTTTCATGTAGCGCTTGAGCTTAGCGGAGTGGACTTTAAATAATTTCCAATATTCTTTGGACAAATTCGTTTTAGCCAGCTGTAGATATTTCCTCTTTTGACCGAGGAGCCATGCACAGCGCGAATCCCACCAAGGGGGGTTATCTTTCTGTTGCACCGTATATTTAAAGGAATGACGATTGACCGCTTCACGAAAAAGCCTTTGAAACTGCTCTAAAGCAGGAATAGCATGGGCTTCCAAATCACGGTTGAAACAAGCCTCTACGGCCTCCCAGTTTGTAGAACTGCGGAGATAGCTGTTGGTGGGATAGGTGATTTGATGGATGATAGGGCAATGGTCGGAATCGAAAGGGTCAGGGTGAACAGAGGTATCTGTGATGCGAAAAAGGTCCGGACTGGAAAAAGAAAGGTCAATAAGGGAACGTGCACCAGAATAGGCAAAATGGGTGAATTGGTTAATGTTTAGCATACATACATTATTATTGATCAACCAGGTAAAAATCTCTTCTGCGCCTGGCGTGTTTGACAAGCCGCCCCAAGCCTGATGCTTTTGGTTGAAGTCCCCAAGAATAAGGAAAGGGTCACGTAAGGCGTTCTGTAGGTCTTGAAGCCATGCTTCGCTAACTCTTCCCTCGGGAGCGTACACGTTAACCACAGTCAACCAACCTTTGTTGACCCAAATACGAACACCAAGGACTTCGACATCCCGGGAACACAGGGAATCTAAAACGAGTTGGGCAGAAGTGAGTTTACTATTCACTGCCGTAACCAGGCCACCACCTCTACGAACCCGGTCCAGACGATACATTACCTTCCCCGGGCAAGAGAAGGGATCCCCTGCCTTAAGGAAAGATTCTTGAAAAACGAAGACGTCTGCCTTCGAAAAAGGCCGACAATTCAACCAGTGGGTTTTATTCTTAATACTCCTAGTATTCCACTGGATCACAGAAAAACGAGATGTTGACTGGTTCATGACAAGAAAAAGTTCTAGTAAAATAAAAGTCCAATAAAACCCCAAAAAGAAGCGGCGGAGATGACACAAAAAAACCCCGAGAAGTTGGAGGGTGCTAAGTTTCCTCCATTCTCTCGTTGAGAGCACCATTCTCAGAGGTTAAGATAGGGGCTAAAGTCTTTCCATTAACATTTCTAGTATCCTGACGGTGTGGATCCATAGGGGGAGGCACTACATTTATCAACTTTGGTTTCTTGCTCCTGTTGGCATCTTCCTGAGGGGGTATAGGCTGTTCGGTGGATGGTTTCTTGCTCTGAATTGCACTAGTGCCGGCCATAAGGAAGGAGCTTGTTAGGGCTTCGAGTACTCTTGAAAAATGTTCAGCTTGTTGCTTCATTAACAGTTCCATGTGCTCTTGCATGCGCTTAAAGAGGAGATCCATGGTTTGTTCAAGTTCCACTTTAGTGACATATAACGAGTTGGTTACGGGGTCGACGGCGGGTTTAGCTGCTTCAGCAAAGGTTTTTGGCGTATTTGCCCTTTTATACAGTCTTCTGGCTTCAGTGATGGGCAAATGGTTATTTGTTTTATATTTTAAGAATTTCATTTCAGCTTGGCGAGCAGGACATTTAGAGTCTGACGCTGGGTGATCCTCTTGACAGTTGACACACCGAATTATATTACTACTACACGTTGTGGCTTCATGATTTTCGCCGCATTTTCTGCATATAGACGCATTTTTGCATTTTCCCGTAGCATGATCGTATTTCCAGCAAATTAAGCACTGACGAGGTCTGTCATAAAATGGGCGTATTTTTTCCAACATATAAAACATCTTTAATTCACGAGGGATAGTGGTACCAAAAATTGTAACAAGAACTGTTTCAGTGGGGTAGAGAGCTGTGTTGTCTTTCTTTGTGAAACGGCGCAATTCCTTAACTTTTACATTATTCTCTGCTTGGATTTCCCTTCCAAGGTCTTCCAAACGTATGGACTTGTCAATATTATGTATAACGAAACGCGAAGTAATAGAGTCTTGTTGAATGTACGATTTAACAGGAACTTGCAAAATGGAAGTAATTTCCGCAGCTGCTTGAGCGCAAGTGACGTCGGAAGTTTCAACCAGCAACTTTCCAGTCCTGGTGAATCTCAGCTGGAGAGGTGCATTTGAACGAATTTTGCTGTCTATGTCATTTTTCAGTAAAAAAGGTTTATTTCTAGGGATTTGTCCTTCAAGTGGTTCCAAAAATATACAAACCCGGGTAACACCATTAGCAAACGCATACACAACCTGCTGAGCAGGGCTGATACAATCCTGTATAAAGTAAACAGGGTCGTTAGAACTGGCTTCTGTGACACTAAAATCCGACTGCATGGCTGGGTAAAAGTATACCTCCAGCCGCACAAAATATAAGGACCAAAGAAAATAACCCTTCAACCACTTTATAATAACAAGAACGAAGGCAACAGCGGAAATACACCAAGCACGCGAAAAGCAGTAACTAACTCCAAAGTACACAAACCAATGTAAAAAAGGAAATAAAAGCTACAACCTGCTTGTAATCCAAAAAAGCAAACTCCAAGTACAAAAATTTCGGCGAGAGGGACCGCACGGAGCCAGGACACACAGCTGCAACCTACCTCCGCCACGTCTCACAGGCGAAAAAACCGTATTAACAAAAAAAGGAAAACATGAACACAAGACTGTTGCCATCGGCAATGTAACTTACAAAATATCAAAAACAAAGATAATAATCATGTAGAGTTTTAACCCAACATCCTCCCACCTAAGTTAAATTTTAACATAAAAGTTAACTTACAATTAATAATAGTCACAATTACAATAGCAAAATTATATAAATAGTTCACAAGTCCAGTCTATGAGGCATTTTAATGATACGGCCACTTCTAGTTTTCCTTGCCTCCTCAGAAGATTCAATATTGCAGTCAATTGATTGACTGGCTGTTGGTTTCTCACTTAATTTTGTACCTGCCAATTTTTCTCCAACTAGAAACGACTCTGATGCTGACACTTCTAAAGGATAGAGACGTTGTAGCGGTCTAAGCAACTCACCCCTCGCAGTTTTTAGTCTCACAAGTCTTGTAACACCATCTTTCCCGGGGATTACCTCGATTATTTTCCCAAGTGGCCAACTGATACGTTTTGTATTGTCGCTTCCAATTAAGACAACGTCACCAACCGCTACTTTGGCAGCTCTTTTATGTTCTGGTCTCTGAAGTAGAGCTCCCAAGTATTCCGATCGAAATCTATTTCTTAAGGCCTCTTGTAAATTTTGACGATACTTAACACGTTGGTTAAGACTCCGGTGATCAATTCTATCACAGTCAGGAACACCACTCACTTTGATATCTTGTAGGAACATTGAAGGAGTCAATGGAACAAGCTCTGCGTCGTTATCTGCGACATACGTCAACGGTCTTGAATTGATTATGGATTCGCAATCACACAGCACCGTCGTCATTTGTTCGTAAGTTAAAGAAGATCGGCCCAGTACTCTTCTCAACAATTTTTTAAGAATACCGACCAGTCTCTCCCACCAACCACCCCACCAAGAGGCAGTCGGTGGGTTGAATTTCCACTTAATAGGATGAAGAGCAGTGTCACTTACAATAAGGTTCCAATCCAGTGCACTTAGCAGATTTGAAGCACCCACAAAATTGGAGCCATTGTCACAATAGATAGTGCTGCATCGTCCTCTACGGGCTACGAACCTGCGCAAAGCTAGTAAAAAGGAAGGTGTAGATAAATAATCCACTAATTCAATGTGTACTGCCCGGTAGACGGCACATGTGAATAGACAAACCCAGGATTTCTTATTATCTCTGAGAAACAGTGGCCCCGCCAAGTCAACTCCACAGATCTCAAATACAGCAGCGTCTCGTATACGGTCCTCTGGAAGAGATGGAGTGAGAGTATCGAGCTTTTTTACAGAATGTCTCCTACAAACAATACATTTGGATAAGATGGATCTCACTGTCTTCCTACCATGCAGAATCCAGAATCTCTCTCTTAAAATGTTAAGCAGCATTTGAGTCCCAGCATGAGCATATTTTTCATGATAGTATATCACTATACGCTTTACAACTTCATGTTGAGATGGTAAAATTGCAGGCATTATAAAATCTTCACTATCTTGTCGATACAAAAGTTTTGTTTTCAATCGGATAATATCGTTTTTATCCTTGAAAGCTCCCAGAGTTTTTAACTTTTCATCCTTTTCATTAACGAAGCTTTCTTTCTGTATTATTCTGATAACTCTATACTCAGCTACAGAAATTTCTTCGGAATCAAGGCTACCATATTTTCTACTACTTCTCGGAATACGACTATTATTGATGAATCGAAGTAGCCAGGCAATAATTCTTACAGTTTTGTTGTAGTTCGAAAACTTATGGATAAAGGAACTGTCTATATTTTGAAGGTTCACCATAGATGATACTATTTCCTTTCTCTTTTCCTTTAACACTTCTTCTTCATTTACTGAGAATTCTGATCTAGGCCATTCATCAGATGGGTAATACAGCCAAGGAGGACCTTTCCACCACTCTGTCTCCAATAATTGTCGAGCGGAACAACCTCTGGAGGGTAAATCCGCTGGATTGATCGACCCAGGTACATAATACCAATTTTCTGGTTTACTCACTAATCTAATTTCTCGCACTCTGTTATACACAAATGGTGTCCAGTTTTCGCTACCCTTTATCCAATATAATGCGTTACTGGAGTCAGTCCAAAAGAAGGTGGGAATATCTCCTAATTTTAAATCTGCTATAACTCTTTGCCACAGTCGGGTACCAATAGTGCACGCTAACAACTCTAACCGAGGAATTGTAATAGACTTCAGCGGAGCTACTTTAGATCGTGCTTGAACTAGTTGACATGAAGTTAAGTTCTTACTTTCACTCCTTAAATATATGCAGGTAGCATAAGCTACTTTGCTCGCATCACAAAAGACGTGTAAACTTAAATTGCAGGTATCATCAGGGTCTTTTATTAAGCATCTAGGTATAGTAACTTCTTTTAGTAGATCCAGCTGTTTTCTCCACTTTTTGAATTTTTTAGAAATTGCTGATGGCAGCTCTGCATCCCAAGTTGTTTTCATTTCCCACAGTTCTTGTAACATTAATTTCGGATATAAGGTCACTGGACAAGTATAACCAATAGGGTCAAAAATTTTGTGGACTTCTGACAATATTTTTCTTTTAGTAACAGGTCCATTATCTTCACAAACTTCTTTTAAATTTACAGAAAGAGTATCTGAGTTCAAGAACCACTGCAGGCCTAATACTGGGACAACTTTATTTTTTGTACAAGAAGCCTCTTTTGTTGAGGAATGGGGATAATTGTGCTCCCACCCTCTAAGGTCAAACTTCCTTTCTGACATAATATCTGTAGCTACTTTAATGAATTCATGCAATTCTGTCTCCGTTTTTACACTAGTTAGACAATTGTCTACATAAAAGCTGTTCTTAAGTTTCTGGACAATATCCACAGGGTATTTTGAGTTTCCAAGTTGTGCTTCCTCCAAAATCATTTCCAGATGATACTGAATCACAGAATTAAGTAAGAAAGGACTACTTGAAATTCCGAAGACGACACGACAATGTCTATAATATTTCAGTTCATTATTTTCGTCATACCAAAGAAATCTTAAATAATCTTTATCGCTTTCTTGTAGGCGAATTTGTAAAAATGCTTTACGGATGTCTGCCGTAACTCCAAACTTGTTCATCCGAAAACGTGTTAATATTGTAGGAATTAACTCAACAAGGTTTATCCCTTTCTCCAGGCAGTCATTTAAGCTTGGGAAAGCTCTCAGCTTTGCTGAAGCATCAAACACAGGTCTGATTCTAGTTGTGCTATTTTCTTTCACGATATGTCTGTGTGGTAAATAATGAGACGGTAATTGAATCTCGTGCTTAGGAATTTTTTCAATTATTCCTTCTTTTTCCCATTCTTCAAATATTTTATTATAATCATCATATAAATTTTCTTCTTTCAACTTCCGTTCAGTACCTTCCAGTCTCTTTAAAGCCAAGTTATAATTATCAGGTGGTGGAGGGTGATCGGCAAGCCAAGGTAAATGTACCACAAAACGATTGTCTTTGTCGATTTGAACTGTGTTAAGAAAATGCTCTCTGGCGGATTCATGAAGGTCTTCTTTAGTTTTCTTCTCAGAAGGATCTGTAATACCGAGAGTGTCAAGAGTCCACAATTCTGTTATTGTTCGAGTAGTAGAAAGCATAGAATTAGCTACTGAGATTTCATTTACCTCTGAAGAAATCTGGGGTATACGTCCCATTGTGGTCCACCCTAAACGTGTTTCCTAAACGTTGCTGTTAAACCACATGATAAGGATTTGTAACCACCGGTAATGATTTTTCCGGCTACATCGGCTCCTATTAAGATTTCAATAGGACCTATATAATCATCGTTGACACAAATATTATAGTCAGTAAGCTCTTTTAAATGAATCGCAGGTATTGTCGGTGGAACGCTCCCACAGATAACAGGTTGACTCAGTACTTTAAAATGACAGTTATAAGATCCATCGCAACTTGTCAAATATAAAGTAAACACATCATGCTTGCACACTCCTGTATTTTCTCCTCCGAACAGAGAATGCTGAAGATATTCATAGTCTTCCCTTTTATATTTCATCTCTTTGGCAGTGTTTTTTAAAATGTAAGAGCGCTGCGAAGCAGAATCTATGATGGCTCTTGCCTTCCGTTTTCTCCCATTACCTCTGATTAAAACCGTTAATGTTAATAACATAACACTAGGGCTTTTGGATATATTCGCAAGTGCTTGATCCTCTTTTGAAACATTATCTAACTCTGTAGTTTCTTTTCCGGTTGGTGAGAATGCTGGTTGCTTTATGTTACGACAGAGTAATATATGATGTCTTTTTCCACAACCCAAACAAGTTATCTTTGAATAACACTTACGAACTTGATGACCCGGTTTTAAGCACAGAAAACAGCACCCTGATTTCTCTACGAGATTTTCTCTATCTTTCATCGTCATTTTCCGTACCTTCAAACAGTCAGTGGAATTATGGAAATTGCGGCAAAATATGCACTGCTTTTGTTCATTCGAAGAGGTCAAAAGCTCAGCTGCACTAGCTATTTGACGAGTGTCCCCGTATTTGTGTCTATCATTTCCAGCCCTCTTCTCTTTGAACAATTTAAAATTACTCTTGGTCTCAATCCCAAAGTTTTGAGAGGCTAGGATTATGCGCTCCTCTGCCTGCACTTCATCTTGAAGAAAATCAAGAATTGAATCGAGATCAGTCTTTTCAGTAATTTTAGATGTATTTTGATCCTCCTCCTCATGTGATCTATGACTTACAGATCTATATCGTTCCCAAGCTAGAAGCGTTTCCTCAGGTAAAGCAGATTCGACAAGTGGTAAAAGCATCGACGCATACTTATCTCTCGTTACCCCTAGTATTTCAAGTGCACGAAGCTTTGTTTCTAATAAATCATAAAGATTTCTCAAAGATTTTTTCGACATATTCTGCTTTTGGATAACCAATGACAGAAGATCCCTAACATACACCTGTATAAGTAGCTCTTCTCTCCCAAAACGTAATTTCAATTGTTCTATTGCTTTCTCATAACTATTTCCCCCGGGTGGAAAACTTTTAATTAACTCTTCGGCAGCACTTCCCTTCTCCATACATTGTGATAGATATGCAAACTTATCGTGCAGATCTAAATTAGGGTCTTTATTAATTTTCTCAAACTGCCCCCAAAAACTAACCCAGTTCCTTAGATTTCCATTAAATGTAGGCAATTTTATTTTTGGGTAACGTAATAACGTATTTTTCTGAGAATCACTACAATTCGAAGAAACGTCTTCTCTTTCTGAAAGCAAAAGCTGACTCAACTTAATCTGTAATAACCGCCAACGGTCTATATAACATTCGGATTCATCGATCTCTTTTTCAATTAAATCATCTGTAATGTTTTCAGAATAAAGAAACTGTTTAACATTTTCTTCAGAATTTAGCATTAGCGTAGCTTTCTCCTCAATAAGTTTCAGTTTAATTATTTTGTCAGAATTTGTTAAGTTTGTTTCTTCAGTATCGAACTCGTTACAAGCTTTGCTAAACAATCTCCTATGCTGAGTTCTAATTTTCTTTGCTGCTTCCATATCAACTCAAAAATAAGACAAACAAAACAAAACTTACTCGATAATCAGCAGCCGAGTCCTGTCGGCGGACGCCAGATGTTCAGTTTTTATGAACTTCAGAATCAGAAGTTTTTAGATGTAGGGTAAAAACATTCCATAACTTTATCACAAAATAAAGTTTATTTACAGTTCTAATTTGTACACTCGTACACTCGTTTGTTTTAACTCACAAAACTATACACAGCAATACTTATGGCGTAATAATATATATTAAATTTCTCAAAATAAAAGAAATAGAATCTCAAAGCCATTTTAACTGCGTATTAACAAAAAAAGGAAAACATGAACACAAGACTGTTGCCATCGGCAACGTAACTTACAAAATATCAAAAACAAAGATAATAATCATGTAGAGTTTTAACCCAACATTAGTAAGCTTCTTCACGAGGCTAACGAAAAAGACAGGCTAGCGCGGTATATTCCACTTATCTTTTTTTACAGACCGCTAGAGTGACGTGTGCTCTTTTCGTACACCTGCATTGGTGCATTCGAGCATCACGTGACTCCCGCAGTCTGTAAAAAAAGATACGATTGAAGCACCACGGTATCCTTTCTTTTTTGTTAGCTCGCTTCTTCACGAGGCTAACGAAAAAGAAAGGCTACCGCTGTGCTTTACGCAAATCTTTTTTTACAGACCGCGGGAGTCACGTGATGCTCGAATGCACCAATGCAGGTGTACGAAAAGAGCAAGACGTCACTCTAGCGGTCTGTAAAAAAAGATAAGTAGAATGCACCATGGTAGCCTGTCTTTTTCGTTAGCCTCGCTTCTTCATGAGTGACGACATACCTACAGGGAATCCAAAGAAAAGTGGTCGATTTGTTTTTGTCCAAAATACTCTCAACCAATCAAATTTTATATCCCGCTCGCCACTATCATAATGTCTTTTGTCCAAAATCTTGTTGACCAATAAATTTTATCATTTCTGTGATATATAAAGGAAATCTAGATGTAGAAGATTTGCTAAATCCGAAAAGTATCTTTTTTGGCAAAAATTTTGCGATTTCTGGACGTGGACATAAGTGTTTGTAAACATTTGTGTTGTTCAACTGACGTTACAACCCAACAACCACCTTAGCCGCGGCCTGTGCATGACGTTTAAAACGTCACAGGTAGTGGATCATTTTTACACAGCGATTGGTGCAAAACGGGGGGCGCGTCGCTTTGCACCATTCACCGTGTAAAAATGATCCACTCCATGCGCGACCTGCGTTATACACGGCCGGTGCATGACGTTTTAAACGTCACATGTAGTGGATCATTTTTACAAGGTGATTGGTACAAAGCGACGCGCCCCCCGTTTCGCACCAATCAACTTGTAAAAATGAACCACTACATGTGACGTTTTAAACGTCATGCACCGGCCGTGTATAACGCAGGTTGCGCTCCATGTGACGTTTTAAACGTCATGCACCGGCCGTGTATAACGCAGGTCGCGCTCCATGTGACGTTTTAAACGTCATGCATCGGCCGTGTATAGCATAGGTCGCGCCTTAGCAAACATGGGTGTTTATGTTTGCCCCTCAAAGATGGTGGATTGTAATTGGTTGGTTCATTTTTCAGGCCACAAATCGATGTTTTTGATTGTTTGGAAAAAATTTGGTGGGCTGGTAAACACGTGGTTGAAACTGGTCTATTCTTTCAGTCTAGAGTAAAATTCATGTTTATGAAAAGTCAAAGACACTCCATATATAAAGGAGGACACCCTTTATACACTGCTATACAAATGGTTGTTACTGACGATATTAAAAATCAAATTGTTTCTCTTTATTATGCCGATACTCCCGCTTGTATTTCCTTTCTCAGTTCAGCGGGCGCAGACCCCATTTAAAGGATCCAACAAAGTTAATTCATTCAAGGTGTTCAAACCCCATCATGTAACATATCAAAAGTCCCGCAGTGGCGCGGACGGTAAAAGCTCGGCTCTCGTAAGATCGCCGAAAGCCAAGCAGCATCGACCAAGGTCAGTGCTTGGGAGGGTGCATCGTCTATCCTCTCTCGTCTGTTACTGCTGTGGGACCGTGTACGTTAATGGGAGCTGGTGCACGTTAAATCTGTTCGTGGCTCCAAAGTCCTCCAAGTTCTATATAAGCGCTACCTCTGGGGGTGCCAATCCAGATGCAAATCTCTCATCTGGAATTGGTTCAAAATTAGGAGATTTAGGTATCAGGTTTATGGAATTAAGCGTAGTGGATTATGACAGCTATATAGAAATAGAGAGCTGCAAAACTGGGCCCTTTGGGTCATTTCAACAACAACAACATATCAAAAGTTTGATCTCGTCAAGCACTTTTATCTGGTCCTACTCTCCCCCCTTCCCCCTCCCGTCAGGAACACTTTTCTTATTTAAGTTTTTCAATTTCTCATAATTATTTTAGTTTTTCCCATTTTTCTCTGTTCCTATGGGCCGGACAGCTCCAAAATTTCACCGAAATTAGCTGTAAACCGCCTAAAGGTATTTCCCTCCCCCACTTCTTTTGGTGCCCTCGGTTTTCACGTATCTCTCGAGGGGGGCCATCAGAGGGGCGCTAAAGGCGCATCCCTTTTAAAGTCCCATCTCTCAATTGCAAGTGAGGATTCACTCTAAAGGTCTCGTAGAGCACTTGTGTTTTGTACAGCCCCCCCCCCCCCTCTCCAAGAGCCCGTGAATTAATGCTAACTCATCATTAGTTAAACAACTTCTCTTAGCTGTATCCATCATAAAAGCTGCTATCATAGAACTTTTCATTACTTTTTTAAGTTATCTATTAAGTGTTAAAGTGTCTTGAACCATTAAAAATAGTTGAAAGGGTGTCATTAAGCCAGCACATTTGTAAATAACATCTACTTCGCCACGTCTCAGTCCATTGGAGCCCCATCTTTTCACTATTATATTTATTAAAAACACTTCTAGTCACCGAATCTTTTTAAAACTTGGTGTGTTCGTTCCTAATATATTCCGCCAGCCTCACAAAAAAATTTAGAGCGCTAACTAAATTCTAAAGTGGAGAAGCTGGCTTATGTTAACAAACACTTCTTCTTCTTCTTCTTTTTTTTGACGAGTTAGATTTGGCTGAAAGAATCTCAACGATAAAAGCCGTGGGTGGTCATTCTATATTCTGCCGTAAGGTAGAATTTTTCCGGCTTGTTATATTTCTATTTTCCCCTTGTTAGCTATACGCAAGGCTAATTATTTCAGTCTACAGTAAAATTCATGTTTATGAAAACTCACAACCACTTCCTTTATTATGCGGATACTTCCACTTGTATTTTCTTTCTCAGTCCCTAATTGCCCTACAGCGGGCACAGACCCCATTTACAGGATCCAACGAAGTTAAACTCGTCGTGGTGGACAATTTCTAAGACGGTCCTGCGGCCCTATCTCCCATAGGAACGAAGTTACCCCACATGTGGGGGGGGGGGGGAGGAGACCTTTTTTGGTGCTCAAACCCCTTCATGTAACATATCAATAGATAGATCTTGTCAAGCACTATGGTCTGACGAGCAGTTTTCTTATTTAAGTTTCTCAATTTTTCATAATTATTTTAGTTTTTCCTATTTTTCTCAGTTTCTATGGGCCGGACAGCTCCAAAATTAGCTGAAACCAGCCTGAAGGTATTCCCTCCCCCCACTTCTTTTGGCGCCCTCGGTTTTCACGTATCTCTCAAGGGGGCCCCTCATAGGGGTGCAAAAGGGGCATCCCTTTTAAAGTCCCATCTCTCAATTGCAAGTGAGGATTCATTTTTAAGTTCCCGTAGAGCCTTTGCGTTTTGTATAGCTCCCCCCCTCCCCACCGCTCTCCAAGAGCCCATGAATTAATGCTAACTCATCATTTGGTAAACAACTTCTCTTAGCTGTACCCATCATAAAAGCTGCTATCATAGAACTTTTCATTACTTTTTTTAAGTTATCTATTAAGTGTTAAAGTGTCTTGAACCATTAAAAATAGTTTAAAGGGTGTCATTAAGCCAGCACATTAGTAAACAACATCTACCTCGCCACGTCTCAGCCTATTGGAGCCACATCTTTTCACTGTTATATTTATTAAAAATACTTTTATTAGTCACCGAATCTTTTTAAAACTTGTTGTGTTCGTTCCTACTATATTCCACCAGCCTCAGAAAAAATCTTAGAGCGCTAACTAAATTCTAAAGCGGAGAAGCTGGCTTATGCTAACAAACACATTTTTTTTTTGGCGAGTTAGACTTGGCTAGAAAAATCTTAGCGATAAAAGCCGTGGGTGGCGATTCTATATTCTGCCATAAGGTAGAATTTTTCCCGCATGTGTTCGGTATTTTTGTTTCTGTATTCCTTTATTTCTGCATTCCCTCGGCACCTTTTGTGGCTTCTGTGTGGTCTCGGACTGTTTTATTTTCCCTTTTTTGCTGACCTTGCATGGTTGCACCGCATGCAACAAGTGTTTTAGCGGTCCAAGATGGCCAACGAATCACTTTTTGTCTCGTATGCTTTCTATTCTGAGACTCCACAGCATGCCAAAATTAATATTAAGGAAATATCCCAAAGCGCTGAAAGCAGACCTTAGCCAAAACCAACAGACATTTATCCTTCGATCTATTAAAAATTACCAGCAATGTTAACATCCTCATTACCGCACTTCATACTGCACGGCGGACAAACTGCTAAACATGAACAATATTTTCGACATCCCTGTCTGAGCCAAATTATCAATCCATATTTCATATGCAAATTAAATAGAGTATAACCCAGTGTTTCTCAACCTTTTTTAGTTGACGGCACACTAAAAATATCTGAAATTTTTTGCGGCACACCTGAATTTAAAAAATGGGTACTTTTTGGTTAGCCGGGCGCCAGTGTTATATATATCAATATATATTTATGTATATATAACACTGGCTAACCAAAAAGTACCAAAAAATGTATAAGTTGTATGACAAACACACAAAAGAAAAAAAAAGAAAAATATTTACTTACAAAATTTATTCAATGAGAGGGCTGAGCCTGTTTTCTAGAACAAATTAAATCGAAACGAGGTTCCAAAGTCGACAGACAAGTTCGCATTTCATCGTCAATTTTTAATAGTCTTTCTCGCTTTTTGGACTTTATTTCTGTCAATGCTGAAAATCCAAATTCACAGAGCCACGAAGATGCAAAAGGTAGAAGAATTTTAATAGCTTTCAAGCTGATTGCAAGATACAAATTTTTGATAGAAAACCAAAACTCATCTAATTTTTTCTCGAAGAATATTGAGCAGTAAAACTTATCGTTTCTCAAATCAATTAGCTGTTCTTTTTCCATTATTGTCAAATTTGGTGTCTTGCAAATTACAAATGGGTGGATTAACCATTCATATTTGTCAACTGAAAGCGAAGGAAAATAGTTTTTAAGTGAGGTTTGGAGTTTGTCAATGGTGCTTATCATTTCGTCTGCAATTTTTCTTTTCGACTGAGATTCATTGACACCCGGAAAACAGTCAAAATTTGCTTTTTATATTTCAGATTTCCAAAGTGTTAATTTTTCTTCAAATGATTTCAGTTTTGATGTTGATATGACAATATTCTCAGATGGATCGTGAAGACTTAAATTCAGAACGTTCAGCTTTTCAAACAAGTCCGAGAGAAACTGAACTTTAAGCCACCAAATCTCGTCATGAAGAGAAAATTCTAAGCATGTTTTTCCGCTTCCAAGAACAAAATCACCTCAGCTATCAAGTGTACTAGTCGTTTCAAAACCTTTCCCTACGAAAGCCAATGCACTTCAATGTGATATGAAAGAGTTTTGTATTCAGAATCCATTGCGTCACAAAGCTGAGAGGAAATTCGAGATTTCAGAGGTCGACTCTCGATGAAATTGACCACTTTGATAACTTCGTTCATATCGACATATCTGGAGTTAAAGATTTTGAAACGAGAGATTCTCTGTGAATCATACATTGGACGCTTATAATATTTGGATTTTCTTGGTGCAGAAGTGTGATAAATCCTTTTTTGTTTCCCAACATTGATGGACATCCATCTGTACAAACACCCACGCAGTTTTTCCACAGCAAACAAAAACTGAAATATTTTCTTT